>OW052221.1:325202415-326402415 GCA_932526605.1 Nephrotoma flavescens | reverse complement strand
CGAATTGCGCTGTTAAAGAGATAACATAACTTGGCATCCGAGCCCGACTTTGAAATACAATCGATTTATTTGTATTGGCTTCTTGCGCCTGATTCATTCTATCCATTTTCCTTTACCGTTCTATCTTGACTACAATACCTTTTACTTTAGTCTCATTCTCGTTTCACCTTTCTGAATCGCCTTTTCTTAAAAAATCGCTTTAAAGCCGGATTCAGTGTTGCGTTCTTTCGTTCCTTCTGAATTTTTTTCAAACAATTTCATTTGTTAAAAATGACGTTTTTTTTCTTAAGAACTTTTTCAGCAACTTGGATTGATTTAAAAAAAAAATACAGAAGGAAGGAAGTAATGAACAAAAGAACGCAACACTGAGTCCGCCTTAAATGCATAACTTACCCTCCTGCAATAATATTTCGTGTTGGACCTCCTGTAATACTATGGACCTTCTTTGATATTTAATTTTTCAATTTTCAATTGAGCCTTTAGCATTGGTCTCATTTCAATTTTGCAAATCTGTCTGTATTTTCTCTGTTTCCAATCTACATTACTACAAACAGTGCTTTTTCATAAAATGATAATATTTTCGAGTTGTAACACGTCTCGTTCCTACAAATTAGTAAATATGTCTACAAATTTAAATTATTATTATGTAAATTAAAAATAAAATTTCCTGTTTATTCTGTTTTTAGAATTGCGGTTTTTGTCCATGCAATCATTTCAATGCATTCATTTACCTCCTGTCTTACAAAAAAATTTACCAATTGCTTATCCAGTTAGCATATAAATTCTAGTGCCATGTTTTATTTGCTTGCCCTCGATAGCACAATAAATGGAGCACTTGCTCGATTATTCGAACGTCCCAGGTTAAATTCTTGATGATGATTAGACAAAAAGTTACGATGAGTTGTTTTTAATGTGTCATGTCTTAAGTTCATAATCAAGCAACAAAAGTTTATCTATTAAAATCTCATAAAATCTCGTCTATAAAATATATAGATAGAGCATAGTTTTTATGTATGAATGAAGAGTGGTTATTTTTCGTTTTTCTTCTCTATGTCATGTAACATCTACTTTTCATGCATACACTCAAACTTTGTTTAAAGACATCATATCGGAAAATGGTAAAATTCAGAATAAAATCTACCATAAAAATGAAAAACAATTTATCAAAATTAAATCTAAATAAAAATAATTCACGCTCAGGAGAATGAATATTTATTTATCTTTATGAGATATAAGTAAATAAACTGAAGAAAACACAAAAAAGAATTTCTATAACATTTTTGTATAAAAGTTTTTTCGTGTTTACGTTGCTTGGGCCTGGATACTCACAAACCTTATTTTTTTTTTATTTGCCTTCTACTTGGCCGTGTACATATAACGTAACGTAGTGATAGTATAGATCAAGTTTGTCACCAACAATTATTTTACTCTCATTTCTCTATAATCTTCTAACCATCATATTATCGTTGGTTGCTCATCAAACACAAAAAGGATTGTTTCACCAACATTTGATAGATTTGTTTATACAAAGGAGGCTTTCTCCCGCCGCGCCGCATACTAAGTTATATTATTTTATTATTTGCTCCGCACGAATCTATCTATCTTGAATCGATGGATACTAAGTATTGATTATAATCATGTACAAACGTTTACTTAAAGTTTAAGTTGTACAAACAGTTACTTAAAATTTTAAACAAATGGATCTGGAGTTTTCGATTTTTGGTCACAGTTATTTATACTTAACCGTTCAATTTCAAAATATAACATTTCGTTTTCATACCGTTAAAATCCCAATTTGTTTTAATGCTCAGAGAAGTCAGAAAATTGAAATTTCAAATTTCGTCTTAAAGACGATAGAAATAAAATCTAATTTGATGAGAAAACCAGAAACTATTGATCTTTACTATTTACTATTTTCGAAAGGCAGCTAAACCGAGAAATTTGGACCTTATCATAGAAAAATAATTTTTCTAAATTTTCAGTTATAAATTGATGAAAACCAAATGCAAGATACTTCAATAAACCTTCGAATATATATATATATATATATATATATATATATATATATATATATATATATATATATATATATATATATATATATATATATATATATATATATATATATATATATATATATATATATATATATATATATATATATATATATATATATATATATATATATATATATATATATATATATATATATATATATATATATATATAGTATATATATATATATATATATATATATATATATATATATATATATATATATATATATATATATATATATATATATTCGTGAAAATCCCGAGAGCCGGAAATCACTTATCGCGAAAACTCTCCAGAGACGGATAAAAAATCTAATAATATCCCCGTCGAATTAATTTCGAAGTTATTTTAACCTTTAAGGCGAAAAATCCCGAGACGCGGACGTAAATTCGCTGCTTAGTACAAATTTTTATTTTTGAAACCCTAAGAAGCGCAAAATTGCATAATTTAAGGGGCAATTAGCAACTTGTACATACAAATATCAAATGTCAAAAATACATTTTGACTAACGATAAAATAATATGTTGATGTATGTACGTGGTATAATCTTAATTATGTACATATTCGTTCATAGTTGCACATAAATATTGCTATAAATTATACTTAATATGTATATGTACATATTATGTACTCGTACCTATTAATTATGTGGTAATTTTAATTATTTTTAGAAAAAAGTGCGAACATTGTAAAAAGACGAGAGACGCTACATATTTATTTTAAATGTGATAAAATACCAATAAATGAATTTTTTGAAATAAAGTTTGTGGCCATTTTTTTTTTTAAAAACAAACTTGTTTAAAAAAAAAAAAAAAAAGTTGCGAAACACGGAACACTCCTGAAAGCCGGAAAAAACATTGGTCCCGTCAGATACCGGCTTAGAGGATTTTCACTGTATATATATATATATATATATATATATATATATATATATATATATATATATATATATATATATATATATATATGACTTACCTAAACCTCATCATGTAATTAGTACAGATGTTTTAAAGTCGTTCAAAGAGATACATAATAATGTTTGTAACTTTCTTGGTAAGTGGTATTGTTGAATAAAACAGAAAATATTGTGACACGGAATGAAACATCTTTATCCTCCCATCATTGATCAATTTCTAACGTTCCAATTTCTCTTAAAAACAAAAAGTTTAACTTTCTTTAATATTTTATCAGTTATTATACCGGGTTATCAAGTGGAAACTTCATACTCAAAATTTCTCGAAATTCACACATTACTGAAAAGTGCGTTCCGCTTAAAAGATTTTGGGTTTGAGAGAACAAAGAAAACAACACTAACATTATTTAATTAATGGCAGGTAATTCGATGTCAAATGATGTATCTCATATAAGTTCTTTGAAACAATGTCAAAAAATAAATTATCCTTTTGTTGAAACCCTTAGGTAATAAACAACAATTGTTACCCAAAAACATGGAAACAGGAAAATGTAAGCATATTTTCTGCACGGTTTGGTATATCTATCAAATTTCACGGACTGCACTTGGAAAAGAAAATGCAGTATTTTTCCAAAATTTTAAAATGTGAGGAAAGTAGTGTACTATGAACCTTCGGGCGAACGTGCTTCTAGGACGAATCTGTGTTACTTTACATCCTATATTATTGCTGAAGTATTGTTTGGTTTTATAACATTTTGTTTAGTTTTAACGGCTTACCCCCATTCTGACGTACAGTCACAGACATATTTTCAGTCTTAGCGAAAACTTTTGCACTTATAGCCTTATCTGTCAGTAGTCTTAAAAAAATATCTTCGGTAATATCAGTGAAATAGGGTGTCTTAGAAATCATAATTTCGCCGTTTCTTTTAACAATTTTACATTTAAACAGAAACAATAATTATATGTAATTGATTATTAAAAACAGAAAAATTATTCAAAATAAAATACTATATTTTATATTGTTATAATATACATAGCATGAATTTGAGTTCTTTTAACAAGGTCGCATTAAACTGTTGCTTATGGTGAAAATTTTGTTTCGACAGCTCTACAAAAGTTTTTGGGAAGTTTCTAATATATTATTTAAGATTACTGCCTCCAGAATTTCAATGAAGACTTATTAGTCTCAAAAAAAGTCTTCACAAGAAAGTCGTAGCTAAGATGGGTTTAGTAGTCTTATCGTCGGAATCGGGGGGATAAGTTACACAAATTTTCAAAATAATGCGCTGGCAATTCTGCTTATATTTTCGGGGACCTTTCAAGGTAAGACTAATTTTGCGCTGTTAATACAGTAAGCGTATAAAATGTGTAAACCATGTATGTTTCACGTTTGAAATTAAATTACAGATTTATTATACTTTCAATATTAAAACTTATAATAATTATTTATTAGGTATTTCATTCTTTATTAAATGAAAAACTAAAATCAACATAAAAACAACAATAAAAATTCAATAAAAAAATAACAAAAAATACTTAATTTTTTAGGAGTCAATAAAAAGTGTACAAGTTTAACATTAATTAATTAATAAATTAAAAAGACTTTATTAGTACTTTGTTTGTTTCCCTTTCGATTTACAAACTGCTACCAATCTTGTCGGTATTGACTCAACCAACTTTGCGGTTAATGTGGCTGGAATATTACAATACAGATTTTAAGGAATCTTTGCTGGATATGTCCCTTTTCAGAAGTTACCTATCGAGGTACTCTCACAAATGTTCTATCAGGTTAAGGTCTGTCGATTGGAGAGAGTGGTCTCCAATAAAGAGAGGAGTCCAATTAAGTAACCATTCTTTGACTATTTTAGCAGTATGCTTCGGGTCATTATCGTGTTGAAAGAACCCATGACTGAGTTAAACCTAATTTAGCAACGCTAGATGATAAATTTTCCTTCAAAATATTTAAGTAACCTAGTTCATGGTGTTTTCAATAAACACCAGATTTCCAACACCCGATGTTGCTATACATCCCCAGACGATTACCGAGCCCCCACCAAGCTTTATTGTGGTTATTACATTTTTTTCCAAAAACCTTGATTTTTGCCTCTCCAAATTTTTGGGGGCTTCGTCACTGAATAACGTTTTTCCAAAACGAAATATTCTTGCTTCTATATTTTTTAGCGAAGATGAGGCGTCACTTTTGATTTGTTTTTGAAATAAATTATTTTTTACGTGGAACTCTACCATACAGTTAGCATGGAGCGTTCACCGAATTGTACTTGCGCTTACGGTAACTCCTGATGCCTGTTCAATGTCATCCGATATTTTCGCTGCGCTTGTAGTCGGGTTTTTCTTCACTTCCCTCACATTACATCTAACTTCTGATCCAGAAAGTTGCTTTGGTCTATTATGGCATCTGTCAATTATTTGAGCACTTTCTCGTAACGATTTTCCCTCGTCTGTAAATTTTAACAGGAGCTTCCGAGTTTCAAGAGACGTTTGCTCTCCCTTTTGTAGAAAAGTTTAATTATGCACTTCTAGTATAAAACCTAACGTAGTTATCTTCACGAATCACGAATGAACACTAGTAAATCATAAAGAGAAGAGAACATAGCAAAACTAAAAAGCCTCAACCAGTCAGGAATAAAAATTTAATAAAAAAATAAGAATTTTAACGAAATTAATTGTTTATTTTTTTTTGTACATTCCAACCATTCAAAAATAATAATTCTTAAGTGACAGTTTTTCGCTTACAAACAGCTGTTTTTATTGTGAAATATCTTTTAGAGAAATTTCATATTTGTTCATATTATTATCTAATTTTATATATATGTTTCATATTTGAAAATGTACACATACACGAAATGCTTTTACAACACAATGGAAAACGGAAATAAACTAAACAAAATAAAAGTATTATAGCGTTTACACCACCACGACTATAATGTCATGTCATTAACAAATAAATTTATAACAAAATTCACGAAACACTATTTTTACTTTATCACAAATTATTAAAACTTATCACAGAATTTGAAAAAAATATTAAAATAATTTTATTTAATAAATAAAGTAGTAAACAAAAAAATGTACGCAAAATAAATATGGCTTCCTAACGCATCAAAAATTTATCTTTTTCTGCTTTATTTTTTTGTTAAGTGACAGCTAAAATTTAACGAAGGTTTCGTTGGGTTTCTTACATGAGAATTAAGTTTGGCTGGGTAATAACATTGAATAGCCATTTATCGCATTCTTATTTTTTTTATTAAGTTAAGTGGGTTCCCACTTTACAGAGAATGTGTTTTACATGTTTCGTGTGGTTTTCCAATCTGTACACATTTTATTAACTCCTAAAAATGAAGTATTTTTTGTTATTTTTTTATTGAATTTTTAATGTTTTTTATGTTGATTTTTTTTTTGTTTTTTAATAAAGGATTAAATACCTAATAAAGAATTACTATGTATAAGTTTTAAGATTGGAAGTATAATAAATCTGTAATTAAATTCCAAATATGAAACATTGAGGGGTACACTTTTTTTGACGCTTACTGTATGTCATACAATATGATACACACACACACATACATTTAAGATGTAAATTTTTCTTCTTCACGTGTAATTAATAGTTTACGTTTAAAATAGATGCAAGACGTCAGCAATGAAAATATTGGTAGTCTTACTCTTTTTCCGCTCGGAACCCATCAACTAAATGCAACTCACTTTTCATTATTGATTATATTCGAAGAATTTTGGGTGGGACGTTTACATTTTATCATCCGGTATAAGCGTTCTATTTCACCACAAGAAAATGCAACAAGTGCGTAAGGTTTTTACGATTTACCATTTACTGTTTTTAAGTATTAGCCCTCTTATAAAATACATTATATTATAATACGAGTATCACCTACCAAGAATTTTTTATACAATTATTCATAAATAATTCATTTTTATACTGAAGTAATATATTAATAAAAGATGTACTTTGGAAAACTTTTTATTCAATTTTTCCACATTTTTAGTTAAAGTTTTTTAATATTTTGCTGCTATTATTAAATGCATATTATGTACTTCAAATTGAGTCATAACAAGTGATAGACAGTAAAAATGTGGAAGTACTACAAAAATCATAAATTCAAAATTTGTGAAGTTTTATTGGCGACTGTAAAACTTTTCCAAAAAATTGGTTATTGGCGTCCGACGCGATTCGACCGTAACTGGTGTACAATACTATTTTATCACATTTGGACAATGATTTGGTGGTCATGGTATTTGGGATTGTTAATGACAATACAAGGAATAGCAAGTTATATGTATTGGCCAAACATTTCGCGGTCATCAAAAGCAGTATTTGTATTTTTATCGAATTTGGTTCACACGCTAAAATTGATAAATTTAATTTATAGACGTAATTTAATAAAATCGCATTTGAATTATTTCCAAACGACGAATGCGAATGAAAATCATAATGATCCAGAAATTGAGGCTATTATCCAAAAGTACGAGAGAAATTCATTCAGGGACGTAGTAATCTATAGTTTTTTCTCGGCTTCTACGTGCTTTGGATGGTCCGTCATAGGAGATACGACTGGCGACCCGTGGGGATTTCCATTAGTTGCTTGGTATCCCTTTAAAACTTCATATTCTCCAGCATTTCAAATTGTATATTTACATCAAGTTATAGCAGTTTTCTTTTGTGCCTTGTTATGTGTTGCCATCGATACAATTTCAACTAATGTCTGTGTGCAAATTTGTTGCCAATTCGATTTAATTCGGAAACATTTGCGTGATGTACATAAAGGTGCAGTACTTAATGGCGCTTATAAATTGCCGGACAGAGAAGTGTATCCCAAATTATCCCAAGTTATAGCTCGACATTGTGATTTAATGAAAATTTGCGCCGAAATAAATTTAACTATAGGTTGGACGGTTTTTATTCAGTTTGGTGTTAGCAGCATAATAATCTGTATGACGTTGTATCAATTTGTGGCGGTGCGTAAAAAAAATGATAATATGTATGGTGTGCCATACGGAGTAATAAATTTTGTTACAGATTCCTGATCAAAACAAACTCACATTGATTGGCGACTGTGGCTATATGATTTCGATGACGTTACAAGTTTTTCTTTACTGTTATTATGGAAACCAAATAATTGAGCTAAGCGAAAATATTGCGATGGAAGCAACAAATACAGCTTGGTACTTGTTTTCATCCAAATCACAACGTGCATTATTACTTTTATTACAAAAGTCGCAGCAGCCGGTTATAATACGTGCTGCCGGTTTGGTACCGTTAAGTCTCGAAACTTTTTCATCGGTAATTTATCATCATTTTTTATTGCATCTTGCGTCATTTAAGATTTTTATTACTTTTATTCTAGATAATGAGGGCATCTTATTCATTTTTTTCTGTCATACAAAATTTTAAATAAATTATTAATGGAAATTTTATTAATTACTGTCGGTACATCTCTAATGTAGCATAAGCACGTAATTTATGTCACCCGTATTTGCTCGTACATTAAATTAAAAATTTGCACTTAACTATATTGCCTTTAAAGGTTATTTGAGATAGCATAATCAAAATAATATTTCGCTGGAAATTCCTATTATTTCATTCTCTAGAAAAGAAAATATCACAACAAAATACAAAAGGTATATTTGTTGCATTTACGAGAGAATGGAAGAACACGCATTCCCAGCGAGATATTATTTTATCTGTAGTGGATTCTGTTTTAGCCTTAAAGTGGAACCAGTCAGGAATAAAAACTTAACTTAATAAAAAAATAAGAATGCGATAAATGGCATTTCAATGTTATTACCCAGTCAAACTTAATTTTCATGTAATAAACCCAACTGTCACTTAATAAAAAAATAGTGCGCGCGATTTTTCGCCCAAAAATAAGAAAAACTTCAAAAATTGTGTCGCAAAATCCGATTTTTATTAAATAAAAAGGCGGAAATTATTTGATTTGTATAATTAATTACTAAAGTAATATATAAAGTTATTTAAATAGTTTTTCGTACTTCTTTCACTTATACATGATAAAATTATTGAATTTATGAAAACTAACCTAAAAATTAGATTGAATTGTGCACGTTGTTAAAAATTAAATATTAGTCGTGGCTTTTCTATTATTAAATGTTTGTGTTAATAAATTAATCAAAATATGTACTTAAAAATCTAATCATGTTTTATTCATAAAAAATATAAATTGACATCGCGCTGATTTTGTTATTACTTAAGAATTATAAGTTTTGGGTGGATGGAATACAGTTCTTATTTGTTTTATTGAGTTTTTATTCCTCACTGGTTGGGCCATTACATCGAAGAGTCGGTAATAAATTGTAAAAAAATATTAATAAACGAAATTTAAAAAACAACTACATAATTTATAGATTATTTACTAATTTTAATTTTGAAGAAAACTGACAATTATGGCTTACATTGGTTTAAGCGAACAGACACATACGTTTATCGCGAACAGACTTGTGATTATACTGCTACGAAACTACGAACGGAACCAAAACCAATCAATCGAGTCGGATCGACCGCTATAAGGTGAGTAACCACTTACTTTCTTTATTCTGTCTGGGAACTTCGATTGTTAAATAAATAAGTTAATGTAATAAATAAATTTTGCATTGAAATTTCATAATTCGTAGTATTTTGGTTGTTTGTTTTTTTATTAAAGACATAATTTTAAAAAAATCAAGAACTTTTCAAAGTAAGTAAGTATAAACATTTAACTTTCAAGGGTAATTCCTCAAATATTAGGTGTGCAAGTGGAAACTTGATTCTGAAGTTGATTGCATTAAAATATACTTGAAAGCATCCAAATCGCAAGCCATTTTGGATATATGTATGTTGTTACTAGGTTTCCACCGTCGATAGCATAATAGTATAATACTATTTTACTATCAACCGCTGCTGGTTTTCCATCGTACGGTTTGAAATAAACGTGTTCGAAAGAAGCGCTTGATAAAAAGGATATTATTAATTTATGTGACACATATTATATAATAATAATATATAAATATAATCAGCCAACAAATTGTTTCTCATTGAGACGAGAAAATTCTAAACATAGCAATGGATAAGCTAGGAAAATTAAATTTATTTTTACACTGTCAAATTTATAACGTTAAAAATAATATTTGCGATGGTTTTCCATCGTAATACTTTAATACTATAGTACTATTATACTTGTATATTATGACGATGGAAACCCGGTCGTCATTGTTGTTTTTATGGCATAGTAAGTGTGAAGTGTCAGTCATTTACAAGCTGTCGTTCCGTGTGCATCAATTTTAAAAAATGGATGTCAATAAACAACACTTCCACGCTGTTTTGTTGTTTAAAACACACTCTGAAATATATGTTTTTGTTTATAAGCAATATGAAAACGTTAAAAACTTAAATTTTTTATTGATAGGTGGTGACAAAATCGTTCTGAGATTCCTTTTGGAATTTTATGTAGTATTGTATGTAATATGAACCGTTAAAACAAAATTACTGAAAGAATGAACGAATGAATGAACGAACGAAGAAATAGAAGTATGAAGTGAACATATTACAACAGAAAAGTAAAATCCACGTTTGGTTAATAATCGGCGAACTGTAGACATAGCGTTACGTCACCATTTTATCTGAAGGTCCATAGTAAAGATGGCTTCGATTGGAGCATCACGGATACTAGTTAGCGGGAAATCGTTAAAATGTATCTTGTTTGACATTTAAGGTTTTTTTTAATAATAACCGTTCTCCCTCCTCCCGCATCCATCACAATAATTTTCAATATCGCGAAATAATAAATAAATGTTCTAATATTACTCACGTAATATCAAGAAATGGAAGGGTCAATATGTTGTGAGTTTGTGACAAACACCCGATTTTCTTTTATCAAGAATGTATACAAAGATATTCAAAACTTGATTCCTATAAAGCGAAATATTAAACTTACCGGACAACGGGTAAAACTGTCTTGTATAATCAATAATCATAATTCCTGCCTAAAATTCACAAAACCAATAAGGTCAACCTTTGTTACACACTGAAAAGAGGCTGAATTTTCGTGAAGTAAAGTATTTTTATCAAAAGTTCCGGTACGTTTTTTCGTAAATGCTGCATATTTTTTAAGATTGAAAATATTTTGCAAAACACGAAAAGCTTCTTTGCCAAAAATTGTCATTTTTGCTTAAAGTTTTGGAATAAATTACAATATCCACAGAAATAAGGCCAATCAGAAAAAGTACTTTTACCCAATCAAAAATAGTATAGTATTAGTATCTTCGAGCTATAGTATTACGACCTAGTTCACGCAGTAGCTAATTCGTGAACGTACGGCTATTACTATTTACGTAGAACCACATTGCATAACCTGCCAGCCTAAAGCACCGTCACGGATGATGGGTCGGCCCTTGAGTGCTGTACTTCAATACGGTGATCTTATATTTGCGATAAACAAGATCAAGAAAGAGTTTTATAGCAAATTTATGGCAATTAATAAAAATATAAAAATAATTTAAAATTCGCTAACTTATAATTATAACCCATTTTTATTGGCCATTTATGGACCAACTAATTACCAACAAATTGTAACACTAACCCAACTAACCCATAACTATTAATAAAAGTCGAATTAAAAAACCTATGAGGCAGCTTAACATATTATAAACCCAAACAAATGGTCATAACAGTGGTTGAGAGTTCAATACCATTCAGTTAGTCACTTTAGTTTTAAAAATTTTAATTACATGATAAAGTAATATTTTATTAAATTATTCGGTGAATCGAACAAGTTTGACGTATTCTCATTAAAATAACTCAAATAAAATGTTCTGCAGGATATTGGTACCAGAGTTACATCGACGTCGCCTCGAACAGCGATTCCGTCGGCCTTTCCGTTACATAATTCGCCACCTACGGCGAATCCTTTATCGCAGAATACGTCGCAGAACTCGTTGTTAACATTGGGCATTGATTCAGTTGGCATGGATAAGGCATTCTAAGATCTATGTTCCAACCACCACAGGTTTCACTGTTATTATCACTGTTCACCACAAATGACGTTTCCACCGATAAACTCGAAGTGATTATCTACTCAAGTGCTGCTCCCCAATTATGATGATTTGTGTGTCCCGGTGACACAACGAAAAACGTTATACATAAGCGTTTACATCACAGTATCACCAGCTTATCACTGACGGTATATATTTCGAAGCGGATTGGCAGATTAGACATTGCATCTACTTATTTTCGATGGTTTCCATGTTGTGCACTTTTTATCACAATTTTATATATTTTATTCTGAATAAATGAGAATTTTGTTCTTTCTTTTTGTGTTTTTGTGATAATTTATATTATATAGATTTTGCAAAGGGTTTAGCACTGGTATATTTCACACTGGAAGTGACAATATAAATTTACTCTAAAACTCGTGTGTCACGCTGGAGGTGACAATACTAATTTACTCTAAAACTCGTATATCGGTCTGTAGACCAAGAAAAAGTGCCACACTGTAAAAGATTAATAGTAATAAATAAAATAAATATAATACGTTCAATTCTACCACTGTTAATTATTTTAATTCATTTAGCTAAAAATAATACAAGTTGACACCCAACAACTTTGAAAATAAATCGAGTGCAAAGGGTTAACCCTGTATACTGAGTTTCAAGCATTTGCTCTTTGTCAACTTTAGCTATTCTAATGAGACTAACTAGCACTTAATGTAAAATTAATATAATATAAATTATCACAAAAGAAATAGACCATATTCTCAGTTATTCAAAATAAAATACATATATTAGTTCAACCTCTTACGTTCCACTCACTCCTAAAAGGATTGTACCATTGCCGGGTTGTGTTATATCTCATATAAGATAATTACGGGTCCCGAACTGTTTGACGTCATCAATCATATAAAGTTTTTGCCTCCCGAACTGTGGTGAAAGAATTTGTCAGACACATTTGTCAAACAGTGCAGTGCTCTGCAGATCAACGCCCATGATTGATGAAGCACCAGGTCAAATATCTTAATTATCGACGCATCCATTACTTACTGGACTTTTCGGATGGGTATATTTAAAAACAACTACGAAATTATAATCCTTGGTGAAACTTGGCCCACATCCAGCTTCAATCCTGAATAGTTTACCGTACAAGTGGCGCAGTGGTTAAAGCTTCGGCATTTGAACCGAGAGGTACTGGGTTCGAACCCCACAAGAGGCAGGATGTAAATCGAATTTTCTTCATCGATTACGATCGGTGATGATAATAAACACAACTTAGACCCTCTGTTTGAGTGCAGAATTCAGCGCCGACCCACCGTTCATGTCAGTGTGCAGGTTGACATGGAGCTTGCAACGTGCAGGTGGTATACTGTAATTATGTGAATAGGTGAATGGGTGGGTGTGTGCGTGAATTAAAAAGGGGGAGTATTAATTGACCTTAAAAGGACATTAAATCCACTGGATGATTAATACTTTCTTTTTATATAAAAAAAAAAAATCCCACCCAACTGCATCATATACAGGTAGGACTGATACAATGTTAAAATGGATTTATGGGGCGATGGTGTGCTTATTGCCGTGAAGTGCTCGTCATGAACTTTACGACGCTATTTTCTTTCGGTTTAAAACGACTTCACTTTCTGTGATTATCGTTGCGGTATGTATTGGACTACTATGTGGAGGTAACGAAATTTTGTTTTCTTTATCGAATCTACGGTGACCGGTAAAGATATATTATCGAATTTTTTGTTAGTATTGCTGGAACTAGTAGATCTTAAAAATGGCAATGAAATGATTTTTTTTTCTCTTTCAAAAATTAAGTAAACACAATACTCAAAACAATAAAATATTTGAATAAAATAGACAACAACAACATCCCGAGGACATTAACCAGTCAAATAGAAACTAGGCACATAATACCATAGAAAAATAAGTTTAACACAGATTTCTCATTTGTATAAAACGAATTAAATTTCAATGTCTTGATTGTATTTGTGACTTTACATTGCACACAATGTAACATCACAAATACAATCATGACACTGGAATTTCATTTTTTTTCTCTCGTTTTATACAAATGAGAAATCTATGGTAGATTTATTTTTCTATGATAATACATTACACATTCCAGATTCTGCCACTCACACAACAGCCTGAAGACATGAAGCAATATAATTTAATAATTTATGATATAATATTGTGATCTGATTACGGTCGTATTCTCTACAAAATTCATCATATAAGAGGGCCTTTACAGGTTTTTTAAAGCAGCCAACACTCATTTGTTTAATAACCGTAGGCAATTCATTGTATAACAATATACCCCTATAAAATACACTATTCATTGCAGCATCAAAAGTGAAGCTTTGTGAACGATACAGATCACATGATCTACTCGAACGGTTAGTTATAGACATATTCGTTTTGAGAAAACTTGATGATCTAACCGTTAAGTTTTAAGTTTTGAATATTAAGAACATGTATTCGTATTCAATTAACTTAAATGGGAGAAGCTCAGCACTATACAACGATTTTGTGGGAGTTAATCTTGGTAAATTAAAAATTGCTTTTAAAGCCTTGTTTTGGAGAGTCTGAATCTCCTTGATTTTGGTATCCCATAATGAGCATTCCGATATGAAAACTGGTAATAAATATAATATATGAGAAAGCACGTGGGCATGATAAATTTTAATCTTAGTTTCAACGTTGAGCAGGTAAGAAATTCGCTTTAGCACTCCGATCATTGGTGATACTTTCTTAAAAGTAGCTCTTATTAAATTTATATTTTAAAAAAATTATAGATCCAAATGATAAAAATAAAAAATAAATTCATTTTACAAAAACTGACGACAAAAATTTATTTAATTGCAAAAGAAAATTATTATTAATTCTATGTGCAAATTACTGTGGAAATCTTCTCTATATGCATGAGGTAAAGTGTGTTAAAATAGTATGGAAATCTATATGGAATAAACCCGAGTTTCTACAAAATTCCACCATGTTTCCAATATAATTTTTTTTTCTTTTTTTAACTTGACTTGAACAATTTTTTAGACCTAACAATTATTTTGGACCTAAGAAGTTTCGAGTCGTTGAGTTGAGTTAACTACAAATTAACTTGGCTCCGTTTATATAAAACTTAACTTGAGTTCTCTCAAGGTTTAACTATTATTATAAACAGAATATGGGGAAATTTTAGTTAGTTATTCATTTATTGATCGGCGAAACAATTTTGGTAGAGGTAAAGCGCATATGGAAGCGTTTTAAATGAACAACAACAAAAATAAAAAATACTTCCAATAAGCATAAGACCCTCAGACTTTTCCAAAAATAAATCCACTCAATAGCTAATACCCTCAATATTGAGCTCAAGCTTATTTACTATAGAGGGTACTGCAAGAAGTGAATACTTACAGACTACAAAAAAATAATGAATACAATAATAATAGTACAAATATTATAATACACGACAAAAATAGTACTACATGTATTCAAGCGCCACGCTAAATAAAACGCCTTGAAAGATTTAAGCGACGCTGATCTCTTAATATTTAAAGAAATAGAATTCCAAAGAGAAATACCTAAATCTAACAGAAAATGATGTATTTAAAGATCAGCACAGGTTTATATGGGGGAGTAATCGAAAATTTGAAGAACGGGACTTGCTGAACTTTAACTTATTAAGTAAATAGGGGTTGCTTATACTGAAGCATTCCAAACAAAACAACGCCATCCATATAGAAAATGTGGAAGAAGGTGTGAGAGGAACATACGGGTTTTAAAATAATCAACAGTGAACCCTACAACTTTATACAAACATCTCAGCATTCCAAACACCGTTTTGATTACCTACCAATGGCACTATTCTGGTAATTCCCTGGGAATAGGGAATTGGGGAAAGATTTTGTATGTAATTTGTATTGAAATTTTTTGTTTTGGCATACTGAGGTAAAAAATTACCACTAGAATTTTTTTGAAAACAAAATAAAATTGGGAATAATTTTCCATGCCAATTTAGATATGGAAAAATTATTCCCAATTTATAAATATTTACATCAAACTTTTCTCCTTAGTAGGCCGAAAAAAAATATTTGAACTAAAATTACATATAAAATCTTTTCCCAATTCCCTATTCCCAGGGAATTACCAGAATAGTGCCACAAGTAATGGTTTTATTGAGAATTAACCCTAAATTTCTAACTGCATTAGTAGAGTAAAGTGACCGGATCTAGACAAATCCAAAATGACGTCATAGGTCAAAGCTCGTAAGGGTCAAAGGGCAAAAGAGCCAAAGTGTTCAAGGGCCAAAGGGTTAAAGAGTCAAAGCGGCAAAGGGCTTAAGGGTTAAAGCGTCAAAGGGTGAAAGGGTGAAAAGAACAACGGGTCAAAGTACCAAAGCGTGTAAGGATAAAAGGTTAAAGGGCCAAAGGCTCAATAAGGGTCAAAAAGATCAAAGGAACAAAGATCGGTGTTGATGTACGAATGGAGTGAAAGGATTAAAACATACTAAACCTTACATACAAATTTTAAGATTAAATTATATATGCAAATTACTGATTTGATATGGTTGATAAGATAAGAGACGTACACGCCAACCCTAATGGCGATTCTAGGTATGTATAGGTATGTATAGGTATGTATTCCTGGATGTACACATAAATTCTAATACAACTGTTTATAGTGTAGTTTTTTCTGTATTTGTTGCATTAGCATGTGTTTATACAAAAACAAACACAATCATATTCTATAAGCCGTATTGCTGCGACACACATGTAACTTTTTCACTTCTATTTAATAGTATTGTGCGTATACGAACATGAAATTGTATTCTTTATTTACTCGATGTCGCGTGTATACGTTTCGGAAACTAATTTACGTAAAAAATGATATGATATGATTTTTAAAAGGAAAAATAGAAAACAAAAACCAGTGGGTGTGTCTTATTTGTTATTAAATAATTAAAAATTGCATTGCAATCACGATAATCTGCTTTATACACCGCTTCAGCTTCTAGCTTCAAACTAAGTCGTAATAGATTTTTTATTGCTAATTGAACCCCTTTTTTTTATATTAAAACACCAAATTTTTTTGTATTCTTTTATTCGAAAATAAAATTTAAACAAAAATCTATATCTCAAAAATGGTCTTAAATTTTTATATTTTCATTTCTATTTGTATTCGAAAATTTTTATGTCGCAGTTAACATCAATTTTATAGGTAATAGTTAAAAGAAACGAAGGTGAAGCCGGTCTTTTGAAGCCGTGTATGGAACGAGCCGGTAAAACAAAAGGAAAAGGTTGTAACTTTCGATTTTAACTTTTATTTTTCTTTATTGTTTTAGTTTTTATGTATGAATGGTTTGTGGCTACATATATTTGATCTTAAAATCCATCTTGTTTCTTGTTGTTTGTGTAAACATAAACGAAAAATCTATGAAATGTGTCGTATTAGATTTTTATTGGCCATACACCAATACTATCAAATAGAATTTAAAAAGTGGCATTTCTGCTTGTGTAGCTGATCATAGTTCGGCTTATAGAATATGATTGTGTTTGGTTTTGCTTTATATTGTTGTTGGTTTTAGGTAACTGAATAATTATGCTTGTGAATTTGGTATGTCATTTTAAATATTTTATTTTAACTTAAATTTTGGACAAATAGTATGCATGCATGTATAGTAAAATGATTCTCACCTCACAAGTGCATACACATATTTTTATATTTTTGGTTATTATATCTAATTCGTAGAGTAGAGAAACAAAGGATAAAACAAAAATATTGCGTTTTGTGGACTAGGTTGTCAAAAAAATGCCAAAACCATTCTATAGAATATGATTGTGTTTGGTTTTGATTAGGCCTTTATTCCACAATGAAACATATTTTTTCAGTAAAAAAAGAGCGAGATAAAAATATAATTTCGCCAAGTACAAAAACGAAACAAAAAAAAAATCAGTAAAATTTACTGGGGAAAATGTTGTCATAAAAAGTATGAAACTCAATACTTTTTATGGCAACATTTGTTGTCTTTGTCACTCTAACGTAATTTTAATATGTATACTCTC
This sequence comes from Nephrotoma flavescens, assembly GCA_932526605.1. Taxonomy (NCBI): domain Eukaryota; kingdom Metazoa; phylum Arthropoda; class Insecta; order Diptera; family Tipulidae; genus Nephrotoma; species Nephrotoma flavescens. Next base: position 326,384,370 of record OW052221.1, on the reverse strand, counting down.
CTCTTTCCGGTTTCTCAGTATTTTTTACTGAAAAAATATGTTTCATTGTGGAATAAAGGGTTTATGCGAATTATTGCGTTATATGAATATGCATAAGTGGATTTTTACTGTATTTCGTCTCTATTTTATGTACAAATATATAAACACATTTCTTCCATGGATACATCAAATTTTTTATTACATCACTTTATAATTATTATTATATTTTTTTTTTGAAACTAATGTACGCCCTTTATGATCAAAAACTAACATAAAACTTAAAACTACACAAATTACAAAGCGTAAATCTTACATATGCAAATTACGGATTTAGAACAAAACTATTAACAATAATTTCAAAAGGTCATATAGGTGCGTCACCAAACACATAAAAATACATGGCACATTTTGGTATGCAAATTAGATTGCAACAAAGTAAACAACTAATATTAATTAGATTTCTAAAGTTTAAAGAAGCATCATAAATTACATTAAGAAATCTAAATCAAAAATCCGGTTGGGGTGGCCGAGGAGGTGCGGCGTCCGATTTTAGAAGATTTAATATCGGACGTGTCATTTTCGGAAATGTTTATGAACAAAGTTTTAACTGTTTCTCATCGCACGTGAACAAAGAATGTACAACAATAAACTCATGATCCAGAATTAAAAACTGCATTGGATTCAAGATAACATTATAACATATAAACCACAATCACCCGATTAGAGAGCGAAAAAATTATTCAAGATTTAACTATTTTGTCTGGGTTATAGAATAATCTCAATCCAAAAATATGACGTATTCTTTGAAACTGCATATGATATATATAAAAAAATCAAGTTCAAATTCGATTAAATATTCATTTCGTTGTGTGGTTGTGTTTGTTATTATTTGATTGTCATATTTTTTTGTCGACGGACAATCAAAAAAAAACAAAAACTATAAAGAAGACTTACATGAACATTCAAATAAACACAGTGTTCATAACGCTGGAGGATAGGTTTGCGCTGGCTACGCATGGAAAGAGGATGGAGACCTACAAGGTAGATTTAGGATAAACCAGCTGCTCGCACATATAAATGGGAGGCACTACTTCTATGGAGGGTTCATATGGAACAGATATAAGGGAGAAAAACTCTTAGACGACCTCTACTGTTTAGAGTGTGGAGGGCCATACTGTATTAGAGATGATAGCACCACAGTCCTTTATGGTAACGTACAGGTTTTAAATTCTCTATACATGATAACGTCGAGCTTATTCTGGTTGTTCCTATTCAGAATAAAAAACGAAAATGTAACAATTTATAAAAATAAAATAAAACATATGAAACAAAATCTCAATTCGTGTTAAAAACATTTTATAAACTTAATAACGTTTTTTGTTGCTTATTATAACTTTTAATAACATTTTTTATAATTTTTAAAATTCATTATTATTTTTTATACATATAACTTTTCACGTATTTTTATAACTTTTAATATCATACTTGTTATACAAAGTTTACAACTTTTCATAACTCATAACTAATTTTTTATAACTTTTAAAACATTTCAAAACTTTTTATAACTTTAAATGTCTCTTTATAACTTTTTATAATTGTTTTAACTGAAAGAGTTTAAATTTTTATATAGATTTGTCACTTTACAATTTACGAATCAAAATCAACCGAATAATGATTGAGCCGATCCACACGGGATGTCAAATGAAGCACTGCGTCAGGCTTCAAAATAAGTCGCAATACATTTTTTATTTCTAATTTAAAACCTTATTTTATATTTAAACACAAAATTTTTTTGTATTGTTTTATTCTGCTCTCTCGAAAATAAAATTTAACCTAAAATCTACATTTCAAAAATGGCATTAGCTTTTTTTTATTTCATTTCTATTTGTGTTGAAACTGCTTCACAGAAAAAAAAGGTTGTTGAAAAATGAGTCGCAATTAAAACCCGTATGAAGCTGCTTCATATGAAAATAAAAAAATTTGAAAATGAAAAAATTTAAGGCCATTTTTGAAATGTAGATTTTTGTTTAAATTTTATTTTTGAGAGAACAGAATAAAACAATACAAAAAAAATGGGTTTTAATATAAAATAAGAATTGAAACCATTTGTAGCTTATTCATGGAAAACGGATGAAATGAGATTTTTAACTCTTTAACTGTTTACCTCAGAACAGTTTCTCGCGTAATGTCGAGTATATTCGTCATATAGAGAAAAATATTACATTCGTAACAACTGTAATTTTTTTTTCCAGAAGCAGGGCAAATAAAGATCATTTAAAAAATATACATTTTAGAATATTCATAATTAAGCAGGGAGAAAACGTTTTTGAAACAAAATTAAACAGTTAAAGAGGTTAAGTTATTTAAAAATTGTTTTATGAATCGATTTTATGAAGAAGCTAAATAGTTGTATGGGCAATATTATTTTTGATTACGTATTACTTTGGTACATCGCCAATAATGTTTAATCAAATTATTTAGCCTATAATCTGACTAATACGAGTTCTCGAATATTCCTAAATTTAATTATTACGAGTATTATTGAAAAATCTAAGGTCTTACTGATAGCGCATATATAAGAGCTCTACAACTCACTCGGTAAAATTTATTATTCTATCATTATTGATCGATCCTGAATAATGAATATTACCCAAGTATTTTTACTTTCAATTTTTCTGGCGATATTCGTACTTAAGTACTAAACTTAGTCTAGTATTTTTCTAAGTTTGAGTTGCAATTTATTAAAATAAAACGTATGAAGCGTGTCGCAGAAATTCGAAACTGGACGAAACTCATTATAAACATTTTATTGCATGTGTATACGTATTGAGAAATATTTGGCGGGAACAATTGTGCTTGTGTTTGTTTAAACGGCAATTTCAAATTTTGGTTGTAAAATTAAATCTTTTTAAAGAAATATTTTTGTTTTTGTAATATAAAATGATTTATTAAATTCATTATTTTAATTCATTATTGATTACTTTGGACATACATATATATACATTTCGATTAAATTATTCAATTTTTTAATTTCTAATATTTACACTAGATTTTTTTTTAAAATAATTTTCCTTGTTTGTCTTTTATATAATAAAAGTAATTTGTGGATATTAAATCGGTTTCGATAGAGTTCGTAAATTTTTCCATAGTACAATCTAAAATGTTGAAAATAATATTATAATTATTAAATTTAACACGGAGTAACGTAAACCATACCTCACATTATCTTTATTGACCGTTAAATCTAAACTTGCAGCTAAGCTCTTCGGTGAACAGCTCTGTAAAGTTTGCCCTAATGCACTTTTTTAGTTCGTGGCCATCTTGCTTCATAAATAATGATTTCTAAATATAAAATAGGAAAACAAAATATAATAGATTGTACCAAATTATCTCGAATGAATCTTTACATTACCAATTGTTTTACAGCCTCCCTATCTTCAATTAAATTAATATCAAAGTTGACAAATGTATCTGCATCGTTAAAAGTTACTATAAACTTAGCGTTCTCACAATAAACTAAATAACGCCATTTGTATACGCATATGTATATAATACGTATACGCTACAAACACTATCATTATAATGTAAAGTTTAACTTTCGTTAATTTTGAATGAAAACGAAGGAAATACTGTGCTCAATTTTTACTTTCGTTTTGTTATACTTGGGTATTTTTGTTTTGTGTGGTGTTTATTAAACTTTCGTTATTGATAATGGAAAATTACCTATGTACGAGTATTTATTAGTAATTTATAAACGAATATTTCAGCTCCCAGTGAGAATCGTACGGCGCTGGATATTTCCATTGTGTTTCCACATGAGTACTGAGCAAATAGTATTTTTTTTTAAATTATTTCGTGCTTTATACTATGTATATTGTATGTACTATTGAATGTGTGAATGCGAAGCAGATAACGGTACTCAGCACAATCAATTTTCCATTTTCTTATTTTGTTTTGAGTAGTATATAATATTATTTTTCAAATTTTTGTTGATTTCTCTCTCAAAATAATTTACATTAAAGTATCGTTAGCATTTTCAAAATTTTAGTCATACTCATAGTAGTTACGGTGTTTGTCCCTAATAAAAATAAAATAGCCACTGGTAATTCTCATATGGGTATATTTTATTCTTCATTAAACAACGAGATAATATAAATAATCATCTTCCATTCTTTTTGAAAATGAATTAAGAAAAGTGGGCAAAACTTAACATTTAGGTCTTTTAATGTCATGTGATCTAAATTGGGATAAGCATATTGATAGAATTTGTTTTAACATGTTCGGTAGTTTGCGGCTACGTAGATGCAAACATAATGGCACTCCTCGTTCTACCAGGTTAGTTTTAGTTCGTTCAATTGGTCTTGAGTCAGTTACTCTATTGCGATATAGTTGTCTCGTACATGAACTTAAAGGGTAAAGTTGTTAGACTCTTTAATAACTGTGTGCGATATATTTATGGCCTAAGACGTGACGTTACGATTATATTTCTCACGTAAGTGATAGTAGTTTTGGGATACCCCTTCAGAATTACTTAGATTACAGAGTTGTCCTATTGAGTTTCAAAATATTAAATTGTTCGGATTCTCCCAGATATATTAATTTTAAATTTAAATTTTCTATTTCCGATAGAACCAAAGTACTAATTTTACCGTCATACAATACTGGCTTTATGAGCTCGCGCTTTCTGTAAGAGGTGCTATATTATGGAGTAGGCTACCTTTGTAAATAAGAACTGCTGGGTCTGTTAAACAATTGTATAGGATGTGTATGTAATTTTAGTCATCATAGGAACAAGGATTTGGTATTAAATTTGTGACTGCTTTGGTTATGTTACTTGAAGGATCATTAGATATTTGTTATTCTAAATTGGTACGTTATTATCTATATTATTTTTATTATTATTATTATTCTTTTATTTTAATTATTGTATATTATTATTTTATATAAGATATTTATTGATATCATAATATGTACGATGTAGTTCTTTGAATGTAAGTGTTACCATCGAACTTTTCATATGCAATCGACGTTGCACAAGTTTGAATTTAAAAAAATAAATAAATATAAAATAAATAAATAAAAAAAACATGAAATAAAATAAACGTATTTTAAATCAATTTGAAAATGAATTAAGATAAATTTACGAAAAAATGAAATAAAATGTGAATGTTTTAATTCATTAGAATTGAGTTTTTTTTTGTTGAAATTACTTTTTAAATTCAGCAAATTTGTTTAAAATTCGAATTAAAAAAGTGGAAATTTTTCATTCAAATACCATTTTTTTTATTTCCTTGGGTAGCCAAAACTATCAACGCCAAATTTTAAAATTAACGAAACCCTATTTCAACTCAGCTTAATTTCAACCTGGCTCATGGAAACATGGTAAAAATGACTTTATTGAAGTTGAAGTTAGCTATAATTATCGTTAAATATTTCGCATGACCTAAACGTCAAAGTTTTTTAGAAAGTTTGTGTTTTCTATACTGGTACAAAATGTCTAAATTATTGTTTAATGTTTACTTTAAACAACAAACGCAATATCGTTTATATGCAACGAAAGTTAAAGAAAAGATCATTCCAAACAAAAATGAAAAAATTATTAAAACTGCCATTATCGGAGTACCTAATGCCGGGAAGAGTACTTTCATTAATAATATAATTCGACATAGGGTATGACAAATTATTTAACTAATTAAACTTTACGTAACAATATTATTGCCAATCTCAGGTTTGTCCTACATCAAATAAAGTGCACACGACCCGAAATTGGTCTAAAGCTATATGTACTCGAAACAACACACAAATTATTTTGTTCGATACACCGGGGCTGGTGACAGAACAAGAGATGAAGAAACATCAGTTGGAATCCACATTTCACAGCTCGTGGCGGCATTCTATCCAACATTCAAATTTGATCGGTGTTATACATGATATCTCCAATCACTGGACTCGAAATTCATTGCACCCAACTGTTTTGAACTGCTTAAGTTCTTATCCAAATGTTGAGAGTTTCTTGGTACTTAACAAAATCGATGCTCTCAAATCAAAACGAATCCTCTTGGATTTGGTTAAATCATTAACAAATAATACAATTAATTTAAAAGGAAAATCTATTTTGAAAAAGGAGGAAATTGATAATTCAGATAAAAAATATGGATGGAGCAATTTTTCTGAGGTGTTTATGGTTTCGTCAATCAATGGAGATGGTCTTGATCGCGTATTGGATTTCATTGTATCGAAGGCAAAATTAACGCCTTGGGAATATAAAGAAAATGAGTTTTCTAATGTACCTGCAGAACAATTAATAGTCGAAAGCGTGCGGGCGCGTCTGTTGGATTATCTTCCTCAAGAAATCCCATACTTGCTCAAATGCGAAATAGACTACTATAGCTTTAATAATGGTAAAATATTTTTTATAGCCTCTAAATTTCAATTTAAAAATAATTGTTACAATATCTCATTTTTCAGGGAAAATTTATGCCAGTGTTATGGTTACGTGCCCCAATAATAGGATTGAACGACTCGTTTGTGGTGAAAGTAATGGAAAATTGAAACAAATAACCGAAAGAATATCTTCTGACTTAGTGGAAACTTTTGGAGTTACGGTATCTTTAACTATCGCAACAGATATTAAAATAGCAAATAATCAATAAAATTAAACTAATTTTATTTATCAAAACTCTTAACCCTTTCGCGAGCACGTCGGCATTATACCGACGATTCAATTGTCCTAAGGACATGTCTGTCGGTATATCCCTTTTCCACCCTGCCATCACAATTGTGTGGATAACGATAAAGAGCCATGTCAAAAATTTATTTTTGTATGTATTTTGAACCAACATACACATTTGTGCATTCCTACTTAATTCGTTTTCGTACGATAAATAACACTAAAGTGAGAACTATAGATAGAATAAAAAATATAACATAAGAGAGCGAGAGATAGGATTTATAATGTATTTGACCATACTGAGAATATCAAAAAAACTAAACTACTTATTGGCCCAACCAGTCAGGAATAAAAACTTAATAAAAAAATAAGAACTTTATTCCAGCCATCTAAAACTTATAAATCATAAGTACATAACAAAATTAGAGCGATGTCAATTTATATTTTTTATGAATAAAACATGATTAGATGTTTATGTATTTTGATTAATTTATTAACACAAACATTTAATAATAGAAAAGCCACGGCTAATATTTAATTTTTACCAACGTACACAATTCAATCTAATTTTCAGGTTGTCATAAATTCAATAATTTTATAATATATAAGTGAAAGATGTACGTAAAACTTTCAAATAAATTTAAATTTTGATTTATAGATGGAAAATGTGTAAGAATCACAACAATCATTCACACCATTCACACAATGGTTTGATTCCATTTTTTGCCGACACTTTTATCACAGTTATAATTTTAAAAAATTTAATTTATTGTATTTACGGACAATTATAAAATATATTTAATAATTGAAATAAATAAAAAACACGTTATGGTATTTATGACAGTAATGGTATTTATGATTGTTCCGTATATTGGTCTATTTTCAGTATTCTCGAATTAAATACACATAATAGATAGCATACAAAAAATAACGTAAGAGCGCGAGAGCACAGAATACAACTGAACTTTTTTACATCTATAGTTGGCCCATATTAACTATAATAAATAATAATACATAGTAAAATAATTAATAGCTTTTTCTATCAAAATAAATTTTTGGCTGAATTAAGTCCAAACCACACAACTGTGTGAGTCAAAAAACAGTATGTAATGGCGTTTTTGATAAAAAATTTCGCTTGTTTTGAATTACAACCAACACAATTGTGTGTATATTGTTATAGTGTTTTTTTCGGGCGAAAATAAGTTTGAAAGGAATACACAAATGTGTAAGATGGTTCAAAACATACAAAACTAAATTTTTGACATGATTTTTTGACTTTAATGCCTCAACCAGTCACGACTTAAGAGCTTAAGTTACACGCCGGTTGCACCACTTCGGTTAGTGCTACAATCACCAAAATTGTATAGGTTTCTCATCGCAAATAAACAACTGACCTCTAAAATTTTGGTGGTCGTGTCGCTCCCCTAAGTGGTCCAAACGGAGCACAACTTATACCCTAGAGGGCCTAGACAGACACAAACTAGCTAATCCCAAATATAGAATAAGATTACTACAGTCGGATTGTATTAAGAAGATAAATGTGAAATATAAGAAAAAATCAGTAGGATTGTATGGGGCTGGGAACATAATGTAAGTTATTTTCATTGAATGTATACAGAAAAATTGTTAGATTGTAAATTAAATTTTAAAATGTTTTGTCACGGAAATTATTTATACATTTAGTTTATATTAACTTATTGTAACTGATTCGATGTAATTCAAAATCGGCAAATACGCATTGAAATAGTTTTATATGAATCAAAATGTTTGCAGAATCAAAAATCGGGTTTGTAATTGCATTCAATCGAGATTGGAAGTAATCGTGATAATTTTTGTGTCTGACTACTTATTAAGCTCTTAAGTTTTGACTGGTTGGGATTAACCTCACAATTGTGTGGGTAGGCAGGAATAGGGATATGGTATCCCAAACAAATAATTAATATGTTATATGTTATCAAATTATAATTCTTTTTTCAACAAAACGGAAAACAATTTTTGAACACATTTGTAATTTGACAGAACTGGCAAAAATCTATTTCTGTATATTTTTACCATTTTTTTTTGCATAGATCATCCAAAAAGTTTTGGCAAATTTTAAATTAATGTAGTATGTATTGGCAAATTATTATGCATTTAAACTTAATGCTCCCAAGTATAACAAAACGAAAGTAAAAATTGAGCATAGTATTTTCCTTCGTTTTCATCCAAAATTAACGAAAGTTAAACTTCACATTATAATGATAGTGTTTGTAGCGTATATGTATACTGTGTTGTTACTACTGTATACTGTGTTACCGCAATTTTTCTTTCGTAGGAATGTGTATAGCGTGTAATGTACATGGTTTGTTTTTATTTTTCATGTTCACGACATGAGTTTGGTAATTTTATAAAATTTTGTTAAAAAAATTTAAAGATGTGCGTTAATTTAAATAAAATTACATCAAAATATATTTTATATCTATTCAAATATTGTTTTCATAAATTAATTAATTTCTAGTTCAGTTTTAAGTTTTTGGTAGAAAACAAATGCGAAAATAATAAACTTGATGTGCAATAATCATAGTACCTATTTGGAAAATTATTTAAACTTTTAATATTACAATCAAAGAATAATTTCAAATTGTGTAATAATAAAAAATAATTAAAAAATTAACTAAAATATAATTTAGATATATAATATGTATATATGTATGTATATTTTTATACCGCAAATTTAATAAAATAAAAATATTCATTTTAAACCTAAATTTTTATTTTGCTCTCACATTTGGATGCCGCCATCTTTTTCTTCTAACATTTTCAAATATAGCATTTTACATTCATGCACAACCTCGCTCCCGCCATTTTGTTTTTTGTCTTTTCTGTTCACACATGCATGTATACAATTCTCCTTTATTGAGTTTCGTTCAGTTTCGTATAATCGCGACACGTTTCATACGTTTTATTTTAATAAAATGCAACTCAAACTTAGAAAAATACTAGACTAAGTTTAGTACTAAAGTACGAATATCGCCAGAAAAATTGAAAGTAAAAATACTTGGGTAATGTTTTACAAAATTTACGTTTTACGCAATTATTTATTTCACAATTTTTTGAAAATAATGGTAACTGAACAACTTAACAACAGGGGATGTAGCTCAGTGGTAGAGCGTTCGCTTTGCATGTGAAAGGCCCCGGGTTCGATCCCCGGCATCTCCAATTTTTTAAATAAAAACTCTGTAATCGATAGATATTTTTCGCAATTATCAAATTTTCATCATTATATTGTCTTAAGCCGTGTAACACGTTAGAAAATAGCCTATTATCGGTTTTATTCGTTTGTAGGAGTTAATCAACTATATTTATTAACAAGTTCACTCGAAATAGTAGGGTAGCCTATAAAGGGTTCACTAAAAAATAGTAGGCCTCGCACATCTTGTTGGCTGGATACGTAAAATTTCACTAACAAAATGAAATCTCAATGTGTGAGGCAAATATTTTCTATTTTTAAGTATGTAGATATATTTTGGTTTGACCGTTTTTTAATTAACAATCAAGTTCAAAGAAAATTCCACAACTGAGACAATCTACAATTGACATCTCAAATATCCTACATGGGCTACATTGACCAATGTAAATTTTTATTTATTAGGTAATTATTGGATTTCTAGAATACACATTCTTGGGACTATATGTGATGTTTTCTAAAACAGTAAAATGTGTAAAAAAGGAAATAAAATTGTAACACGAAAGATATCATAAATAAATAAAATGTTTAGTGAGATACCCACATTTAAATATTCCTGTGACGAAAACATGGGTGACTGTCGTTTCATGTGTCTCTCTCGAGCTTTCACGTGCTTTGGGAAAAAGCGAATGCAAGAACAAAATTTCGGAAGGGCATTAGTCGTATCAGATGTCTTCCATAATACTTAGCAACATCTAAATAATCTGACTAGTCACTTAAAATGACGTGACATGACTATGGTAACTGGCCGGTAATTTAATCATCTTAACAGAGATTGAACTATGTTATTATGTACATACCTAAACAACTGTTTATTAAAACAACATAATTGTTAGACAAAAAACTTGAGTATACGTCATATATTACTTTTCATATTTCCTTAATACTATGTCTTTTAAATGATAGAGAACTTATAGCATGCCTTATATACGATTTATACTAAGAAAACTTATCGACTACAAAACTATTTACAAAATTCTTAATTTATAATAAAGTTTTTGTACAACAAATACTCGAACAATTTAGAAACAAAGTCCTAAGCTAGCGATGGAAATAGTTCAGATACTGAATTCCATAAATCATTAAAATTTTCATCGTATGTATGATCATGGTGCGTTGGGGAGCCCAGAGATTCATATCCACTATCCGATACAACTGAATGTACTGGACTTTTCAGTACTTCTACTGACCTTTTAGGATTTGGATACAAGAGTGGTGGTTTCATTTCTTCGGCTCGAACGCTGTCAGAATTCAAGTCAAACATTGTATCATCATCAATTTCTTCGCAGATTATTTCTTCAATTGCATCGACATCGTCAAGCCGAATCTTTTCTCCATTCGGCAATATTAGATTGATCGAGTTTGTTTTCTCATCATAAGTCCCATATAAAGATGTGGCATTACTACAATTAGCGACTAAACTCAAGTTACTATTGTCCACTGGAACAAAATTAACGCTTATACTTCGATTGATATCTTTGCAGGATTCCAACTCTTCTGTTGAGGTCCCCACCATTGATCGAGACACTCCGACTGAGGAGCTTCCATTTTTGGCAACTCGTTTGCTGCTCGCTGTAGTATCGTCTTCCAACTCTGGGGTGATATCTGCAAGTAAGCTTTCGGCAAGCTCTTCAAGTCGAGACAAGTCGAAATCTCCGAGCATGTCTTGTAGAGGAGGCACAACGCAATTATCTTCCATAATGCATCCGCTGTTTGTTGTTTTTGAACACTTGGCGTTGCTTGTGTTACTATTCCCTTCTGCAGAGGGTAATTGGATACGGCAGATCCATCAGTAATAGTTTCACAACCAACATCACAATAAGATTTCGTTGTCGCAGCAACTTCAGCGCTTCTCATTTCAAATTTGCGTTCCAGTTCAGCTAACCTTTTTTCCAAGTCTGTATTTTTTTTAACCAGCACATTATTCTGCTCTTGAAGGCTATCACATCTTGACTGTAAATTTGAATTGTCCTTTTTTAGTGCTACTATCGTGCTCTCCATCTCTTCCATTTTAGCTTTTTTTCGGTCGCGTGACGTTTGCGCTGCTACTCGATTTTTTAGCTTCCTGTACATATAGCAAAACAAATATTATTTCTAGAAGTTTCCACCATATTTACTAAATACGTACTTTCTCTGTAACTTTTCCTCCCATGTTAAATGATCCAGTCGTTTTCGTTTTGTTCCTCGTACTAAAAACTCGTCTAGACAGGAAGATGAATCATCAGATCCAGAAGAATTTCCACCTCCACCAGATGGTCGAGATTCTGATACGGTCGTAATTGGAACATATTTTGGAACAGTTATTAAAATTGGTAAACTCATTTTTGTTGATTAAATTTCACAATAATTAATTAATAATGACAGGTAAAATAGTAAAAGCAAACTTAAAACATTTTTTTTATCCTTTAGTTATTTCTGATCTGTATCGTTCACGTATATTTTATCGAATAAAATCATTTCTAAAGATAATATTTATATATCTTGCCTTCTTGGATAAGGCTTCCGAAATGTAAATATGAAAAACAAAATTTACGATTAATTACGTATTCTACTGTTCTATTAAAAACTTCCAACCAACTAAAATTGACAAGCACACGTATGTGGTTTTTTGTGATTGGTGGTTGGTTGGTTGGCGAGAGATTAGTCATCGGAATTTCACCATACAAACGATTACATTACGACACGAGTTGGTTAAACCGATAAAAACGGCAACGCTTTGTTCTTCAGTCTATTACATTACAGAATACCTATGATCCACCTACGAATTGTGGCGCGTATTTTAAATGGTAATCGTTTGTTGTTTGTAACAACGTTGAGTACATTGTTGGAATGAAAACTTAAATTTATTACCCCCATTACACGGTCAGTAATAATGTCATGTCAGAAACCAAAATTGTGTGTAGCATAGCTGATTACATACTTTTCTTTAGTTCTACTCTATTTAAATATGTATATAAAATTGTTTCTCAAGATTGCTAATGGCAAAAAAAAAATTGTCTGTTATAAAATTTTTTTAACGAGTAACCGGGCATTATCTTGCTTTAATAACGTGCGTACAGTTAAATAAGTCAGGAATAAAAACTTAATAAAAAAGAAAGAATGTGATAAATGGCATTTAATAATGTTATTACCCAGTCAAACTTAATTTTCATGTAAGAAACCCAACTGTCACTTAATAAAAAAATAGCGCGCGCGATTTCTCGCCCAAAAATAAGAAAAACTTAAAAAATTGTGTCGCAAAATCCGATTTTTATTAAATAAAAAGGCGGAAATTATTTGATTTGTATAATTAATTACTAAATTATTATATAAAGTTATTTGAATAGTTTTACATACATCTTTCACTTATATATGTTAAAATTATTGAATTTAAACCTAAAAATTAGATTGAATTGTACACGTTGTTAAAAATTAAATATTAGTCGTGGCTTTTCTATTATTAAATATATGTGTTAATAAATTAATCACAACACATAAACATCTAATCATGTTTTATTCATAAAAAATATAAATTGACATCGCGCTAATTTTGTTATTACTTAAGAATTATAAGTTTTGGATAGCCCATAACTGTGATTGCAATTGGTTTAAATGCTTGATATGTACGCCGCCACACTATTATACCCCCAGTGATTATAATTCGCTACGCGTCAACGAAAACGAATCGGCTTGTTGATGAAGTGAAGTCACCCGTCCTCGAATTGAGTTGTTCGTTGACGCTGGATGAGAATGTTACTGGTTTGGGTAGTATTGTAGTTAATTGGCCAGTAGGAATCGTGTTGGACTGTGTTGATTCTGATAACGGAGCCGCGTTTGATTTTGTTCGTATCTCCGTTGATGCACCTATGGAAAGTCTGTTTGCGCTGCTCCGAAATGGCCCATTTACATGCGACTAATATTTTTCTTCTCCAAAATGAAAGAGATAACATTGAATTTTTGCACAAGGGAGACAAGAAAGAAAGAAATCCTAACAAAATTTTGCAGAAGATTTTTAAGCTATTACGTCGCAAAAACCATTATATAATGTGCCATAAAAATAAATGTTGCCATAAAATATATTCGATCCGAGTATTTTTTGGCAACATTTTTAAAATTACACAAAAAAAAATATTTCGTATTTATAAATGTTAAGGATTCATAATAAAAACAGACGCTATAGATAAAAATGTAAATATCGTATTTGAATTAATTAAAAATAAATTAATAGTAATTTTTTTAAAAAAAATTATGGCATTACTATATATATTTCTTTCTGGCACATTAAATGTTTTTATATAGCGGATGCTTCTTATTTACCTACAAACATTTGCAGAAGAAAAATGTTGGTCCCATGCACTGATCTATAGTCATAATATAGATCAGTGGTCCCATGTAAATGGGGTATAAGGAGTATAGTATACAAGTTCATATTAGTGTGTATAAATTTTCTGTGTCCGAAAATTTTTATGTCGCAGTTAACATCTATTTTATAGGTAAAAGAGGAAAGAGACGAAGGTGAAGCCGGTCTTTTGAAGCTGTGTACGGGCCAATCGGTTGTTTTTTGGTGCTTATGTCCTTTCGTTGTCTCACGTTTTTGACAGCCTACCAAGTTTTTAAGTGGACATATTTCGTCTCACCGATATCCTCCATCTGAAATTTTTTCATCAAATTTTTCTTTAGCTCAGCCTTTAAATCCAAATCATTGGAAAATAATATGAGATCATCTACGTATACAGCGATTATTATTATGTTTTCAGCTACTGTTGTAAAGAATATGCATGTGTCTACCGATGATTGCGTCATACCGGAATTCATCAGTTGATTCCAAATGCGGATTCCAAATGCGGCTGGCTTGTTTGAGTCTGTACAATGCTTTTTTAAGGTGACACACTTTTTTACCATATTGAAAACATTCAGGCTGCACCATATAAATGATATCTTCAAGTTCTGATTGGGGAAATGCTGTGACTGCGTCCTTTTGGTGAATCTCCAAATCATATTTCGCTGCCATTGCTAATAAAAAACGAATCGAGCTGTATCTCACGTCTATGCCCGGATTCTGCGCACATCCTCCGATCACCAGTCTCACTTTATGTTTTAAATTCTTCCAGCAGAATCGCGTTTTGTTTTAAACACCCATTTATTACTGATGGGCTTTTTATTAACAGGCAGATCAACCAACTCCCAAGTATTGTTTTCCATTAAAGATTGATATTCGGATTCCATGGCTTGCTTCCACAAATCCGAATGTATACTTTGTAATGCTTCATTTACTGATGATGGATCTTCACACAAACTGTCCGCCTCGAAATTAGTATGGTACACAAAATCAGGCATTCTTAAAGTTTTCGGATTTCGTGTTGAGGTTCTTGGTTGTTCAGCTATTTGGATACTTATTGGTGGTTGATAGTCATCGTCTGAGTTTGTATTAAAGAATGGTTCTTCATCCGTACAGTAGGAATCGTCAACATTACCATCTGTACTAACTGGTAGTTGTTGTTGAATCTGTTCTTGCAAAACTGGGGAAATTTTTGATTCTTTTTGAGCAAATTTTTTTTTGATTCAACTGATTGTCGCACAACAACAAAAATAAATTTTTCAAGGACACCTTGTTTATTTGTCGTTTTTGGGTTAATTTTAGTTTAATTTGCACTTCGAGTGCAAAAAATATATTTTTTCAACCAAGAAAGCAGTTTTTGCAGCAAACAATAAACATTTTTTACAATACGAATAAATCAAAAAACATAATTTTACGCACATACATAAAAAAAGGAACGCGCAAAGAAATCAAATGTGGACGGCGATTCAGCTATGCTATATACACAATTTTGGTTTCTGGATTCAAACTACTGCGCAATAGATTTTATTTTTTAATTTAAACCCTTATTTTAAATTAAATCATTAAATTTTCTTGTCTTGTTTTATTCTGTTTTCTCGAAAATAAAATTTAAACAAAAATCTACATCTCAAAAATGTCCGTAAATTTTTATTATTTTCATTTCAAATTTTTTCATTTCGGATTCACGGTCAAAATTTTTACGTCGCAGCTGCGTAATAAAATTTTTGTCCGTGAATCCGAAATGAAAAAAATTGAAATGAAAATAAAAAAATTTACGGACATTTTTGAGATGTAGATTTTTGTTTAAATTTTATTTTCGAGAGAAAAGAATAAAACAAGACAAAAAAATTTAATGATTTAATTTAAAATAAGGGTTTAAATTAAAAATTAAAATCTATTGCGCAGTAGTTTGAATCCAGAAACCAAAATTGTGTGTAGCATAGCTGATCAGCTATGCTACACACAATTTTGGTTTCTGGATTCAAACTACTGCGCAATAGATTTTAATTTTTAATTTAAACCCTTATTTTAAATTAAATCATTAAATTTTTTTGTCTTGTTTTATTCTGTTCTCTCGAAAATAAAATGTAAACATAAATCTACATCTCAAAAATGTCCTTAAATTTCTTTTATTTTCATTTCAATTTTTTCATTTCGGATTCACGAACAAAAAATTTATGTCGCAGCTGCGACGTAAAAATTTTGTCCGTGAATCCGAAATGAAAAAATTCAGCCATGCTACACTATAATTTTTGGTTTTCTGGATTCAAACTATTGCGCAATAGATTTTAATTTTTAATTTTAAACCCTCATTTTAAATTAAATTATTAAACTTTTTTGTCTTGTTTTATTCTGTTCTCTCGAAAATAAAATTTAAACAAAAATCTACATCTCAAAAATGTCCGTAAATTTTTTTATTTTCATTTCAATTTTTTTCATTTCTGATTCACGGTCAAAATTTTTACGTCGCAGCTGCGTAATAAAATTTTTGTCCGTGAATCCGAAATGAAAAAAATTGAAATGAAAATAAAAAAATTTACGGACATTTTTGAGATGTAGATTTTTGTTTAAATTTTATTTTCGAGAGAACAGAATAAAACAAGACAAGAAAATGTAATGATTTAATTTAAAATAAGGGTTTAAATTAAAAATTAAAATCTATTGCGACTTAGTTTGAATCCAGAAAACCAAATTATCGTGTAGCATGGCATGATTGATTTTTTGAAATCATTGAATCACGACCAAAGAATTAAAGTGTGGCGAGGCTCATTCGATTTTTTTCGAATTCCTTTTGACTTTTTTCGAGTTCGACTATTTTCGATTCGAAGTGATGGTACAACGTACCGCCCCTAGTTTTATTTGTGGTGATTTGACAGAACTCACCACACAATAATAAAACATATCCTACTTGTAAAAATCATAACCTTGCAATATACAATTAAATTAATACCTATCTGCGAACATTAAAAATAAACATATAATTGGTGTAATTAAAATGAATTAATTATAAAACAAAGTTGCACATTATAAACTGTGGTAGAAGCAAGCTATAATTATATTACTAAAACAAGGCGAAATGTCTGGTGTAACAAAACGTCTACCAAGAAGTTCCAAACCAGCAACTTTGGGAGGTGCATCCACCGGGCTTCATAATACGCACGTGACTAATATGAATACAAACCATTTAAATGCGAATACGAGTGTGGTAAATAATAGTTCCGACGGTATTTCGGTGAATTGCGACGATACCAATCAGAAATATGCGCCCATGCCAAAACACATAGCATTCCCAGATGTTCCTCATAGTCCGGAGATATTAAATGAACTGTTCATATTTGTCTTTACAATTATATCTGCTGGCGCACAATTTTTACATTTATATCGAACAGTATGGTGGCTTCCAGATTCATTCACCCACCAGATTATGAATTTATACTTAATTGACACATACTTGGCCATATTTATAGTAGTAATACTTGGACGGCGATTGATATTTTGTGGAATCTTTAAATTATTGGAGCTGATGTGTCCAGAAAAATTATTTAATTCCGTTTATAGTTTAGTAAGGTAATAAAATCTAAAATTATATCTTGGCTGACCAAAATTGATAAATTCTTTTCTGATTGTAGATTTGTATTCTTTGAATTCCTAATACTCATTTTGGGCGGATGTACTGTAAAAATTTTTCAAAATCACAGTTATGTATACACAATATGCTTGTGTTATCCGTAAGTTGCCTAAATTTATTAATCAAATGTAAATGTTAATTTTTTCTATTACTTTCAGGCTCTTACTGTACGCGGCTATTTTTGGACTTAATATAGAACCATTTCTCCGAACTATAAATGAAACGGATACGGCGTATTTGAATCAAATTCCATTGCATTGTTGTTCAACAAATACGACAACCGTTCGTAACGAAGTGGATAATCTGATAATTGATTTTAATAATCGATTCAAGCAAATCATATTTACTTCCGTGGTAAATGCTTATTACGCCGGTTTCATTCCATGCTTTTTTGCACAAAAATTCTTGTATTACGATAAATACTGGACAATACAGCATCTTGCGTTCATATGGGCGTTTGTGTTTGCCATGAATGTGACGTATTGTTTTCCAGCAAAATATTCTGATATTTTACATCGGGCTGCACTGCATTTGGGTCAGTGGAACAAAATCGAATTACGAACTTATCTTCAATCGCCAATTACTTGGTCTAAGCAAACGTTTTGGCCACCCGGAACGGTAATAAAACATTCGGATAAATTCTACAAATCAAACGGTTTTATAACTTCGGCCATCCCATCTAATTCGAGTCACTTTCGTTTTTATTTGATATTCAACAATCCATCACATCTCTACTTACTTTTATCAATCATACAACTCGCCATAGTAATGGTACAAATATTCCTTTTATATTTCATGTCGATCGAATGGCATAACATACTGTCTTTGACATTTTTATTATTCGTAAATAATATAACGCTTTTCAAATTATTTCGGGATTATTTGATCACGAATAAAATTTATACGGCCGAATTATCTATTTACAAGAAAATTCATATGACTGGAAGTGGTAATGCTACCTCATCTGCTACTGCTTCGGCCAGTGCATCTTTGTCGCCAACGCAACATGTTACTAACAACAACTGACAACGAAAGTTTTTTTGTAAAAAATACGAAGCAAAAGACTAATTAATAAATTATATTTATTTTTGTATAAATTAAAATTTTTAATTTATTTTGCTCATAAAATTAAATTTTACTCATAAAATTGCGTACATTATTATGTATGTATAATATATTTAAAAATTTGTTTCATTCATTAGTAACATATATCGTCTGTTAACTGCTTGCAATAACCCTTTTCCAATCTAGGTCGAGCTTTTCTCAGGGCGCCTCTGTTCGGCCTTTCCCAAGGAGAGGAGTTGCAAATTTGTGACATTTATAGACTATTCTGGCATTCCTTGATAATAAGGGGGAAATGTTGACCTTTTTCTAGCAGTTTCAAACTTCAATAAATTTTGATTTGAATCCGTCATTCCCTACTTGGATTCTTTCCTTGTTTCCTTCCCCTTCACGAACAAATTGTTGTTAGTTTGTAGATGAAGGGGAAGGAAACGACGAAAGAATCGTGTAAAATGAGCCAATAACATTTCTGTGGGTCGATTCTGGTTTTCCTCTAGGAATAGGAAAATTTTTATAGCAGTTTTGTGTAATTCTATTCTACCAGGGCCATTTTAGTAATACTTTTGTTTTTAATTTATACTGTTTATATATTGGAGATTGAACCTAGGTCAACATGGGTTGAATCTTCAATATATGTATAAACAACAAAAGTTAACTTGGAGTAACTCGACACAATCCAAAAAATTCCCTATTTGCCGGGAAAACCAGAATAGGGCCTCAGGAATCGAACCTGGGACCCCCGAATTAGTGTGAAAGGGTTGATTGTTTTGTTATTCTTTGTGAAACTGTTTTTTCAAAATAATTTGCTATTTTGTATGTTTTATTCTGCTTTCTGTAACAATCGGTTGAAAGGCGCATTAGCTCAGTTGGTTAGGTTAGAGCGTCCACGATAACGCAAAGGTTTTATTTTTAACTTAAATCATAATATTGCATTGTATGACCTACGCAATTTTTTGGTGATTTATATTCCTGAGCACGAATAGAAATTTAAATTCACAATGATAAATAGTAAACTAGAACTTCCCAATATGATTTCTAATACATAATTTATTTACAAGTTTATAGACTGAGTTAGCTCATTTACCATATACACAACAAGTACAGTAATCTAATATCCTTTTCTACCTCGGAACCGGGTACGATTATCTAGCTGCAATTGAAAATACCAAACATTAGAATTCCATCAAATATGACGTTACAAAAAATTTACCAAAGACCGCTTACATTCAAAGAATGTGTTCCTAAATACTTGACATTCGGTTGGCACGCTCCCATCGACACGGTTTAGGCATTCTCTAGGTGTTTTTCTTTCCTATAATTAAAAAAAAGTGAATATTTTCAATATATAATTTTCAGATTTCTACTGCCTACCAATTTACAGCAATCACTTTCCAAAAGGCACATTTTTAAATCAGCTCGAGCACCCGCACACGGTGATTCATCTTTCAATTTTTCATCGGCAAATTGCATTTTATCAATTTAAGAGTATGTTATGTATTGAAAGAAATTGTCAAAAACAGAATCCTCGTAAAACAATATTTTTGACGTTATGTAGACGGCCATATCACAATATATGGATTATGGACTGCGCTTGTTTGCAGGGTAGGCTCAAAAAATATGGGTCGTATCGATAGACGCAACTACTACTTAGTTGTAGAACAGAATCACCCAAGCTACACGAGATTTTATTTTCTGGGGTTGCACTAACGGCGACCGCACGAAATTTGTCTCGAGCTCGACAAAGTTGAAAATGTGTGATATATGTATAATGCAAATTGTTGTTATAAATTTTATTTGTAATGCGTTGTATCGCCGTTTTGAGATCACACATTTTCGGGCAGAAAAATTGTTAGATTGTAAATTAAATTTTAAAAATTTTTAACTGCCACAGAAATTATTTATACATTTAGTTTATATTAACTTATTGTAACTGATTTGATGTAATTAAAATCGGCAAATACAAATTGTTTTATTTCATTTATTAAATATGAATTTGAACGTTTGCAGAATTACAAAATCGGGTTTTTGCCTCACCATAATTATAAAATCGCGATTTTATATGTTTGACATGTAATCGTGATTGGAAGAAATCGCGATAATTTTTGTGTCTGTCCACGGTATAAGGCCCGATTTTATGAACGAGGATAACTCACAAAAAATCCAAGAGTAATGATTAATCTTTACTCGAGAGTTTTATTTTTTGCCGATTTTATAAACGACTTTATAAATATTTACCGATTTTATAAATATTTACTCCATCTTTTATTGCAGTTTTATAGCAGTTTTTTGATGCTGGTAACACGTTTTCTTAAAAAATGTGTTAATTTCAATACATATTTATTTTTGCCGAATTGATAAATAAAACAAAATTATGTGCAACTAAATTATGTTTATTTTCAGAAATTTTCACAAACCATTTTTTTTTGTCGGAAAACATTTAGATTTTATTAAACAAATAGATTTTATTTGTACACCAAAATTTTATTTGAAGAAACTATAAACTGTGTCCATTAGCACACATCTAATTTAATGTAATAATTATTTTGTTTGATTTGCTTATATATTTTTGTTTTTAGTTATGTTTATGATATGTTTTATAAAACAATGGAAACAAGCAAACACCGCAAAACGAAATACAACAATAAAAAGTTTCATCGCTTTATTTAGAAAAATGGGGTTCCACTTCCACAAAGCTCATTTTCTTGCACTTCTCCAAATTAAAAAATTATAATTATTATTATAAAAATTATTATTAAATTATTATTATATGTAAATTAATAATAAAATAACGTCTTTTTTAAATATTAATATGTCACGTTCATATATCCAAACAATTTTTATTGTACATGTCAAATAATAAAACAAGAACAAAAACTACTTTTATCCTCTGGGGCGGAATCATGAACGCCGCATGGAAATTTTAGACGGTAGAGAAATTTTATATGGAAAGCAGTAATAATTCTACCGGTTTTATTCTGTTGTTTCAAAAAAACCTTACAAATTCGTTCGATTGCTATAAAAGCGTTGCCACATACACATCTAATAACAGACGATTCGTGCGTAAATTTATTTTGCCTCGCCACATACCAAAAAAAATACAGACGATTTTTACAACAACAATTCTTTATAAAATTTTCATAATACATAAGCAGCTAATTCATTTTATAATTAAATAAGTTTACCATACCATATTCATGATGAGCCTTATAAAAATATTAAATTAATGAAAAATATATATTTTGTTTTGGAATTTTTTGACATTTGTTGAAGTTCATAGACAACAGAGAAAAAAATCGTTTAAAATTTTTTGATGAGTTCAGAAATCGTTCTAGGTTTTTGTGCGTTCGTTCACGTGTAAAATTATACCATTCAGAGAAAAAATCGTTTCTAGAAACGGCTAAATAGAAAATTGATGATTTTTCAATTAAAATTATTAAATAATTCCAAATTGTTTATTTTAGCTACTAACTTGAGATATTTTACATATTATCTCATTGATTTGAGTCAAAAATATGCTCTAATTAATTCGTAAATGCGAAATCTGTTTTTAGATGTCGTCCGTAGAAATGTGTATGTGGCATCGCCTTAAAGCTGACGAATGAATTATTTTTTTTCTGGCTTGCTATTTGTGTTTTTTTTGCGAAACAATGGAACAAAACCGGTACAATTATTGCTGTTTTCCATATAAAATTTCACTACCGTTTAAATTTTCCGTCCGGCGTTCATGATTCCACCCAGCCTGCTGTTAGTAAAAATAAAAGCGAGAAAAAATATAGATTTTACTGATTGTGTACGAAACAAAACATGTTGTCAGTAAAATTTTACCTAGAGTCTACACTACGCAAATTCACTGATATTTTCTATCAGGGAAGCAATGTATGTGTGAGTATTTTATATAAATTTTGACACTATCAGCAAATTATCAGGAGGCTATTTCACGATAAACTGTCATGAAATTATTACGAAATGTCATCCTTTTGAGGTTATGTTTCATTATTATAAATTTAATTTTCAAAGTGAAGACTTTCATTTTTGTTATAGTATATTTATTTAACTCTGTATTCTATGTTAATATATCGAAATTCGTGATTTTCGTAATTCGTGTTAAGTTTCTTTAATATATTTAATTTTTTCAAGCGTTGTGTACGTCTGTCCATAACCTCAAAAGGATCACATTTCGTAATAATTTCATGATAATTTATCGTGAAATAGCCTCCTGATAATTGGCTGATAGTGTCAAAGTTTATATAAAATACTCACACTTGCATTGATACCCTATAGAAAATATCAGTGAATTTGCATAGTGTAGACTCTAGGACTGAGAGAATAGTTGTGATAGTGTTAGTGTACTGTCATAATACTGCTATAAAAAATGTAAACTGGAGTATTTTTTATGGCGTTTTTGTTTACAATCCTACAAAAATTGTATGTAAAATAAGAAATTTTTCACACACTCATACAAAATAAATGGTTCGCCATTTTTATAGTCAAATGTCGATTTGTTTTTTTTCCGTGCTGAAATTTGTTCACGTTAGTAGTTTTTTGTGGTACGTATATAAAAATTAAAAGATTATGCCAAAATGGAAAACGATAAAATTTTACTCTCTTATGGAATTTTAATTTATTTTTTGGTTTGCGTATTATCAGTAAAAAATTAGTGTCAGTAAATTTTTTCCATGGAATTAAGGCATAATTCACGAATTTATTCTAATTTTTAAACGCAACTAAGAGTGTCAATTTTTTACGTAATACAAAATTAAACTCAAATTAGAAAAAACTACAAAATTACTTTTTTTATTTCAATATGTCCAGATGAATACATTATACAACACAATTAAATAATAATTTGATGATTAACAAATTAAAAACTTTTCGAAATTCGAAGTTTAAATCCGCAATCAAACGTCAATTGAATTGTCGATTGTAGTCGTCGAAGTTCACGACTACAACTTTAATCGTCACTATAAAGTGTCAATTTATTGTGGTTTAAAAATACCAAAAGAGACAATTTACAACGCATCCCCAATAGAATCCCGTATGACTTATTTTCCTTACAGAAAAGTATGAAAAAAAACTTTAGAAAAAATTTATTTTTTTTTCATACTTTTCTGTAAGGAAAAAGTCATAGAGCGATGGTACACGAGAAAAAAATACCGGATTTTTCCTCGTTCCTTTCCCCGTTTACCTATGATACAAGTTTTAATTGTGACTAAACAAATTTTCTGTTCAACCACACAACTCAAACATAAATGAAACAAAAAATATTTCAAGGACATTTTTGACTCATTTTAGTTAAAATTTTATTTAAGAGAGAGCAAAACAAAATATAATAAAACTAGTTTGGTTTGAAAAAAATGCCATAATACAAAAAACCCTCGTGTGGAATGAAGCATAAGGAATTCAATTGGGGATGCGCAGTTAGTCGTATTAGCGTATTACAGCGCATCCCCAATATAATTCCTTTAACTTTTTCCTTACGGAAAAGTATGAAAAAAACTTAAGGAAAAAGTTTAAGGAATTCTATTGGGGATGCGCGTTAAGTGTCGTCTGTCGATTTGGCCCGTAAACACGAGAAAAAAAGTCATACAAATGCTATGGAAATTCCTTTGTAAAGTTTTTTTTCTGCCTTTATTTATTTTTAGCTCGTAAATATAGCAGCCAAATAAATTTTCATTCTTCTTAGCCACTGATATATAACTCATGGATACGGCACACATAAAAAACTGTTAAAAAAAATAAAACTAAAAATCGTACCTAATGTGTAATAGAGAGAAAGCAAAAATGTATCTTCCTTGTATAAAACTTCGAACTTTCGGAAATCAAATGCAAATTAGTGTCAGTTAGACACAAAAAAACAGTTGACATACACTCACTGATTTATATAACTATATAATAAATGTATTTTTATTAAATACGAGTACCAATGTAAGCAAATGTGCATTTAAAATTTAATAGTAAAACAATATTGAAAAAATATCAATTTTGTTTATTTTTAGTTACGTTTGACATTTATGTCGAAGTTTTCATTTGTTTTTGGCTTTTGTATGTTATTTATTATAGATATGTACTTCATATTTCAAGGGAAATATACGAAAAAATTATTTAAATATTTTTTGAAATTACGCAGCAGTGTTTATTATTAAATTATGTTAATTTATTAAATTATGATTTAAAAAATTAACAATTTTGAACATTTTTCTGTCTATCCTATGTTTATTAGGAAAAAGAAAATGATTTCAAATAATTTTCGGAGTTGTCTTGGTTCCTGTGTGGCTCTTACTTTACATTTTCGGTAATACGATTTTCGAGTAAGAGGTGTATAATATTTTTTTGTCAATTTTGTTACACCTAGACATTATCTATTACGACTTAGTGTGTGTTTGGTGACAAGAGTGACAAAGAACAGAAATATTTTTTAATTCATTTTATAGAAAAATTTTATGGTTTTACATTTTGGCATAACCTAAAAATTGCATAAAATATTTAATTTGTACATTTTCGTACAATTCGATTTCTTTTTATATGTTTTAATTTTTATATATGTACCACAAAAAACCACTAGCGTTAACAAATTTCAACTCGAAAAAAAAATTAAATCGTCATTTGACTATAAAAATGGCGAACATCTATTTTGTATGAGTGTGAGAAAAATTGCTTATCTTTACATACACTTTTTGTAGATGTGTGAAAAATGCTGCCATAAAAAATATTCCAATTTACATTTTTTATGGTAGTAAACTTCCCCATTATGGCAGTAAACCTCCCCTATCGCAACTTCCCCTCTCAGTAAAATTTTACTGAAACATGTTTTGTTTCGTACACAACCAAGTAAAATCTATATTTTTTTTCGCTTTTGTTTTTGCTGGCAGCAGATTTTTTCCATGGAATAGGCCCATTATCCATGTCCATGGAAACGTAGTACATAAGTAAGTAACATCAAGAACGTTTTCTCGTGTAAACATAAGTTGTTGTAGTTAAGTTGTTTTTAATTGGTCTAAGTGTGGGATAGCAGCTACTGAAACCTAACCTAACCTAGGTTGTTGTTGTTCAACTCGTATAAACAAGCCCTTTGTTTGTAAAAATCTGCAATTTCACACTTTGGTTCTCTCATCGTGATTTTTTCCTCGTTTCTTTCCCCTTTAGCAACAATCAAACCAGTTTCTTGACCCCAAAGGGGACGGAAACAAGGAAAGAATCACGACGAAGAATCAAAGTGTGCAGCCGTGGAATATAAATCTCGTGAACGCACTCCTGTCCTCTCAACCATAATTTGATCTGTCATTGTTTATAGCGCAACTTCAACCTTCAACCATAATCAGCAAAACTAAATTGAATAATGTAAGTTCAAATTAAATTTGAAATATATTAATTTGAAATTATAATTTACCATATTTTTAGAATGTATCATCGTTGTCGAATAATTCCATTTCAATTGACGAAATTTATAGGTTGTGTCCGACTGAGTTCGAATGATACAAGCCAAATAGCGGAGCCAAAATGGATTAAACCCGAGGGATTTGACACCGGGATCAAAATCTATAATTGTATTACAAAATCCAAAGAGCCTCTTATCCTTCAAAATAGTTCAAACTATGCAACTTGGTACACATGTGGTCCAACTGTGTATGATTCGGCACACATTGGCCATGCGAGCTGTTACGTGAAATTGGACATTTTAAAGCGGATCCTGAAAAATTATTTCGAAGTAAACTTGATCACTGCGATGAATATTACCGATATCGATGATAAAATTATTAAAAAGGCGAAAGAGTTGGAAATTGATTGGAGACTTTTAAGTAAAAATTATGAACTGGAATTTTGGAATGATATGGAAATGTTGGATGTTGACGAGCCTGACTTTATCATTCGAGTAAGCGATAATATCCCAGATATAATCAAATTCATCGATACACTTATCTTGTCAGGCGTGGCTTATCAGGCTACGGCAGATAAATCTGTGTATTTTGAAATTAATAAATACAAAAATTATGGTAAACTACAGAAAATTAATTTATCAGAACGGCTTATATTTGAGCTCGAAGCCAATGTCAAAAAATCGCAGCATGATTTTGCTTTATGGAAAGCGGTGACATCGGAAAAGGAACCTCATTTCAAATCACCTTGGGGAAACGGTCGGCCTGGCTGGCACATTGAGTGCTCAGCTATGGCTTCATCAATATTTGGCGAAAAACTAGATTTTCACTGTGGCGGATTAGATTTAAAATTTCCTCATCATGAAAACGAGGAGGCACAGAGCTGTTCATACCACAAATGTGATCAATGGGTAAATTATTGGATTCACGCGGGCCACCTCAATTTAACGGGCGACACAGAAAAAATGTCGAAATCATTAGAGAACACAATTTCAATAAATGAAATGCTCGATTTATTTTCACCAGAATCATTTCGGATGCTGTGCATGCTCTCAAACTACAGGAGTGGAGTAGAATTTAGTGCTGAATCAATGAATAATGCGGATAACGTGTTAAAGAAATTCATCTCATTTTTCGCGGATGCTAACGCCTACACGGAGGGTGATAAACCAAAAGTTAGGTTCGATCCCAATAGTATTTACGCGAAACTAAATGAAATTGAGAAACGAATTGATACCCATCTAAAGGATGATTTTGACACAGCTAAATCCATAAGCTGTTTATCCGAACTTACCTCGTTCACATCAAAAATAATAAATAATAGTGATGCGAAAAATAGTCTTCCAGAATTAACACCATCGGCAGTGCAGGCCGTCTCAAATTTCACGTACGATTATTTACATAAATATTTTGGCCTTAATTTAGTTAAAAACCTGCAAACAGCGGAGGGGGTAGTTAATAATTCCGTTGATGTACACGGAATTATCAATAGCGTTCTGAAAATTCGATCCAATATACGAGATAATGCGGCTAAAACTAAGAATAAAGAATTATTTGCGGTTTGTGATAACATTCGAGATTGCCTGAAAGAAAATGGGATTGAAATAAAAGATCACGGGAAGTCATCATCATGGAATTTTATTAAATAATTGTTATAAAATTGTTAAATCACATCCAAATATAAAATTTTGGAATGCCGAGCTTTTTAGCGTCAAAATTTCTTTTACTGCAAAATGAAGATTTTCGTTAAAAAATTTATCTATCGAACCCCAGTTGCATTTATAACAAATTATCTAGTGTAGCATGTAATATATTTTTGAATGGGTAATTATATGAGTAGTAGGATTGCTACCTAAAATTTAAGATGTTAATTAAGACTAAATGTAGTGCTGGTTGATAGAACTATGCAATATTTATAGAGTTCCTGAACTCCAAAACTTGCACTTTGAGAGATTCCGAGAGAACATTTTCTTCTAGAGTATTTAGATATTCAACGACTAGTATGAAAACCTCGTGCTTAGTTTTTTCCATTTATCGAAATTTTCTTTTAATATGTTGTTATTATCTCTCAAACAGCAAAAGTTGTGCAAGCTCGAACGAAATATACGACAATAATAGACTCAAATTTGTTTCGAAATAATAAAGTTAAACCTATAATCTCGTGCCTAGTAGTTTTGTTTGTTTTTAAATATTTTAATTTTATGTTATAGAAAAAATTTAAATAATAATACAATAGGATTACCCATATAATTTCCATTAAATTTTATGAAAACTAACGCAGAAAATTACCGATAGAGGGCTAACGATTGTTTCGTATGCAAATACGATGTTTATTAACACGTTCGTAGACGTGAATGCTATAGCATTCATACACCTTTTTCATTTTTTAACATTTTCGCGCAAAACAGTCATTCAATTTTTCCTTTTTTAAGAAATAAGACGACATATTTGTTAATTCTCAGCAGTACATTCCTTTCCGCGACGAAATATCATTGCAATTACAAAAGTTATCAAATTTGTGTTAAACACATTTTGAAAGCGTCCACGAACGTGTTAAGTAGGTTCGAATGGTAAAGAACAAATTTATAAATAGACACATTAGGTATATCCAGCCCTTGTAGGTGTACAATTGAGAGCTCAAATGTAGACCTACATGGGCTGCACATAACCAATGTGTCTATTTATAAAAATTTCTTATTTACCATTCGAATCTACTTAATAGAAAAACACCCATAATGGGGTTTATATAGTATTTCTATATTCTAGCAACAATGTTTTCCAATCTTTAGTTCTTTAGTACGTTTTTAGCTATATGTATGCCCTATTCTGTAAGTCTATTTGATTGTGGGTAATATGGTGAGCTGCTTATCCCTTCAAAACTCCAACCTTTTGAAAACTAGAAACTCATAGCATAGTATCAGCTACGAATTCATACGAATTATTAACCATTATTAAAAAACTATTTACAATTTATCTTCTATTTCATTAGCTTCGTTTCTAACCACTCGCTAGAATAATCTATTAACATAACGTGATGCGCCTTATTTTCCATATTGTTTATAAACATGAATTGCAAGAATTTCCACCAAAAATCATTTTAAAATCCAATTTACATTCACCTTACATTCACGATGATCGGTTATTAAATGGACACGTTCCATTCCTTTTGGCCATATTCTAGAACATTCTCCAAAATTCATTTTAAAATCCCATTTCCATTCACCATACCCAATTTCATTATGATCGGTTAATAAAGAGCCTATTTATGTCTCACAACGCATCCCCAATAGAATTCCTTATGATTTTTTCCTTACAGAAAAGTATGAAAAAAAACTTGAAAAAAAAAATTCTCACGTTTTTTTTTGATACTTTTCTGTAAGGAAAAAGTCATATGGAATTCTATTGGGGATGTGCGGTCAGTTGGTTGAATTTCACAAATTCCTAAAAAAATTATTTTAGAATCCCATTTACGAGGGCTAACGCCAATTTCATCATGATCAATAAATGGCCTGGTTCTTCCCCAGTTGATTATATTCCAAAACTCTCCAAGAACGGAATTAGGATTTATCGCAATCGATACATGGCACTCGAAAACCCGCCTTACCAAATATATGTACCTATGTATATCAAAAGCGTTTGAGGCGGAAGAAAATGGAAAATGTATAAGCTTTTTAATATTCGTTTAGTACTTTAAAAAAAGTTTGGCATATTGATTTCAATACAAAAATTAAGTAGCATTAATTTAGTCGCTGTTTCGTTCATAAAACAAGGAGGAAGAAAATTAATAATTTTTTGAACGAAGTCATACTCCCCTCCAAGCATGTATCGCCTAAAAAATTCGCGCGACTACAAGTGTCACCTCTGAAACTTTTTAAACGAGTAACGGAATACCATTGCTGTCACTTCAATCGATGCTTGTCGCTTTAATCGACTAAGAGAATGTGAAAAAATGATTGTCGTAAGAAGCAACAGGTGACACGACTAAGAGAATATGGGTGTAATGTCGTAGTCCGATATATATTGTATGCCTATGTTGCTTGAAATTCAATCTCATGTGCTGTGCGTTTTCTACTCACGTTGGGGCTTCTTTAGTTTCTTGTTACATATCTGAGGTTCATGTTGGGAATCACATTTAATATATCTTCTTTTAACAAAAATATATTTTACTTTGGGTTCTCGTACGCTTCGCAGTAGTTCGCTAGTAGTACAACTACATGGTATTGTTCTATATATATAGACAATATTCAAATGTAAATAATACAACAGCAGTCGTCGCGACCTGATGAGAAGACTGATTTTTTCAAATCAATAATGTCATTCGTTCGAAATTGATTGTTGTGATTCTTACACATTTGCTGTCTATAAGTTAAAAACTCAAAAAAAAAACATATTACCTGTATGACGTTCGTCACGGCGATATGGACAGAGCCGACCTTTTTAGAAAATTAAAAGACTGGAGGCAAGTGATTTAAAATGTTTATCACATGACTCATGTTTGTAACTGGTTTCAATTTCTCAGGTTACTCAAATACACTGAATTAACGAACCGCGCACGAAAATAAAATCATTTATTTTTGTCAACTTATTTTTCTATGATAAAACGATGTAAATCAAATAATTGTATTAATGTGCTATGGTCAGAGAAAGTTACAATAAAACCTATTAAAAACCAAAATAGATTGGTCTATTTCTTGAAGTGCTGGGAATTAAAGGTCTCGAGAAATCCCGTGTCGTAACTGGTTCCTCATTGAGATCACTCTAAAGATAAGATAAGATGTTTACAAAGCAGAGCAGTTGTTAGGCTGATTACCTAAAACATACTTCATTCTAAGTATGCCAATGTCTAGATGTTCACATATTTTTCCGGACAATGCAGCAACTTCGATTATCACCTAATTATTTGAAGAAAACTGGTACATGTGACACGATTCGGTGTCCCAGCTAACTACGAATCCTGATCCTGATGCGCAAGCGAACTGTCGGTTTACCACATTACAGATCGGTGTTTCTCGTCACAAGTGCATCATTTCAAAATTACCGTATTAGTAAATACTAATTAATTACTTAATATTATAATATTTATTAAATACTAATTAATTATTTACTAATAGAATGTAATTATTATATTATGTAAAGTTTGAAGGTTAGTTGGAATGTTTCCGTTGATTCTCTTCCTTCCTTCGACCATTTCGTAAAAAAATGTTTTTCACAGGTTTGGTTGTTAGTTCAGTGCTATCTCTTTAAAATAGCAAAACTTCACAGTAGCTGTTACTCATTTTACGTGGTGGTTACCGGTGGCCGTCTCGAGCAGGCAGTGTGAGCACTTGATGAAGTTGCAGCAAATCCGGTAGGAGAAGCGGGTCCTATATTCTATTTTCACAGTAAAAGTGATAACTATCTATATAGAAAGCTCCGAAAATTGTTGTATTGGCAGTCCCTACCAGGTGTCATTTTTGATATCACTTGTGTTAATTCTCTTAAAAAATCTTCGTTATATCCTTATGCATTGTTGCAAGAAAATAAAATATACAAATCACGTGATTACCTTATTTAACTGATTATTAAATAACCTTGTAACTACATAATGATATATACTGTTTCATAGTATGCCCACTTCAACCTTTCAAAAGGTTGCTTTCAATGACTGCTCGGTGATTCCAAATAATACATGTATACATATACACTACCGCTCATAAGTGTTTAGGCATTGTCAAAAACAGCATAAAACATATAAAAACAAAGTAAAAATGAGAAAATGTTTATTTTTCTCATTTTTACTTTGTTTTTATATGTTTTATGTTTACTCACATATATTTATGGCAATATACTAAATAAATGCCAAAATTAAAACGCCTAATTTAAGTTTTACTTTCATCTATGTGATCTCCTCTTGATTGAACAATCGCAGCACATAGTCAAGGCATCGTTGCAATAACTTTTGCCAGAGTTTCTAGCGTTATTGAGTTCCAAATTGATTCAAGTTGGTTCCACATAACAGCAGCTGATGTTGGAGCAGATTGCTGTACTTCCCGGTTCAGTTCTTCCCACAGTAATTCAATAGGGTTCAAGTCAGGGCTCTGGGGAGGCTATTCCATAATTTTAATCGTTCCTTTCTCTTCTAAATGGCGAAGATATAGCTTTTACATAATTTAGATGAATGTTTTGGGAAATTATCTTGTTGAAAGATAAAATGTTGACCCAAAAGTCGAATTCCTGAATGTATTTCGTGGTTCTCCAAAATTTGTCGGTATCCTTCTTTTCTTAGTATTCTGTCAATTTTCACAACATCGCGCATACACTAGTACCAGCAAAACAGCCCCAAATCATCACTGAATCACCTCCGACGGTAGCGGCAATATACTGCATTTTCACTCACAGATCTTCTCACAAGTATTCGCCTTCGGGTAACGAAATACTTCAAATTTGAACTTATCCGTCCATGAAACCTTGTTCCAATCTTCTATCGGCCAATGTTGGTGTTCACGGGCCCATTTAAGCTACTTTTGCTTATTTTGTTTACATAGTAATGGTTTCATCATAGTAATACCATACCATGAAGTCCGGCTTCCTGTAGGCTACGTTTAACCATAGAAACACTAACTGGTTTTGGGCGACCAACATTTAATTCTGCGGTTATTTTCAGAGCTGTTTTGTGTCTATTCATCTTGCTAGTAATCACTATTCTATGATCATCGGCAGATGTTGCCGCTCTTCCATTACGTATTTTATTAAGAAAGCTGCCACTTTCCCGATATTTTTTAACATTATTGTAATCGACCGTAGCGTGGTTTGATTTCATTTTTTGGCAATCTGTCGATTGCTTATGCCAGCTGTATGTTCACGACAATTCGACCAAGCGCAGGTATAGTAAAGTAAAAGGAGGGTAGTAAAATTAACCCTATATCATTTTTGTAATGAAACTGCGTTTCAGATAAGTATTTCATTTTGTGTACCTAAACACTTATGAGCGGTAGTGTACTTTCAATATACATTCTATGGATGGCCTTGAAATTTAATTTCTTCTGCTTATCACTCTAAACTAATTTGTGTTATTATTGTAAGAAACAATTTGAAATATTCATAATTTGACCAATAAGCATGTAATGATTTCTGTGCTGTGGACATTGAAATTGGTTTTAGTTTTTATCTAATCTAACAATTGTTCGTGTGTTTAACATATTAAACAATTTGTGATCGGCAACAGTGCTGAATTGTAATAATAACGTATTTGGGATAGTATTGGGTAATAATTAAAAATATAAAATTATTTGTTTCCAGACATTAATGTGAAAGATACACTGATACACTCTTAGAATGTATCCGGATTGAGTGATAAATATTTTGTAGCAAAAACGTTTGACACTAACGTGAAAAATTTTTACTTTTGTGAAATTTTTCTCGTTTTGCTGCCCGAATTGTGTGATAATTTTTTTAATAAAAATTCCTGCAATTTAATTTAATTTTGATTTAAAAATTGTGATACTTGATTTTTCTCCGATTAAATTATCACGTAACTGTCAAAAATTATTATACCTCATGACTGTGCGTTCGGTATTTTCACAAATTTAGTACTGAAAAATATTTATCACACAATTCGGACACAGTCTTAGTTTAAATTTGGAATCTGTATACTCTTATCAACCACTATAGTATGAACTGCCAATAGTTAGATCGAAGGTGATTTAAAAAATGTTGTCAAACTAAATTAAAATTGTGGTGCATAGAGAAGATAATTACTTCTCTAAAACATCGCAGACATCGAAAATCGGTTACAACACTCAGAAAAAAATATGATAAATACATGATTGCATTTACCATAATATTATAATTGTATGTTAAATACAATTATTTAAATGATTGATTTTATCATACTATGATATTCTTGATCATTCTTCTTGATCTTCTTCATCATAACAATGATGATCACTCAAACAATTTTTTTTTCAGTGATCATCATTTTTACGATGAAGAAGATCAATAATAATGATCAGGAATATCATAGTATGATAAAATCAATCATTTTTAAATAATTGTATTTAACATACAAT
Source organism: Nephrotoma flavescens (assembly GCA_932526605.1). Taxonomy (NCBI): domain Eukaryota; kingdom Metazoa; phylum Arthropoda; class Insecta; order Diptera; family Tipulidae; genus Nephrotoma; species Nephrotoma flavescens. The sequence continues at coordinate 326,350,066 of OW052221.1, read as the reverse complement.
GATGATATTATGGTAAATGCAATCATGTATGTATTTATCATATTTTTTTTTTCTGAGTGTTCTACTCAATAAGGATGTGTTGGTATATGTTGCAAACTTCTGTGTGTAGTCCTTTACGGCTTGTAGTAAAATATTGCATGTCATCTTCATTTCTTATTAATTTCTTATTTTAATCTTGTATTAACTTAACACCACGTTCTGCGATATCAGTTATGACTTTTATTTGACTGATAACCTTCATGCCGTTCTTGAAATTATCATCCTGAGGCCACATATCCGGACCTTTGTTTAAGAAATCTATGGAAATCTTAAACCGTTTTAAAAAATCGCCAGTGTTTGGTGTAATAAAATCTGTCGAGATGTCGACAAGATATAATAAACTTCAATCCAGTTTCTGCTTTAAAATAATAGCTGCTCCATTTAATCTTTTAGTATTTGAAATTTTGTGTTGAAGCAAGCCGCCACGACATTGTGAGCTGCTAACCAATCGATTAAGCTTTGGAAAACAGCCTCCGCCATTTCCAAACCAGTTGATCTTGATATTTTGGGAACGCCCAATAATTCTTCTCCATCTACCTATATGGGAAATAATCACCGGGAAATGATCCACGGACTCCTTTCCAGATAACTCCGGAAGTAGTTTTCCATCCCAATGTACTACGCCTAAACTTGAAAGTCGATTTAACTGATGATTCTATTTCTACTCTATTTGCTTCACGAAGACACCCCATTGTTGTTCGATTCAAGACGAGTTCATCAATAGAATGTCGAAAGTCTTGAACTTATATATGTATATCCTTTCCTGTCACGATGACGAAAATAATGCTTGTGAGTTTATTGGCATTGATTTACTTTTTTCTTCAAAATATCTTCGTTTACCACTTTTTCTGCCATCACACGTTCCAATTTTCGCTTTTCTTTTTCAATTTCATATCGTCAGGCTCCAGCCAAATATCCGGGACGCTCTTTCTCATCATGGACAAAGCATTACTGTGTGTGATATCGGGAATATCATCCAGTTTACTACTAAAGGCTCACATTTCTAGGCAGTGTCCCATTAGATATCTCACCATTTTTCCCCCCATACATGGACCACCCTAATATATATATATATATATATATATATATATATATATATATATATATATATATATATATATATATATATATATATATATATATACATATATCGTAAACTATTACGCTATGGTACATTTGTAACTTTAGCTTTTTACGCTCACCGAAGTTCGAGCGATGGTCGCGCTTCTTGTTATAAGCTTATTTTTATAATCTGGTAGCTAAATTCAAGTAAAATTTGGTGTGTCTTATTTGTGTTACTGAATAAACTCGAAAAAATTACATGCGGGCGGCTATTTCACGTTCGCTGAATGTAATTAATAATAATATGTACATGTATCGTTTCAAAGTCCTTTAATCCATAATTTGACGTTAATTTTATGTATAAATTGCAGATAGTATTAAATTTATGAAATATGAGATATTTTATTATTTATACAATTGCTTCTTATCTTATCGATGTATGTGTGAATTGATAAGGTTAGTAGACTAAAAATTAATTGAATTGGTTTGAACGAGCATATTGTGTTAAATACAAATTACAATACGACAATATTGAAATCAATAATTTATTAACAAACTGCTCCAATTACTTATGTAAATTATGATCGTTTGACTGTATCTTGATTCTTACAAAGCTTTGTACATAAACAATTTTAACGAACATTATAAGTTTGATAGTGATTTTCTATTAAGTTAAGAAATAAATAAATAATTCCATTATCGAAGTTATAAAACTGATAACACTTTCGTATCCATAAAGTGAACAACTCTTATCGTTTATTAAATTTTAGTGGTATCGCATATATAGCCTATATGTTGAATCATCTGATTAATGCGACGTAATAAATTACTGAATTTGAGTCACATGAACGATTTTTTTGTTATTGAATCATGTGAAATTTTTAACCGATTTTTATATTGAAAGGAAGTCAAATGCTGCCAAGTACAAATAGATTTTATTATTCGCGATATGAGACGGTAAATTTTAACGAGACATAATATTTTACCGGTATTGCAAATTAAATTCGTAATGTAGAACTAAATTACTGTTTCTGTTTGATTAGTGGAAAATACGCAGTCGATTGTTATGAAAGATAAGTTTAAGCGCCGATAATAATATGCAAGGAGCTGGTTAATAATATCCTATTTCATCCCAAATGGATGAAAACGACCATTGCCAGTACATATTAGCCCAAATGGTCGAAAACAACCATGCGATATTTTTCTTTTCCTTCGTTTTATTTTCTCACCAACATTTCTAAACCTTATATGAATTTGTTATTTATTGTTGTGTTAAGCTTGACGAAAACATATTTCATTACTGTACTGTACTTCAGTTTAATTTTATATTCAAAATATTCGAAATTAAAATTATCCGACAAAAAAAATTTTGGGAATACGGCCGTATATATATAAAATAGTTATGGGATGAAATAGGTTTTAATTTAACATAATACAGTTTTTGGAAAAGGTATCTTTATTACAATATTAAGGAAGAAAGCTTGTTTTTAGAGGCTATGCAATTTTTTAATGAAATGCTACCGAGCTCGTCAAAAGCCTACAAAATAATTTGAGGAAACCCCCGTTTTAAAGTTTATTTATTTTATGTTTACTTATAGACGCATTCGGGAGTTTAAAACTCTTTCAGATTATGCAAATACTATTAGGCTTTACCTTTTCCGGAATAAAACTAAATCTTCTTTTGGTTGTTTTTCTACTATTACATGTTACAGAGGGACTCAACTTCTTCATCTATCCCGAAATTTCTTGGGTTGCTTGCAATTCGTAGCATAAGTTTTCTACATCTACTAATTTGCTTGAATTCAGTTACAACATAATTAACGAAAGTGGAAAGTATCAACGCAAATAGGCGTAGTCTATACAGACTCAAGTAAACTTAAGTTCATTTGTCTTCAGAAGGCACTCGTATGTTTATATGCAAATTTAATTATTTTTTAACAATTTGAATTTTCAGTCAAATTGTTGAATGCCCCAACTCTTATTTTACGAACTTTGGAACGGACCGTGAATATTTCGTTTCTATTAAATAAAGGCAGCAGGGAGCATAACAACAACATACTCTTGCAAATAGATCAATCTTGTTGGATGCCATGTTTATAGAAAATATAATTGCTTGGCACAGAATACAACAATTCACTTTTCAAGCAGGAGACCGACTGGTCATCGATTTTTGGATGTTCATCACTAAAATCCTTAACCATCTCGGAATAATTCATATAATTAATTCAACATTATTTATGTAGTCGTATGCCGTATTTTTATATGGAAAATCACTATAATAAATTCAAATACCCTGTGCTATTACAACACATACCATGTTGTCGTGACAGAGTTAAAGTAGATTAACTGAGGCTTATGTGTATGGGAACGCAGATTAAAGTTGAGTTTCATTAACCCCGTCTTATAGCTGTTAACTTAACTAGGTTTCATGGAAACGGTACGAGTTAACTCCAACAAGTTTTCAACTTAACGAAAGCTAACCCTGTTTTAACTACGTTTAAACTTTCAATTAAATTTCAAGGTTTACTTAAGAACGAATTAAAATTTATTCGACTAACCAAAAATAAAATTGTAATAAAATGTTTGTTCTTTTTTGAGATACCTATCGGTGTTCTGAATTAAGCAACGTATGGAAAAATTCACCATGTTGGTATTGTTTAACCTTGCGCGTTTTAAAAGTGGAATCTAAAAATCTTGAATGTGAAATTTGTAAATAATTTTTATTAATATTTTTAAATAAACACTGGGACTGTAAATTTATACTGCACTGTTTGATTCCTATAATGAGGACTTAATCTAACGATCATAAAGAGACCATTTTATAATTCGCAAAAAAATTAAATGCATATTATATTGGGGAATTTTTCTGTGATCAGTTGAACCTTACACTTGTGCGCAAGGGTTTTTGACATAATCGCTGAGAAAACATTTCTTTGTTTATTATCTACAAAAATAATTATTACCGTCGAAGTATTTTAAATGAATCATCGTAATTTATCTGTATTAATTATCGGTCGCTGATATTCTGAGAAATAAAATTAATTTCAGCCGGTCGCACTAATACCAAATATCGGAATACGAATATGTAATTATAGCTTTCCAATATGTACATACATACACGTAAATTAACTAGAAGAACTTTTACTAATCAAAATGTGTTGTATCGTTATCAGCTCGGTAATTTTTGTTGTAGCTTTACATTAAGAGTACTCATTCTGATTAGGCGAAACAAATTTGGTGCTCATTGGAATAATATGCGAAAAGTGTTTGCGATAATCTATATACAAATTCTATTGTTGTTATAAATTGTATATTGTGTCACACATCAATATATCAAAAACTGGATTGTAATAATAAATGGCCGTACTTGTAATTTAAATTATTGAGATATGGAAAATTATATATTATTATTTGTTAGGTTTGTTAATTAGAAGTATTTATTATGACTATACAATAATATTTATTTTGCATAAGCAACACAAATTATGTATGTCTTGATATTTGAAAATGACGAGGAGACAGATGAAAGTAAATAACTTGAATGCAAGAGAGTATTGATATCGGTCGAAGATGACATCGGCTAGTAAATGTTCTACATCATTATTCGTGACTAGCAATGATGTTAATTCAGTTTCGGCATATCAGTCTACAATTACTTGAAGTTTGTTAGCATATTATCTCTTACTAACCACTTCACAGTTCAATTTTTGGCGAGGAAGGGTGTTCATAAACTGTCAGCTTTTTTTTTACATTTAATTCGAAAATAATTACCTGAATTAATTTGAAAACGATGTTTTTTTTTTCAATTTTTAACAATTTTACAATAATTTTTTTTGGATGATACATATATATATATATATATATATATATATATATATATATATATATATATATATATATATATATATATATATATATATATATATATATATATATATATATATATATATATATATATATATATATATATATATATATATATATATATATATATATATATATATATATATATATATATATATATATATATATATATATATATATATATATATATATATATATATATATATATATATATATATATATATATATATATATATATATATATATATATATATATATATATATATATATATATATATATATATATATATATATATATATATATATATATATATATATATATATATATATATATATATATATATATATATATATATATATATATATATATATATATATATATATATATATATATATATATATATATATATATATATATATATATATATATATATATATATATATATATATATATATATATATATATATATATATATATATATATATATATATATATATATATATATATATATATATATATATATATATATATATATATATATATATATATATATACAATATATATATATATATATATATATATATATATATATATATATATATATATATATATATATATATATATATTATATATATATATATATATATATATATATATATATATATATATATATATATATATATATATATATATATATATATATATATATATATATATATATATATATATATATATATATATATATATATATATATATATATATATTTATATATATATATATATATATATATATATACCTATATATATAATATAAATTGTTATAATTTTTTCTCGATCAAATCCTGGTTTTCCTTTAAAAATTGGGCAGCCTTACAGCCCATATTACCTACAAGTTGTGAAGTTCTTAATACATTTGTTAATTTGCCAGCTATTGAATGAGAGTGAGACGAGGAGAGAACACATTTGTCTCATTGGAAACTTGAAAACTAAGTTACTCCAATTTTGAGAGGTGGAAGGTGGTGAAAGAAAGTTCATTATAAGGAGGCCGTTAAAATCATGCAACTTGGAGGCGAACTACAAAAGTATAGCTGTTAAATGGTCTATTGGCATAGCAAGAATTCACTTTTACATTGCATTTCTTCTAAATCGGTTGTTCGTCCTGATATGGTTGGTCCATTACAGATTGATGTTATGGTTTGTTATAATTTGTTAACAGCAATAGGTTGCGTTAGATAAAGTTGAGTGTTTCCTGCCAGTGACGTACGGAGGAATACGGTTCAAACATCGGTTTATCGTAGCTAGAATAACTGATGAAGGCATCATCGGTCTAGATTTTATGAAGGGATACCCTAACTTGCGGTGGATCTGCATAATCAGGTACTAATATGCTACAAATTGGTGGTATCGCTTCAAATAAATATAAGTGTACAAAATGTACCGATGTACGGGAAGTATTCTAAACCACTGGCCATAGACGATGACCAAGTAATGGGTTGGTGAGCGAGAACATTGGTGAAATTTCCGCAGATCGACACAATAATTGTAACACCATTAGGTATTTGCCTCTGTTCAATAAGTTGCCGTTTTAAATCTATAGTTCTTTGGGGCTTGTTGAACCAAACGATTGAATTATCAAATCAATAACTTGACGTTGTAAATTGGAAGTTCTTTAGTTATTATTCGAAAAAATTAAATTATTAATTTGTACTAAGAGCGTAATAATCCTAATAAAGGATATTCTGGATATACAGATAGTGTTTTTTACATCAAGGTGACGTCACCAATTCGTTTGAACCTTGCCGTGCCGTGTTGCGGACAGTGCCATGTTTGCTACGGGCCTTTGAGCTAAAATGATCAAACGCTATTTCGGTAGTTCGCCTTGTATTATCCAGATGACAGATAGATTTTAAAAATAAAATTTGACTCGAAGCGAAGGATATACGTTTTTTAGTATCTTTTTATAACTTTTGTTTTTTCGCCTTGTGCTCTCAATAGAAGACTCTCACTTCTCGTTCTAATTATGTATATACATATATACAATTACAAAACTATAAAATATTTTTTCCTTAACAATGACGATGACGTGTTAGTAATAATTAAAATCAGATAAAGGTCAATCTCGTTTTGCGTATAAACTAAGAAGCTCTAAACCAATTTCCAGACGCTTTGAAACTTTGAAGTTTTGTTAAGTTCGATAATTTTACCAGTCTTCGACCTGATTTTAACTACGAATGAATTTTTAAAATTTATTTTACAATTGCAGTGAGTTATAATATGGCATACGTGATTTTTTGATCAAATTCACCGTTTTTACGTAAAAAATAAATAAATGTGAAAATGTTTACTACGAAAACAAAGCTATACAGTTTTTTATGACGTCATTTCTTTTTACACACTACACTATATCCCTTTTACCGCCCGGTAACACAATTGTGTGGGTACGGCTAAAGTACCATGTCAAACATTTATTTTTGTATGTGTTTCCAATCAACTTACTCATTTGTGTTTTCCTATCAAGCTTACTTTCGTCCGAAAGAAAAACACTATAACTATACTCTCAATTGTGTTGGTTGTACTTCATATCAAGCGAAATTTTTTATCAAAAACGCCATTACATACCATGATTTTTTATTCACACATTTGTGTGGTTTGGGCTTAAAGTGAGCCTTTTTTTTGGTTGTAAAAGGGATATTGCATTATTAATACCCATTTATAAATTTGAGGCGGGGCCAAATGGTTGAAATATTCTACAGAAGTTTGACAAATATTCGTGAAATAATGGTAATGGTAAATAAAATGTCGCAAATTTGGGAGGGAATATAAAGCGAATGTAACGAGCCTTGTAGTGTCAGTTACAGTCCTCTCCATAAAAACTGACACCACCAATTTATTTCTATGATTTATATTTTTCTAATTTTATATTGATATACAGGTATTGGTAACCCTCACGGTTTCATGCAACAAGATTTTCGTTATTCTTTTTTATTTTGTTTTTTGTACATCATAACAAAAAATAAAAAATTAAACGTAACTTTTTTATATTTTCTTTTTTGTAGTCCCGAACAAGACGGTTTTAAAGAACAAGGAACGAATTAATCGTGTTCTTGGAGGGTTTCTTGTATATATATGTATATAAACTTGGGTGCAAAAAAATCGCACATTACTCATTTTTGAAGCCCGGACTTCTATCCTAACGAACATTTATGGGACGAGTTGTAAATAAGGGTTCGAGCCAGAGATGTTGCTCCAAAGAGTCTCCAGGAGCTGCAACAGGCGATCGTAGAGGAATGAGAGGCGATACCTTAAGATTTTGTGAAAACTTTGGTGAAATCAATGCAGCATCGAATGGAAGCTGTCATTCGGCCCAGCGGAGGGAATACTTCTTATTAATAAAACTGTTTTTTTTAATCAAGGTGAGGTTACCAAGACTTTGGGGAGGTTTGGTTTCGAACTAATGAAACATTGAATTTTTTGTATTTAAAAAATTCGTTCGTCTCATCAGACTGCAGTGACCAAACCACAAAAATTATGAAAATACTTTGAACTAATCAAAATATAATCACAATGCCTTAGCGAATTTTAATGATTCGCTACGCAATTCCCAACCCCTTCGTTACCTCGAATTTTATTGTATTTAACGCATACATGCGATTTCTATATGAAATTTTTTGTTATTCTGGATAATAGCCAGATAGTGTTTAACCACTATCGAATTTACGAACGGCGTATAGTTAGCTTTTTCAATATACACTTACGAAATTGATGAAAGTGAAATTTTTTAAAATGCTTGACATCCTATAGTTGTTATCATTTATGAAAAAATATATCCACAAATTCTAATCAATATGGTCTGAAGAACCATCTAACACAACAAAAGCTTCCAAAATAATGTACTGTAATTTGGCTTAATTGTGCTGATTTCTTGATTTGTTTATTTTCAACATGTACTTAACTATCAAAATGATTCATTGGTAATGAAATTGTAAATTAGGAATAGCCAATCATTGCAATATATAGTTATTGTTATCATTAAAACTGATAAAAAATATTTACCGAATTAAATCCAAATTACGTACTGTAAAAGGTGTTTTATGGTGATGGCTGTATGTTACTTACATTGTTTTAATTCAACACAGGCTAATTCAATTAGATAACATTTGTTTGCAGAAGTTTATAGAGGAAGATTTCCTAATGGTTAATTTTGCATTCAGCCCCGCCTTAAGAAAACCGTAAGTATGGAAACATCCCTTTCATATACAGGAAACCCTCCAAGAACACGATTAATTCGGTTCGTGTTCTTTCAAACCGTGTTGTTCGAGACTACAAAAATAAAATAAAAGAGAATAACGAAAATCGTGTTGTTTAAAACCTTGTAATTTGAGGAATGGGTATCCGTGTTCTTCGAACACCTTGTTTTTTGAGGGTTACCTGTATTATATTATACCGGGATCAGTCTAAGGCCTCTCTTATTGCAGTTAACTTAATTGAAAACAGTGCAATAGCCGGGGAGACAGAATGAGACGTTAAATGTGAAAGATATATCTAATCACCCAACGCAATACCCTAAACCTTCCCATCGAACTATGAACCATCCGTAAAATAATTAATACTCCTTTCTGATGGAAAAACGGTAGTCCCATAACATCAAAGAAGATTGGTTAGATATCAGTCGGAACTTTAGGGTAACTTTCGTTTTCTTGAACTGGTTTAGAACCCTGTTATATTACAGGTCTACATAGAGATGGGGTTGAGTCTTATGACTGAGTTTATGGATTACAAAACCTGAACAGATATTTAAAGGTATAAGATAAATGACGGTGATATAAGTATTCAAATTTTAAAAGTGATTTTTAATTGCTTGCATTTTTTAAGAAGCGTTTTGCTTTTAAGTGGATGATTCGCACCTTCAAACGACAGCGTCCACCAGGTTTTCTCTATTATCTGCAACCTAGTCTATCTGGTCATCAACTACATACTTATATAAAGGATATTTTGGAACCAATACCGGCAGTGATCTACCTATAAATGGCGTTAAAGGAATTCTAGTCGACTTTCGTGTTTCTTAAAAAAAAGGTTTTTTGGAGAGTGTTGTGTTCACTTTGTATTGGACGTAAAGTGATAAGAAAATGAATAAATCTAGGTTTTGACATTGACAGCCAAAATTTCATACATACAAGGTTGGTTTCATAATAATGAATTCATGGAGTGATTGAGAGAAGGTTAATTTGCAAAAATTTTAGCCTTAGGTTAACCCGTTAGCCCATAATCGTACTAAGGTAGTCCTAATTTATCACCTTCATTCTTCTTAAACATCTAGCTGATTTTCATCATTAAAGCCAGTTATTCCTTTAGTTCAACACTACCGTAGTTGATCTGTGATCTTACTCTTGTCTCTGTATTCAAGGCGGTCATTCATTTGGAAGGTGGTAGATCAGGATTTTGTAGCACAATTTGTAGCACTTCCAGACTTCCCATAAATCCCTATTTTTCTTTCGTGGGCGTTCGCAAAATGGATCATTAGTTCTTCTTACTGATAACCTCCAGTTGAACTTTACTTTATACTGGTTTCTTTAAAACGAGACTGAAGATTTCTCCAACGCAATAACGTGTTTAATTAAACAAAAACTTAAATAACAATTACAAAACTACATAAAAAAATATAATATGGTTTTAAGGGAAGCCCAACAATTATACTTTAGCCGTACAGCAGTGAAATAGGAAGCATTATGACAACAAATTAATTTTTCGAAAATCAAAACCTTTGACACTGGCTTTGATTTAAGAACTGAAGTAAAAATTCATTATCATTTATTGACACATACTTCATGCGAAGATTACATTTTGGCGTTGACCAACAAAAATAGTAAGTCTTTTGTCTAAAGCCTTTAGTAAATGACACACTTCATATCAGCTAAAGCCCTGTTTAGACTATAGCGAGGTGAGATCGTCTATCGAAAAGGCTCTCCAAGAATTTATGTTTATAGATTCTTTTGTCATAACTGTTTTGTGCAGCTCAAAAATTTTCTCAATCAGACCCAAAATAACATACCTACTTTGAACTTTTTCTTGAACCCTTCGTTTGAATTTAATCCGAAAAATAATTTTGTTCCATTAAATCTGGTTAACATACTTTATGGTATGGTTTTTGTGATGATCTCTAAAGGTTAATGATATAAAAGTGAAAGCGCCCACTTGTAGTCAGAGGTAAGAAAGTCATTATGGCCCCAACTCACGTTAAAAAAATTAAATCACTGAAAGACCTAAAGTAAAAACTGTTTTAAATGGCCTCCTGCCTTAAAGAAAACAGGCTGAATGTAGGCCTTAGGCTCTTTTCCCATTACTTACTTATTTGGCGCCATCTTAAATAAGTCAGTCAAATCATTCCAATTCATTGTACCGATTTATTTGTGGCGTAATAATTTCGTAATGACGTAATAAATTTCTTGACATGTTAGTCGTTGTCACTATAGATTTGAAAATAAAAGCGGCATGTATTACATTTATTCAAATAAGTTACCTCGTGAGGTTACTTATTTGAATAAGTATACGTCTACACAAATAATTAAGTATATTGGAAAAGGTGTAACTGTATGGCTTGGTCTTTAAACAGCGCACGCGGTGGCACACTTTTATAAGAGGACAACTATCAGTCACGATGAGGGGAGGTTCCGTAAAACCGAACGCGCCATTAGCCATGATACAAAAAAAAAACAAATGTGTGCCTAAAACGATCAAATACATATAGATAATATGGAAGGTCGTTCACTACACTACTATCGTAATCATTTTCACCCCATTACAATTGGATCGCACTGCTCCACTTTGAGTGCCAACATTTTATACCGAAGCGAACAAAAAGTGCATGTATAGATCGCAGCGCAAAAAATATGAACAATAAATTAAAAACGGTTCGTACCTGCGGCTGCGTGTACAACAACGAAACCAAGTATCTAGAAAAAACAATAATAACCAAAGTACTACGTAATCGTTAATTGATATAAGCTGCGTTTTTTTTAAAACAGTCGTGTAGAGTTCGCGATAGCTATTTTCAAATTTGTCCATTTCAAAATTAAAAATTTAATTTTGTTTTTAATTAAATAATTTAGATTTAATAGGAATCTATGTATAACCAAAAAATCCATCATAAAAATTGTATAGTTTTCTTGTAATATCGTTGTTCTGTATAGTTCTGAACTACTCCGTTATTATACAGATCTATACAGAACAACGATATTACAGGAAAACCATACAACTTTTATGATGGATTGTTTTGGTTATCCATAGATTTCTATTAAATCTAAAATAAAAAAAAATTAAAATTTTTAATTTTGAATTGGATAAATTTGAAAATAGCTATCGCGAACTCTACTCGATTGTTTTGAAAAAAATGCAGCTATAGAATACTACTAATACAGGTAAATAACCAATGTAAGTATGTAGAGGCTGATGTTTAACCACACCAAAATGAAAACGAAAACAGAATGTATCAAAGATATGAATAGAGACAAATATCATACAATATTAGAAGGTAAAATGTATAAAAAATAATATAATAATTAATACTAGGGTTTTTAAATTTGATATGTCGCCAAAAAAACTGCAACTGATGGTGTCCTCCAAAGGTACTGTATTTGCTTTTGAAACGCATCCAATAATAAATTTGTATTTAATTTTAAATTCCCCGGAGTGATCTTCCCGATGTTGGGTTTCTCCTCGAGACCTTGTTGAAGCGGCAATGGTTGAAACTCGCTTTTTTCACCGACTTTGGTTTTCACCGACGATAGGAGTATAGGAATGCTGACCTTGGAGATCGCTTGGTTAAATTTATTTTCGTTTATTTTCACTCGATAATATTTTATTTATCACAGAGCACGAACTTTGAATATTTTAAATAAAATATCACACTATAGCCTTGTATAGTACACCTTTCGGTCACAACTAATTTTTAAGTGTATTAAACATGGTCGACAGTTTTTCTTTCTTTTTATTTATACAAAACTTAGATTGATGAAGTTAGTAAAGACAACCACTGCAGCATCATTTTATTGTTAGGTACACATAACATAGGACTACAATGCTCATAAACGTAGTCTGATAGTATTTTGATTAATTTGTATATTAAGCATAATTTTAGAATTTTTCTTTGGGTTTTTATTTTATTTTTTGTTAATTTTATTTACAATCGTTTTATCACAATCACATTTAATACACAATTTCATAATTTTCTTTTTTTAACTTTATTTGTATGTGTACATCAAGTTTAATGTTAGATTTTTGTTTACTTTTGGTAATTTTATTGGTACAAATTAATTACAAATTAATTAACATTAAATAAACTTTATATGGATTATAATTTTGGTTTCCCTTTAATTACTTTACTGCACTATAGTTTTAATAACTTTAAATAAATATGATTTTTGTATATATGGGCGGTAAATTTAATTTTTTCCAAATTTTGACACCGACTGATCTCCATGCATAATTTCGCCTCCCCTTTTATACTCCATTTTCTTTTCTTTTATTTTGGTTGATCCAGTTTCTTTTTTCTATGTTTATTAAAACGCAGGGTAGTATAGCAAAACATCGAAATCTGTTACAAAGGGCCTTAATTTATAATTTAAAGCTTTTTAACCATCTTTATATGTGAGGGAATTTTATTATAACTTTTATTTCAGTAACTAAACTTGGACTTAAACGAAATATCAGGATAGCAGTGGTCTTCGGTTGATTGGCACTTCTTCTCTGCTACTTGTGGTCGTGGGACATATTTAAATCCAGTTTTAATGAAAAGCGATGAGTCCGGATTTTTTGCAAATCGGGACTACTGAAGAACTACTGTTAGCGGGAACGTAGTCTTTAGGCCTGTTCTCCAAGACGTCGCAAGAAAATTGAGGAGATGCATGAGAAACTATGATGTTCAAAAAGTACCTCTAGAGGTAGAGTGAACTATGTTCGACTATGTTCCAAAATTCTAAATGGAGAAATGGACATGGTTATCTTTAAGAAACTTCAACGAGCTTCGATCAGCTGAGAATTTGGATAATTGCAACCAAATGCTTTCATGAACTAAAATGGTATGGGCTCTTGTATCTATAGCGTGGAAAAGGAATAAGCGTTCTAGAGATATCTCAAATCTATGATTTTATCATAATCCATTTGATGATTTGAGATCTTGTCCTGTAATTGAGTGGGCCACCATGTGATGCGCCCGCTGTGACTTAGTTGAGCCGTATGTTCGTCATATCCAAGAACTCGATTTATTATTTGCAGTAGCATTTTCATTTCCAAGAGTGAGATAGATTAAATGCTGAAAACCAGTATAACGGAGGCTTTCTATATCAATCTCACATTCATAGAATTGAAAGAATACACATTCAGAAGCAAGTGTTGCCGTTGATAATTAAAAGAACTGCTGTATATTGAACTAATTATGTTGAAGATGAACTATTTAATGAAATCACAAAAATGTTTTCGAAGTGCAAGTCTTATTTGACCTCTATATAGATGCGTCTTGTAAGCTATCTTATTAATACTACTTACATATTACTTTGCGCAGTTAAGATTATATGAGCATGTACGATTAGTTTACTTTGTACTATAGAGGATTCTAGTCTCCTATTTAAGTTTAACATGTTGCGAGCATGCACCCTAACGTCAAATGGAAAAGGTTTGTTGAGATACACGAGATCAGTTGATCACACGGTCGTAATTTAGAAATGAATCACAAGACTGCAAAGCACAAGACTGTCATGTAAAGAATGACCGGAACTTTAATAACCATATGCACGAAATATTGATCGTTAATCGTATGAAATGTACAGTATGCCCTTATCACATGATAACATACTTATAAATTGAATGGCAATGATGTTACCCAATATATCTAATGCCAAAATACAAAAAAATAAAAAATACAATATATATATATATATATATATATATATATATATATATATATATATATATATATATATATATATATATATATATATATATATATATATATATATATATATATATATATATATATATATATATATATATATATATATATATATATATATATATATATATATATATATATATATATATATATATATATATATATATATATATATATATATATATATATATATATATATATATATATATATATATATATATATATGACATGATTTAAATTGAAGTTGTTGTATATAATAATAATACAACAGTACGTACTTCAGTATGTAATATATTATGTAGATATTATTGATTTTAATCACACCAGCCAATCAGCGTACCGAACGTTATCAATTTCGAACTGTTTTGCTAGCCCTATAAAAGCCTAATTTTGACAAAATTGTCTCATTAAGCTCCTGTGAAGTGATAAATGAGTTAATAAACTTTTAATAAAAAAAAAAATATTAAATTATTAAAAATGGTGTCATCAAAAGTAATCCTTGTATTGGCTTTCGTCTGTGTTGCCCTCGTACCTGGTAATTGTGGATATATTATTTAACATTATCATATGGATTATATAAAATTCGGATTAAGTTTTGTTTTTGTGATTATTAACTGAAAGTTTCGATTCACATGGATTATTTTTAAATCAACAGCTGAATAAAATCAAATAAATTTAATTTGTAAAACATAATTAATAATTTCAATGTATTTGATTTATCATTCTAGCTTATGCTGCGGTGACCAAATGTCTTGTATGTCAATCAGTGGGAACAAAGAATGAGGATTGTCTTGCTGGGGATACAACTCCTACAACTTGTACACCTTCAGGTACTACGTTCACACATTGTTTCAAGGATATTCTAGATGAAGGTCAAACTAACGAAACAGTAATCAGAGGTTGTACTGCAGACAAAGGCGCTTTCCCATGTAGAGAAAGAGCTGTTTGCGAATTTTGTGAAGATGATGAGTGTAATAGTTCAGTCACCATTTCACATTCAATTCCAATTATTAGTGTATCAGTAGTCGCTGCTTACTTATTATCTCGATTTAATCACTAAATGAATAGGTTTATTATGAAATGTAAAATAATTTGTGACGCGTCTTAACAACGATAGCGTGGTACTAAAAAGCAAAAAAATTTTCAAAATTACATCTTAAGTCATGAAAATTTAACTACTCAAAATTTTTTTTTTCAATTTTTACCATCTTTGTAATATTATAACAAATTTTATAATAAATAAACAGAATCAAATTGAAAATGATATCATTCTTTTACTTATATGTCGCACAAAGTATCAAAAAAAAATGCTTATGCTGACTGACCGACCGATAAGAATCTGTCTGACAATTTTTTTATTCAAACTTCACCAACTACATTAAAATAATTACACAATTATGGCAAGTGTACCGTTATTTATAATTGTTTAACGATAAGACCTGATCGATATTATGCAAAGTTGATAACACTTATTATTTATATTGATGGTTGGAATACAATTCATACTTAAATCTTATCGATTTTTTCTACTTTTTTCATTTAAAATTTTAATTTGATGAAGCTTATCGTAAATTATCAAAATTTACATTTACCCAAAAAAATAATTTCGAAAATGTACGATGAGGTGTTATCACCGTATGCCAGTGACGGGCAACTATTGTTTTCTGGAATTCTTTCATAAGAATATAATTGCATGCCGAACGTTATCAATTTGGAACTGTTTTACTAGTCATATATAAAAGCATAATTGTGACAAAACTAGCTCATTAAGCTTTAGTGAGTGAGTTAATAAACTTTTAATAAAAATATATTAAATTTTTAAAGATGGTGCCATCAAAAGTAATCCTGGTATTGGTTTTTGTCTGTGTTGCCCTCGTACCTGGTAATTGTGGATATACTCTTAAACAAAACTTAAATTTAGGTTTGTTTTTGTGATCAAAATGAATAGATTTAATTTGTCATTTTAGCATATGCTGCGGTCAAAAAATGTCTCGTTTGTGAATCAACGGCAGATAAAAAGGATGCCAATTGTCTTGCAGGAGATTCAACTGCCGAAAGTTGCCCATCTTCAACTGTTACGTACACTCATTGTTTCAAGGAAATTGAAAATGAAGGTGAAAACAACGAAATAGTAAAGAGAGGATGTGGTAGCAAATCCGGGCACGCATGTCCGGGCACAGCTAAATGCGTATTTTGTGAAGAAGATGATTGTAATAGTTCAGTTACTATTTCACAATCAATTTCAATTATTGGTCTGTCAGTGGTTGCTGTCTGCTTGTTATCCCGATTCAATCACTAACTGAACCTTTTTATTATGAAATGTAGAATAATTTGTGATAAAAATAATTTGTAATTACATTTGGTAATAAAAAGCAAATAAATTTTTAAATCAAAAAATGTTAAAAATGTCTTATATAACGGTCCTCATACGATCGACCGATGAGAATCTGACTGGTAATCAGTTTTTCAGATTTGACATTTTTATTCGAATGAAGGCAACCGCAGCTACCACAGCTAAATAATAACACAAATATGGCAACTCTACTGAAACAAGTGTATTGTTATTTTTAATTGTTTAATGATAAAACCTAATCGATATTACGTAAAATTGATTGACGGTTGGAATTCAATTCATATTTAAATCAAATTTTGTTTTAATTTTTTCGTTCAGGGAACGTTCGAGAAATTTCTCTGAAAACTCCTTGTTTTCAGCGTGGCGGATTGGGGAGTGCTCGCCGTTTAGAATCGGTGGGTTGGAGGGAAAAAATATATCTCTTACTGATCAACAACTAAACATGAAATCAACTCAACTAAAGGAAGAAATACCCCAACGCCAAGCAACTAAAAATTCAAAAGATCTTCTGAGACAACTAGAAGTCACTCACTATTAGGCCTCAACAGATTATGGCATACAACATCCACAGTGACCCAATAACAGTCTCAATTGTTAACAAAAATTAATGTATTAAAAATGGAACTAACGGCTATGAAGCAGCCTGTAATTCCTGGGCATGAAACTAATGCCAAAGCACAGTACGATAATCACACTAATGAGGAAGTCTTGGCAACATAAACAGTGAATTCGTGCTAAAGGAAAAAAAGCACAGCAGCAAAAACAACAGATAATTGAACCCACACCACAACAGTGTTAAAAATATACCGCAACAACCACCTATTGTTGTCGACGGTATGAACAACTATCACGATTTCTATGATATAATCAAGCTGAGTATTCCAGAAGAATCATTTACTACAAAATTAATGAACGAAGACAAAATTAAGATAAACGTTAAAACCAGAGGCACCTATAAAAGCCTGGTGAGACCTTTGAGTGGAGGATTGTTTAACTTCCACACGTATCAGAAAAAACAAGCAAGATCAATTAGAATCATGGCACGAACTTGTAATACAGAAAGAATTAAGAGTGGTTATTATAAAAAACCTTAAAATAAACCAAGTAATTAACAAATTCGCTGGAGACACAAGAGACCGCTAACCATGTTTATTAATTGAATCATTCATCTGCGAAGAAGTCAAATGAAATTCATGGAATAACAAATGTATTACCATACAAAAGATGCCAAGTATATGGGCACACGCAACGATATTGCGGTAAGAAACCAATATGAGTTAAGTTTGCAGGACACCACCTACAATTGCAGGGTACATGAACTCAAAACATGACCACAACAGATGAGCTGGCTATGTAGAGGCTAGCTGGGTGAACTTTTCAGCAATATTGTATACTACAAATAATGCGCAAAAGTTCAATCCGCTAGCCTCGATTGCCAGCTCCATATAGATGTATGATTGCAAAATAAATTCAAAAAATGAGAAACAATAAAATTAACTCAAACTATCCCTCAGACGAACTGCAATCGTCACAAGCAAGCGGTTGAGAACGGAAGGAATGACGTATGCCCGTATATTAGGCAGTACAAATAAAATTTCAGTAAAAAAGAAGAAAGATGTTAACATTTATCAATATTTGCGCGAGTCGCGAAATTTAGTACATAACACGAAAGTCTGCATAAGTGAGAAAATAGAGCGTTTGGACCTGAACCAAAAACTAAGCAAAATTAGAAACGTCCAGTACAATAAAAATATTGTTATGAAATGCTAATAGTCACCAACTAAGACACCAACCAGAACTATAAGCAGTCCTTGATATAGGAAACAAATATGTGCGCCTTATCTCAGAAACTCATTTTACTATGCACTTGGACATTAAATTTTGTAGCTCTAATGTGTATTGTACCATCTACCAACGCGGCTCTGCAAAAGTGCTACAATTATAAATATAAAATACTAAAAATTATCATATTGCATTGGCAGGTTTATACTGGCCAGCAAGACATTCTATCAAGAAATACCCATACTCTTAGTTCTTCAAGCGCTTGGGCAAAACGTTCAGAATGGTTTCGACTTTAATGCAAATAATACAACAAAAGAATTTGTGGATGCTATTAACCCGTTGCTGCAAATGACGGCTATAGCCTTTGACAAAGTTTGACATGAAGGTCCAACCTAACAACTGAAATTAACTCTTTCGGAATAATATAGTCAAGATACTTCAGAGTCAGATACTTCAGAGTTAAGCAATATAAATAACAAGGGAGGAGGGGACGTATTCTCATTTATTTCTACAAAACAAAATGTACTTCTGCTCTACAAGCAAATATTAAAACCAGTTTGGACGTATGGTATCCAGTTGTTGTGATCTACTAAGCAGAGTAATATAGAAATAATAATACGATTTCAAAATTAATTTGAGAGACCTTGTCAACACTCCGGTATATTAGAAACAGCGATATCCAGCGACGGGATTTGGGAATAGATCCTGTTAAAAATTCGCAAAATGCCATAAATAATGACTTGCAGCATGTGCACGTCGAAGCTTATCATAATGTTCTTTGATACACAGTATTAAAAAAAGGTTCACATTTTAACTTGGTGTCGGTACTTCTCCATACTATGTGATGTTAATTCGCATCGTAGCCGATGATCATATTTTTGATGGTGAACTTTCCAATAAATACAATAAATTGATAAAGTTGCGTACGATTACAGGTGGTGGATCTCCCTCGTCCCCAGAAATAAATTAGTTTATGGAGAAGATATTAAGAGGGAATTGGCAAGGAGCTACTGTCTATTGCGCCTGGCCTTCCTTGTTGTAGATTCACTTACCGATATCTTGTTTATAATTCCAAGAATGCTTTGAGTATTGGTCCAACGCTCTTGTAAAAGTCCCTTATTCCAGTTCTTTGAAGTAAAGAAACGGCAACGGTTAGCAGTCGCAATTACAGGTTAAACTTGTTATACAGGTTAAACTTGTGGCTGAAGGAGAGCGAGTAGTGACTTTATTCTTGCCAAATATTTCTTGTTGTAGAGGTTAAATTATGCTAGACGGGGTCACTTTGGCAGGAGGTGTTATTCGCCCGATTAAACGGTTGTGACTGGAATTTATTTTGAATATATTCTTAATTTTAACTGCTATACCTGATTGTCTCGAACTCCAATATATGTGGCCTCAGAAAGCACTTTTAATATCCCTATTCCCCTAGTCGCATCACTTCAAGTGACGTGACTACTCATTTTCCTGGTTACTAGATCAATAAATCGAAATTTACAAAATAATTGTTCAATAAAATCGTTCTGACAATTTTTTAAATCTTAGTATGCTGCTTTATAAAAATTTCCTATCGACTGCTATCACTCCAAATGACAATTTCTATCACTTGAAATTTTGGCGTGACAAATAAATAAAAAAAAAATCAAACTAATGAAGCCAACTAAGATTTAAAAAATTTTCATTGAGAGTTTTACACAAAATTATTTATTAAATTTTGATTTTAAAATCTAGTAACCAGGAAGATCCATAGTCACGTCGCATGAAGTGATACGTCTAAGGGAATTGAGCTGTAACAAATTGATAAAATTTTTTGCGATTGCTCCGTTATTTGTCATGTCACAAATGGCGTCCCTGCGAATAAAAGCGAATAAAAGGTTTACCAATGTTATACTTTATTTATTTATTTATTTATTTATTTATTTATTTATTTACCAACTCTATACTTGTATACAATCTGGTTACAATTTTAAAAATACATTAATATAGTATACTAAAAATTTAATTAAAAAAATAACAAAAAAAAAAAAAAGTAAAATTAAACAAACATGAAAAATTACCAATAATTTAAAAGAACATTAGACATTAAATTCTTGAACCGATCGAACTTTATTAAAAGAAACACTAGATTGATAAACAGGTTCATATTTACCGTAGTTATGCCTAATATAAGGCAGCTTAATTTGGAAATCTCTAACGCGAAGGGTCCGTAACGGAGTATATATATCGTACAACACCAAAATCTCAGGACAGTGAATTTTAGACACCAACAAGTCTCTAACCAATACCGCGCCAATTTCGATTCTGCGGATAAAGAGCGGCTCAATATTTATTAATTTACATCTACCTCGATACGGTGGGAGTATAAAAGCGGGTAGGTTCCGATCTCTGGGCAACATTCGCAGAGAAAACCTTAAAAAGCGCTTTTGAACACTTTCTATTCGGTCTGAACAGTTACCATAAAACGGATTCCAAATTACTGCACCATATTCCAACAACGAACGCACAAACGAAATATATAATATTTTAATAGAATAAGGATCTTGAAAATCCCTCGAAAACCTTTTAATAAACCCAAGCATGGAATTCGCTTTAGAAATGCAAATATCTATGTGCTTATTGAACGATAAGTTCGACGTAAATGTTATACCTAGATCCATAAACGTATCAACATTATCAATAATATGGCCATCCAGGAAAAAATCAAAACTAGCGGGCGTGCTTGTACGGGTAAAACGGATTGTTTTACATTTGGAAATATTTAGGGTCAAATTCTGAGCTGTGCACCACATACTGAAATTATTTAAGTCAGATTGGAAGTCCCTTGCGTCATTGGTGCATGAAATGGTTTTAAAAATTTTAATGTCGTCCGCATAGATGAGGATGTCGGAATAACTCAAACAATCCACTACGTCATTGATGAATAATATGAAAAGCATAGGACCCAAATGACTACCTTGAGGCACACCCGAAGTGACATCAATAATTCTGGACGTGAAACCACCAATCTTTACTATCTGAGTTCTGGAATCAAGATAAGATCTGATCCAGTCCAGTGGGAGAAAACTACAATGCAAGGAATCAAGTTTCTTCAACAACATGTCATGATCAATCTTATCAAAGGCCTTACAGAAATCAGTGTACACAACCTGGACAATTTTACCCCTATGTAAGGCGTTAGAAACACCATTTGTAAGCAAGAGTAAGTTAGTAATAGTTGATCTGCCTGGAAAAAAACCATGCTGTTTTGGAGTGATAAAAGTTTTCAGGTGAAAGAATAATTGATCTTTAACAAGTTTCTCAAACAACTTAGGTAAGACTGAAATTATACAAATACCCCTATAGTTCTCAATATTACCACGAATCCCGGATTTGAAAATAGGTTTAATAAGCGATCGCTTCCAAAGAGTAGGGAAACATCCATCTCTTAGACTTCTATTGAATAGAAAGCACACCGGGGCGACAATTGCGTTACCGATCAATTTTAAAAATAAAGGCGGTATCGAATCAAAGCCGGCACTATGGTTAATGTCAAGATTTGACAATTCCGATAAGATTGTATCAATTTCCAAACGAAACATTGAAAATTTCTTATTACTCGTGACATTATTCAAGCTGCAGAAATTTGAACCTGAATTTGGATTATAAACGCTCTCAAAGAAATCAGCAAACAAATTAACCTATACATATACTAATACACTTAATTTTTTCACACTCAACCCTAAAATGACCCCTAAACATTCCACCGGGAAAAATTCCACCGGGAAGTACCCGAAACGGGTACCTCAGGTGGTTTCAGAAAATTTCCACGATTTTGTGCTCGTGAAATCTTGCAACATTTGAGAATTTTATGGAACGACCGAAAAGCAAATTTGTTTGTTAAAATTAGTGGCACGCGGTTCAAATTCAAAGTTCCAAAACAGTTGGCGCGCGATTCAGATTCAAAGTTGCAACACTATTGGCGCGCTTCCCGTTTGAGATATGAATATTTGACTTGTCACGTAAGTCATACTGTGTGCATTTGAGCGCGTGCTTGGCGTTTAAGATTTAAAAATTAACCGCGTATATGAATTTACTTTATTTTTGATAAAAGTGCACCAAATTTACATCTTCTTAATCATTTCCTAACCAAAAATTCAATAAAATGTATTCACGTGACTGTGATTCAGTCACAGGTCAGCTAGTTTTATTCTATTGGTTTAAACCTTAAAAATTTAAGGTTAAAAATTTACCTGGTAAATTCGTTTGATTGCTAAAAAACTGACGCACGAGTTTGAATTTGTATACGTGGCTTATAGGTACTTGAATTTTTAAGTTCAACAATGGAGTCTATTTTTCATACATAATAATAAATATTTACTAAATTTGTGACACTAGTCGTTACAGATTCGCTGGTCAAACTGTTATATATTCTGTAATAAAACATTTTCGGTAAATTCTGTAAGGTTTCGTTACAGTCTCTTAAAGACTTATATTGTTTGCTCAATAAGAAATTATGGCAATCCTTTGGAAATACATTTGTCCATGAGAAAGATGTGTTCGAAGTGGGTAGCACGTTTGCTCACAATGGATGAAAAATACCAACGCGTCGATGATTTCGTGCGCTGTTTGGAGCTGTTTAAGCGCAATAAATGTGGTATGTGTCAATGGATGCGGTATATGACAATGGATGAAAGATGGATCCACCACTATACACCAGAGTCAAATCGACAATGAACTGAATGGCGAGAAGCCGCGACAAAAGCACACCAGTGGGCTGAAAAGGATATTGCATCTGTATTTTGGTATGATATTTGTTGACTACCTTGAGAAAGGGAAAAAAAATGATCTTTTTTTATAAGCGAATTTTATATCGGGTTATTGGTGCGTTTGAAGGAAGAAATCATTAAAAAACCACCTCAAATGAAGAAAAAAAATGCTCTTTCACCAAGGGAATGCCGCATGTCACAAGCCGATCATAACAATGGCAAAATAGTACGAATTGCACATTGAATTACTTCCGCATCCGCACCGTATTCACCAGATTTGGCCCCCATTGATTATTACTTGTTTGCAGACCTCAAAAAAGGCTCCAGGGATAGAAGTTTGGCTCCAATGAAAAAGTGATTGCCGAAACAGAAGCTTGTTTTGAAGACAAAAATAAATCGTTCTGCAAAAAAGGCATCGAAATATTTCTCAACTCAATCAATAACCTTTGTGAACTTCAAATCAAGTTGGTTTGCCCAAATCAGTCATAACTCTCTTTCATAAATTTTAACATGAAATAGATGGAGTTTTTCGGTAGATTCGGTAATCGCATCGAGAATCGCTACCTCGCGATCAACCATACGGACACCCATGGTAAAGAATACAAATTTTTGAATACAAAAATATGCAATGTCAATCACTAATCAGCAATTTTTATCACTGAATTGAAACGAAATTTAGATATCGGTTAAATGGAATCGTTACTATACTTTACTGATTCACACAAAGTACGTCATATTTAATTTTAATCTTATCCTAATATTGAAGATGTGAAATATATTGAACTTTAGGTATTTCATATTTGAAAGACATTGAACATCTATAATTAATGTATATAGAGTCAGTCGCTCATAATATCACTAAATTTTATTGGGTCATTTCATTGCAATACCTATAAAAACATATCTACCTATATAAATCATAAAAGTAATTTATTCTTTAGATAAGCACTTAAGTCGCAATGATTTTTACTTTTTGAATTAGAATGATATTACGTATATTATAGAAATTATAAATGATAATGTTATCTATATATGTATGTACTTGGGTATTTACAAGTATAGTACCATTTGAAAGAAACCTATTTAATTTCGGATAACATTGCAATAATTAGGTTTGTGGGCTAGGGTTACGCTATGACGGGCCGTCAGGAATGCTATCTTCGACGAAAACAGAAAATTCACGTTCTCGATAGATTTCATTTGCTTATTAGCTGGATGTAAAGCCGAATTTTATTTTTCATGTGCGCCTTTTAGTACTGATGTCTTACATAATGTTTAAAAATGTAACGATTAACACCATTACTAATTTATGTGCGAGAGGGAGGAAAGTTAGACCACATCATAAATCAGCAAATCACACTTATAACATAGATATGTATCAAAATAAAGAACTCATTATTTATCACCTCCTCCGATATAACCTCCTAGAAAATCTGCTATAAATCCATAGACTTTCAGGCGGAATGAATTAAGATAATTACGCTAGTCGTGACGTTTCAAGTGAGTCTTTTACCTTAGTCGACGGCCTTGCCAAATTATGTAATATGTTTATTATCGTATTTTAGTTACCCAAAATTTCACATGACTCAAAATGAAAAATTTTACTTGTTTCTTTTGTACTTAGAGAAGTCACTTATTGGCATAACAACTGACTAATTTTTGATATATATATTGCACTTCTAACTATAATGTTGCACCGAAACTTTATCACGAACGCACTAAATTTCACACGTCGTTAGGGCTGCCAAATAAAATTTGTTTAAAATACGTACACCTCATGAAACCTTGTATAATTGAGATTTTCCCATGGCGCTCTCCACTTAGCAGCGCAACCATGCCAATAATAAATAACTTTTATTTATTCACACAGTTTATTTGATGTGGATGGTTAATATATAGTACAAGTTTTTTTCGATTAGAACTTAAGGGTTTTTCGACATAAAATTCAAAATTAATTTACTTTTCAATTCGTACAGTAATCTTTAAAACTTTGTTCGTCAACACTTCTAAGTATGCCTAGATTTTTATTAACACAAATAGCGTCTTACTTTGGGAATTTTACAACAACAATGCCATACATTTCATTCCAACCAGAATAGTTTCATACCAAGTTTTTGTTGGAATAGGAATAAAACTATTCTACACAAAGTTAACCTATTGACCACTAGAGCAACTTTTTCGAAACTTATTCTTTTATGGGTTGGCGTCTTGACAAGAAAAGTCAATTTTAAATTTGTCAACAATAAAATAAATTAGATTTTTTTTTGTTATCGCATAAAGAACCAAACGATATAAATCAACAGTACAAAAAATTAACTCCGATGCTAATTAATCTGAAAAATAAGACATCTTTACGACGAAAACGCATTTTATATTTTCATAAATATTTGTTATGAAATAGGCAACTATAAAGGCGGTGATACATGTACAGATTTTGCCTTTAAGGCAAAAAAAATTGCCTTATACAAAATTGAGAAATGTTCAATTTAAAATTTTTGCCTATAAGGCGATTCAAGTTGGCCGACTTTTAACCAATCAGCGCGCATAATTTTTATGCCTTAAAGGCAAACTTTGTACATGTATCACCGCCTTAAGTGGATCTGACGACAAAAAAAATAAGCTTGTTCCGGATATTTTTGTATGTTAATTTTTATTTTCATAAGGTATGCCGTGCTAAAATTTCATAGAAAAAAACCCGCAATGAGCTTATTTTTAATGCGCTAGATGTCACATTCCCAACTTTAACAGTCGTCAATAAAAGTAAAACGCATGCTTCGTTTGATTTTATTAGATTTTAGTACCAATCGATAAAATTTAAAAAAAATCGCTTGGCTCTTACTTTGGGTACACATTTCATTTCTATTCAAATAGGAATAATATTTCCCACAGTAAGACCACAAAAGATATTGTGCCGCACATTGCAGCAACACAACGTTCGTTTCTTACCTCTTCGCCTATGGGCATTTTATGCAGCACGTATGCAGCAATAGTTTTATGTCCGACTTGTGTTGTATACGGGTGTATGTATTGTATGTACATATTGTGTATGTGTATGGATCGTGTTGTATTTACGTAACTAGTATTTGAAAATTAATTTTTTGGAAAATTAAAAAAATAAATGCCTGAGTAAATGTGGAGACATATGCCTCAACCAGTCAGACTTAAGAGCTTAACTTCGGTTAGTGCTACAATCACCAAAATTTTATAGGCTTCTCGTCACAAATAAACAACTGACCTCTAAAATTTTGGTGGTCGTACCGCTCTCCTAATAGTGCGTTCATGACATAGTAAGTCAGTTCGGAAAAAATAACAAAAGGTAGGTAACACAAAAAATGTATTAAAACAACAACAAAGTTAAAACAATTTCAACTCGAGTTCGGAACTAGTAGGCGTGGTATAAAGCATTTCAAATAATTTGATTGGATTTGAGTTCGTTAGCGAGTATGAAAATATTTATTTCCTATGTGATGTACGCGACATATGTGGTCCAAAACGGAACACAACTTAAGCTCTTAAGTCTGACTGGTTGAGGCATTACATTTTATTTCAATACCTACTAGATTTTTAAAATTTTATTTATTGGTTTTTCTATCTGTTTTGCTGAAGCATTGAATACAAAATGAAAATAATTTTACACATGCTTGTAGTTGAATTTTCGAACATTCTACATCACCAATTCCTCTGTTTTGTTGATTAAAGGGCCAACTATAGATGGAATAAATAAAAAAATAACAGGAATAACGTAAGAAACGAAGACAAACAATTATTATTCCAATTTGACTCATTCATATATTTCATGTAATATTTTTTTGATGTATTTCCTAAAATCTTGAGTGAAACTACAATAATTTTGAGTATAAACGTATTATATATCAATAAATATATTATGTGTTTAAAATTATAAAAATTATTTATATGCGGTTTAAATTACCGCAGTTCGATAAATTAGTATTTTAGGTTAGCTTTAGAAAAATACAATTCTACAGTGTAGTGAAAATTATTTTTGATTGTATATTCATATCAGTATATGTGTACATGAAAATTTTATAAATAGAAAAGATAAAATACACGAATAATTCCAAATTCCCATATATAAAATAATAAACATGCATATTACATGCAACGCACAAATTTTTTTTTGAGTTTTGTTGTAATTGTTAAGTTTTTTATTCCTGGCCGAAAATTTTCTCTCGGCTATTATTTTTAAGTGACAGCAAAATTAAAACGCAATTTAAGTTATTCTTTTTATTTTTGTTATTCTGAGTATGGCCGAATACATACAAAATAAATCCTATCTCTCGTTCTCATACGTTATTTTTTTTATTCTATCTATAGTTCCCACTTAACATCGTTGTCAATTCCAGTATTTTCCTTGATTACTGTCGCCGCCATTAGCAGTTGCTTTCGTTAATTCCATATTCTCCTCCACTTGGACTGCTATTCTTAAATGCAATTCCTTCAATCAGCATTGGAGGAACACTTAATCCGACAACATCGATGATGTCAAGAATAATAATCGCTTAATAAAATTATAGTCTTTAACTGGGTTCGAACGCGCCACCGGATATACACCTTAACCATCCGACTATCAAGTGGGATACCTGCGGAGAGTAGAATTCGTGCCAAGTTGGCCAAAACATAGAACTTTAATTGAAGCAGTTAGGGTGGTTATACATTTAACGTTTAAGGCACTTTGCTGTGTCATAACAAACCGGTGTAAATACACCGGTTAAAATTTCGCCAAAAATATAAAATTTTCTTTTATCAATCATAGAAATTAAAACATCTAATTGTCTCAATAAATTAGTATAGTTTGATTTAAGATACCCTTTCATTACAAATATTTATTATAAAACACGCAGGTGCAATATCACAAAATAAACAAAACTCATTCAAGTACTTTAACGAACACGTCGTTTCACAAACATTCACGTTGCAAAACCGGAAAAATCTGTTACGAATAATTAAAAATATTTATCATCCCCTCGCCCCTTTAAAACTTTTGTCTGGAATATAAACGCCAATATTTAATTTTTTGATTAAAAAAAATTGGTTTGGCACACGGTCTTATGGTTAAATATAAAATTGTTATGAGAGCACGAAGGCAACGACTTTCATACATCAAAAAATATTAAACACAAATTATAGGTATGATGATTATGCAATGTCTTATACCACATTAAAAGTTTAAATTTGATCCTAAAATGTCTTTCAATAGGGGCGCTCAAAATTTGTCAGGTTGTAGCAGCCATTTTGTTAAAGCAACATCAGCGGTCAAATTTGTTGTGAATTGTTTGTTCAGTAGTTTTTTTTAAATTATATTTATTTATTACAACTGATCTACAAATCATCTAGTAATTTATCTTTCATAATAATAATAATCCCCAACGACCAATCATCCCTCCCTGACCGCATACGGGCAGTCATCATCAACATTATTGTTATTTTTTTGAATAAAATTCGGACGGATTACAAACAAGGATATCATTCTGCTAAATTAAAATTAAAAAACAACACAAAAAAAATAATATTAACCGAAATAAAAAAAAATGGTATTTAAAGAACTATAAATTAAGAAAATGAAATGGCTGAATTTATATGTCCCTACTAGGTTTAGGAGAATGATACCCCGCCGCAAAAAGGGAGAACCGACCGTTGCGTAAATCAAGTAGATTTGAAACTAGTGATGAGGAAAAATTAAAAAAAGAGGAAATAAAAAAATAAAAGTAAGTAAAAGTAAGTAAAAATTAAATTTAATGAAACGCATTTGCATGGGAGAAAGAAGAAATGTTTATAATTTTAAATACTCGATACAGTATTTAAGTCAAATAGATAAAAAACAACAAAATTGTATCTACAAATAAAAAAAAATAAGTTTATTTCAGTTTACAGGTTTATTAAATGGATAAATGTCATCATCGATTGCAGGATTGGTCGCAAGAGTCACAATTAGTACCAAGAGTTGCACGTGTTTTAACTGTTTTTTTTAGTTCTTCATTCTCTATCTTTACAATTTGTAAATTTCAATTTAGCTGTAAATCCCTTTTTCCTCTTAATTGTTCACTGAGTTCAGCGTTCTCCTTCTCGTACTTAAAGATATTTCCAGTTGAAGATTTTGGAGTTCTTGGTTATTTTGAGCTTCGCCCAAATGGGTTAAAACAACGTTTGGGCTGTACCACTTGGGATATTACATTTCGTATCTATTGTACTCGAGTACATAATATAACGAGAGACGTTTTTGCCAACATACCACTGGCAATTAGTTCCCGGTTGCACTTTGTTACTGCCAAAGCAATATCCAAGCAACATTTTAAGTTATCAAGTAGTTCTTGTCACCGATAAAAAATGTTTGCGACGGTCGTAAAATGGTGTGCGGGCACCATGTTTTCTACCTAAATGGGGAATATTTATTGAGTTCCACCGACGTTCCATTATAGTATCTATGACGTCGATGTCTCGAGATTTCAACGTAATATTAACCTTAAATTTATCTCTAAACAGAACTTAATGAAGAGCTGGAACAGCAAAATAGAAAGAGATAATACAATTTTAAAAATTATTTTAAGTTCTTTAAAATATCTCGTCTATCTAAATATCAAAAAATAACATAATGCATATTCTTTAACAAATAATAATATTTTAGAGTATATTTCTATTTTTCTATTTTGTCTTGAAATAATTTATATTTATATAGTTATTACAGTTAAAATTATTGGCAGACAAATTTTTTCGTGAATATTTTAATTATAGGAATTAAAATTTAATACCCCTTTGAATTACCTAAAAATATAATCGCCTTTTTTTTTTTTTTATTGAAAAATATTTTTTCCTTGTCACAAAATTTGATCCTCCATTAAAATTATTTGCTTAAATGGCCAAAATGCTCTAAAAACTTTAAAGTATAAAACACCAACAAAATAACTTTCAAGAAATTTGTTACATTTTGAAAAGTAATTTCGTTTATAAAATATGTGTACAAATAGGAAATTGACTATTATACAGTTATAATTACTACAGTGAATCAACAACGATTTATATGTTGGCAACCTTGTTTTAGTAAAATTTACTACAAATTTACTTTGTAGTCGTCAATCAGTGATACATCATTATTTGTTAGGTTATGTCAGTGCGTATATACACGGCCAACCCGAAGGCAAAAAAAAAAAAAATTCGGTGTGTATCGGAAAAGGGCTAAAAAAGGCAAACACGAAAAATACTTTTCATACGAATTTATTGTAATACAATTTTTTTTTTTTATTAACGATTATTCCATTTTCCACAAGCTCGCTTAACTCGTCGACGAATAAGGTCAAGTACTCTTCTAACGGTGGTTTACCTTTACCACAGTAAATCGCTACTACTTGTGGATTAATATCTTGCCTTTCTGATATTTTTACTAAAATTGGCAACAGTTCTATACCAGAGCTTTTAAATGGTGGAATACCATCCATGTTAAATATAAGACCAATCGATATTCCCGTAAATCGTGATAGGTTAGGTTCCCGTAAATCGTGATAAATGCATTCCAGAATGGCTTTTATACCATTGTACCAAAACTGACCTCGTCCCATTGGGACGATATTAACACTCTTGGGTGTATGCAACAGAGTTCTACTATCGATTGGTAAATTAATATGTGGTTGATCATTTAAAATATTAAGTAAACCATTTATCGTAGCATGAGGTACATTAAAAGTGATTGCTCATACCCGTAGTTTAATTTCTAGAGATACTTGGTTATCAGATTCAGTCTCGTTCACTGAGTTAACGTCATCATCAATTTCTTCCTCAGTACTGCAACTCAGATTAGCTATTTGACCAGAACATTGAAAATCATGATCAATAGATTTATATTTTAAAATTTCATTCGATACAAGATTGATTGCGTTTACGCTTGATGCGTTTCCAATCGGATTTATTTGTTGCTTAACTCTTCTATAAAAAGTGGTCGAATGTTTGAATTGTTTTTTTTTATTTAATATTTTCGACATTTTAATTTGTATTAGATTAATTTAAGTTATTAAATTAAATTTTATAGGTTTTATCACACTTGTTTTTTGAGTATTTGATTCTAACTAATAAATTCGGTGACGTTTTGACTTAAATTACTTTTTCAACTAAATTCGGATAATTTTACTTTGAAGTAAGTTTATATTTTCTACCGTAAAGTTATAGAATGTTTGTAGTTGTAAACTTAAGGTTTTATTACTTGAAAGTGATAAAGATTTACAAATTTGATAAAAAATACTTTAAAATTAAATTTTAGGTTTGTAAATACATAAGAGTTACTCTTTTAGCCACTAAAAATGTCATCCAAATTTTTAGTCAATTTGAAGGTTTAAGATTCGTAAAAATGACTACATAAAACTACGTTCACGACTATATTCTGTAATTATGAAAATGGAGACTACAAGGTAGCTCTTGGTAGTGACAAGAAGTACAATATTACTTTATTAATAACTATGCAAAGTCTATAGTATTTAAGTTATTTTAAAAGTTTTTGTAACGTGCAATTGTAGTTAATTTCACTTTAAATTTTTAAGTATTTAATTGGTAACTATGAAAAGTATTACTTACGGTTTCGCTACTGCAAAGTTCACCGAATAGTTTTATTTACTTTAATGATGAAATTTTATGGTTTTTGTAACGTTTTTGTTACTTGAGAAATCTCAACAAAACCAATGTCCCACCATGGTTAATAAATTATGTAGTAATTACCGAAAACCTACTAATAAATTGTCAGTAAAGTTGAAATGATAATGCGGTTAGATATTTAGAAAATATTACGAGGTATTTACGAAATTAAAGTTCCCATTCACAATTCACCTGTAACTATAACTAAAAATGTTGCTTGGGTACCTGCCCTCGCAACGTGGACGCGCCTACCTAGGTGTACCTATGTGTACAGAAGGACAGCCGAAGCCCTCTGGGTACACTAGATTGAGGAGCTTTTCAGTAGTATGATAAATCATCATTGAAGGTTATATAGCGTTGACCAATGTGTGCAAAACATAAATTTTTATTTTCAAAATTAGTGCTCCTTTCGTTCCGCTCATTACGGGAATTTTAACCGCGCCACAACCGTCCTTGCTGAAAAGACTGTTCGCGTTTGGTGGCCAAATTCGAATTGGCAGTCAATTTCTCGTCATTCACAAAAATTTGGTCTTTCTGCGACATCAACATGGGTCGAGACAAAACGTCGGGACTTGAGTCTGTACCCGTATAAAATTCAACTGACCAAGGAACTTAAGGTAAATGGCCATAGGCAACGCCGTGTGTTTGCTGATTAGGCTCTGGAGCAGTTGCAAGTTGATAAAAATTTCAACATAAAACATCTCTAGCAAAAAGACCTATTTTTGGGTAAATGGATGTGTAAAGAAAAACCAATCCACACAAGATACACCAGCACCAAATGCATCCTAGGAAAGTCACTGTTTGAGGCAGATTTTAATCTGGCGAAATCATCGTCCACAGTTCTTTCAAAACGAAGATTAATGCGACTGTCCATCAACGAGAATTGGACCACCTGAATATGTGCCACCAAGCACAGTCGCGGAGATTTGAACGTCGTTATATTCCGTTTTATTTATATTTAAAAATCAAGCGTCCTTATTGAAATACGCTTTAGGATAGTGTCCATACAATCATGTCGATTATAGAATCCGCGGGAGCGAATCGAATGCGGATTGGAAAATGTATATAAATAAAATGGAAAATAATTGCTCTCAATCGAAGTAGCCAAGTAAATTTGTATTGATTTCCATACAAATCGTTTTTTATGATTCTCCAATAAAAAAATTGCGGATCTAAAACAAATTTTAATTTACTAATGCTATGTGCCTAACGCCGATTTTTTTGTCTAAATTTTTGAGTAACAAAATTGATCGTTTGTTCACCCAGGTATTGTTAGATGTCTCTCATATTTATAAACCAAAATCTACCCGATATTTAGTTCTGACTGCAAACTTAGTTCCGATTTATCTAATTACTGATTAGAAATATGTCGTGGAATATTAAATTTAAGTTTATATAGCAGATTTTAATTAAGGCTCTATGGTTCTGAAAAAACAAATTTCTTTTTCAGTATCGATATTTAAATGTATCTAAACTAGTTCGTTCCTTTAATAAATATGAGTACCAAAATTTTATATGATTCGTTTATTAAACTTTACTTATATTGTTTATATATGTAAAATTAATTAATAAATTTACTATTTTTCATTATTTCTGTTCTAAACATTGCATATTATAATAAAATTAATTACCACTTATTTAGGACAACATTTTTATTTCTTCATTGGCCGCATCTAGCGTCAGTAAATTTTCAAAAAAAAAAATCTGCATTGCGGCATAAAAACAAATCAACTTATCGTTTGACGTAATGTTTCGATCGATAAAAATCGAAATTTTTATCATTTTTAAACTATTTTTTTCATTTTCTACGTCATTTCAAGACTAATCTTGATAATAATGTATTATTACCTCGATTTTATGTTTCTTAACACCTTGACGCAACATTTTTTGCTGTTTAGAAGTAAAATATTGAAAATATTATGATTTGCGCGTTTCTAAAAAACGATAAACTTTGAAACCTAACCGTAGAAAAACTAAACATTTTATTGGGATAATCATGTATTAATCGCTCAATTATACGTCTAAGTTCATACTAAAGAAAGAATTAGGTCAATTGGTAATGTTTTATGGTCAAAAACTGATTTTTAGTAAACAACGTTTTTGACAAGTTGAGTATGCTACAGCCTTAAGGATGAAACACACCAAGAGCAGCGCGACATATTCCAAGCAATCCACATTAACAGCTGCATATGGGCGTGCACACCAAGCAGCGCAGCAGATTGTTTTGTTTTAGTTGTAAATAGAATTGTGCCAAATTTATCGAGGTTATGACTAGCAGCAAAGAGCAGTAAACTGAGAGTGCCAAATTTATCGAGGTTATGACTAGCAGCAGCTGCTGTGTGTGGAACCTATTGATGCCGCGATAAATGCAACTTCATTCAATATAATTTTTTTAAATCTATATTTTTCTATTAAAATTAGAAAATATTTGATTTATTTTATTGGAAATACGTATATTTACACTCGAGCTATGATCTTGTTACATTAAATAAGCGAATAAGGCAATATTTAAATTGGCTGCTCGCTGCTGCTGCTTGGTGTGTTTCATCCTCACATCAGATGCGGGTTGTTTTGTATGCCATCTTTGAACGATTGGTATGTTAATTAGAAATTTAGACAAAAAAATCGACGTTAGGCACACAGCATAATTGTATGAAAATTCATAGGAATTTCTATGCTACTACGATTTAAAATTTTATTTTATGTTTTTTTATATGCAGGGGCATGTTGTACCATCACTATTTTCGACTTTCGACTTAGTTTATGTCTCATTTTTCACGAGTAAAATATTATTTCACTTCGAAAATCACGCATTTTCTAATGTGTTCTCAGCTTGCTCGAGTAAAACGTCACTCTATTTCTTTTATACGATTAGATTAATCGATTCTATTTATCATCAAAAAATTTTTTCGTGATACGTTTATCGAAATGCAGAGGTTGAAATCGCGATGTAAAACACATAATTGTTTATGTGAAATAGAATGTTAACTGATTCCTGAAAATTGAGACAAACTAAGTCGAAAATAGTGGTGGTACAATATGCCACCCCAGGACCGGATATACTGCATAATTAAAACAACAAAATAATCTATTACAATCTATTTTCAAAAGTTATTTCTATGTATGTATTCCCGTTACTCAAAAGTGAAATTTTCTTTGAATTCAGTACAGCAAATAGATCAAAATACCTACCTTTACTTTATTTAATCAAACTCAATTTCCAATATTTATCGATTTGTTAAGTGATCCGGCATATCCGGATAAACGTCGATAAGTTTAAAGTCCAAAATTGTCTATTTTTTAAATATTTTTATTGACTTTTTTCAATAATATAGCTCTATTATGTATGTATATTTTCATTCGATCATAAATAAATCAATTTTCATTTAATAAAATTAAATTAAATTAAATTACATTCTCTTATACTCGTATGTATTATATATTTATTCATATAATTTTAATTATGCATTCCCAATTATAAATTAGGTAATAAAATCATTTTATTATTGTATATAGGTAGTATAACCAATGAAAAAGAGATGGCGCCACACTATTAAATATTATAGTTACATATTCGTTAATTAAATTAGTTTAATTATAATTTATGGCACTCACTAAACTAAAATTAATTTAAAATGTATTTTTAAATTATTTATATTTAATGTAATATATATATATATATATATATATATATATATATATATATATATATATATATATATATATATATATATATATATATATATATATATCCCGTTTCCAGCCAGACAATGTCTTTTTCTTCAATATAGGTCCACCACGCACAAAAGTGTATGTAGGTGTTTTAGGTTTCAGTGGTTGACACTTAGGCCATTTTTGGCCCATTGTGATACCACGCATTCACGCCACATCATTAACCCATTCACCTACTCACACAATTACAGTATACCACCTGCACATTGCAAGCTCCATGTCAATCTGTACATTATATATATATATATATATATATATATATATATATATATATTATATATATATATATATATATATATATATATATATATATATATATATATATATATATATATATATATATATATATATATATATATATATATATATATATATATATATATATATATATATATATATATATATATATATATATATATATATATATATATATATATACCTGTACATTATATATATATATATATATATATATATATATATTATATATATATATATATATATATATATATATATATATATATATATATATATATATATATATATATATATATATATATATATATATATATCCCGTTTCCAGCCAGACAATGTCTTTTTCTTCAATATAGGTCCACCACGCACAAAAGTGTATGTAGGTTTTAGGTTTCAGTGGTTGACACTTAGGCCATTTTTGGCCCATTGTGATACCACGCATTCACGCCACATCATTAACCCATTCACCTACTCACATAATTACAGTATACCACCTGCACATTGCAAGCTCCATGTCAACCTGTACATTGACATGGAAGGTGGGTCGGCGTTGAATTCTGCACTCCATCAGAGGGTCTTAGTTGTGTTTATTAAACATCACCGATTGTAATCGATGATGAAAATTCGATTTGCATCTAGCCTCTGATGGGATTCGAATCCAGTACCTCCCGGTCCAAGTGCCGAAGCTTTAACCACTGCACCACTTGTCCGGTTGTGTAAAAAAGTGTATGTAAAAGTGACAGGTTATAATCGGATTTCTTATAGGTTATAATCTTTCGGATTTTAACGGATCTTAGTTAAATCGAAATTCTTCTTGAAAAAAGTGTAATAATTTGATAATTGTATAATATTTATATAACATATTAATTATGTTATTATTATTATAGTTATAGTGTTATTTTTAGGACGAAAACGATTTAAGTGGTATGCGCAGATGTGTAAGTTGGTCCAAAATTCATACAAAAATAAATTTTTTCATGATTCTCTCGTAACTTGCACGATTTTGTTCGCAGGCCGGAAAAGGGACATATATGTATATACATATATACATAAGTATATGTAGGTAGATAAATATGTGTAGCGGCATATTTTATGATGGGATTTTTTTAGATCGGCTACCAATTGAAAATTAAAATAAAACTAAAAGTAAATAGTTCGTAATAACGAGGTATTCAATTTAGTCGAGACACATAACATTATTATCATCATCATTATTATTTTAATTATTTAATTAATTTTATGTGTTAATTAAAAATAAATAATGAAAAATAAATACTTAAAATTTAAAACTAGACATTATATTTATGTGTGTATTATAAAATTGGATTAGTGTAGGCCTCAATATTTTTAAAAAAAAATTTTATTTGTTATTTAACTAAATTTTTAAAATATCATTACTAATTAAATTCATTCTAAATAGGTATATATATATTTTTAATTTATTAAAAATAGAAAAATATTTATTTTTAAAATTTTTGCAATTTGATTGGACTATTTTATGTTAGTATTTAGTATTGCTCGACCTAGGACATTAATTCTTGGCTCTTATCAGTGATTATTGTTGGCCCGGATGCCTCCTCTATTTCATCGAAATTTTTTGTTGGTAATGCTAGTAATTTATCGTTTATAATAATTGTTGATACGCCACCATTATTACTACTTTCACAATCATTCCCACTTCCTTCACTACCACATCCGCTCGATTCGTTCGACTCACTTATTTGTGGCGATGACGATGCTGGGCTACTACCTTCAAAATCTGTTGATGTGGTTGATTCTACTTTCAACCAGTCTAGTGTTTGACTTGACGTTTCATTTGTTACCATACCGATGGAACCATTCGCTCGTAATGGTAATACCTCACCCAAAATTTTCTTATTTAATCCACCGTGCACACTATGATGCGAATCTTTGTTATCGCTATCCAGATTATCTGACTCTAGCGCCACTAAATCTTGGTCACGTCCAAAAATTGTGAAATCTTCTGGAATTGCAGCATGTCCTGGATTAATTAGTTCATGATTTGGTAACTCATCATCTTCGACGTAAGTTTTACGATTCGATGTGTCCTCTCCTTCTGGTGGTGTTGCCAGTGTGCTACTTAAATAACTACTAATATTACTATTACTGCTAGTGGCTAAATTTGTTTTGGTTGACATACTATTACTACTGCTGTAACTATTCTCTAATTCAATCATAGTTTCATTGATTGGTGAAAGTACTTGAATATTATCGCTACTCGATGCAATATGATCATCGTTTGGTTCCTCATCCACCAAATCATATTCGCCTGTCCGATTTAGTGGTGATCCAGTTACGTTTTGGGTTGATAAATCTTCGATATAGTCCAACGCCTCAGAGGAATTTCCTAACGAGCTAAGAGTTTCATTAGAAAAATCTAGAAAGTTATAATTTCCAGTGCCATTTATATCCGAATCGCGATCGAGCTCATCTACTAATATTACGATAGAATTATTATCGGATTCTTCATTATAAAATGGTGTAGACCAATTTTTTGCTACAACGTCAATGAAATCGATAGATTCAGTACTACCTTGATGGAGCCCGTCAACTTCAAGCTCCGTCGATTGACTATGGTTCAGAATAAAACCTTTATTTCCCCCCGTCGTATGTTTTGCTGAATTTGACGAATTTATTAGCTGTGGCCCTTGTGTAGTTTCAAAATCAACAGCACCAACTTCTCCATTTGATACAGGCATTGGACCTTCTGTTGTAAATGGTTCAAGGTGTAAATCATCTACAGATGATGAACCCGGCGGTCCTGCTGTAGTTTCAATACTAGTTGTAGTTGGCGCTATTGTACTTAGCTTCATAACATTTTTCTTCGGTTTTTCATTGGTAATTCGTATTTCTTCGGGCTTTGTAATCTCCTTGATTTTGATGCCCAGTGGATTATCACTACCATTTGGCGCTGTTTCATTTGTGTTCTGATTCACATTAGCACCATCATTAATTATTACATCATTGCTATTTTCGGTCGTAGTTGAAGTTGTTGTGGTTGTCGTTGATGTAAGAGATTGTGAAGCGAGCACCTGTTCCAGTGTTGGACAATTGTCATATTCGGGACAACATCTACCTTGAATATATTTTGGTTCACAATCATTTCGTTTGTAGCAGGTGACTCGGCTGCATAATATTTCACCACCTTGACAGTAGCAGGCACGACATGGTGTATCGGGTTCAATGAGTTTTTCACCGTTGCCATAGACCTTTCCGTTTTTCTCACATTCTGTAAGGTTCAGCAAGAAAATGCAAAAATATTATTAATAAACGTAAAAATATCGCAGATAGTTTTTAAAATACAAATTCATGAAACAAGAAAAATTGAAATTTTGTAAGCTTTAGAAATTTATGAAAATTAATTAATTTTAATAGTAAATGTGTAATTTTACGTAAAGTAAATGAAAATAAAATAATAGTCAATTTAGCACACAGAAATGAATAGTTTGAACGCAGTGAATCAGTTGAAATTAATAAAATCGAGCATATTATACTCGTCCTGCTACTTAGATTTGCTCTAATATTTAAGAATAAATAATTTCGCGGAATTGACATTTGAACATTTCGATGTTTGGCTAAAATCTAACTGCTGTCAAACCGTACACAAACCATTTTTTAAATGATACTCACCACACTGATATTCCGGACAACATTCTCCAGTCTTTTGGATTGCCCGACATCCAGCCCTCTTCTCACAAGTCACACTTGATTTGGCTACAACAGATCCTTCCGTTAAACATGTATCAGGTAAATTGGTCTCGTTATTATTACTAGCTTCGCTACTATATGTATCTCGAATTAAGCGAACTTGTCGTCTATTGGTTGGTCCTAGAAGAAAAAAATAAATAAAACAATTGAAATTAGTAAAGTAAGGCCATTTTATGGAAATTTTTTACAATTACAGTCAAAAGTTATAGTAAAGGGGCAAACATGTGACTTGTGATAACAGATCAAACTTTCACCAACATAATTTGTTTGTTGTATACAGGTAGAATAATTTAATTGATTTGTTTCCATAATTATATCAACGAAATGGTTTATTACTGTCCGTTTCTAATTATCCGCAG
The DNA here is from genome assembly GCA_932526605.1 of Nephrotoma flavescens. Classification (NCBI taxonomy): domain Eukaryota; kingdom Metazoa; phylum Arthropoda; class Insecta; order Diptera; family Tipulidae; genus Nephrotoma; species Nephrotoma flavescens. The sequence goes on along the minus strand of OW052221.1, from coordinate 326,309,574 downwards.
ATAGATATCAACAATAAATAATTGATGTGTGCAGGTTGGAAACGAGATTTTTGCGTATTTATATTGTAAAATTTATTAACTTTTTTTAGTCTGCTTATCAGCTGATATAATTAAGCTAAAAAGTAATAATATTTTATTTCAGTCAATATTTAAGTTGTGTGAGTATTTTAAGTTAAAAAATAAATTATGTAATTGAAATGGCTGTCAACAACAGTTGTTTTCAGTTATTTTGTTCTATTTTTTGCATCAAACAGACTGGCAAAACCTTAAGCCTTGTACTCAGATCAAATTCACGTGAACAAACATCCCTTTGGGTTAAAGAACGTATCAAGTATTGAGCGATATCAGTGAAATTTTTACAAACCATTCTTCAAAAATATTGCTGTTTTAATTTAATGGATGTATTTGATTGTAACCAATGGTAGAGAATTGCATCAACGGAGCGAATATGCAGATAACATTGGGAGTATAAAATTAAGATAATTTGCTCTCTGTTTAGAGTAGACAGAGAGTTTGCTCTGTTATATGAGTGGTTCCAGGTTCGATTCTCGTTGGTGACGAGAAAAAAGCTTACGGCTGGGTGTTGTTATTAACTTGTAATATGTTCGATTTTCTATAATTTTATAGTCAACAGTGGTTATCGGCTGTTTGACATATTCTTAATTTGTTAATTTTACCGAGTGGCATCCCGAATGGCAAAAATGTTGGGGGCAACCGAATGTCACAAAGGGATCGAACTTTAAATAAAAATTATGTACTCAAATGTTATAGGGTTCAAAACAGTATAGCATTTGGCGATAAGTGTTAGAGCTTGAAACAAAGGTTACCTTAACTTTTAAGATGATCTCTACATTTTATTGGTAGTGCCTACACTGCATTTCAAACACGCGTAAATATTTGAAAAAAAAACTCAGATGAGGAAACTATCTACTGGAATCGCTGGTTTATAAAATGAATAACATTCTATCTTTAAATAAGATTTAAAACAATTTTAATTTATTTTTTATTAATTATAATTTACAAAATAAAGTAGTGGTCGCCTTAATTACTAAGCGTTATACTTATAGCTTCCGCTTAGCTAAAAATATAATTTATTAAAGTATACTTCTTGTTATAGAATCCTGTAGCTCCTTTTAAACTTGGCGTTATAATATTTAAATTACATGGGAACACACGTAAATATTAATTTTATATAAGCTTGCATATTGTGAATTTATAAGTTTGACAATATAAAATATTCTACTTGTTTACTAATAAAAGAAAAATTACAAAGTTATACTATGGTAAGTTGTTAATGAGCTTTAAACAAATTATAATTTATTTTATCAAAAGGTCCTTTTTGGTATTTCTTTCATCTTTTTTAGATATTGCAAATGAGAACACAAGAAGTAGTACTAAATCTTCAAGAACAGTCACAAGTTCTCAGTTCACAAGAAACGTTTTTGACGAAGATCAAACTAGTTTGGCCTAAGCTTCAACTATCGTATACTATTACGCATTTAACATTAGTTATTCAGCTTGTTGTCAGAAAAATCGAAGTTAAATTTCTTTGCCTGGAGGGAAGAACCCTACGAGGAGTGAATGCTTACTTCAATCGTGTTCATTCATATACAATATATTATTGTAAAATCAGAATGTTTGTCAAGCATGTGTCAGTAGGGCTACCTTAAGGCTGGTAGGTACGGACAAATGATCGAAGGTGTAAAGACAGCCGCCCATCAAAATTTATAAATTTATATTCCAGCACTGTGACAAGTTTGAATGTGATGATTATAAAAGTAGACATATGTAAATATGTACTTTATATCGCAATGAAATACAAGAACAAAGTCCTACACGGAGGTTTCATTGTAGTGTAAAAATTTTATGCATCACTTCTCAAGACTGACTATTTTTGATTTCTTTGTCAGCTGAAAACATTAATTCTTTCACAACTTTATTTCACCGTAGAAAAAACAGTCTGACCGAGCTGTGGAACAGTAATATTCTCGGTCATCAAATTTGAGCCTAATTGATTAGCAACTAATTATGTGTTTCCGGTCCTTGCGTGCCGCTGTTACTTTTTTAATTGGATGCTTTTAATGAAGTTGTCCTATAGTTTATTCATATAAAAAGGGTCATTTTGTATATAAATTTCTACATTGGTGTTTCCTTGTAGATCAATGCTGTCTGCTGAAGAATATTTCCTGGAGTAAGTACCAGAAGGGCTAAGAAGTAAAAGGATCGGTGTATATTTAATGGTCCTAAGAATTAAAGCTCTGCGATGGTTTGGAAGTAGAACGAAAAAAAAATCTTTTGATTTGCATATGTCAAGTAAACAAACATTAACCAGGTCCGATAGCACCTCATCTCGTTTTCTTCGTTTTGGGTTATGTCTTGCATTTATCTCTTCTTTTAGTAGCTTCCAAAGCTAATCATTTTTGTCGGCTTCAGAACCCAGTCCTTATTTTAAAGTCAGTCAGTCAGTCAAATATTTTTCAGTACAAGCTTCTTTATGTTCTTTAACTATAATCGGTTAACTTTATTACTTACCCGATTAAATTCTCGTTTGTCAATAATGTTTATGGTTCTATGCCATATCCGGCCTTTTCTACGCCTTTCTTTTATCAGTTCTCGAATCGCCAAAGGGTAGTTTCTCTCTTGTACGAGTTTCTGACCTAATACGGGTATAGCCTCTTTAGCTGCTCCACACATGGAGTTAATAAAATATCTAGCTTGTAATTCAAGATTTTGTTTAGTTTTAAGACTCAAGTTTAACTCAATTAGATTGTCCAGTTTCTTAATCGAAAGAGATATCTATATTTTAATACGAAACATAACAATTTCACTAGCTAAACTGCTTACCGGAAAATAAAATTTAGCCGCCGAATTTTCATTTTCGATTTAACTTGTGTCATTTTTGTATGAAAAATTTCATTTCACGTCGGCTGCGTACTAGACATTACTATTGAAAAAGTTGGCAAAAACATGTCGACTTCGAAAAAATATTTAGCTCGCGATTTCGCAGATGCGATACGCGCCTGACGTGAAAAGTTTGTAGTTATCTCATTCACATACAGATTGCGCTAGTGAAAACTCTACAAACGTTTTCGCAGCAATTTATCTGCCTAGAACGATAAAATTGAGATAAATTTTGACAGCACAACGTGAAAACTATTTTTTTTTTAAATGGATGAACTAAATAGTTCTATAAATTATGGAAGTTTCGAAAATCAAGAAGAATACTTGCTTGACTACGAAGAAGTGGATACAGAAAATTTAGAGAGTGGAAAAAGGAAGCCAAAACTAAAATTTTAACTTTTAATTTTAAATGTTTATTGAAATACTTATTAAATAGTCGATTGAACTAAATTTTTGTTTGTTGTAGGAGAAATAAAACAAATGTCAAAATTTATCTCTACACAAACTTTTTAGCTTACTAATTTATCTGTAATTTAGTGGAGACTTATAGAGACCGCGTTAAAATTTATCTTTGCGTGAGCTGGATACCTAGCTTTTCCACTAAATTAGTAAGCTAAACAGTTTATGTAGAGATAAATATTAACGTTTGTTTATTTGTCCAACAAACAAAAGTATAGTTCGAAACTATTTTCATAGTCTAGAAAATTATTTTGCTAAAGCTATGGATGGATCCTATAAAATTTTATTAAAGTTTTTAATAAGCCTTTAGTTAGTTCATAACTAGCGTTTGTACCTTGTAATGTTATTTCAATATTGAAATTGTTTCGTTAAACCAATATACTCATACCTTCATAAAAATTTTATACTGCACGTGAATGCTGGCCGTTTAGTATTTAACAGACAGAATGCAATAACTACAATGATTCATAGTAAAACCACAAAGTAAATTAAATATAAAATAATCTTTATCTGTGATAAAACGATAAATAAACTGAGGTACCACCAGATTATAAAGCCATGCCATCCGAAATTGAATCACATCGAAAAATTCGTATGAATAAAACTTCAATATACATAGATGAATTTATTGTACAGCGTCATTGTATAATAAAGCAACATTCTTTGCAATGATCATGACCTACGCTGCAAAGAAATTATTACGTTTTCGTGAAATAATTGCGGCACTTACAGTTTTAATGCACTTAACATTTTATTTGCGCTAATATGAATACAAGAATTACGTTTGACCAACCAATAACTCAAATTTAATTTTCTTATTCCTTTTACACTTGTTCTTGTTGGTATATGCAACACATACCTAGCTATACACAGTATGAGTACATACGAATCGGTAAGTATTAGATTAACATAATATTCAACAAATTAAATTTATTGAACAAAATACTGTAAACAAAAATCAAGCGTCCAAAGAAGATGGGAATGGTTAAAGAAGAATAATGTTGATGATGATCAACCCAATGTTGCTTTGATCGTAGCTAACGAGTAATAGCTATGTGCTGTTAATTTAATTTTATTTGCTGTTGTATACACGGTACTATAATTGTGGTGGCGCCAGAACTGTATTCAACTTTACGTATACGAGTATTTTTTTCTGTTAAATATTTTCTCTATGCCATTTTTGACTATCCAGTTATTTATTTGATATACATACATAATATGCTGATTGAAAAACTATTTATAAATTTTCTTCATGCAATTACGATCTATCTAGATATTATAAGTTAAAATGTTATAAAACCGTAATCGTTGACATCGGCAATTTACTTTACATTAAATTTACATTCATATTTGTTACGTCCTAGAATTTCCTAACCTGCCAACATGTTACTTTATTATCATAGTTATTTAATAATAGTTACAAAATATGTAGCCAGCGGCTTTTAATTTATTTATATTTTAATCTTCATCCAAACAGAAGAAATCTCAGATTATTTAGACGATATTTTTAAATTTTATGATTTATAAATAAATTAATATTAACGAGCGAGTCAATGGCCAGTCGCGAAAATATGCGGTTTTTGAAAAAGTCCTACTGATCTGAATTTTAATTTGTATAATTACCGTTCGAATTTATACAGAAGAAAGTAAAGGTAGGCGTCCTAGAATTTGAAATCGACACCATTAATAGATTTATTTGATGGCGATGTGTGAAATTTTTTGAGGTTTAGATGCCACATACATATATGTATAGGGTGCATTTATCAGTACATTCCATTAAATTGCGGTACGAATGAAATTGAAAATTCCCACTGCATTTGTTTAACATTAAATAACTACCGCAAATATAATCGTAAATAAAATTGAAGATAGTTTTCATTATGAATTATTCATTTAATACAAATAATAATTTTGCCTCAATCAAATAAATAAACACAAATCATCTTTGTGCAGTTCCAAGAAGATGTGTTTTGAATTTCCGGTAATAAATTTCCAAGGATAATTTATGACACGAAAATTTTTGTAACAATGTGAATTAAATTACAGCAACACCCACAAGTTTAATATTTAAGAAGAGTAAATTTACAAACTATACATTTTGTAATGCTTCTATATAGTTATGTATGTATTGCGAATTGAGGAACGTAAAGCAGTCATCAATTTCAATTAAAAATTAATTTTCACTTTACTGTTAAATATTTACAGGGGTTTTCAATAAAACTGTCCCATAACTTTAAATCATTATTTGACTTACTTAATTCTTGAATTAATAATTTAATAATTTTGACTTCACATATGATGATAATTATGTGTGATTTTTATATAATTGAAATGGAAGCGAAACGCGAATTTGTTTTAAATTGTATCAGCAAGGTTTTATGAAAAGTGATACTATTAAAAGGTTACAGCAAATTCCTACAAGTTCATATACCGAACGTTAAAATGATTTAAGGATAAAGGTGGAAGGAGAATTGCTTTGGATTTGATTTAATTTTATCTTGGATGCCAGTCAAATAAGACACTTTTAACACTATTTACCGTAGGCACTTTGCGAAATACAGTAACCTTAATAAACACATTTCACTTAACACTTGTTTTTCTATTTCGCAAAAAATTATTTTAGAATATTTCAATTAAAAAATTGGTTCAAAATGTTTAAAATACACTCTATTGATTTCGATTTGTTAGGTCATCATCAGGAGTATCTACAATAGAGTAGATACTCCTGTGGCCCTATTCTGGTAATTCCCGGGGAATGGTAATTTTAAAATTTGTAGCAGTTTTATTCCCTTTTCCCCAAAAGTATATTCCGGCTTTTGGGGAAAAACATTTTTGGGAAAAAATTATTCCCCATTATAGCACTTTTGACGTTTATTATTCCATACCTATTTTAGGAAAGAATTAACTGGGAATAGAATTTAACGGATAATTTATTGTATTTGCGTAATTTGTGTATTATGGCTGTAAATTTATACTAAAAATTAGTAATATCAATTGGAAATATCAATATCCAATTTTTATTTTAATAAACAAAATTTATTTTTTAAGTAAAATTCGGTTAAAATATTAATAAAAACCAAGTAAACGTAGTAAACTATTTTTAGACATTTGTTTTCTTGTTTTATTACGGTCGCGTGTCGACCTCGAATAATTAAATTATTTTCCAGTAATTTTATTCCTCAATCTCCAGAATTAACTTTTGTAAAACAGGGAATTGGGGAAAATGTCTGGGGAATAGCTGCTACAAAAATAAATTATTCGCTATTCCCGGGGAATTACCAGAATAGGGCCACTGATAATGAGCTAACAAGTCGAAATCGATCAAGTAATTTTTTAATCATTTTGAACCAATTTTTTAATTAAAATATTCAAAAACAATTTTTTGCGAAATAGAAAAACAAGTGTTAAATGAAATGTTTTTATTAAGAGTTAAATAAGACTTGTACTTTAACTTCAAATACGAAATGAATTCCTCGCTGTGTTGTAAAAATGCCAACTTGTTTGTTTCCAAACATGATTTCGTAATTTTAGTGTAGGCCTAACATTTACGATTTTTAAGATTTATAAGCTGGCCATCGATGCATGGTTGATGAAACCAAACACATGGAGCTCTAACATTTTCATTCACTCCCTTAGCATTTAAAATTGCATCCCAATTTACATACTTCTCCAAAATATTTTTGAAGGCCAGTGTAGTTTGTCTTCGTCAACTTTAATAAAACAATTTGCCGGTGTTATAGGTGGAAAACACAATATCCCTTTTTCGGGGAGAAACTTTATTTCTTCTACGCTTTTTCGTAAAAAATCACAGGTTGTAACGTCTTCCGGATTTTGACGGATCTTAGTTAAATCGGAATTCTTTTTGAAAAAACCATTATAATTTGATAACATATAAACTAATTATTTGTTTTTGATAACATATTAATTATTTTATTATTATTATAGTCACAGTGTTATTTTTCGGACGTAAACGATTTAAGTGGTATGCAGAAATGTGTATGTTTAGTACAAAATATACACAAAAATGTATTGTTGACATGATTCTCCTTCGTACACGATTTTTACACGCATTTTACACGGATTTAGTGATTAAACACGTCTACTTCATTAATGATTACAAAATCTAAGTATCAGATTTTATGTTGCATGGGAGAAATAATTCCTGGTCCAAATTCCACAAAATATTGGGAAGATTAAAATCACCAAGTAAAAGAACTAATCGAAAGGGTTTTATGCATTAATGACTTCATTAATTGAATTAAGGCATGTCATAATGATGCTGTTCAATTATTCGTTAATCTCTGTGTTTCCCGAAAAATGGAAAATTTCATAGACAATACCAATTTTTAAATCGAGCAAACGCAATGTCGTCATATGTTACAGTGGAATATCATCCACATCGTCAATTCTGAAACTATCTGAACTAGTTGTGGGCCATAGATTTAAATCCATATTAATAAGCCGTATCTTCTAACTTGGTTGAATTCTCCAACATAGTAGTCGTTTATTACTGTTTAACATAGATATAAATAAGATTGAAAAACATCACCAAGTTGACGTATCTTATACACGGATTTCAGTAAGGCATTTGTTGCTAATGTTTATTTGGGATCGGATTTTCATTAGAATCAGAGCCAACTATGATTTTAAAGAGCCGTAATATTAAAAAGAGAGCTTTTATTGAGTTACTACAAAGAACCGTGGTATTTTAAAATTTTTGAACATACATTTGTGATTAAAAAATTAAACAACGCATCTAAATTTTAATTTTAAATTTTTAATAAAATATTCAACAAACACATATTTGAAAATCAACCATCATAGAGTAGTATTTAACTATTTAATGAAATTAAGGCGGAGCGGAGCATACATTTATTAATGAGCCGTTCAACTGAGTATGTTACTAAAGTAAGTTTATAAAGAGCAATGTCGCAGATTTATCTTACACCCATTTTAAAATTTAGTTTTATAAAATTTTTACTTTTAGTAAATTCTGGTTCCATGCACATCAGCATTTTTCAGATGAACGATGGATTTAATAGCAATCTAAACGATCACATTTATAAACAAAATTAAAGAGGAAACGTGAGCTGAACGTGATTGATTTACTCAGTCGGAAATTTTTGTTTAGTAGTGAAATAAATAATAGAAGACTTGCAAGCAAATTTAAAAAATCGATATTAAAATGTACTGATTGGTATGAAAAGGAACAAAAAGCATCCCTCTATGGAAAGCTCATAAAAATGGCGGAATCTTATATTTAGGAGGATCCGTTAAATACGTTAATTGTTGAAGTATTTATCAAATCGTCTGGAATACGTAATAATAGAAAATAAGAAATTCAACTTTTATCAAAGTACATCTGGTGCTCCTCAAGGACCACATATTTAACTCTGGATTTTTGTTTTCATCGACCGCAAAACGAACATAATATAAAAAACTTAAATGTTCGCATATTTACCGAAGACGTAAAAAATTTTCATATACGATTAAACAAATACGTGATATTGTCAAACTGCAACATGACCTCAATACACTTAGTACATAAATGGTGCGATAAAAATTTATTGGACTTGAATACCAAAAAATGCAAAATTAAGGTTATTCATCGCAAACGGAATACAATAATTATTACATACAACATTAATGATAAAGAAATTCAGAGGGTGCATTTCATTACTGATTTGGGAGTCACCTTCGTTTAAAATACTATTTTGAAAAGACATAACGATAACTGTATTGTTAAAGAGTACTCCATGTTTTGCTTTGTCAACCGATAGACTAAGAAGTTCAAGGATGTACAAACGTTAAGTTCACTATATGTCGCTTATGTGAGACCCCAAGTAGGATATCTGTAATCGTTTGGAACCCTTACTACGATGATGACATCAAAAGAATAGAAAGCATACAAAAATGTTTGAAATTCCTGTCAAAAAGGACTGGCTGGGAATAACTCTCCAAATTCTACAAGGTTCAAAGAATATAATATTTGCATTCTTCTAAACAGACGTCTACTTCTATATTCTACTTAAATAGGAAAACTCTTACTTTGTCACATTGATTGTGCCTACTTATTGGAAGAAATAATTGCGTAATCATCGAGATTGGCCCTAGCACACTATTCCATCAAATACGGCGATAACAATCCAATTAATAGATTAGCGTAAACATTTAATTCTATAGTGGATCAATTCAATTTTAATTTATCTAAGAATAATTTTGAAAGAATTTAGAAAAATTATTTTTTTAATTTATAATTACTTATTAAATAAATAAACATAGCCATAAAATTGGTACCGAAAATGTTTGAGAGGAAACGGCGGAGTTTATTTAGGCCATCAAGTAACGTACGGACATGATGTCGATGTGTAATAATAAATAAGTATTCATTCAACGTAATAAAATGAAATCATTAACATTGTCGATAAAAAAGAATTAAAAAGGTTTTTCCAAAACTGATAAAAGACGTTGCTAGTACTACTACATTCAGTCACTAACGAGATACTTCAAATAATATGACTAACTACTAAACGGTATACGGTACTGCTACATATTTGTAAGATAAGATTAAGTTTTACGCGATCAAGTTATTTAAATAACCAACCACCGACCCTAGATCCATATGATTATAACACAAAACCAATAAACCAAATCAGAAGCCAACATGTGTATATAAATAAATAATTCGTGAAGTGACTAAACATCAATTATATCATACACTGCACACATAATCAGAAATTCTTTTTTTTAACAGGTCGCAGGTCAAATACAAATAAAAACTATTTTTAATTCCAAGTAAAAAATAAAAAAAAAAAATATTTATTCACAAAATAAAAAATAATTTCACTTTCCATTTGTGTATTATAAAATAAACCATCAAGTAGTACATACGAGTAACAATAATAATGCGCCGTTATTACGTAATCATCTTGAAAATGCAATTTTATAATTCAATTAATTTTGTAGTTGTTATTAAATTATTCATTTAATTAGTGAACTTTTGTTTCGAATAATTAATCACTTATATATGTTTTGTCCTCTTGTATTTCACGGAAATTTTTGCGGAATAAAAGATCGAGTGGAATTGCTTAGTGATCAAAATTTGTAAATACAAATAAATCAAAAACTAATTTATTTATTGTTACGATGATTAAATTCATTAATTTGAACAAAAAAAAAATAAAGAAATAAAAACAAAACAATTGAAATAGAATATTCTCTCATAATGCATGTAATAGATAAATAAAAAAAGCGAGCTTCTAAACTAAAATCCAAATAGCAACATTATATTGTAATAAATAAAAATAAACAAACCAAAATAAACATGCAGCCGGGCAGCCACGTGAACTCACGATTGATGACAGCCATTGATTTAGTATTGTGTTTGTTTACCATGCAAGTACCTCCCGTACTCGTCTAAGTTCAAACAATTGATTAATTACAATCCTACGAGTAGGTATATATATTTCCAATTTAAAATAATTATATTGATTGTTTTTATTTATAACAATAATTATAGCAATTAAGAAATAAACATCCTTGAGTAAATCAACCATCAAAAACACACAAGGGTATTTTAACTGCAAAACAATGTACGCAAAAAAGTATTGGTATTTGGAAATTGCACGTATTCATTTTACGTTATCCATATCCACTCCATGATTTTATTTGGACATTCCCAGCAACGCAGCTTGAGATACCCATTTGAGTATCATGAATATAGCATTCAGAGATAAATCATTGCGTTGGTTTTATACTTTACGTAATAATGTTTGTGTATAAGTAAATACACATGATGTTTAACTCATTCAAATGAGTTAATCAGTTTAACTCAATCTATCAATAGATATAAACCGTTCGCTTCCTGTGAAAAACATGCTTCTTAGGCATTACACATATACAATTACTGTTTTCTGCAAGCCCTCTTAAAAATATAGGCCTTATAATAGTTTTTTTCCGCGTTAAGAAAATTATTTTTCTACTACCTATTTAATGCGTTATTTTAAATAACGATTTCAATGAATTTTTGTTCATCAAAAATTATTACTGTAGCAATTCTATTGAGTTAACTTGAAAATATTATTTATATTATAAAAAATCATTTGTAAACTTATACTCATAAGTTGTCTCAAACAATGAGCCAAGCATGTCTAAGTACACACTCTCGAATATGAGTTTGACAAAAGTGCTTTACGCTCTTGCGCAAGAAGCAAACCATATACGTTCCTCGAAACAAGAAAATTGTAATAATTTTTTTTTAGATAGAAACTATACTCGTATAAAGGATACGTGATGCCTTAATAATTTCTTCGTAACTTGGCGGTAAAAATTAAAAGGTTCGGTGACCAAAGGTTTGCCAATGCTAAATTGGATCAGACAAGATGAGCTATGCTGAAGATTGTTGTAATTGTGTTGTTAGTTATTGACATAAGGATAGTATCTTGCATACATAGCTCTGTTTTACATATAATTGCTAGTGATAAAAAATATTGGCATTGGTTTAGATTTGGGAAGTATTTCAGTTTTAATAGATGGTGGTAGATTACTTTGCAATTGTGTGAAACAGTTGGTGAAACAAGAAACTTATATTTGTTTTTGATTTTACTGGTTTCAGTGTTGGGCAGTAGTGATTGGGTGTAGTTGCGACATTGTTAACTCATTTGTACCTACCGCACCGCGGTCGGAAATGATTCCTATTTCATTTTCTAGGGATATGTATAATTTTTAATATTTTTGTGCTTTAGATTTTTAATTTTATGTCATAAAGTTGTTAATCTTAGTGACATTATAATGGTCGGACAAAGATGGGTCTTTGTTTGCCTTGAAGTGTTTCTCTTTGAAGGTATTTTATGGTATTGGCATGGCAAGGTGTTATTGGAGCATTGATAATTATCCAGTAATTAAATTTTAATGAATAAGAGATTTATTATTTTCATTTTTGGCGAATGATATTAATTTAGGTCGATTGTTAGGTAGAAGTAGGTATAATATTTTACCGGTTATTTAGGTTACTGGGCAACTGGAAGCAAGCTGTTTTATAAAAATTACAATAAAAAAAAGTTGCCTATGATGTCCAATGCTAATCAATTTATTATATTTCTACAAACAATTTTACTAATATTGAACGGTGTCTATAACCAAGTCAATTTCTATGCTATTAAAAATCCAGTCCTACACGTATCAACATACGTGTTATGTAAGAGGTGGTTGTATAGGTGGGACCTGCGACCGCAGACATCTGGAATGGAACACTTGTCTAGTTGAGCAACACACCCTAATTATTTGAAAGCTTATAAAATTGACTTTGTAGGTGGGTCCAACATAAATTTTCAAATATTTAAAATTAAAATTTAGGAAAAAGTATAGGACTTCAATTTTCTATATGGTTATATCCTATTTATAACCTGGTCGAAGAGTATAATATAGAATCATAATCATTACTGTAATGGGCTAGTTATATAGACGAAAACGAAACGGACCGAAACGAAACGAAACGAAAACGGACGGATAAATTGATTCAATTCAATTTGCTTTCGTTTCGTCTTTGCGGTTATACACTATCGGTTATGATTTTTTTTGTTATCCTTACAGGCACATGTCAGGTTGTCAAAATATTTTATATTTCAATTGGATTCAAAAGCAGTGTATTTAGTTTACCAAATATAAAATGGATTTACCGAGTTACTTTTCATACATACGAGAAGTAAACTTAAAATAATATAAAATTAGAAACAAATATGAAAATGTCAAAACCGTTTCCACTAATTCGTTTATATAACCATGCCTCCATCGTCTTTCCGATTCATTTCGTTTCAGCCCGTTTCGTTTTCGTCTATATAAAGCTCGAAACAGAACAAGAGCGAAGGCGGCGAGCGAAATCGCCTGTCATATTACAAAACACGGAAAACGTATAATACAAACACAACCATCGACGCAGGCGACGACGATTTTTTCGTTGAAATAAATTTAGAGTCTATTTCTATTTTTATCGCCGACGAAACAATATTGCCAACTGTTTTTTTATATATATCTCATATATATCTCGCACATGCTCGATCAGCTAGCAAGCAAGCAATATGCTAGCGCAAAACCTGGGGTGGGATGTTGTAACATCACTTTTTCGATATTTATCGAATATTATTTCTCTTTTTCCTAAAACAAAATTGCTTGTCATTTCACTTTTCAATTTTGCTTTCCATATTGCGGTCGCACACTACTAGAATAAATTATTTATTTATCTCTTTTTTGTTTTTCGATAAAGTATCACTCTTAAAATAAGTAAGTGATACAATAAGAGTAGAACGACATAATGTTTTATTCGAATAGGTAGAGATGGCAATAGAAGCAATGTAATTGAAAAATGGAAAAACGATAAATTTAATGTGTGATGAAAGGATGTAATTTTTGATAGTATCGAAAAAAGTGATGTTACAACATCCCACCCCTGGCTACTCAATCAATTTTACAAAGCAAATTTGAATTTGAATTAATTTTTTTATGCGTTTTTTGTTTATTTTTGCGATTGCAAAGTCAATCACAATCAATATAAAAATTTGCTGGATAGTGCTGGATAGCCGCAAAATTTACTGTGCAATCGCAAAAAAACAACAAAAAAAAATATAAAAAAAGTAGATTCAAATTCAAATTTGCTTGGTAAAATCGATTGAGTAGCCAATTTTTCCGCTAGCATATTGCTTGCTTGCTAGCTGATCGAGGATGTGCCCCGGTATCATTTAACCGTCATATTATTAATCAATTTTTTCAATTTAGTAGGCTAACGCCACAACGTCATTTGTCAAAACACAGAAGGATATGCCGTTTGTGGATGTTTTTTATCGCATAACCTGACGCTTTAGTTCTGTTAGCTACAGCGATATTGCGGCGAGATTTTTTTTTATTCGTCGACGCTCGTCGTCGCCACTCTTGTTCTGTTTAACTTAACTAGCCCATAAACCGGCGTTTGAAATAAAGTATTAATTAGCGAAGTATTAAATTCTTCACAACCTGCAGAAATAACAATGTTGAAAATAATAAATTGACTCAATATTAGTTTTAGAAGGATATGCAGTTGAAAATCTACAGTATACTCTTCGTAAAGAAAATGTTCACCCAAGGATCAAACCATATCGAAACGAGACACAGTTACAAGAACATATTGTTGTTAGTGGGTAGAAAAGGAAGACTTTGTCTTCCCTCTTTTCTTACAGTAGGGCTTTTACAATACAATTTTACGACAAAACAATCCTTTATTTGCACAACCCATTTTGAGTAAGGGCTCATCCATGTTGAAGTTAATTTATAAAGGCCGGAATACAATTATAATGCTATATGCAAAATAATAATTTTTGAAAATGCTAGAAATGAAACGTGATGAATGACACGGATCCATTACCTCTTCTGCGGGCTCTAATTCAATCACTCCAATGACCGTTCAATTCGTCGTTACAGACGGTACATAGACTGTACATAGACGGTACTCAGACGGTACATATAAATATATTTCTTTTGTGATGAGTTACTGAGCCAATCCAATTATTATTTTCGAAAATTTTGAAAATAAGCTTTCAAGAATAAATTATTTTAATTACAGACAAAAATGTATACAAAACAGAGCCATATAGAGTTTTGGTTGCAGATCAGATCGGGATGCTGTCTTAAACTTATATAATTAAAAATAACTCTCAATCAAAAGTTGTTACATAAATATACTGTGAATGAAGTGTGGAATTTTAGATCATGCTATATATGTATATAGTTGGTTCGGTTGAACTTCCGCCAAAATGGGGTAAATAAACCCAGTATTTTTTCGCTAGAAGCCTTTAGCGACGTATATCTCATGATGTATTTGTCGCAGTGGACCAGACTTATACTCATGGGAAAGGGGGATTCATGTACTAAAACAATACTTTTGTCATTGATATGATTGGTCGATTCAGTTGTGAGTTATAGCGTGTCAATAATGGAAGGACTAAAGAGAAAATTCGCTATTTTTTACAATTTTGCTTCGATAAAGGCTGGAAATGCGTCAGGTGGCTAACATGTGAATGGTCCCAATACTGTCACAGCGCAAAATCACGCGCATTTTAGTTTCGTCGATTCTGTTCCAGTAATTTATATCTCAGAGATGCGCCAAGCACTGTAAGGCATATCATCGAAAATGTCGATAAAATCCTGGAAATTATCAAAGTAGACCGGCATGCGAGCTGTCGTAGCATCGCCCTCAGCTCCCTCGACCATAAAACAGTCTTAAACCATTTGCTAAAGCTGGCTTCAAAAGTAACCTCGATGTTTGCGTGCCTCCAAATTCAATTAAAAAAATATTATATGGTTATACAATGTGTTGAAAGTAGGACATGAATCGTAGCAATCGAAAGGATTGCATATTCCCGCTATTGCATATTCATTGTGAATGATCTTATCTAATCAAAATTTTGTAACATTAGTTCCTCTTAGTCTACTTCATTAACTCTGTACTAAACTGAATCATCTTGGACAATATAAAGTTGTCATCAACAACACAGTTTTAATGATAATATTGTTAAACACATAGTTATAATTTAAAAATTTCTTTTTGCATCCTATAATATCCTAATGTATATAAAATTTATAAAAAAAAGCAAAAACAGGAACTTTTCCCAGAACTTCACACTGCCAGAGAAAATGTAACCCTCAAAATTTTGGGTCCAGCATCCTTATTTTGGGTCCTTTTAACCTTAGGTTACGCTATGGTCTAGTGGTTAATGATAGATCAGCACAAACGTTTAAAATTTATTAAACCAAGATAGCATCACCTCATTTTTCATATCTCATATCTTATCTCGTTTCTTTCAAACGAAAAATTGAATCCACGTTAAGTGTTAGGAGGTACCATCTGTTTGAAACAGTAAAATAATAACTGCGTTAAATCTAATATTTTCATCAAAATGATAACACCTGTATGATTGGAAAATTCATCAAAATCTCTTCTAAAAAACTCAGTTAATAAATAATTCTAAAATTGGATTTTAAAATTTACATCATTCATGTGCGTCAATACCCATAAAAAACCGAAAATAACTAAACATCTGTTCACTTCATAACTGGAAATTACTTAAACAAATTTATTATTGTTTAGAAACAGATAATTAGAGAGTGTAAGTTACTATTACTCATTTTACTCATGTAATAAAAAATTACCGCAAAGTAGTTTTATATAATTTGTTTGCGAACAACTAATATCTATATAACATATCTATACACATTTGTTCAACAATAAAGTAGGGTCATTGAAACTTCCTTAAGCAACATTTTAGACAAAATAGAAAAAGAAACAAGGCAAAGCGTTGATAGCCGTCCGACCTAGAAAAAATTCACGTTTTTCATTAGTCATTACCAAAGACTTACATTTAGTTCAATGCTGACTTTATTAATATAATCTTGCAATGTGCACATTTTAAATACGCGCATGATAAGACCAATACACCGATTTAGGTAACGAGGAACGATGTATTTACCAATAAAAATTTGTATTATTGATTGATGAAAGAGATTTTTAGAAACGTGCTTCCCAAAACTAAAAATAAACTTTAATATTGATTTAAAAATGTCGTTTATTTTGGGGCTCAAAATTAAAAAGAAGGTTGAGCACGAATTTGGTTTTTTGTCCGTCAGTGGCTACGGTTATGCGATGAATTTTTAATGGAAAATTATGTTTCAATTTCAATTTTTTCATTAATAATAAAATTTATAATTGCTTTTTAACATACATTTATATTTTGTTATACACGTTCATTATTATTAATTAAAAGCATATAACTATAATAAAACAGAATTAAATTTACTTGCCTTGTGCAGATGGTAAGAAAAAACAAATAAATAAAATACACACAAGTGGAAATAACTGCAAGAATTTCAATTAAGAAAATGAAAACAAACAAAAGTGAATTAGGTCAAGGAGTGGGTGGTTTGTTTTACTATACGTATATTATGATGGTTATGTGATGAGACGCACGTTTATTGAACCTTATTGAAGGATACGCATATAATACATTTGGCTTGTGTTGTCTGATCACGCCGCTGCATGAAATGTACATATGTACTATGAGTACATTATAATAGAACTCCACACCAATTGGGTTGGAATAAATGAATTCTTGAATACTCTCGATCGAATTCGAGCAATTGCTCATATCTTAGGTATTTATTGCTAAATATAACATCCATCAAAGAATGCTCACTTTTCTGAAAACTTAACCGATTTATGGAAAATATCTTAGCACAATTTTTACTGGCTTTTAAACTTACTTACCCATTTTATTTTTAGGCCCTAGATAATAAATCAATTGGATTTTATAAAAAAGAGGATTTTTTCATGTCTTGTTTATAAATTCAAAAGCTGCATGTACGTAATCAAATTTCAAAATGTTTGCAACCACACAAATAAAAATCAGGCCATTGAACCGGAAATAAATTGAAAACTTGAAAACGTTAAATCTCTTTAAACTGTGTTCCCAAATTTTTTTATTTAGATCACGTAAAATTAAAATGTTTTGTAAAACATTGTAATAATCATAAATTATGAATATACTTATCATATGCGATACGCGACAATGTATGTATGTATACTATGTATTCAAAAAAAACTGCAATTTGTTTTATTTTAATTAAGATAACGAGAAATATTGAGATGAACAACTTTACAGATTAATCATTGATTGTTATTGTCAAATAAAGAGCGAAGTGAATTGCCAATTAAAAATTAAGTGTGAACATTATTGGGATTCGATTCTTGGGAAAACGCAATCAACATAATTATTTTGTTGAATTGGAACAAAAACAAATTTAAATAAAAATGTTAAGTTAAATTTATATATACCCTGGCGTTTGTACGTGCATGTACAAAATCAACAACCTCAAATTTATCACCCACAACATTCGTTTAAATGAAACCTTCGAATAATTAGTCATTTACAAAACTATTTTGTATTTTCACAAAAAATAGCCATAATACTTTATTAAGTTTACGTTTGTCGAAAATGAAATTTGAATTCGAGATTTATTGATGTTAATTTCTATTCAAGACTATATACTATGTAGACAAGATTATAAAATAGCTGGTGAAATATTAGAGTTCTTTAAATTTGTACAATAACTTAATTTAGATGTTAAACTGCGTCTATAGATCATCTGAGAATTTGCGTGAACATCGTTCCAAGTATTATATATTACATTCAATATAAAAACTCTGAAATCGAACATGAGTAGACGTTGATGAATGTAACTGGGAATGAACATTCACTCGTGTCCTATTCCTATACTGATAATCCGTTGTTCTAAGTTATAAAAAGGTTGGAAAAATACTTCTATGTAGAAGTATTATTTTCTTCCCATCGTCAGGTTTTTCTAACCATAATGTTTCCTTCTAAGTAAATAAAGTGTATATCAGGCATCGCAAAAACTGGTAAGAAATAGCCTGGTTCTGTCCAAGATATTCATATTCTAGACCATCGTTAGAAAATTATTTTAAAATCTCAGTTCTATCTAGAGAGTAAACGAAATTACCAAATTTAATCATATTTAGCGTAAGGTAAGAAATAGATTACATAAATAGTTACGAGTACATCCTAGTTTATAATACGCCTAAACTATTACTAAATAAATATTTATAAAAATCACAGAAAAGCACAATTTGCTCCGAGTTGAGCAACTGGACATATTTCAGAATACGGTCCATAAATGATAAAATAAATTAAAAAATTTAAAACGATTAAATAGAATGACTGCTGATTATGTAAAAAATCAATTGAAAAAACGACCGATGATACAAAAAACCTCAATGAAAAATAAAAACCTAAAACAAAACCATCATCAAGTATATTAAAAACAAGTAAAAACATAAGTATTTCGCCCTAATGGTCACATCCAGGACTAAAAATAACTTTGGAATCCTGGGGCCTATTAGGAAATTGGTCAGAAAATACGACACCGTCGGAAAATACGTTGTCGTAAAATCCAATCCGCGGTGGATAATCGTGTTATGAAGACCTATAACATCGAATTTTTCAGTATATACTTGCCACTTTATTTAAATTTGAGTAAAATAATTTAATAGAGATGTGTACTTAATTTTAAAATTTATTAAGTTTCTAATTAATTAAATAACATATAAAAAGTATGAACTACGATCTATTTTCCGTGCGTATACTACTATATCCGTCACCTAACTAGCAGTGGGATTTGAGTTTTATTTCATAATAGCAATTTCCGCGATAGATCGTATTTTTTTAGTTTCATGATATGTACTTGCTTTCCAATCGCACACCGCAAGTACTTGTAAGTACTAATGGTTTTTGTCTCCGATAAATTAACTACTCGCAGCTGTTCTACCTATTTTTAATGAATAGCTACAAGCAGTTATGTAAAATTTATCCGCTAGGTGATTGTGTGTAGTATTTTTCTATCAAAAATATAATTGAATGTCGTAAGTGAAGCGCTAATAAAATTCTGGTATAGATTTTTTTTTACTAAAAAATTATCACAAATAAACTACACATTTGTAGGTTATGTTTTGCTTTTGTAATTTTTTGTGCTTTCCAATCGACACTTTAGTCAATACACATTTTTCGCACTTACGCAAATACGTGCGATGGTTGATTTTACGATATCGGAAATTTTCATAATAGGAACCCTGTTCTAATCAAACGTACAGACTGTGAAACGAACAATGTCATTACCGAACATTCTGTACATTACATGTACAGTGGTTCCATCTAAATGATAATCCTACAAGTGAATTTTTAGTAGTGAAGCAGCATCAGCAAATCAACGATCGTATGTTAAATATTTTTATCTTGCTAAAATGGACGCCATACTTTTTAAGATTTTTTACAAGATGTTGACTTAAATTACAAAAAATCAAATTCTTTTGATCTTCTATTTTGTTTTTGTTCAAATATTTTGTCACTTAAGAGTGACAATTCGCTAAAGTTTAACCCCTTTAGTTGAGCAGGAACATTGTGTAATTTAGCAAATTAATTTAATTAATTAAACACTACCCCATATTGGAACAAAGGAAACCTATTATTTAAAAGCTAATTACCTATCACCGGGTGCTTATTTTAACTTGGTAAATCAAAATATTTCATACATATGGTTACGCACAAACAAAATAATTAAGGGCAAAGTATGGTGTATAGAAAAAGAACACAAGATGGCGCTAAAAAGATAATTGGTTAAATAGAGTCAACCTTTTTAAAAATAAGACCTATACTTTTTAATGGCTCACTTGTCATAAGTTCGAAACGATAAAAACGTATAATTCCTATTAAAAAAACATAGCGCCATCTTTCTGTAAGTCAAATATTTCATTAATCATTTATTTCTAGGATACGTAATTTTCAAAAAATAAATAGTTAATATGGAGTATATTGTATTGCTGAATCATATGTTAATCTTAGTACTCAGTTCAAAGTGAAATTACATTTTTCCGTAGTCTTCATTAAACTATTTATTTTCCCTTGAAATAGAAATGAAATTTTATTATTACTAATATGTAAAAATACATTTGTAATTCTTTAATTTCCAACTAGAAAACATCTTACTTTCGTTCTATCTCTAGGTTTCATACCCAGTGAAGAGATTTTGCCGCCTGCACTGTCGCCCTCTGTCCGTCTCGATCCATCGCTCTCGCCCTCCAGTTTTGATCACATATTATACGTAGGTCTTGTTCGTCGCGTAATCTTGGTGTGGGACAAAAAACCGGCTGGTTATTGGAACACTTAATTAATCATATGTTGTGCCTTGCAATGTGGCCCATCCAACTCGACTGGATTTCAGGTGTCCGATTATATCGCTGCCACCGAGAAGTTGCTTTATCTCGTTGCTTAATAGAGCCAAAGATGGAACGAATGGCCTTCCTTTCAAATGTTGATAATATTATACGACTTCTGAGATGTTACTTATTTGTGTTAGTAAAAATTAAAATATTTGCTTCATATATTTTATCAACCGAGAAATTTTGTTAGAAATTTGTGTTCGATAGTTATAAATTTACGAACTCTAAAAAACAACTAGTTTTACTATAGAATACATATAACCCTCTACTGATTGTTCTTGAATTGTTCCTAATTTAGCAAAGCCTATAATTGCGATGTTATTAGGTCGTTATTTTAACGGTAGTTAAACTTCATTCGTGAAGCCTGATTCATGAAGCCAGATTCGAAGATATGCCGAGAGGGCCTATCTGTCGTAACTTCCTGGTCTAGTCCTGGTGCGGTCCTGACAATGACAACCTTTTGAGTTCCAGGCAATTTAATAATCACGCGACAGATATAACTACATTAATACAAACTTAAATCTTTGTATGGCTGTTTTAAAGTTGCGGAACTAGTAAGGTTGTCAGTTACAGGTAAAGAATAAGATTTTTGATTTTTTGATGTTTTTAGTGAGACGAATATAATAAATTTTAAACCTAAAAAATAGTTTAGCAAAAAATGGAAAATGATTTGTTTGGATCATCTGTATATCATAGTCCAAGAAATGTACATAGTTGACGTTATTAAAATTGCGAAAATTTCTGCAAAACACATTTTTTAAATATTGTTTTCCAAAATTAGGAAAATATTGTATTTCCAATTATGAAAAAATAAATCGTTGAAGCCTTATTGTGTTTAATTTTTGAGCTCATAGCTCATTTATAATGAGGATCGGAATTCAGGTCAAAATAAAAATATTAGCCATTTTTCATATTAATAAAAAATTAGTAGTTTAAATTTCGCGTTTTTCCGATATTCCTAAATTTTTTTTTGACAAAGCATTTTATTCTCTGAACAGAAAATTTGACCAATACATTAATTGCTAATAATATTCGTGCCATCCCATCGGTAACATTATAATTATTATTAACATCATTTAACTTTTTCGAGCAAATTTTTCGAAGTACGGTTATTCCGAACCGAACATTTTTCCAATTTTACTTGCTGCTTAACGGAATATTCTTATGTTCAATTGTCCCACACATTTGCCCCAAACATTTATTTATTTGCAAGGTCGAAACTAGATGTCAAGAGGCTTATACCCACTTAAAGTTCTTTTTACATAAAATAGTACTTTAACGCCGAGGGTTACCAAAGAGAAAGCTTTGAGTTCGATAACATAAATTAAATAGCCAGTAAATGGACATTTCACTTCTAGAATGCGATATAAAATTGTTCATTTTTTAGCTGCAATATGTAGGTATAGTCAGTAAATTAACATTAATTACCCCGCGATTAACGCGATAATCAATTAGCAATACATTTCTAACAATTTACACAAATAAATCCATTACCAACTGTCAATATTGTAAATGTTGTATCTAAATTATAAAATGAATCAGCGATCGTCATTCTTGTAAATAACTCAACATGGAACACAAATGAGAATTACGATAAGTAACTGAATCGGTTAATCATCATCAACATGATTAAAGTGTTAAAAAGTGAAAATATTGGTAAATTTCGATCGATCTTTAAAGAAAAATAATATAAAAATTGACTCACCTGAGTTTACTGTTGCGATTAATGTTAAAATAATTAAATATGTAGATAAAAAGGGCATCCACCTCAATATCATTGAGTTATTACATCTCATTGTGATTGACGACGCGCTGATTCGATTTCTGCTATTGTTTTTTACGATCAACAGAGAAAATAGTTTTCTTATGGATATTTATAAAACAAAAACTAAACTAAAAAAAATTATACACTTCTTCTGATGGTGCGCCAATTTATCACAGTTTTTTTTGTATATATCTCTATTTTATCTATAAGCAGCTCTCCACGTTCTGAAATGAAACCCAAACAAAAGTGTTAATTAGCCAGTGTTATACGAAGTACGAAATGGATTATGAGATGAATTAGCACTGGTGTTCTATGCTTTGCACGTACGAGAATGTATCAATAATTCAATAGTAAGTAAAGGATTCTAAAACACATTTACTCTGCGAGAATTCTTTGGTACAATAGTAATAGATTTGTGCATAATATATTAAATTTTCAATATTTTTTAGTTCTTTTATCAGTAATTTTAATTAACTAAAGATGAAAACAACTTTTATTTTTAAACTTGGGCTTAGCTTTAGAACAGTTTTTTTGACGTAGAAAGTATTGTCAGCAGTTTTACAAACGGAAGTAACTGGCACTAACATCTTAGGCACCTTTTCCGTTTGTTTTAAAAATTGATATGTTTATAATTTTGTCGATTTTGAAAATGACTAAAAATTTAATTTCCCAATTATGTGATTAAAACTCGAATTTTAAACAATTAAAATATTTTTATGTAAAACTCGGTTAGGATTTTAATTTGTCTTTTAAATAAAATTTTAAAATATTTTACTTCTGAGTGGTAAGCAAGGGTGTGTAATGATCTCCCGCGTTCCCGTACCTACCTAAGCCGTTGGTGCCTTACAATTCCACTATATCAGCAAGTTTAGTTCCACTAAATTAGGAGGCATTGATACAATTTAGCAGAATATTAAATTATTGAACAGATTTCAAAAACCATTCCAATCATTCACTCATTCTATCGAAACTATTACGGCTCGGCAGTGTGACTTTTGCAAATATGTAATTCGAGTTTTTGAAATAATCTGTCAGGCGGCTGATGGTGTAGCACAATTCCAAACCTTAGTTTTGGCAAATACCGTATTATACATGGCTGTGTTCTAAAGCTGTACCAAGTCAACAGAAAAAATGATGTTCATGGTAAGATCAATAAAAAAAAGCAAATAGATTGCTGGATGAAATCATTGCTATATTGATCAAAAAAGTGCAAGAAGATGATATCTGTCAAGGTTACAAATATTATTAAATATTCTTAATAACATGTCGTCAGAACGTCTTTATAATTGACATCAAGTCAGAAAATAGAAAACATTCATGATCGGACTATTTGAGTCTCTAAGGAAAGTTGTTCTTCAAACTTTATTAAAATCTGTGTGTTTAACTAATATATGACAAGACCATAAATTAAATTTAGAAGATCGCGTTGCTGACAATGACGTGTTTGGATGTTTAAAATCCAATATCGAAGTTTTATTATGGAGTTGAATAAATTTAAATTTCTTAATTTATTCATTTTATTTTGATGCTAAAATTTTAGCCTTGGGTTGCTAATTTCCGCAATGTCGTGGAAGATAAGCGGACACACTACGATATTTACTAGTACACTAGTTAAAATTTTATCCAACAAATTTACAAATATTTTTGGAAATCATCGCCGTATCATCTCAACTCATAAGGGAAATTCTTTTAACATGAATTCCAATAAATCAATGTAGCCAAATGTTTCGACTACAGCTACCAATCCATTCGAAAGATGAAAGTTCCGCCTTTCTACATTGTAGATGTACAAGACCTAGGTTTAGCCAGTTCAATGTTTTAAAGTGAAAATCTAGTACCTTTTTCTTCGATTTTATTATAAAACTCTAGTGAAAAGAGACAAAAATGTTTAAATTTGCGCCTATCGGTATAGATAATAATAGATAATTGACCTTTCTTCAAAATGAGTAAACTTTTAGAACATAAAATGTTTTTTTCGACCCTACATGACTTCAAACTTGAAACAGTTTTATTTTTGACATTTTTTCGTAACGAATTAGTCACAGATGTACCAGTAGATAAACAATGATGATATCATCCATTATCAAGTGTTATTTTGACAGATAAATCAGACACGTGATTTCAACAATAAAATGCTGGATACAATATGGTTGCGCATGATCGGACATTGAAAGTATGTGAGGTTGGCATTGCAATCGTATAACATTGACTGTTATAATGCCGCCATTACTGAAGCCTCTATCAGTTACCAACTATTTTATAGGTTTAGAATACACACAATGGATATTCATGAGTTTTTAACTTCTTATTGCTAATGCATGTTAAAATTACAAGACAGGGACCGTGCCTAATGCACACGTAAATTGTAAATAATTAACATACATAATATTGTTTTAAGTTAATTTATATAAGATAAATATACTAAATTCCGATCAAGATGTCTCCTTCTTAATGATATCAAAAAATAAAAAAAAACAATTAAAATACCATTTAGTATATAAGTAATTTATAAAACGTACCATTAATAATTAATTATTAATTTATATTTACTTTATAGATACGTGATAAGATATAATATTATTGAGATGTGCACCTTTCAATATTTTAGATAATACTTTATACAATCAATACCCTCTGCGCGCAAGATCACACCTACCCAGTTGTTATTGGTTGTTAATGTCTTATAAAAAATATTATTTCATAAAGAAAACATGAAATTTTAATAAGACAAAATACGAGTAATATGCACAAAAATACCGTGGTTTGTTAGTTTTGTTGTTGTCGCATTTATTTATTTTTTCTTCAATAATCGAGGTGAAGGTCGAATACTTGTGTTATGAAAAAGCATGCAAATTTCCTGACTTCGAAAACCTTCAAAACCAAATGTCTATACATATGTATACAAATCGTATTGTCGTCCACTTTTGTATAAGTAATGTAATTCTTTATTTTCGATGTCTTATGAATTGTTTTTGTTTTGTATAATTGTAAATACTTAAATACTTACATATATGTACTTATACAGAGAATAATTACGAAATTAACGTATGAGGAGACGATTTACCTAATGATTCATAAAAATATTAATTTCCTTGATCTTGTACTGCACGATGTACAATATAATTGATACAAGAACACCATACATAATATAAAGATCATTATCAAGGCTTGATTCAGATTATCAAAACAAAAAAAAAACTGTTTTTAATAAAATGCATAAACTAGTTTTTGTAGTTGCTAAATTATTTTATAAAAACTAACAAAATGTAATTAACGAGGAATAAAAAAATGGTAATAAACAACAACAGATAATTCCCATAAACCCAGATTTCAGATTCGCAAAAAGTAGCGCCTTGTGCTATTTTTAGTGCCATTGTGGCGTCTTAGTGCCATTATATTTGTTCGCAATTAGTGTTTAACTCTTTATATTAATTAGTATTCAAACAATACAAAGAAAAAGGGCAATAATTAGGTAAACATACGTCACTACTACATACTTATCCTACCACCGCAGATACGTCTTCATACTCAAACGTCATATATGTAATGTTTGTGTACACAACAACCGGAGATAACCACTTAAATTTTTTCTTTTTTTATTTATATATTTATAATTACTCGTATAATTAACGACGTGAAAATACACTTTTTGTGTAATTTATGTGAAGTTTTATATACACTTTACTGTCAAAGTCACCGGATGATAATATGTACACACTCCACTGATAAATACACTAATTCTGCAAGACACGAGCAATAATAGATTACTACTTTGATCTTTATTATTGTGGGTTTGGATTTATTCATTTAATTCGCGATAAATAATGGGAATATGACATAATATATTTGTTTCGACTGCAATTCGACCTTTGAAGAAAGTTATATGCTTTTATGGTACCGTTAATAAGCAATTTAAATTTATGTTTATTTCATTTAATTAGTTAGGCTTCGAAAACACTAATATTTACATGTAAGTTCGGGATGCTTATCCGTTCGAGGAGTCTGATCTGTAATTCTAAATTTCTTTTAAAATATTCCAGCGACGTGTAAGAAAAATCCTGCATAATTGAGAAGTATTCTCAGCTGATTAAGTACTTTGCCTTTGAAACATTTATTTAGTTGTATTAGACTTTGTATGTAGTTTTAGAATTAAAGCTTAAAGCAGACAAAATCAATATATGTGTACTTGTTCATCTCAGAACAAAAGAAATCATATTATTTTTGTTACCTTACATATCACCGAATTAGCGCAATCCACATAATTCACAAATCGCACTCAGTTTTACACACCGTACTGTGACAAGTGTGAGAACTAATGTACTGCAGATTGGCAGAGAATTTTAACAAAACCAACTCCCGTGTTATGGCATAATCAAATTGTCCAACGAATTTTTTTCGATTAAATAACTAAAAGCTTGATCGAGAACAAGTAGTCAATTCTTTTTGTAGTATGCAGTATGATTAGGAGATTATGAGCCTAAAATTATTTGTATGATGATTGATTTTGATTTATCAATATATTGTTTTGATCTTTCGATTTGGGTTCTACTAGCTTGGTCAAGAATGAATACAGCGTAAATTCTTTTAATGCATTGTTTAATTGGGCCATATAATGAGCCTATACTTATTTGTATGTCAATCAATCTGGTTTTGCGTTCTAATTTGGTTTTTGGTTCGATTATCGATTTCACAAATTGGGAGATTACCGTGAATTTTGGCAAAAATCGGTCCCCTTTCGCACTATTCTGGCTATCCCTGGGAATAGGGAATTGGGAAAAATATTTTCATACCATTTTTGTAAAACGTATATTTTTCCGGCCTACTGTTGGAATTAGTTTGGTGTAAATATTTTTGAAACAAAGATATATTGGAATTATTTTTCCCTATAAAAATTTTGTGGAACAAAAGTTTTCCAATCAACTTTGTAGCTGGTAGCTTAAAATGAAATAATCTTAAGCTTGGTCAAGAACGAGTTGAGTTCAAAAATTTTAAATGGGGTATTTGGTTAGGCTGTCCTAATTTCGGGTTTGGTTCTATTTTCGAGTTGGGTTCTGCTAGCTTTGAAGTGGAAACGCCTAATTCTTTTTCTAGAAAGAAATTTTAATTTCCCAATTTTTTTTAAGACCCCTATTATGGTTTTCGCATTTTACATTCCCGGTAAATCCAACTCACATTTTTGGTATTACGATTATCACCTAAACAAGCTGAACTGTCAAAATGATTCACCATCTTTTTGTAGGCGAATCTCATAAAATTGGTTTTCTGTTTTCATTTCACAGGCAAAATCAAACAATGGAGATTCACGTGTAAGTAATTATATTTTTATAACTCGAAAAAAACAACAAATGCCACCAAATTTCGAAATTAACGGAAGAGATGGAGAAAACCCCGATATTTTCGCATTCGTGCCATGTTAAAATTTTCATCTGGTTTATCAGAAAAAGATAGATCGACATTAGACAACATGATTTTTAACTGATTTCAGATTAATTGAAAAAAAAACCGTAATATATAAACACAAAATCTGAATAATATATGAACACAAATATTGACAAAAAACCACAAATGTCAAAAATTTGTTATAAAAATTATTATTCGGCTAGTATTACTAGATGTGCACTCGCCAAAATAAAGGCGAAAGCCATAATACGATTCACGGTGAATCTTAACTCCCACGGGATTTAAGATTCACCGTGAATCGTTTGGCGAGGCGAAAACCATAATAGGGGTATACATCATTTTTTGATATATGTTCTGCTAACTTTTTCTAAACGTAACAGAACTATCGTTTTAGTTGATAAAGAATGAGCCTTAATAGTATCTTGTTATGTTCTGCCGGATGGATTCTGCTAGCTTTAGGGATGTTAATGTATCGTAGCCTGAATTTAACTTGGTGGAAGTGTCAGCCTCGCGTAATTACTTACCAAAATTGTTTTATCTGTCATAGTTTTAGATCAAAATCCTGGCTATTCCAATACTTTTATTATAATATAAATTTGTTCTAACTCCGACGAACATACATAAGCCTTTTGGTTCAACTAAATTTTAAGGAAGTGCTCTCAAATGGTGTAAGAAAGGATAAAATTACTTGTAATAAAAAATGTTCAGTGTCGAGAGTGACGTTTATTGGTGATCTTGAGTGAACTTGATACTCATTAGTTTGAGTGATATTGACAAAAGCATTTTTTTTTTAATTAGAACGTGTACTTTTTGATTAAGCAATGAATTGATCTGCATTACAGCAAAACAATTTTCTCTAAGTCCTGGCACTGTTTCGTTGTAACGAGAAATAAAAATGAAAAAAATCAATTTTTCTTTCAGTTATTAACCAAACTTTTAATTTAGCTACTGCTAAGTCAAAGAAGAATGAATTTTATCTATTTTTATTTCTCGTTACAACGAAACAGTGTCAGAAACTTAGAGAAAATTGTTTTGCTGTAATGCAGATCAATTTTTGCTCATATCTCAGGAACCAAACACTTTACGAAAAATATTATATGAAAAAAAAATTTATTTTCAACTGTTTTTTAAAACTTGGCATAATAGCCGACTTTGCAACTCTATCTAAATTTTCTGTTGGGATTTAAACAAAATACGTGATGTTCGAAATTACA
The DNA here is from genome assembly GCA_932526605.1 of Nephrotoma flavescens. Lineage (NCBI taxonomy): Eukaryota > Metazoa > Arthropoda > Insecta > Diptera > Tipulidae > Nephrotoma > Nephrotoma flavescens. The sequence continues at coordinate 326,280,023 of OW052221.1, read as the reverse complement.
AATTAAGCACATTGCCGTTTCGAATTCGTCGTTGATTCTTCGGGAAGCATATTCTAATCCCGTGAGCTCGAGGAACGTTTCCGTTGGAGTGCCGTACTGAAAAATTTTCGCCCGCATTATTTAGCCCACGTTTATTCTCTGGTTACCTACCATAAAGACATAAAGATAAAACGGAACTGGATTATGCAATATATAATAATTACAAATATTTCCAATTACAGCCCCATGGTGCAATTCTACATTTCAAGTAAACATTGCTTGCTTTTATGCATTCCCTTGTATCTAACCAGATTCTTCCTCCTCTGAGCAAGAGAATAAATCAACTTCCCAAATTTTTTTGGAGATTTAAGAAATTCTACATTTTGAAAACCACATTGAAATACATAATAGGCAACCTTTTTACACTTTATTGATAGAAAATATTCTTATTTATCTGAAATAGATTGGATATTTCCTCCCGCGAAAATATATGAGCGAGGCGGTAAAAGCATAAACGTTATATGTTGGACAATTAAAAACGTTAATATGTTGGACAATTATAATTACAATAAGTCCCGTTCACCGCATGATTTTGACTGAGATTTCCAACCATGTAGCGGAGGCCTCCTGAACATCTCTAGGATGATATCATCATAACTGAACCGAGTTCATGTCAGCGTTAGAAATTTCTTGCTTTAAAATGTCACAAATGTTGAAACCTGTCCGTTTCTGGTATTATTTTTGTATGGGTTCCACAATTATACCATGTCATATACTTGTCACGGAGTGATAAATGGTCTAAATTTATATCCGAATGAGCATTATTGTATGTAAAATATTATCTTCAGTTCGGAGAAGGACAGTTTTCAGTTTAAAATTATATGTGCATTGTTTAAAAAATTAGAACCATTATACTTTTTAAAAAATATATTAAAACCAACAGTCATAAAAAGTAAAGGCTAATCAACGTAAAGTGGAGCTGAGACCGTAAAGATAAGTAAGGTATTTAATACAATTTAATCGATTTTATGTACTTTAAAATATTAACACTAACATTTCTTTATCGTTTATATTATGAATTTGAAATAAGCATAAGTAGCCAATCATTAAATCATTCATTTAAATTTCGAATTCAAGTCATAATCTCTTATACACATAAAATATGTACGTATACATTGCATAATCGCTTAAGTGTAACCAATTACAAGGATATTGAAATTTCAAACTAAATTTCGAGCACATTGCCGAGCATACATTGTATGTTGAATGTCGTGTAATAAAATTTGCAGTGTACATACTTAAAATTTGTTGTTACTTAAAAAATTAAATTATCAAGCAAATTGCATGAAATTCAATTTCAAGAAACTCTTTTACCATTTTTGTATATGTATTTTATTTTAATGAATAATAATAAGACAATTAGAGAAATTATGCAATATCGTACAAACGAAAAATAACTTTCATCACTAAGCCAATCGCGCTTATTGTTGAAATAAGAAAGAAATTGCATTACAAATACATAAGTATTATGTATGGTGGTTTTGTATATCGAACTCCTCGTAATCAAATCATAAGATGCAGTTGCCGCGATGTTGATATATGTATTATCCATAACTGTTTGACTTTTACACGCTTAAAATTTACTTGCAATTTTATTTGCTGATTTAGCTTGTTTGGATTTCTTGGAAAATGTGATCCAAGTTTGTTGAAGTATGCTGAAATAAGTTCAAAAGGAAACAATGCAATAATTCATTAATTTTCCACAATAGAATTTTATGTCATAGTATTGTACGAGAATACATATACCGTACCCGACATTTACTCGTACGAAAGTATACTTCCTGTGTAATTAATAAGATAAGATTCATAGACGTTCATGTCGCGGTATTCGATCTCGTAAGTAATGCTAATACATGATTAAAACAAACGTTAAATATACAACAGAAAATAGTTGAAATATTTATGATCTGTTATTTATTGTAAAAACGATAATTATTTGAAATAAAATTCATTGCAACGATTCGAGTTGTGTAATTGGTGTTTGAATTTGATTTTTGTAAACATTTATGAATATTTACGCGATTGAAAAGAGGAGATAATTTGATGATTTATGCGGGAAGGAATATTATGGGGCAAGTTGACGACTATATTTTATATATTTATGTATGTGTTCATTTAGTTGCAAAATAAATTATGACCCCAAGTCGATTAAGATGAAGGATTTCGAGGCCACATTACTGAAAATACTTTGAAAGGTGACACTTTTCCAGAAATACTTCAAATGTAAATATATAATTTATATTCAAGGTTGTCTAGATGTCTTCAAACATTAATACATAAGTAAAACCACATACAGTACCCGCACAAACATATGTGTATAACATATGTACATGATTTAGGCTCGCGTAAAAATATATTAAAATGCGGTTAACTATAATAAAAATATCTGTTAAAGTGCACACAAACTATAAACAAACTGTTACTTATACGCAGATTATTTTTTATAACGCGATACAGCCTACTTGTCTGCCATCTCAAAGATAGTTTTTTTAAACGACCAAATACATAGCAACTTCAGATCATAAATCATTTGTACTACATAAATAAACAAACATTATAATAAGTACATGTATTTAACAGCAATAACAACAATGTAAAGATTTGAAAATACAAAAAACCACAAAGAAGCATAATGTAAGTTACAAATTAGCATTCGCAACGTAACATTGTCAAACTAACCTAATTTTTATAAAATAATTTTCGACATTTTTATAGGTTTTACTAAAAAATTAAGTTTTTTATAGACATTTCGAATTTACAACACTTCTTAAGACGAATGATACTTGTGTTATAATTAATAATACTATCGATCGTCTAATTCAAATCAAACCAACTTCCGCTTCCAAGATGATATGACGACGTGCATTAATCCATAACGGTGTATAAATTATTCATAATAAAGTGGATGCGATAAATCAATCAGCAATAAATCAATTGTAACAAGAAAATATCATAATCGCGCATGAAAAATAAAAAATTCAAGATCAATCGAGTCAATTTAATCGGTTGATCGCGTAAATAAATTTTTATTTTTTATTAAAATGTAATGGATGCATTGCCAAGGTCTCTTGTGTTTTGTTCATGAATTTTTCTGGTCTTAATTTAATTATCTTCTACTTCTTACTGCATATAAACATAATACGCAGGTAAGTTTTGATTTATGATAATTGAATTAATTTAATTATTGATCGCTGCGCTTGACTAGAGATATAATTGAATTGGATAATTTTTTTTATTTATTTTATTTCAGGTTCCGCGCCAACCAATTAAATCTTTTGTTTGCTGTTGTTTTTAAATTGTGCTTGCAAATTATATATTTGAGCGTTATCAAAAAAAAAAAAAAAAATAAAAATCTGCTTAAACAGTTAGCTATAGCGGACGACTACACCACTTAAAATTGCTTGAACAATTGTAATAAGAGTCAATAACGCAGAAGATCCAATTTAATTAAAAATTAGGCTATTTTCGACTTGTAGTGATATATTTCTCTAAGCAGTAAGATAGTTTATAAACGTGAACACAAAAGTGTACCTTGCCGTTTTTTAATATCCACGTTCATGGTCAGAACTGACTTTTTCTTTCAGGAAGGTTCAATTATATAAACTAAAATTATGCTTATAATGGGGGTTGGCTGATATTAATACATAAATATTCTGCTTTTTTATCATTTCTGATTATTTAGATGATGGTTGGATTATTATATTATCTCAAATAACATTTCTTATAGAAATCTAAATTAATAAATTAATAAATTATTAGTTAAAAGTTTTGGGGTTTCTACTTAATTTAAACTTAATCGTATAAGCTTAATTTAAAGGAAATTCACTGGTGCTGGGAATATTATTTCAGTAAATATGAAGAATATAAATTGTGAATTTTTGAGTTACAGGCGAGCTAACAATAAGCTCATTATTAAAATATTATGTCACGATGATTGGTTTTGGGGTTCCTTCTATATACATACATTATATATATTATATTCATTCACGATTTTTGTTAGTAAGCTCGTCGTCCTGTGCAAATTGGAACTACACTACAGTAAATATTTTTAGAACTTTCATTCAGTACCTTAAGCATTTCTTTAATTTGATTTAATTTCAGTAGCTCGTTAAAAACTAAATTATAAAGTTTTATAATGTTTAGGGGCAGAAACGTATTAATTTAGAATTCAATTTCAGGGAATCTTTACATGAATTTGAAATAATACATTTTTTTTCTTAGGTGCTGATTTAATGACGCAACTATCATCGTTATCCATTAAACCTACTAAACCTTTATCCTTCTTATACTAGATTAGAATTGTATTATCTTGTGCTGTTCGACCGCTAGGTGCCTGGAATCGTGTTGTTTCGGTCTATAAAAGAGAAAAAGAAAACACCTGCCCTATGCATCCTTCTATAGTTACGTATATACAACAGTCGTATGAATAGGACCCGCGCTATCCGGCACATTTTGTCTAGTACTTAGGCCTTGAGTCCAATCAATTAATCGATTTGATTCATTCCGTCATCTAAACATATCGATTTAGTGCCGAAAACAAAATTCTCAAGGATAGTAAAAACTCCCGTTGCGGAAGCTCACTTAAAAAACAAAAACTTGTAAGTATAATGATATTCGATTTTTTCTCAAAGAGGGCCCTACTCCAACCAATGCTGAATCTTTAAAAATACTAACGGAAAGTTTATGCAAAAATGGCTTCTTACCCTTACTTTACTTGTAATATACCAAAGTAAAGTGATAACTAATTAATCCTGTTTTTTTCATTTGCCGACATTTTTAATAAAATAAAAAAGCTAAGTAAGGCGTGCGTATACACAAAGTGAGTTGAGCAATGGCTAGCAAGCCACAATTATAAAATAATACTCGTTGATCCCTTCGGCAAAGCTTCATTACCTAATACGCTATACAAATGTGAATATGGAACATATTCTAACTCTCCTTAAACTTAGAAAGCCTCTTGAATTTTTCAAACCAATAAGACATTCTTGATATCACTCAAGAATATTCTCTCAGTGACTTGTTTTCCGTAATACATTCACAATCGGAGGAAGAACACCTAAACCTTGAAGAGAGTGAACCGGTGCAAAAAATACGGGAGAAATTGAAATTGTTTCCCCGACACCATGAACTTAATTAAAGACTTTTTACGGAATGTTTCGTTACGCGTGTTATTATTAAATTACACTGACTCTATTGATAATTGAACTGAGGTAGATACACAAAATTGAAATTGTAATTTGATTGTTTAAAAGACTTTTGCGAAGTAATGGTATATTTTCAGTACTCTAGATTAAATACACAATCGTAGCCACGAAAAACATTTCAATATTGCGAATTTTTTGTGTAACTACCATATTTTGGAGTCCCCCGTGATGCTTGCCATACTTTTACAATCCATTGAATCGCCCAGTCTGCATCTGTTTCAGTTATTTTTAATAAAAACATAAGTTTGAATTTCTTACATTTTATCTAAATGTGTAAGAAAAAATGGTTTTTTGATTGTCTATTGACTAAATGAATAATTTACGACAAGTTACATTAGTGTCTCAAATGACGCGTCTAATGACTGTTGATGAGCAAAGCCTAGTGTGAGGCATGTCGCGTATACTTCTGCCACCATGGCAATTGGTTAGTGTTTCCGGAAACTAAAGCCTGAAACCTCCTCTCTGCAGAAGCTTATACAAAGACCGTCCGTTTTGACTATAGATAAACATTAAATCGGGATCAAAACTGCCGATCAAACAACATAATTATGGACCGGGATATTTAATCAAAATTAATTGAAAGTATCAAAGTATAGCGATATCTAAAAGATAAAAAAATAGAAAATGTCAAATCTTGATTATATTAGTGCCAGGTATATGACTATTATTAAAGCCGATTCAGTGTATACGGCCATTTTAAAAGCCGATTCAGTTTTAGTAATATTGCAACAATAACGCCATCGTTCGTTGTTAATTATATATTTAACATGAGTCGAAAATATTAGACAGACCAGTCTAGTTGATCATTATTATCAACATGCGTGTAACTGTAATTTATTAAAAGTGTTTTTAAAAATACCATTTCAAATTAAGATCAAAAATTTATACATCTCTCTTTGTATTATTGTACTCAATCAAAATTGGTGAAAGACAACATCTTAATATTAACATTTAACCAGATTGCTTTTATATCAAGATCTAAACGAATTCTTTACAAAAAGCGACTTCCAAAAATCTTAACGAACACTTTTTATATGTAAAACGGTAACACGACAAAATATTTTGACTTTAAGTTAATTAATTACTTTTACTTCATCTCGTGACTCGTACATAAAAATACATTTAAATTTACAGTTAATTGAAATAGTGCTCGGCTATGTGTATTGCTTATATAGTGGTAATACAAATATTTGGCTGAATCAATTTTGGTCGACCAATTAATTAATGTGCACATTTAGGGTTACACACAAATTACAAATAGATTGCCCTGCAGTATGTATAGTACCTTAGTACCACCAATTAATACACGCATTATATAGATAAAATCGCTATATTATCATTAAATCCCTTCCGGGCAGACTTCCAACATACCGCTCATCAAAAACATTTTCACCTAACTGTTAATTTTTTATTTTCATTCACTTGACCCTAAAATTTATTTTAAAATCAATTTAAGTTCCAAAATAAAATGTATAACAAAAACAAGAAGTATAATCAACAACGCCTTTAAGATACACACAAAGAAGAGACAACAACTAAAATGACCAAACCATACATTAAATTGAAGGTGAATTACACGATTATTAACAAGAATTTGTGTAAGAGAAACAAATAAAGAAAATAAGATTCTCGTCAGTAAAAAAAAAAAAAATGGAATTTATTAAAATGCGTACTTCTTATAAATATTGTATGATGCATGCATGATCTGAATGACTTACCTACCAATTAAATTTAAAATGCCGTCGCACATGGCGAGGCAAATTATTAACGATATTAGTTGTTTATAAACGGATGTTTCAATATAAATTTTTCTTGTTTCTTAATTATTCTGGCGGCATGAACTTTTTAAGCAAATATCATAAATGTAAGATGCTTCACAACAAAAGGTGCGAACTTTCATTTATTGTTTCCCGAATATTTAACATAATAAAACGTGACGTCTTGGTGACGGTTTCACGAATGCCGAATAGCTTCATACAATCAGCCTTTGTAATGGTTTGCTTATGTAATAATCATCATGAACCTATGTTAACTTATAAAAGTTCTTCATGTTCAAAAACACTTGACAATATTTTTGTATATTTTATGAATGAAATTATTCACAATAAAAACTAAACTCACACAAATGCCACAAATAACAAAATTACATAAACCAATACAATGACCAATAATTTTATGAATGGAATTTGTAAATGTTTATATGTAAATACAATACATCGTCAAGTGACAGACAAGATACGAGTATATAGTACAGCACGTGCCAAATTAGCCAAAAGTAAAATCAACCGAAATAAAACGTATGTAAGTAATACAAATAAAGTGAGGATCGCATCGCGTTCGCGATTTGTCAACTATGCATTTTACTACATGTGCTGTACAAAATCGTATATACTATATACATACAAATCGATCACAATCATTGCAATCACTCAACTACCTTAAATAAATAATTATAAAAAATTAACTGAAAATGTCTTAATACTTGTTACGGCCAAATTGAGGTAATTTAAGGTTTTGGTTTTGTTTAAAACTTAAATGTTAAAACGAAATGACAAATTCACTTTTTTAATATTCGATTGGCGTCCGTATAGTGGAATTTAATTATGATACGTATACGCGAATATATTGTAGAAATTTTTTTTTACTTTGCGTTAATTGAAATTTGACAACTTTGGTTTTTCAAAGTACGATCGTCGTAACCGAATCACAATATACATACGTTAAGCAAATAAAGAAAAATTATGATCAACTTGTGAGAAACTAAAATTAAAAATTATTTGAAATCCGATGATTCTTGAAGCGGATATCCGATTTGATTTTATAAATATTTCTGTATAATTATTCTTGTCATTTGTTTTAATTTCTTGGTAGTTTCTTGGTTCTTATTCCTGTACTGTGAAAATATGATGATTTTCGCACATTTTGCGTCAAACAATTAAGGTGTACGAGGCGATTTTGTACGTGTGGCGTTTATTACTTATAAAGCGTGGAGATAAATCCTGAATGAAATGAAACCGCGGTCTTCACTCAGCTCAATTATTTAAAAATATGAAACTCAGCAAATTTGCAGAAGAGTAAACAATAGTTAGTAAACTATGTATAACACATCGAATTCCTCTCCTTAAACCTAAACATTTGCTGTTTCGGTAATGATTTAAGAAACAAAATATTAATTTCCCGTTCCCGTTATATTATAAAAATAATAAAACGAAAAAAAAATTCTGAGAACTAAACAATAATCAGAGTGCGCCCGTTTAATTAGCCTTATATTGTATCATCTATCTAAAATTAGAACTGATCTCACTAATTACATATTAAGATATGAATCATGGAGCATGAATACAACATTTCATCAAAATTATTCGTTTACAAAATCCCGATATATTCGTTCATCTCTAGCTCTACGACTCGGAATCAGTCTCTATATAATTAGTTACCTACATTTCTCTTATTTTTTGCCTATAAATCGCTAGTTTGCAATTTTTGGATGCTTTGATTAATGATGATGAAGCTGATGTCATTTCTAGTCATTTTACTAAAGGATGATATTCAAATGTATGTATTATCACAAATGACGCTGGCTCATGTCTGGAATGATTATTTTTGAATGGAAAAACGCGTTCGTCTTCTTGTATTAAATTGTGATTGATTGATTTCACCTTGATGTGTTTTGGAAATACATACAATCATCATATATATAAATCTTGGTTTCTGTTTATTGTTGTTGTTGTAATTATAGTACTATGTATGCATGCTAAACTATAATCATTTGCAAACATATAAATTTGTATAAAATTTGTTTTGTAAAACAATTTATATGAAGCTGCAATTAGTAGGTAGGTTATACCATACAATAATAAAATGTACAGAAACTTGATTTGACATTTTGATTCCATAAATACGAGTATGTTGGTGCTTTATATGTACATAATTTGAAATAAATCTACAAGAGTATTGATTATTTTATAAATGTTGGTTTGTAAATTTAAAATTAAAAACAATAAATACTAGTGACATTTTGACTTGATTACTATACTCTCTACTGCACTGTCCTTGATCATGAATTACAATATTGCGTTTTGTATTTTAATGCAACCTATAATTTTCATACTGGTTAAATGTGTCTAGCAATCACGCGAGATAAATGTAGGTGTTGTACGTTAATGGACAATTAGGTTCAATAAGGATATATGTAGTAATGATAGACTTATATTTTAATAATCGGAATAGCCTGCTTACAAATGATATCACATTTAATAGTATTTCTGAGTATTTATTAGGGGAAACTGGGACAAGCTAAAATACGAGGTAAGTTGAAACTTTACAAAAAAACTCACAAAAATTTTCAAATAGAAGTAATATTTATTTGAAAAAATAATTTCTACTTTATTTTACTGGACTCCTGCGAAGTGAAACACCGCTTTAAAGAAACCACGGAGTTGGTAAGCTCACAGCAAAGGATACTATACTACCGCCAATCTTTCATTATTGTTAAAAAACTAGTTCATTAATTTTAACACGAATTTTTAAAATAAAGACAGCACAGATTTAATCATGTTATCTGTAATTTTACAGTGCATGGGTAGGTAATAAGTTGTAATTCATCCGATAAAATGCAAAAATAGATGAACACATCAATTTTATTGATCTGCAAGTTATCAATTTTGTATATTAAGTATCTATTAGCGCTTCTTATACTTTCAAATTTTGTTCTAACACGATATGGTGGTTAGAAAATGTTTTACAAGTGCTTACAAAGATCAGGCGTATTTCTTTTGAAAATATAAACATTTGGCATTCATGCTTCCTAAAGATTTCTGGAACATTATAATTTTGAAATGCTGCAAGTTTACTTCTCTGCAGTTCTGATACGGAACTAAACAAAAAATGTAATCAATCAACAAGTAATCATTATACCTCATATTCATTCTACATAGTAAATAGTTCGAGTGGAATTCGAGTTTGAATATCATTCAGGTAGCATGGATGGATTCAAATGTTATTATACTATTTAGCGTTTCATTATAAAAAAAAACCGTTCTCATATTCAGTGACATGAAAAAAAGGTCGTAAGTGTAAAAGTCTATTTTACGTCTATACTTTATTGGTTCAAGTGCTCGTCGTCCGGTACGATTAAATGAACTAAGTAAATGAAGTTTGAAGGTTCCGATTTTGTAATATCGAAGCTGAAAACTCATTTGCTCATTTACTTTAAAAGACTTTGTTTTCTTTTTTTCATTGTGTTTGCTACCCGTTAAATTTTGTAAATAAGTAAATTATTTTAATAACATCTTCTACCTGGCTGGTTAATTTTGAGCCAAAGTCTTCCCATTAATGTTTAAACTCGTATAAAATAGTAAAATTTAAGTGTTTTATTGAAATTATTATTTGCATTATATTATTGTAATATTATTATTGTTACTACTTTTACTAGTATTTTATGCTAGACATATTTGGAGTACTTCAGCTGTTTTTCAATAAAAACAATTATTATGTTGGTAATAAAGCTATTTTATGCACATATTTATACAATATATAACATCGTTAATATATAGCAATACTTGTATATAGTCATCGACTAAGTCACTAAAAATTAGGTGAAACTTTTTAAAAAATACTTGTTCAAAGCATCCATACGCGAGAAAATAACGTAATTCCTGAATTTATTTCTAAAAGTTGCATACGTCTGACTTTTGAATGTTTCAATAGTAAATCCCACTAACAGTAAAATGCCTCAAATTTTAAAACAAATACAAATGAAATATGTTATTCTCTTATTCGATAACATGTCATCGACGACGGGCGACCTTGAAATAATTAATAACTTAATTTTGGTTTATTTCTCTTTCCTTCGTTTCTTATTTTACATTTCTTTTTGAATATTGTAACTACTTTTGTTTTCTTTAATTGTTTTGATTGTGATATCTGTGAAAAGTTGATCGGTGTTATTCTGTTTGAATGTTTTAGTTGGTCGTTTGATTACGGTAGATCGAGTCAAGAAACATATGTAATTTAATCTTACAAAACTTTATATAGAATTTTATATTAAGTTCATTCAATGACAATGACTCGATCATTTTTTCAATAGTGTAGTTTTATAGTCGTAGAATGCGTCTTGTCTTTTTAGGTTAATGCCACATAATTAATTGAAATTGAAATTAAAATCATGGTAATTGTAATGCATATACATATGTATGTACATATGATGATAATCATTTTTTAGAGTTTTACTGGATGTGTCTCCGTTATAATAATTGCCTTCATTATATACAAGTATTTTTGTCTTTATCTTCTACTATTTCTTAATTTTTTTTAATATATAAAACAATATTATTTTAAGTCGTCGCCGCAGATGACATTTAATAAAATATTGACATTGCATTCCATTCGCATAAAACTGCAAATTAAAAATACAAATTGGTATACGTGACTCAATATCCAATAAAACACGACATAAAACGTGTTTAGTCAGGTAGTCTGCCCCGAACTGTATGTGCGCAGATCTCAAGAATTTCTTTATACACATACATAGACAAATCCAGTAACAATGTTTGTTCGCATCTTTTGTTTTAATAAAATATTAAATGAAACAAAAATTTCACAAAAGCACTTCACAACATACGATTATAATATGATCGATCAAAAGTTTTAAAACTTTCATTTAAACAAAATGATCTTTTTAATTTTATATTGTGATGTTGTTGCTGTTTTACTACAAATACATAAAATAAATGGCGCCTGCGATCGCGACGTTTCAATAATAATAATTTGTTTTGTTTTAGCTGAAACACTACCTAGCCAATCATAGGCTTACCAGTAGTAAATTCAACTTATATACTTTATGAGTATTATTCATAGACAAATAATATCGACATTCTTCACACCTTTGTCATCAAAACGATCAAACTACATCATCACACAAATACATAACTTTTTTTTAAATTATAACATTATTCTGTTTGTCTAGTGAGATAGATACCCTAATTTATTTTAAGTTTTGAGAGCCGGAGAGAGAACTTGCCGTTTATTCTTCTAATTTGTATACAAACTGCGAATTAATAAATTTCGCGTGTTACGCCTATCCACGTGATAAATTTTCTTAATTAATCGCGATCTTCACGATCGATTATTTATTTGAAACACGCGGCGCAGTGGGAATCCATCCAACATATTATGCAATTTTATTTATTTGAATTTGTTGATTGTTACGTATCTTATAGGAACAGGAGAGTTTGAATAAATTCGTGTTTGATATTAAGGCAGCCCACTACGCAAGGATGGTGTCAAATGATTTCTTGGAAATTCCCGTTTCTGATCGTATGTTCGTGATTCGTATGAAATTAAGCGTATGACTATAATGTGTGTGTTGTGTTATGTAGATTGCAATGCAAGTTCACTGGAAGGCGACGTAAACTATAAAGATCTGAAACAGGAAAAGGATTAAAATTTTAAGTGCTTTGACCTGGCTTCATCTAATTGTTAGCGACTAGGTCGATGACTGTATATTATTATATTTACCGTCTAACATAATAAACTAGCCAAAATAGTAACAATAGTGAGTCAAACTAAAGTACCAGTTCTTGTTAAACTGCATTAGTAGCACCATAATATTTATGAATTGTGTTACTTAATTGAAATTGAATTGTTATTACTCAAAAACATTTATTTTAATGTATTAAAATAAGAAATACTTGCATATGGAGTTGCTTTTTATAATAATCAAAGATTTTTCTTGTATTTGTATATATAAACGACGCAACCAATGCGTTGAAAAGCAAAAGTTTACTATTCAGACGATGCTCCAAAAACAACCCCAAAAAATTGCTTTCTCAAGTATTTGTAATTCTTACTCAGTGTCTAGTAGCAGTGCCTTCTATAGTACTGGCCTGTGACAACATTAATTTTTTGCTGACGACGTCATTGTAAGTCGACAACTAGAGGGCAGCATAATTAATTAAAACTAATACACCTTGCCTCCTTATTACGACGGCAGTAAATTTCACAAAAACAAAAATCTTAATTATTATATAACAAATTAATAAATTATGAACAATTTAAGTGTGGTTTTCTTACTTCATTAAATAAAATTTTTGCTATCCATATTCAAAAATATTTATTGCGAATTTAAAGAAATGCGCATTTTAGATAACGTAATACGAATTTTTAGTGTATTCCAGTATAAAAATATAAATACAACCGTGACAGAGAAGAGAATCGAAAAATAAAGTATGTATCAGTGATGGAAAATGGATTTTTTAAATTGTACTGAAAATTGAAATGAAATTGTACTAAATCGAGTTGAATTGTATTTAATTTTTTTTTAATGTTTTTTTATATGAAATACCCAGAAATACGGTCGACTTAACGTGTCGTCATCATTTGGTGTAAGCGGCCAGTAGCTTAGAAGGCATTGCTAGAAGCGACTGTAATTGTTTCTCGGTGTTTAGTAATAAATTTTTAAATGAGATCCGGCGAAAAATAAAAACTAATAAAAAAAAAGAATGTGATAAATGGCATTTGAGTGTTATTAACCAGCGAACTTAATTTTTACTTAAAACCCGAACCTTCGATAAATTTTAAATGTCACTTAGCAGAGCGAAACTTCTCGTCTAATAATAAGAAAAACACCAAAAATTTGACCACTTCACAAAAAGATTGAAGTGAAGTACTATTTTGCACATATGTTTTCTAATTTTAAGTCTAACTTTTTGTTTCATATTTTTATTAAAAGTTTACATATTTGTAAATTTCGTAAATACACTTGATAAAAAAAAACTTGTTGGGCTCTTTGACACTAGTCATTATTATACTTGCTTGCACGATTAAAAAAAATCAGGATCGACATCATTTCATTTATTTAATTGAAGTAGCGTTTCTGGTGTGCTTGGTAATGTGCTCTCTTTCTAGCAATCTATCGCTATATTTACAAATTTCGAGGATGTCTACCAAGGTTGATAAAATGTAGCAGATAAAGATAATTTTTTAAAAATATTCTATTAGCCGTGACATGGCGTCTTCGAGAATGAACACACAATTTTACTTTAATTGGATCGAAACCTACTAAGTAGTGAACTTGCAAAAGTATAAGGTCGTTGTTATTCGTTTGTTTTAACACCCAAAAAAAATATTATTTTGTTTTCAGAAACGTAAGGAATAAATAAATATTCGACTTGTATTTTAGAGAAGGTTTGTTATACCGTCAGGCAGGTCCATGCATGGTAATGTTCATTGTTTCTAACCGATTTATTTTAATAGCGTTCGCTGAATAAAACATGAAGAAAGTCCTTAGTGGAATTTACAAATCTATTCTAAGAAATAACTTAATGGAATTTACAAATCTCTTCTAATACTTCTAAGAGTAACGAGCAGAAGAAAAATTGTTATAAGATAACTCGTCGATCATGCAATTTAAAAGTGTAGTAGAATACAATTTGTACAACTTCTTACATTAGTTTGTATCGTATTCTGCCAAAGTCTCTTTTGTGTAAGTAAATATATAGGAAACGATACAAACTGCAATAAATAAAGTGTAGTTTATTAGCCACTCAAATTACGTTACGTATTATTAATATTAACTCTATGCTAAGAGTAAGATCAGTCTTTGATTAAAAGAAAATAAATAGTTCTATAACGAAAATTTTAGTGGGTTGGCCGCATAAAAGAGAACGAAAATTCTGCTATGGATTATAAATTAATATTTCGACGTTATTTAATCTGTTGTTTCAAGAATATTTCTTAATTTTGGTCTTTCAGTCTTGATGCTTGGCTTCTTCTAAATGAGACATGCCACTACAGAAAGGTTTCTTCTAAGTCAGTTATATGAACTTAAATTAAAATTTCAATCCAAATAGATAATTTTAATGTATTTAGGTATTTTAGATAAGCTAAATAGATTTATCATAAAATTATTTTTTTCACACATACATATAATATAGGAATCTGAACATGTTGCTCTATATTGACACCCTACATGAGCAAATTAAAAATTAACAATTTCTCGGACTCGCAAACTTTGCCTCCCAAATTTAAGGGAAAATTATTTTTTAGTATTGTAGAGTCAGAATACTTGCAAGTTACTACATTTTATAACTATACCAAATTGTAGCAGCTACCATTATTAAATATGAAGTAAATCAACTAATATACAGACCTACTGTATAAAGAAATATCATCCTATAAGAGTTCCGTAAGTTACTTTTCGAAGTACGGAACCCTAAAACGGTATGGTACCACATTTACTTAAGGTTTTCTGTTCGAAATTATCAATACAATATAATAAATGTAGCATTGCAATAATAATCATTTGCTGCGTTTATTCTACAACTAAATTGGCAATTCTACAAATGTCATTTTCATATAAAATTGTATTTTTAGCTGCGGCTTAGCTATGCAAATGTCGCGTTTATATCGGTGTTACGCTTGTCATTTTTTTTATATTGATAGTATTGCCTATTTAGCTGTGGAATAAAAACAGCAATTTACACCAAAATTTTTGAAATATCAAACATATTGAAATGCTTGTCGAAGCATAAACAAGCATACATAAACTTATAAACGTTTTTATCATCACATGAATTATTATGAACTGCACATTTAAGAACAAATATTTCAACTCCAGAACAAGGTTTCAACTCAACGTTACGTGTGGAGTGAGGTTCAATTCGAAATTATAATTTAAATAAATAAGTAAATAAATAAAAATTGAAACAATAAATAACTTTCGGGGTTTATAATTTTTATTATCGATAATTTCTTTGTACTACTTAATAATCACATTTTATTAAACACTTTTTTTTTATTTCGCAAAATTAGATTTTAATAAAAAAATTTTTGTTCAAAAGTTTAAAAAATCACTCGATCGATTTCGACTTGTTAGGTCATCATCAGAAGCATCATCAGTAGAATTTCTTTCTAGTTAATTATTATTTTCTCAAGGATATCAATATTCAGGTCTGGCTAGTACATGAAATACATCTAAAAATTTTTGTTACCATTTTTGGGATGTGGCTGGCCGCTTTAACGAGCGATCATTTTTGTTTCAGATTAATGAGTGATCTGTTAGCAGTCGCTTGAATTCTTATTTAAAATTTGATAGTTTCAATCAATTTGGCTGGTTAATTTTATTTTGTATTGTTGCGTCACATACCATGCTGAGAGAATTATAATGGTTCATAAACGGTTAAATTGCTTTTCAGTTTATAAGTATTGTTTAGTAAAAGTAGTTTAATGTTGAAAATAATCTTTAGTTCTGTTAAATTGCATTTTAAAAATTTTCAATCAGGAAAATAATAATCCTGTAACAACAGAGTAATATGCACACAATGATAAATTCATTCGAGTGTCATCTTATGAAAATGTACATCCTTATATACAATCATATTATTACTTTTTACGCTATTTGCCGTAGGCACTTTGCGAAACACACTTATACTTAATAAACACATTTTATTAAACACTTGTTTTTTTATTTCGCAGAATTAGATTTTTGAATATTTTAATTAAAAAATTAATTCAAAAAGTTTAAAAAATCACTCGATCGATTTCGACTTGTTAGGTCATCATCAGGAGTATCTACAGTTCGAAATCACAAGTCGAAATTTTTTAAACTTTTTGAATTAATTTTTTAATTAAAATATTCAAAAATCTAATTCTGCGAAATAAAAAAAACAAGTGTTTAATAAAATGTGTTTATTAAGTAATCATATTATTGACTAGTTGTTCCAGTTCACAATGGAACTATGTAGATACTCGTATGTTAGAAACTCCATCAGAATATCATGTCGGCTTAGTTAGTATGTTTTAAACTAAAGAAGTTAATTTTAAGAAACTAAGAAGTTAATTTTTTTCGCGTACCACAATTGCATTTTCACCCACAGGTTCCTCTAGTTCTTATATAAATTCAAAATATAGGTGAGATTTGATAAATTAGGCACAAACGGCGTGTGTTCACTAAGCAACGCCATTTTGACATTCGACCCTTACTCTGTTTGTAAACTAGGTTTCTATTGTAATTCTAGCAGCATTCCAACTATTGTTTTACTCCTCACTTATTATAATCAGTAAAGAGAACTCGAATATTTATTAATAAATAAAATAAATAAATTAAAGGGAGTAAAAATTTTTTGTTGAAGATCACTGTTAATTTCTACGATAAATCATTATGAGCTTTATGTGCCAATACTTTGAATCACGACAAAAACTTAATTCAGTGAAAATAGGTAATAACGAGATAATTATAGCACTTAGAACTACTAAGAACAAATTTATAGTTTATTATCTTAAAATAAAATAATTCTTTGAAATAAATTTAAAGGGCACATATATAAGGAGGCGCACAATATTTTTCGGGCGTTTCGTTGAATTTCAGGAGATAATTATATTATCAATGTTGACCTCAAAAGAAATTATATTTTCGAAATGACTCAAAAATATTTATTTATAACATTTTTTAAATTGGTGTATCATTGTCAAACCGACCTCGCCTTTTAATAAAGCATTACATTTAAATTATATGAACAGTATACGAGCATAGTTTTACCAAGCCCATCTCTCTAAGTTTTTTATGTCGCGGGAAATTCTAGATATCCATAATTATTTTTCATTTTATACATTACATAAAGTTACGTACAATAATAATTATTGAAATATTAAATTTATTTTGTTACCATGGGAATACAATTTCCCAATTTGCATTTCATCGTCATTGATTTTTCATTTTTTTCATTTTGTAACTTAAAAATATTTTTAACCGTACATCATATCGCTCTTCATGTGTGTGTGTGTGTGTGTGTGTGTGTTGTGTCAGTATTCGGTTGACAAATGGTATTCAAAAAGTGATATCATTTCTTTTTGTTAATTTAATTAAATTTCTACATTTGATTAAATAATTAATTGAAATATAAATTTGTTGCATGTGCATTTTTACTTATTTTAGAGTTAATTTTTCTTATGAAATGTAGGCTGAATTGTTTGTTATTCTTTGGTTTCGACCTTTGATAAAGTTTGTGTGAAATGATATATTGCATTTGTGAATGACCCAGAACATGAAATAGCAAATAACTTTTAGAACGTTTCTCCTTTAAAAAATAATAGAGACGCCGGAAACTGACAATTTTAGTAATTAACAATTTGTTAATTTCCATGAACATAAATGACAAAATTTACATATACAAAAGATAAAATAAATTAATTTGTCTACGTGGTGTAAGGTCAAGCCCATCACAATTGCTAACTGGGTTGATAAGCGTAAATATAAAATAATCTAAACTAAAAGTTATATTGTCCAACAATATTATGTTTCTAATGTAAGTATACATAAATATAAATAGAACAATTTAAAAGCCACAAAAAATTAATTTGTAAAATGGCTTTTGGAAAACTATTATTCTGTTTTACATTTATTAGTCACGCGAAATTGCCACAAAACTGAAAAAATACAAAAAGGATGTCAACTTTTCTGTAATACCAGAATATACTAGTATTTAAAAGCAAATCTTAAATTATATAAATATACGTCAAAATCAATTATCAGAGTTCACACCTCAAAATATACACGGGCAATCCTATCCTAATGTGAAAGCTTTCCGTTGACCTTCGAGCAAAAAGGATACGGCAAGGTTCAAAAAGAATAAAGTTTGTTTTGTATGTATATGTATATAAAACATTAACCGCTTATCTAAATAAAGGTGCGGATTTTCTGCATTATCAATATTAAACAGAATAATATATATTGCGGTCTTTTATTGGGTGTGGACTGTGTGATATTGTGGACGTGTAATATATGTTACATCTCATGTAACTAAACAGGAATTTTCAATATTGACTTTTTCATTTTGTGTGCATATCAAAAAGAATTTAAAATTTGAGTAAATTCATAAATCGTTTGACGACATCTTGTGTCAATTAAACGTAAAACACAGATTATACTAAATAATGACAACAGCTAATTCGATATTTCTGATATAATAAATCATTCATTAAGAAGTGTTTTGTCGAACGGTAATTGAATTGGCCGATAGAAAATCTTAATTAATTTTTGCCAACACCTAGTTTACAAAGAAACGACTACAAATGCTCAATGCAACGAGAACGCCATTAAATTTTATTTTATTTTAAAAGCTTTGTTATGAAAATTCACCGTGATAATCTCACGTATAGTCGCTGAGGCCTTAACTACAATATATATTTCTCATAACTAAGGAATTTCTCTTATTTAAGACTATTTTATGTTACTGAAATTAGCCAAAAATTGTAGCCTGCATTATAGAATTCGTATACGGTAGTACAAAATTCTGATGTTGCTAGTTGAAAATTACAAATTATTGAAGAAGACAGAAAATTTTGGCAGAAAGGAATTTGGATTATCAATAAAAATTGATTTCACATAATTCGCGAGCTTAAAAGTATAATAAGGACTATGTGAAATTAGACCAATTTGTAAACTGCTTGTAAACTCTACCATGACCATCTACCATTAAAATTATCGTGGGCGACTTTAACGCAAAAATAGCTAAGTATGTACAAAATGCATCGTACATTGATCCTAATAGCTTGCACCTCACTAGTAACAAGAACGGCCAACTTGTCACTGACCTGGCAATAATATACAATTTAGTTATATCAAGAACGTTATTTCCCTATAGGAGAATCTACAAAGTAACGTGGAGATCGAATGGTGGAAGAACGGAAAACCAGATCTATCATGGTCATCGAATCTCACTACAGACTTCCATTCAAGAAGTACAGTCATCAAAGACGGAAATGGAGAACTAAGAGCAAACGTGGCTGATGTTCTCTTAATATGGCACAACTTCTTCAAAAAACTGCTAAATCGGAATGACCGCAAGTGACCTCCATTAGAGCAATTGTTCGACCAGGTCATTTCTCGAATATCCCAAAATATACGAAGTAGACGCAGTTATTAGTAGATTAATAAATGGAAAGGTGACCCGTTTCGACGGGATCCTCGCAGAATTGATAAAGCTCGGAGATAGACAAAAATGTCGACCGCATTAAATGTGAAAACTATCTAAAAATAAAAGGTCTATTGAACACTGCTGATTGACCACTGACCAGAGTTTCAGAGTTGAATACTGATTTGGACCGGCATTATCGGAAAATTAATTTAGAATGTTTAAGGTTTTAACGTTTTCCTCGTTCAAAAAATTTACAAAAAACCAAAAAGTGCCTATTGAAGCAGTCACTTACGGTAGTCCGATTTTGGCCAAAAATCACAGGAATATCTCCAATTTATGGAAAAAGTTTAAATATGAATTTTAACTCCGATCAGTCAATCCGTCTGGGCTGTGAAGAAGCTAGAGCCATTTAGTCTGTACGGCACGACACGGTTACAGAGATTTTTAGCGAATGTTAAAACTGCAATATTGTGAAGGTCAAAATTTTCCATAATTTTACTACGCAAAAGAAAGTAAAATGGGCGTACCTGAAAAGGACCTGTACTCTAGCGGAAGAAAAATTAATTCACTTCATTCAATTATAGCGTTTATGGATAGTTTGGAAATTCATTAAATTCGTTTGTTTTTCATTTCAAAAAATGAGTATTAAAGTTATACTTTAACTTCAACTTTGCCAAACTATTAGTGTTAATAAAAAATTTCTAAAAGTATTTATTTATTTTTAACGTATAATTTATTAATAGAAAATAATTATGTAATGTGAAATTAAAAAAATTAAGAAGTCTGTTAAGAAACTCGAACTAAATATACTCAATAAAACTGTTGAGTAAATGATCAAAAAACTGTAATAAAGAGCATATCTCGAACTATCTGACAGAGGTTAACCTAAAACCACAGAATACAAATATAACCAGAACAAACCAAGAACCAAGAAATTTTTTTCCTACCTTAAATTTTTTATAGGAAACATAACTTTTAAATATGGATATTTATAATTATCGTGGTGATTGTATCTTAACTAACTTTTTTATTGAAATATACTGCTAAACTGCATTGAGAGTCTGTAATTGTTTATTTAAAATAAAGAACATCAAAAATATCTAATTTTTTCTACCTTACGTGAGCCAAGTTCAAAAAACTTATTCGTTTTTCCATACAAAAACAGCGTTATGACATTTCTATAGTTATTCTGTGCTAAAACTGCGAATAAAAGTAGATTTAACATTTTTAAATATTTTCATTGTTTGCCTCTTAAATCTAATTGGAATGCAAATTTAGTTTTAGTTAGTTCAACATGTTTTCACCCCTAAAAATCGATGGTTTCGGTTGAATTATCATTGGTTATGTTTCAAAAATAAGTTCTGTTTGTATGTTCGACAAGTCAGAATATTAATTATTACGCAAATCATCACCGAACCATCGTTCTCGATCACTTTTGATTTTGACTTAGAGTTTTAGAAAATTTATATTTTGTGGTGGTATAGGAATATCCGTCGTACAGAATGTTTTGTGACTGACTGTCACTGTAGTATATGTTTATTATACATATTTTCAACCATATTTCGAATAATATATTCGTGTTTTAATACTTGCGTGAAAGTAAATAGGTAGGTATATTTCAACAACAATGTAGACTGTAGTTATATATATACATCATATGTATGTAAAAGACAACAATACTAAAATGTACCAACAACCAACTTAAAATGGGTTAATACAAAATGACTCATTTTCCAATAGTAGAGTATAAACGTATTTCTGTGTATCTTGCCTCTATCTAAATTTTGTAGAATTGACGTCACAACGAAAATCCAAAAAACCGTCGATAAAACTTACAAGTTAATTAATTCCAAGATATCTGCTGTGGTTGTTGTCTGAGCACATGCTCATGATTTTTGAGATTTGTAGAACACAAATCGAATGCTGAAAAATAATGCGCTTCTAATTAATGAACGCAGGGAATGTTTGTTGAAGTTATTGTTGTTCCTTCTGATTATTCAAATAATCATAAACATACATAACATATATAGGTAGATATTATTTGTGCTGTGCTTGATAAAGCTGATTTTGTTTATGTTTGTTATTTAGCTTTTATGATGTTTACAAATGCAAATGTGTAAATTCTCATGCATGGAATATATTATAGAGAAACAGCTTATACTATTTTGTTTCATATGTCAAAGTATTTCGCTTTAAAATCGATTAATCCGACAAATAGGCAAACGTAATCTTGTAGTTTCCAGAATTGCAATGACCTAAAAAAAATCCGAAATTTTATTTTTGTATTAATAAGTTTCTGGAAATCGTTAAGTAGTCCGCTGTTGAATACGTTCAATAAACAACGTTATTATATCAGCTTATGTAAATGTGTACGGTCGTAATTCGTTTTTCTAGGGAAATATACCTTGAAGGCTAAAATGCTTCGTTGAAGATTAATTTGCTCATTTTTGATTTTCGATCAAGAGTAAATGCTTTGTAATTTTGAATGCCTTACGTAGAAACGTATAAATAATTACTTTTTCGTTCAATAAATTTAATTTATACTTATTCATAGAATTTTTGGAATTTGCTGTAAGATGTTTTAGAAATAAGTTTTTTGAAATTATTTTTTTCGACAAAATCTCTTATTAAATTATTTAGTTATACTCTAACAGGCGTTTTTTATTAATTTAAACTTCCTTGACGAATAAAACGAGTAGTTCTGTTATTAAAAAACGTTAGTTAAGGATGGCCTGTAGTCTTATCATATTGGTGCAAATATAGTAATACATTTTTAATGGCTAAAAAAATCAACAGCTTATGCAAATTAATACATGTATACACCATGTGCAACTTATAAAAAATCGTGTACAAAATGAAAATGAATTCTTATGTTTGAAAATTTTTCATATTCAGGAAATTATAAACTGAATATTTAATGTGCTGGGAAAATGATATACATGTTGAATATTTGATATTTTATATATTTTGATGTAAATTCAGTTTTTTGTTATATGACTGTGGATATTCTCACATTCTCCCCTGTCTCCGCTCTACCGAGCATTTTGGAATTAAAAAGTTAGAGGATGCTTTCTCAGTGGGTGATCAAGATAATAATTTCTAAGAATTTTCATGAATGCTTTCGATAAATTTTCATTTCTCATTTACTCACTTTTCTCGATTTCGTTGAAAGCTAAGTTTTTGGTTATTACTTTGTTATTGGTTATTACAATAAACTGACAATTTCGAACATTGTTTGCTTAATTCGATTAATGAAAAGAAAATAAATATTCTCAGCCCGTATACATATGTTAAGCGTCTTGATTAATTTTAAATTGTAGGGCCTTTGATTATGGGAATCCAGTACAGCCACCAAGTGAGGCCAGTTAAATTTGTTAATATTTGATTCTAACCTCCATTATAGAGGTCTATTTTTGTTCTTGAAGGAGATTGCAATTCATTTAGAACGAATAGAAAAATATGAAAGATTTTATTAATTTGAGCTTAGAAATATTCTTCTAGTTGCTTTACAATACACTAATTAGTTAAGTAAAGAGAATGCAGATTCGATTTACTACGTCAAAACCATCTCGCCATTTTAGACGTGTTCCTGAGGCTCACAAATGATTTTTAGATAGTTTCTGATAGTTTCACTTTACTTTCTTGTACGATATGTTTTAATCGTAAATCTACAAGTTGATTTTGTAAATAATTATCAGTTATCGCCCTCGATAGTAAAGTAAATAGAACACTTGCTCTTTGATATGGAAGTCCGGGTACGATTCCTGGTGGTGACAAAAAAAAAATTACGACTGGGAGTTTGTGTGTTATGTGTTACATTGTGCATTGTATATACATATATTTCAAGCCATAGGTGTCTGCTTTTCTCCATAAAATATTTAATATTTATTTAAAATATATTTAAATATTTAGTTAGTATACTTTTTACACACTTATACTTAATAAATATATTTTATTAAACATTTGTTTTTTAGAATATAATTTGAATTATTTGTGTATTTAATTCGAGATGTACTGAAATAGACCAATGTACGGAACAATCACAACAAAACCATTACAATACAACAACAACGTAAAAATATATTTGTTTTTTATTTCGTAAAAATTAGATTTTTTAATATTTTAACTAAAAAATTTGTTCAAAAATTTTAAAAAATCACTCGATCGATTTCGACTTGTTAGGTCAAGTCGAAATCGATCGAGTGATTTTTTAAACTTTTTGAACAAATTTTTTAATTAAAATATTGAAAATTTTATTTTTTGCGAAATAAAAAACAAGTGTTTAATAAATGTATTTATTAAGTGTTACTTAGTATAGCTAAACCATCTTTCAGTTTTAAGTGCCTAAGCTTCGAAACACAAAAATTTATTAAAAATACAATATATGAAATTTCGTCCTGGTGTTCGGTTTCATCCGTAGATGGAAATTCAATTTGTTCTATTAAAGTTTTAATAGAAACGCGTATATTGTCATAGCTGCTCGGGAAACCTTCTGCGAAATGCATAATATGTATATGTTTTTAAATTTCAGCATGTCCTCTGGGAAAATTAAACAATGAAATGTGAACTTAACGAAGCAGTAACCTGTTGTGAGGTATATCCATTCAACGACGAAAATAAAGCCAGGATGTACGAGGGGTGTGTTTTATAAGTTCGGACCTCTATTTTGTCTACCGAAAAAATAAATCATGCAAATTAATTGTTTTATTTAATGTATGTGAGTGATGTAATGAACACATGTTTTAAAAATTAAAAAAAATTCGAAAATATTGAATACAGTTGTACATTTTAAAAAGTAACCACATTCGAACAACTTTCAGTGAAGAAAAACTCTTAGGTCTAAAAGTGGATAAGCTTGAAATTAAATTAGGGGTGTTATTAGCAGATTTTCAACTTTGGCTTGATGATTTTTCCAAAAACAGCAATTTTCTTGTAAATTCATTTCCGCAAAATTATCTCTTCACGAGGAATAAGTTATCAAAATAAATCAGCAACATGATTTGTAAACAATTTCTGGGAACAATGGTACCTAAATTGTTGAATCTCAATTTCAAAAAAGCCCCTTGATTTCGTGAATTCAACTCTACGTATTGGTAGAAATCACATTAATCAACAATAGAGTTTATGAAATCGAAGCACTGTTCGCAACTTACACACTAAATCGGTTACAAATTATTGCTGGAGTTCCACTATAAAAATGTAATAAATTTACCGCCACTCAGTCCAGACCTACCGCCAATTAAAAACCAGTGGCCTTTACCCAAATACCGTATAGCAGAAAAGGATTCAAAATATTTGGTTCAGCTCCACAAAGTTTTGTTCAAAATTAGTGCTGATAAAGAAAAATTTACCGATGAGTTGAGATCCAAAATTTAGGTAAAACCCAGTACTGGAAGTTTCACTACTGCTCTAATGAAGATATCGAATTTTTATAACAAATATTATTTGCTTAGAGAATCACACACGGAGAGACTACAAAAATAAGTAATGAACTAAATATGTTGTATACGCTAATGCGAATTGGATTCTCTACATGATTCGGTAAGTCACTATACACATTTAATTGGTCCCTCAACACATATGTATATGCATTACGTATTCCCGCGCTAAATTAAATTGCTTATCAGACCGGAAAGAAAATGAAATACCTATATCGTAAAACGTAGATTTCATTAAAAAATGGTCTCATATACATTCCCATAGTGCTAACACGTAATCAAAATGGGATAAAAACGTGAGACTACTATTAACCGATAATATTCATATGTTGACTTATTAAAATATCACGCTTGGTCCATAAAATACTATATAATATTATGGCGCTACAATTTTAAATGAGACGTGTATAAATCTCTGTTTAGTAAAACAATCCGTTGAAAAAACCATAATCATTTGTGGAAGCGGCGGACAAGGTCATTTAACCGGTTAAATATTATAATCTATATTTTTATGCGGTTAGAAATCGATACTGGTTACTAGCTATAGATAGATAACGTCAATCAAACTAAAAACGTGTACATAAAATTAAAAAACTTTCGATATATGCAATACCAAAACAACCAAAACTTAACGATCAAACTTACCCCTTCACACACAAAGGCAAAATAAAACAAAATAATTTTATTTTTGATTTGATTTGAATAATTTTTCCAAATTTTACGCTTGAATTGCCAAAATAAAATAAAAGCAACACTCGGTAATCACACAAAATATATTAGAAAAACTATTTAGTTTAGGATATTAAAATTATTAAGTAAAAAAAAAAACTTGAAATTGACACACAATACAAGAGACATACAAATGAAAAGTCAGAAAAAATATTCACATTACTATTAAAATGAAAAACAGAAGATTTTCACATAACATAAAAACAAAACAAAATGAAAATTTGAATTTGTAATAAAACAAGTTAAAAAAAAAATATTATCTAAAATCGGCCAACTAAGTTTCCCGATAAAATTGATTTAATTTTCCAAGATTCACTTAGCGCACAATTATCACAAAAATTATTATAAAATCACAAAACACTATTTTTTGATAAACATAAATTTCAAAATTAACAGAACCAAAAAAATTTTAATTTAAAATAAAATTCGATTATTATTAAAAACCAAAACTATTCAGAAGTACAGTCGCGCATCACGTTTAACGTTAACGAAATCTCATAACAAACTAAAGTTAAAAAATATTTTAAAAAATTTTAAGTTTTCGAAAATAAAAATATTTTCGTTTTGTTGTATTAAAGCTTTCTTTCTTTTCTTTTTCACTCCATAGTTTCGAATTTTTACGTGTAGTTGTAATAGTTATGATAATTGTACAAAAAATACATTGGCGGAGTTTTTCCGAAAAAAATGTGCAAAAAATAGGAAAAGAGCAACAAAAAAAAAAAAACTTTTGCTTTTCTTTGTGTGTGCTTGTGCACCTCGCCTCGCATCGGACGAAATAAAATTCCACGATTAAAATTTTACTCGTATATTTTTCTTTTAAGTTATTGACCTTACATTACTTTTTTATAATTTTTTTTTTGTTGCAATGAACACCTTTACGAGTATGGTATATATGTTCATTCGCTCCGTTACTGACCGCGAATAGTTTTCTTTGTTAAATTTATAATATTATTTGATTTTTAGTTTTTTCTCTTCTTACTATGGAAACTCAATATAAAAAAATTACACATACATGCATACAAATTAGTACATTTTTGGTATATCCAACTTATTATTTGAATTAAAATAGTTTTTGGACAATATGTGCAACTGTATTGGAAAGGGGTTACTTTGTAAATTTTGATAGTAATTATCATGTGCAGCGTTGTGGAACGACATATACATTGCGAGTTGGGCATCATTCACGAGCCATTGCTTTACTTGATTGTCTAAACTTTAAACTCGGTGTCCGATACATGATTTAAGAAAATATCATCAAAAATAATATAATTTCAAAGCGTTCGCAGCTTTCTGTAAAATTAGCTATAATAAAAATACTCAAGTAGTTAAATAATTTAAATCTCTTACTACAATGTATGTATCCAAGTCCAATTAATCTTTCTTACTAGATTGTAATTTGGAGAGTTATCCATTAAGATTTATGCATTTCGTGATTCATTTAGGAAATGAGGCAAATTAAATTTTTCAACGGCGATCTAATTAAGAGTTATTAAGCTTACCATTTAAATATTGAAATACATATAGGAACGTAACAACCGAGCAAAATATATTTTTTCATTTAATTTTTCAAATATTTAAAGTATACGCTACAGCTACACGATCACACTTATGCGTGTAATTGAATATACTATAATATATGTACGCTATTGCTATTTAATTCGCAATATATTCGCTTACTTCCTGCGTCTAAGTAAACAAATTTGATGACAACAAACTAAACCTTTAATAATATGTATATAGTTTGAAGAAATAATACTTTTATGAATGAATGGAATTATGTAGCCTAGCTATATACAATAAAAGTTACAAAAACTAGGAAACAGCAAAATAATAAATAGTTGTCGCGTGTTCTATGGATAGCATTTTGTCTTTGGGTAATGCAAATTCTTATCTTTATAATTACGTAAGGTAAGTCTATTAAGTGGAAGTAAGCATTAAATTTGTAATTCAAAATATCAAGAATCCTGTTCATACCAGAGCTACGTTTATCTTATCACGTTTCTTCCTTTATAAAGATCAATTAGTTTTTCTTGTTATTTTGTTTTTAAATTATCAACATTCCTAACATTTTTTCGATTTTTTTTTGATAACTTCCCACCACAATAAATTTTCTTAAAATGAATCACAAAATTCTTTGAAAATAACAAAAAATAAAAAATTACAAGATGCAACAACAGCAAACAGATTTTTTTTATTCTTTTATAATCGCGATCATTCACCGATCGTGTGCTTCTTGCATATTAACGTTTTATCTATCTTCTATTAAATAGCTCGAAGATGGATAAAATGTATGAGCTTTTTTATTTTATGACATTGACCCTGTTCAATTATTATATCTTGAAAAAACATCAACATATTTTTCTTCGCGCAGAAGAAATATTTCTTTTAACCCTTTTGCGGCCAATGGTGAATTTACTTGTATTCGTTACCGATGAATATACAATTTTATATATATATATATATATATGTACATTAAAAAGAAGGTCACACGCGAAATTGCATTTTTTTTTACAAATATTTACTTTTTCGTTTTGTTAAATCAATGATTAATTTATACATTGCTTTTATGTTTTCGTGTACATATTACTATGTACTCTTTACTACAATGTAATGCTATCGTAAGTTATTATTGCAGAATTAATAGCTTATAGTTTACATCAACTCTTTAATAACCGCAATAAAGCTTAATATTAAATTTTTTATTTTAAAAGCAGCGGAAACTGTAATGCTGCATAAACAAATTCGTAATATACTCGACTTCCAGTTCAATACACGTATATTTTTCATACAACACGATCGTACGATCGTGTGTCTAAAATATGTCATGTGCCTATCAGGTCAATTTACGAAAACGGTATTATAAATCAAAGTGTCATAGAATATATACTTCGATCTGTGCTGTATGTGCATAATATGACGCGGTTTTGCAAGCAAATGCAATCAAATTCCCATAGTAAATTAATTAGCGAAAAGTCAATAAACGGAAAGTGTACAATTAATTACCAAACGCATGTGTTATAAAATAATTGGTTGTCGATAATGTCATGCATCATGCATTCAATTATAGCAAGTGCGAATTTTAATTGACATTTTTAACGTATTATTTAATTCGTTCTTTTAATTATAAAAGTGTGTGCAGAGTGAAAATACTATTAAAATATTTCATAATATTTTTAGTAAATCGATCTTGTTCTAGAATCTTGGATTAGATTTAAAATAATTTTAAAGAGCTACAAACAATGCATAGTGATGTATATGTACATACACGGTTCAAGCTGATCATCAATATTAAATTTGCTATACTCAACACAAAATTAAAGTAGATGGAACACAAAAAACGTCAAATTCAAATGTATATACTTCGTATGTAAATGAATCAGATAAAATTTGAATATTGATTGGCCAATTAGCCGAGATTAATTTAGTAAGTGGAATGTGGAAACAATAAAACGTTTTTGATATGCTCATTATATGTACAATACATAAGTAATGAAGATGTGTATACGGTGTTGCGAAGAGTATAGCAATGATAAAATATATTTTTGTCAAAGGACCGACGATGCACGGCGTATAACGTTTACATTGATGAAAGGTGGTTAATTGATTAAGAGTGCACGACTAAGCGTAAAATAAGATCTCCCGTAATACCGGGCACCTCCATAACACCTAATAAAGCTGACAGTTAGTATTTATATACACACACACGAGTAGTCGGCACTATTCTGAAATCTTTAATAATTAAATTAGTTAAAATGTAATAATTTTATCCTTCTAAATTATTAACTTCCTTAAATCCTAAATTCTCTATTAATTAAAATTCGTAAAACGGTTGAAATGGAGCCTGGAAGATATACATAAATTAATTAAGCACTGCGAGATATTTTTTAAATCAAATTTTCGGTTATAGTAATTTTTATAGATATCTGTAATACTATAAAAATCATGTGTTAATTCTCAATAATATGGCAATTGAATATTGATGAAATTTGTCCAAAATTTGCTCTAAAAAGCAACCAAAATCAAATTTGTTTAGATATGTTTGTAAAATGTCTCGGTAGAATGAATTTTAGAATAAATCGTTAAAGTTAAAAATCTAATTTTATTAAAATGGAGGTATTTTTCGGTTCGACGTGGTCTAGTAAAACCCCAACATTTCGATGTTGGGCTCTTAAAAATTCCGCGAAAAATTTCAGATTTTTGTGCATTCGTCCTAAATACTATAAAGTATCAATTCTAAAAAAAAATAGTTAAAAATAGTTATAGTAGCATATCTCTGGTTTTACAATATAAATAACTTATAAACTATTCCAAATTTCCACCAAATTTCGTATGATGATTTCGAATAGCCTGGGGCCGTATTCGTGAAATCGGTGAAAACTTTCCCATAATCGGAATACAATTTGCTTTGAAATTCTCTCTGTTATTCGAATTTTTCACCGGCTACTTAAATCAATTTTTCAAATTTGTTTTCAAGTTTATTAATATTTGTCTACTAAGGGAATAATTTCGAATCGATTTACCCAGTCGGAATTTTTCACTTAGAAGGGGAGCAAGATTATGTTACTTAATTTAAAACAGAAAAGAAATTAAAAAAAAATGTTTAAAGTAGCCGGCTAAAAATTCGAATAATATAGAAAATTTCAAAGCAAATTGTATTCCGATTGGGAAAATGTCCACCAATTTCAAGAATACGGCTCGGCGCGTATTCTTGAAATCGCTGGATATTTCCGTCTGCGTATTATAATTTGCTTTAAATTTTTTTTATATTATTCGAATTTTTCGCCGGCTTCTTTAATCGTTTTTTCAAGTTTGCTTGCAAGTTTGTCCATTGGCTATTCGGAATAAAACTTCATACTTGAACTTTTCGCGTTAATTAGGGGATCCTTGTACAATTTGGTGGAAATATGTGTACCGGCCACCTTCATCCATTTTATCCATAAACCAACACCGCTTATATTGAACTTATTAAGATTTCAAGTATGGGTAGAATTATGGTAATATCTCGAACAATAAGGATAGCATCGACAAAGTAATCTAAATAATTTCCTTTAATATAGTTCTCCTTTAATATCGGTTCAACACATTGCCCTTCAAATTGTCGAAGCAAATATCAAATATATGGTTGAAAGCTATTTCGAAGCATCATTCTGATAAAAGAGAACATTTGAAAGAAACACTTGAACATTTTTGTTCAACAAAGGACGTTTCATGAATCTCTCAATTCATCATCAGGAACAAAGTTGAAGTAAATTAACATCGAACATTTAGTGGCGATTATAAAATAGGGCCTTCATTTGCTGACGAAAATTATGATGGAGCCTGAATAAAATTATTGCGGCGATATGAAAAACTTAATCATATTGTCGCAACATTACGACGATACGATTGCAACGATATAATCCTTTTTTGGATCAAAAGGGGTGTATTGGCACTAACTACTCCTATAGAGAGCTGCGACAATTATTTGATTGCTCTGTTGAAATTATTCGACCGGCACGTATTTACAACGGAATGTTGGGCTCAAACATCCGTCAATAAACAACATCCTACCTTCAAAAGGTTTATGGAATTTGTCGAAAATCGATGTATCGCGCTCAAATCATGCATTATTCATTCAGTCAAGAAAAGCTATTAAAAGCATGCAAAAACATTTTTGTCAGGATCACAGCCTTCCTCAATAAAGTTAACCTGCTACGGTTGTGGTGATCCTCAAATGTCCATTGTTTAAAAATAAGGACCCAAACTCACGTTATGCTTTACTACGAGAAACATTTCTATGCCTTGATTGCCTCCGTAAGCAACACGTTTCTGCCGATTGCTCTTTCAAAACCAGTTGCTTTTTTCAACGGAAATATGATACCTTACTACACTCTAAAGAACAACTGATGACACCAACACCATCAGCAATTACCCCACCTGAATTAAGCGTTACTGTCATCAATACACGGGAATATTCTATTTCACGTATTTTCACATACTTTATTACCCACTGCTATAGTTAATGTGGAGTCGCTCAGCGAAAATTAATATTTAGTTCTATTAAGTAGCTTGATCACATATGGTATACGGTTTCGCAGGTACATCGGAGGGTTATATTCACGGAATGACGTTTCTAAAACAACAATCTCATATTTTGAAACTGATTTGCCAACAAAATACCTGAGACTATCATACAATTGCCATCAACTGTTAAAATGCTTGCAATAGATTTGGCTGATCCTGACTTCCATCAACCTCATCCGATTGAACTATTTTTTCAATATCAGTTCGGAGCCTTCGTTACAAAATCTACGTTAGCGTTAGATTGGTTGGCAGCTGGTATAGTACATGAACAGAAATTATTCCATATTAACCGCTAAGCAATTCGATCTTGCCTGCCTCTGAGTACATCCCAATTATGTTGTGTATAATTGTATTTTTACATAAGTTCAAAAGCTCGGCCTAAACATTGAAAGTAAATATTAAATTTAACTCAATTTAATGAGAATTACTTCGTTTATCCATCTAATATGCGTTAAATGGATATGTCATTTATGTAGGAACTGTGAGCCCGCATGTGAAAATTGCAACGAATATTGTTTGTGCAAAAGGAAACGTTGTTCCGCTTAAGAAGATTTTTGTGTCCAGAATGGAATTATTCTTCATAGCGAAGTGATGCAGCACTACTACATTAAGGCAGAATTGTTTACGAGCAACCGAATCGATGTTATAGCTTAGTGCGATTAGTATGTAATTCCCAAATGACATTTGGTATTCCTAGAAGGTCTAAAACGTTTATTGCTAACCGCATGTTATATGTACTAGAACTGCTTCGACGTTATCACGACGCATATCAACTAAATCCCACCCGGCTGATTTTATAAGGAACGTCATTATTTCTCAATCACTTGCTTACATTGAAGAATGGTTTAAAGGACCGCGGTGTTATTCAACCCTTATGTTCACTCTATTGCGCTTACGCTAAAAGTGACTGGTATTATCAGGTTACATTTTGTTAAACATCAATTTTGGACCCATGCACACTCAGAAAAAAATATGATAAATATATGATTGCATTTACCATAATATAATCATTGTATGTTAAATACAATACAAAATTTTTTTTCAGTGATCATCAGTGATCATCATTGTTATGATGAAGAAGATCAAAAAAAATGATAAAAAATATCATATAGTATGATAAAACCAATCATTTAAATAATTGTATTTAACATACACTGATGATATTATGGTAAATGCAATCATGTATTTATCATATTTTTTTTCTGAATGCAGGGCATTTCGAAACCACTAGTTTGCAGCCCTACAGCACCATTCCACAAACTATAGAGAAAACAGACCCATTGGTTGTCAAAATCATTTAACATCATCGGTAACCTATTTAACTCTAATAACATCGTAATAATCATGAATACTAACTTAGCGACAGCCAATTGGGCGCTTGGGCTCGTACTTGAAGTGTACCCTGAACACGATGGTGGAATCTGAGTTGTAAAACTATAAAGTAGCTCTAATGAAATGATCCGTCCCACTGTCAAATTTATTCAAGTACCGATGATTACTCAAACTCAAGCCGGTAAACCTTATTAAACATAAATGCAATCAACGGTTTCAACATTCGCCAAGCTACGATCAACAATCAACTTCGATAGACAAGAAATTAATTTCTTGGCGCGTGAGAATATATTAGGTGTGCAAGTAGAAACTCGGCTCTGAAGTTGGTTGCATTGAAATATATTTCTGCCGCATCCAAATCGCCTGCCATTTTGGATATATGTAGCTTAGTCATTGCTGTTTTTATGACATAAGTTTCAGTCATTTACAAGCTCACGTTCCGTCACTGTATTCAATTCTGTTTCCAAATGAAAAAAAAAAAAATCCTGCAACCCCATTCGATTATGCATCACAATTGTGATACAATCATCCCTTTCTAGTTATTACATAGTAGTACATCAACAATGTTGGTATTATTTAATGCTATTAAAAATGCACAGCGATCCGCAGAAAAAACCTGAAATTCTTTTACGTCGCCTATTACATGCACTATTTCGATTACCCAATACCAAATCCGATGTGTACATGCACAGAAAATACAAAATCTTTACATTCGCACGCATATATTTGCAAATTACAATATTAATGCACACACGTTTTAATCGCGATTCCTCTGCATTAAAGTGCATTGACATAGCATTTCTTACATGCGTCCATTATAGCCATTCTTTATAAGCATTCTGTGCTGAAATTTTTCCATTTTATTTTCCAATTTCATGATCATGATAAAACTATAAATAAATAGCACAACAACAATAAATACGATATTCTATAATTAGTATTTAGTTATATAGTTGAAAATATATAGCAAAAAAAAAAAAAAAGTGTAATAAGACGTTGATGTAGTAAACTCTCTTGAGTATAAAAGAAGAAGGAAACAAATAAAAAGTTCAAAGTGATCGTGATTAAAATTTATGATGTAATTGATTTATGATTATTATCATAAAACTTGTTACGCATACGGTAGAAATTGGAATGTGTTGCAGCAACAAAACAAAACTAACATTATTGATAAAAATACAAACGCATTAAAGATCGATGATCTTATTTTCTATAACTATACTTGGAATTTATATAATTATATCTGTCTGTCGATCTGCGTTCGCCTCGCTCTAAACCCGAAGCCACCGATTAAAATAGACTTTTCAAGTTCAATAAATTAAAGTTGGAAAACTAGAAAACAAATGTCTATTTTTATATCAAAGCGTTATGCAGACCTGTACACCGGAGATATAATATAGATAACTCAAAGATTGTAGAAAAGTAAATCTAAAAATGGATTTACGTTATAAATACATACATAGTTTTCATGTTGAGCGGTAATAAAAGTAATATGCATTATAATCACGATCAAACATAATAATGATGCATAATTTTTCCTATATCGCGTTCTGTTTTTCTATACTTTTAGATATATCATAAAATTATATGTACATGATTTGACCACAGTAGTTAAAACGGGTGATCCATAATCCTTTTATAATGCCATCATAAACATACATCAGGAATTAAGATCATTAAAATAATTAATGCGACGGTGTCTAAAGATCTCGAGACCGCCATAATCAAGATCATCATAAAGCATCGATCATCTAGTTATGTTTTTATAATTGAGAAGATAAAATATGTGCGTACAAATAGGTAAATTAAACAATAATAATAACAAATATAAAAGATAGATGATCGCGAATAAAACAGAGAAAAGCAAACTACAATAAAAAAAAATTAATAATATCACAACCAACAACATATCCGTTCCGCTTGTCAAAAATATATATTAATTATATATTATATTTTGGAAATTTTAATTTGTGGGACATTATTAGAAGAGATTAATAGAATTAATACAATTTAGTGCGTCTTTTATTTCAAAAACTTCTCGTTTAAGTTTTTTTCTGATATGTCAAATACTATGTGAGGTTATGTCGTCCGCAAAAATTTGAAATTGGGTTGTGTTCATATTTTGGTTTTTTCATATAAATTGACAGTTCTCATAAAATGTAGCGGACGGAACGGATACATTCTGTTTGAACCTTAAGTGTTTAATGGTTTCAGGGGTTTACAAAATAAAGGCCTTTTCAAATTCCCCATTTAAATGGATATAGCAAAATATTTTTATGTAAATTTTTAACTAAAAAGTCGAATGAAAAATATTAGTTTTTAGTTAAATAAATTAATTATATGCAAAAATAGCGCGCCTAGATATAACTTTTGATAGAGAAAATTGGGTGCTCCGGATACATCTATCGGGCGCTAATAAAAAACACGGCTAATATGGATTTGTTACAAGACAAACCAGCCATCTTCTCGTCAAGCTGGGAACTTTTCTGTCGATGCATGTACTTTCTGCGTAATGTTTTATCATTTCTGAAGTTAGTCAACAAAAATGATCCCGTAAGATCTGAATGAAATGGTTTGATCGAAAATCTCTGAGAATTTTATTATTTTTGAAAGTGGGGTCTAATTTAACGACTTAAAACGTTAAGGAAGTTTGTATTAGTTAGTCACGCGGTATTTTGTTACCGGCTACTGAATGTTGTGGGTGGTTGTACAGACAAGCGAGATCTTAGAATTAACCGCTGGAAAATAATCATTTATCGTAACGAACAATACTCAGACTACTATGGACGTACACTCAAGCTCACTACCATATACTAATAATTTACTGCATATCCGAAACCATTATATGTATATATATACGAACAGCATAAACTAATCTCACCCAATAATGAGTAAGAAATCACAATCGCAATTATTAATAATAAAAAAATCCACTCGAGAATTAAACCTTGGGTTTTACAAACATAAAAAACAAGATATATATAATCAGAAATCAAAATAATTCAAAAAAAAAATTAATTTTATTATTACATCAAAATTGGCGATAGAATTATCAAAAGAAATTTTTTTGAAAAAGAAAGGAAAACACAAAATTTTTTATATACAATAAACAAAATATTGACGATTTGAAGATAACGAGTTGCACGTAGCGGAAAAATTTGAAACTCAACGAACTATGCCAATCTGACAATTCGAAAATAATCCAGCTATGGGCCTATTTTTTAATTCAACCTGAGCAAGCAGTGTGCTGTCAAAAAATATTCTGTGTTCTTTTATTCAACCGGAGTAATTTTACTCTGCATATGTTTTTATTTGTGAATTGTACTTACACCGCGCATACTTGGTTCTTTAAATTTTACTCTGAGCAGGATGCCAGTGTTCCAAGAGAATGCAAAGTAAAAAAATGGGTGTGCGTCGGACCAGGCGGTGGAAGTGAAACTTCTTTGGCCATTTGCTCACATACTGTCATTTTTCCTTGTTATTCAATATATTTCTCTTCAATATATTATAAGTAACTTCAGTATTATGTTATTTTATTTATGTAAAATCTAAAATCCACTCGTAGGACTTCTTAGATTACATAGCTTCTACGAAGAAATCAATAATCTTTCTGGAATCGCCAGAATTAATAGGTATATTAAAGGGTGTTTTGTCACCTCTCTTGTGATTATTAGTTATTGATGAATTTGATATTGAACTGGAGCTCTGGCTTTACTGCCCAGTGCTATGCTGATGTTCGCTTTGGTTGCCGAGTAAATATCTTAATATACTTTCTGACTTATTGTCAGATGAATGTACTTTAATGCATCTAAAACTAGTATGTTGCTGCTTCTCTTTTTGCGGAAACCATCGCCAGATTCGACATCTTGATGATTTGATATGATTTTATATGGTTTGATATGATTTGATATGATTTGATATGATTTGATATGATTTGATATGGTTTGATATGATTTGATAAGATTTGATATGATTTGATATGGTTTGATATAATTTTTGATATGATTTATTATAATTTGATATGATTTGATCTGATTTGATATAATTTGGTATGATTAGATATGATTTGTGATGATTTGAAATGTTTTGATATGATTTGATATGATTTAAAATGTTTGATATGAATTGATATAAATTGTTAAGGTTTGATCCGATTTGATATGATTTGATATGATTTAATATGATTTGATATGATTCGATAAGACGATATGATTGATATGATTTTATATGATTTGATATGATTTGATATAATTTGTTGATATTTTTTTTTTTTTTTTATTTTTCGATATGAAAGAACTCGATCATTCGAGTGACCCTTCTTCAAATACTTTCCACACATCAACTTATCATGAGATCACCCAAGCTATCGTCAAATTAATAAATTGTTTTCAACACCACCGCACAACACTACGTATATAAGGAATCAATTTTCACTCTGCATCTCATTTTTCCCAACCGTCCTATTTACCCACAATAACAAGACAATTTTACTACTTGTAACCGATCATCATTTCATAACAAATTATGTAAAATTTCACTAATATTTAAGATTTAGGTTTTCTCATATTAATTTATTTTTTTCCTGCAAGACCGTTGATCATATCCGTATACATAAAAAATAGGCCGTTATTAAGTTGGATGCGCTGTTTTTATGGCACTATATACATAATCTC
Source organism: Nephrotoma flavescens (assembly GCA_932526605.1). Lineage (NCBI taxonomy): Eukaryota > Metazoa > Arthropoda > Insecta > Diptera > Tipulidae > Nephrotoma > Nephrotoma flavescens. Next base: position 326,241,630 of record OW052221.1, on the reverse strand, counting down.
AATATTTTCAAGTGTCAAAAGCATTTAATAATTTGTTTTAACTAAACATTTTATTTCAGCGCAACTATATAGGCAACAAATGCTGTTAAGCCTATCGTTATCAAATTGCCCGAATTCCATTCACTTGAATTACATAAATCTGTATCACAATAATAACAACTTAATTTACCGTCGATGTCTGGAAATCTTAACAAGCATTGCCTCATGGTATCCATTCCACATCCGCGTGCTATGTACTCCGTTCCGTTATCAAGTGTTGCTACAGTTTTTATACAACTTTCATACCTGGTACAATTTTGTACCATTTCTACACCCAACTCTCCATTATAGCAGTTTGTTCCCGAAGGTTCTAACCCACAGGAGTAGCATTTTAATAAACCTGCGTTTAAAATAAACCATCTTTTAAATACCGTTTGACTGATCAATGGCTGCTGAGAGAACAATAATGATACCGAGCACAATTGCTATTTTGGCCATGTTTAGCTTGACTTGTACGTTAAATAACCAATTACGTTATGATTGAAATGCAGATGGTGTTAACTGAGTTTATTTAGTAAAAACTTAATACACAACCCTTGTTATATTGGTTATGATAACAACTCTGATAAGGTTAATTTATAAATAGATCACACATAATTAGAAATAAGTCACCTGTGGCACTATTCTGGTTTTCCCTGGGAATAGGGAATTGGGAAAAATATTTTCATAGTATTTTTGTCTAAATTGTATTTTTCTGGCCTACTGAGGAAATAAGTTTGGTGTAAATATTTTCGAAACAAAGTTAAATGGAAAAATATTTTTCCCTATAAAAATTTTGTGGAAAAAAAGTTTCCCAATACACTTTGTTTTGAAATTTTTTGGACCAAACTTATTTTCTCAGTAGGTCAGAAAAACACAATTTAGACAAAAATACTAAGAAAATATTTTTCCCAATTCCCTATTCCCAGGGAAAGCCAGAATAGTGCCACTGGCATACGAACTTTACTTATAAATACTTCTAGATTCTGAGAACTACTTAGCCAAAAAGTTGTTTGTTTCACTAAATGGCAATATCATGTATACTTTGATAACTTGGGGGCAACGCAGCCAAACGCATCTACTCTACAACTAAAATGCTTAATATTCAAGTTCTAGACCTCTATTGGCAAGGTAAAAAATTACTGAAGATAATCACTTGACAAAAATGAATTACCAAATTATGGAACATGTATCATATGTTTGGAGCTTTAAATTGGTGTGACTTCGCCACATCAGTAAGGAGGAAACGAATATAGCTGTACGGCAATAATATTTAAATTTTAGAAGTACGAATTATAAATTCGCTATACCACGGTTTTCATAAACTTACACTACATGTATTACAAACACAAATTACAATTACACTTGAGGTCGAACTAAGCATCAAACTTGATATTAAAATAATTTTATTGAGTTTTTTTTTATTTATAACTCTCATATTGCAAAAATACTTTATGTTTTTAGCGCATTATTTTGAAAATGACATCAAACAGGTATCAACAGCTAGACAGTTTAAAACCAATACAAATTTTAAAAACCACTCTTAATATATTTAATAATTTGTTTTAACTTAACATTTTATTTCAGCGCAACTACATAGGCAACAAATGCCGTTAAACCCATCGTTATCAAATTGCCCGAATTCCATTCGCTTGAATTACATAAATCTGTATCACAATAATGACAATTTAATTCACCATCGATGCCTAGAAATTCTGCACTACATTCCACAGAACTACCCGTTCCACATGCGCGGGCTATGTACTCCGTTCCGTTAGAAAGTGTTACTACACCTTTTACACATTGTGTTTGTATCCTGCTACAAGTTTGTTCCTTTTCAACACCCAACACTCCAATATAGCAGTTTGTTCCCGAAGGTTCCCACGCACAGTTGTAGCATTTTAATAAACCTGCGTTTAAAATAAACCATGTTAAATTGCATTAGACGTTAACAATCTATCTTTTAAATACCGTTTGATTGATGAATGGCTGCTGAGAGAACAATAACGATACCGAGCACAATTGCTATTTTGGCCATGTTTAGCTTGACTTGTACGTTAAATAACCAATTACGTTATGATTGAAATGCAGATGGTGTTTACTGAGTTTATTTAGTAAAAACTTAATACACAACCCTTGTTATATTGGTTATGATAACAACTCTGATAAGGTTAACTTATAAATAGATCACACATAATTAGAAATAAGTCACCTGGCATACGATTTTTACGTACTTATAAATACTTCTAGATTCTGAGAACTACTTAGCCAAAAAGTTGTTTGTTTCACTAAATGGCAGTATTATGTATACTTTGATAACTTTATTTATCGCCAGAAACTTTTAGAGCTACATTTGAAGATATATATCGCACGTGACAAAGAACAGTGACACAACTCGAAAAAGGAACTTTTTGATTAAAGTCACTAGAATAGTAGAAAGATGCTCAATTTTAGATTCCATATTCCGCAGAAAAGACATTTTTGTTTTTCTGTCGCCGGAAGTGATAGAGCACGATGTGTCGTTCTTCGTTTTATAATTTTATAATTTTTGAGTTGTGTCACTGTTCTTTGTGAGGTGCGATATGAATGTTACATAATTTTAGTAATCAATTTGATAATCTAATATTTGAAATGTAAAATACAATTTCTGCGAATTCTTCAAATTTTTGAGATGTTTATCTTCAATTGCGCTATACAATATTTCTCTGGTGAAATGTTATAACATCACATTTTCGATACTTTATTGAAGTTTATTTCTCGTTTTCCTAAACTAAAATGGACAACTGATTCATTTATGAATTATTTCTTTTCTATTGCTATCACAACCTACTAGTACAAATGCGAACAAATTGTCTTTGTCTAATTTCGTTCAAGTATCGAAAACAAATTTTTTCGTGATAGGCATGGAGTAGAGCATCACAATTTTTCAATCTAGCAACCTGGTAGATCATAGGAAATGTGAAATAGTCAATATTGTCACATTTTATTCTAAAAAAGCGAGACATAATCTTCGGTAAACTATCGAAAATGTGATGTTATAATGTCGCGTACATGACATCGGAAATAAATATTTTCATACTCGCTTACGAGCTCAAAACCAATCAAATTATGTGAAATGCTTTATACCACGCCTGCTAGTTCCGAACTCAAGTTGAAATTGTTTTATCTTTGTTGTTGTTTTAATACATTTTGTATGTTACAATAGTATTTTTTCCGAACTTACTCACGATGTCATGAACGCACTATCTATAACACGTCACCTCTGGTTTGGTTCACAATTTGTACTTATCAATTTAACACATTCTAACACAGGTAACCACATTTGGGCATTTATAGCACAATACACAATAGTTATAACGCACGTACTAAGTAATCATGGAACATTGAAAATATTGGAGGTACGTTTTAAGTTACAATAAGTTTATAAGTAATATACATAAGTTTTGAGTTTTTTTTTATAACTTCGAAGCTTTATTCAGAGAAATTGGTACAATGTATTTTATTCAAAGTATTTTCCATCGCAAGCTACAACTTTTCCCCATATTTCAGGCAGCATACAGATTCCGCGTCGTAAAAATTCCTCGTGTTTCGAGTTTCGACCCAATCTTTGTAAGCAATGAATTGCTGCTCGGTCAGACCATTAGTCATCGACCGAAAGTATTAGTATGAAGGAGCTATGTCTGGTGACTATACGACGGGTGTTGTAGAACACCCCATTGAAGCGCCGGAAAGATCACTTTGTCATAATTTTTTGCATATTGTAGGCGTTTGAGCTTCAATGCTCGAATTGCATCAATTGTTGTTGATAACGTTCTTTTTTATTTGATTTCTATTTTTGTTGAAGCTGCTTCACCGAAAAAGTTTTTATTGAAAAATGTGTCGCAAAAAATGTTTTCGGTGAAGCAGCTTCAACAAAAATAGAAATCAAATAAACAAATTAAGGCCAGTTTTGAGATGCAGATTTTAATTTAAATTTTATTTTCGAAAGAGCAAAATAAAACAATACAAAAAAATTTTGTGTTTAAATTAGCAATTAAAAATGTATTACGAGTAATATTGAAGCGTGATGCAGTGCTTAAAAGAAGCACAGTGAGACACGCGGGATTCACACATTTAGTTATTTTTTTATATATTGTATATATTTCAATTTACATTTTTAAATTATATAATAATATAATATAAACAAAACTCTCGTTAAAAAATAAATTCACTTCAAAACTTACCATTTTGCTTTAACGATGAATATGAAACACTGACAGTTCAAATTTATAAGTCAAATTCCCCATATAAATAACATGGGAGAATGTCTCAAAACAAGAAGGGAAGCTCTAAAAATTTGAACCGATTCCACCCGGTTCGATAAATTTTCATGCATATGGTCACAAAAACATCACACATACATTTATAATAAATGACAGCACACATATTCAAAATTGTGTTATAATACATATGTCGTATACGTATACACAAATTTGTGGTTTTGTCTCCCAATTCTGGATCAAAATATGCGTTCAGTTGTGTGTTTTGAATACTGAAATTGTTGATATTACGACATCTGCAGAGCATCACGCAGCATATCGAAAATGGAAATGAGAACAATTAAATGTTCCTACTGGTTCCAGTTCTACTTTAACGTCTGCGCAGTGTCGGGCAACATATCGAAAACAAGACATCACTGTACTGAATCATTCGGAAGATAAAGCAATGCTCGTAGGTTGGAAACAGTTTTTTCGCCATTTTTACAGCCAGGTCTAATGCTAGAGAACCTTAAGTTGTTATGATTAAGGTTGAGGTTGAGGTTGTTGTGATTTAGTAATTATAAAAAAAGTCGTGTGTAAGATATTCTACGTCGTAAGGCTGGCTAATAACTTCTCCGTTGACTTTTACAAATTTCCGTGCTTCTTTTGTTTCATTGACATAGTCGTTACATCCACATAGGTATAAAAATGTGTGGCCTTTTTCCAGCTACTTTTGTTGAACAAACTTGTTATTAACAATAGAAAAATTCGAAAGTGCATTATATAGATTCTGATTTCGGTTTTGGTAACCACATCCATCGGAAAATATAACAATCGGTAAATCATCACCCAGGCAATATCTGGTCAAGTGGTGAATAATACATGAAACAAATGAGGAGGCACTTAAATCGCCTTCACTTTCATTCCACCAGTAGTTAATACATTGATTAAATTGAAACAGAGAAATTGTGGACTTGAAGTCTCTGCTTGTAATATATAACCGAAACGTTCTAGTGTGGGCACATCTTTACTGCTTGCTTGAACATCCATTGTAAATGTGTGCTGCTCTTTCAGATCATCTGCTAGTTTATCTGCCTCTTTTTCTTGTTTGGCCCGTTTCTCATTTTTAGAATGTTCTTGGTAAATTTCGTCGGTAATTTGGCCTGTTTTATAACTCACATATATGTCACATTGGTCCTTTCGTGGCATGTAAATGGACAGTTTTTCTTCATCAAACAAAGTCAGAAAAGTGAAAATTGATACCGGTTCCTCTGTCAATGGCACATTTCTTTCTATATGCTTCAAACACATCAGTTTTGGTTTTAAATGACTCAATTAAATATTTCTTTAAAGTGTCTTTTCGACAATAATGCCTTTCAACTTTTCGTAATTCTGTCAAAAACTTTTTAAGGTATTGAAGAGAATACCTTAAAAAGTTTTTGACAGAATTACCAAAAGTTGAAAGGCATTATTACAATTTTTTATCTTGAAAGCACAAATTTCTGTTTTCGATTTACGATTAGTTACTGTTTTATTTGTTATTGCTTTAGTTGTTTCTAGCCATTTACGAACCATATCAATTTTAAGGCCCAAAGTATTGAGGACCATTTATCTGCACACCAATAAAATGTTATTAGATTTAGTATTAAAATATTTATTTTAAATAAAAATAAAATGAACAAACCTGCAAATTTGAATTTCTTTTTTGTAAGTAATAAACGTGCGATCCAAGTCTTCGTGAGCTTTCGCCAACATACGATCTTCTCTTTTCTATGTACTTAACAAGGCTTCTAATATATACCTGCTTGCTTAATATATACCTGCTTACCAAATTTTAAGAATATATCATTCTTCATGTTTGGGTCTGCCCTTCACGTAAAACTTTTTGAATTATTTCTGAATTATTTCACTCCACTCATCATTTGTGCCTCTACCGTGTTTAAAATCTGTCTAAAATATTTTATTACTGCTGAATTTCGATTTCCCCATTTTCTTAAAAGTTTGTTATTGTTTAGTTTGGATCTTCGGTAATGTATAAAGGAAAGGTCCGACCGATTCCAAAGAACCTAACCTTCTTAAAGGTTTAATTTAATTAATGGCACACAAGGAATTGGATTAAACATACGTTTTAGGCTAGGAATACAATTTTCCATTCCAAATACTCTCATACTTTCAAATGTAAGATTTAACCAGGTTAGTATTTCATAAAATTTAATAATTTTTTTAATATTCCAAATTTCAATTTAACCACTCCTTTAACATTTCTAAAACATATGTTTTGATTCAGTGGGAGTTCAATTATAAAACAAACTGTTGAGACTTTTATCTTTTATTTCTGAAGTGACGCACGCAATTGGCCTAATTCTATTATATCCAATAAAAGGTTTTATTGGTGAATAACACCGGATTTTCGATAGTAAAATTTCACTTCTCCTGCATGATTTCTGGCACTAGATTCTTCGATAGCATTTTAATTGCATTTAATTGTGCTTATTGCCAGTGTAACCGCACCAGAAACCGAGCATTATTTCCTGCTGCTACGCACCCAAACGCATCTACTCTACAACTAAATTGTTTAATATTCAAGTTCTAGTTAATTCTTGTACGTCGGGTCATGGGATTTCCTCTAGTGGAAGTTAAAGGTAAAAAATTACTCAAGATAATCACTTGACAAAATCTGAATCACCAAATTATGAAACGACTAAAACGCAATAAAAAGAAATTGTAGAAACTGCACAAACGATTTAAAAACACTGACATGAACATGTATATTTGGGGCTGTAAATTGGTACGACTTCGTCAAACCAATGAGAAGGAAACGAATATAGATATACGTTTTCATAAGCTTACGCTACACGTATCACAAACATAACTAGCACTTACACTTTAGGTGGAAATAATCACCAAACTTAAAAATGACACCGAAAAGGTGTCAAAAGCCAGAGAATTTAAAACCAAAAAAAATTTTAACTCTTAATATATTTAATAATTCGTTTTAACTAAACATTTTATTTCAGCGCAACTAAATAGGCAACAAATGCTGTTAAACCCATCGTTATCAAATTGCCCGAATTCCATTCACTTGAATTACATAAATCTGTATCACACTTATAACAATTTAATTCACCATCGACGCCTAGAACTTCTGCTTTACATTCCACAGAACTACCCGTTCCACATCCACGTGCTATGTACTCTGTTCCGTTAGAAAGTGTTACTACAGCTTTTACACATTGTGTTTCTAATCCGGTACAATTTTGTTCTTTTTCAACACCCAGCTCTCCATTATAGCAGTTTGTTCCCGAAGAGTCAAACCCACAGGAGTAGCATTTTAATAAACCTGCGTTTGAAATAAACCATGTTAAATTGCATTAGACGTTAACAATCTATCTTTTAAATACCGTTTGATTGATGAATGGCTGCTGAGAGAACAATAACGATTCCGAGCACAACTGCTATTTTGGCCATGTTTAGCTTGACTTGTACGTTAAATAACCAATTACGTTATGATTGAAATGCAGATGGTGTTAACTGAGTTTATTTAGTAAAAACTTAATACACAACCCTTGTTATATTGGTTATGATAACAACTGTGATAAGGTTAATTTATAAATTGGTCACACATTATTAGAAATAAGTCACCTGGAATAAGAAATTTACTTATAAATACTTCTAGATACTGAAAACTACTTAGCCAAAAAGTATTTTATTTTGTTTGTTGTCGGTGAAACCTTTGTTTATTTCACTAAATGGCAGTATCATGTATACACTTTGATAACTTTATTTATTGCCATTAACTTTTAGAGCTACATTTGAAAACATATATCGCACGTGATAAACAACAGTGACACAACTCAAAAAAGGAGCTTTTTGAGTTAAGTCAGTAGAATAGTAGAAAGATACGCAATGTTAGATTTCATATTCCACAAAAAACACATTTTTGCTTTTCTGTCGCCGGAAGTGATACAGCGCGATGTGTCGTTCCTCGTTTTATGATTTTGGTATTAAATAACGTAATTACTATTTTTTCTTTTTGCTCCCGGAAAAGTTTTAAATTTTTGAGTTGTGTCACTGTTCTTTGTGAGGCGCGATATGAGCATAAACAATTTGATAATCTAATATTTGAACTGTAAAATACAATTTTTACGATTTCTTCAAATTTTTGCGGCGTTTATTTACTTCAATTGCCCTATAAAATATTTCTGGCATTGTTCACAATATATTATACTTATCAATTTAACACAATCTAACACAGATAACCACATTTGGGTATTTATAGCACAATATACAATAGTTATACCGCACTTACTATGTAATTATGGAACTTTGAAAATATTGGGGGTACAAATAAGTTTTGAGTTTTTTTTTATAACTTCGAAGCATTATTCAGAGAAATTGGTACAATGTGTTTTATTCAAAGTATTTTCCATACAGATCCCGCATCGTAAAAAATTCTCGTGTTTCGACCCAATCTATAGCTTCTTGTGCTGCTCGGTCAGGGCGTTAGTGTTGTGCTGCTCGGTCAGGCCGTTAATGATCGACCGGAAGTGGTAGTATGAAAGTTCAATGTCGGGCGACTACGGTGGGTGGGTTAGGACACCCCATTGAAGTGCCTACATAATTTCCGTGACAGCTCTTGGAACAAGTGGTCCAGTGCAGCCGTGCTAAAAAATCAGTTTGTCACATCTTTTGCATGTTGTGGGCGTTTTGGGCTAGGCTGAGTAGCTCATTATAACAATTTTCTTGTTTTTGCAACATACCCATGGACTTGAGACGTTTTTGAATCACTTGTTGAGTCACTCCCAAAGTTTCAGTGAGCTCCTTTTGAGTTTGGCATAAATACTGGTCCAATAACGCAACCAATTCAGCGTCTTCAAACTTTACTGGTCTCCCTTCGCGTTCTTTGTCCTTGGTGTCAAAATCACTAGTTTTAAAAGAGCGGAACCAGTACTCACATGTTTTTATTGGCGTAGATCATGTTTTTATTGATGTCGATCGTACACAAAATTGTGTTTTGTTGGCACCAAGGATGACGTGGTTAGAGCACAAAAAATATATTCTTTACACTTCAGCGAAATGACATATCCTGATTTTTAGAGGGAAATGATGATGCTTTATCTTTTGTAAATTCCTCAAAACTTATTTGTACCTCCAATAACATTGATAATAAAATGTATTAACATTTTATTATTTGAGTGCTTATTTGACTTTAATTATTGTATACCGACCAAACAGCACAGTGTTGTTTGGATCGGGAGGCGCCGGGTTTGAATCACCGATATAGGCAGGATATAAAAGGGATTTGTCTACATCAGATTACGATTTGTGATGAAAATGAACACAACTGTGACCCCCTGTCGGAGTGCAGAACCCACGGACCGGCCCATTTTCCATGCCTGTACTATACGCTGGCGTGGAGCTATGCAACGTGCAGATGGTTCTACGAAAATTGGGGCTACAGTCTATATAGCAGTACATCCCCGTATTTGCTGGCAACGGCGTTAGGTGGGACGTAGGTAGAAAATAAGTAATTTTTGTTATAAATTAAATCGAGTTCAGATGAAACACAGCATGCCAACAGCAAATTGATGAAAAAGGTTGCTTGCTAACATATAATGTGATTAATTCACTAAATCATATTATGTTGGTAAGCAACCTTTTTCATCAATTTGCTCTTGTTATGTTCGAAAAATAAAGTAGAAATGTGTTACATTTGATCTCATTAAAAGGAATTAAGGTGTGATCCATATGCACTTGTAAAAGATATGATGTAACAGGAGGAGGACTTGACAAGCCCATGTTAGATGCATCAAAGAACACAAGATACAATGAAAATCATATGTATGTTCGCAGATATAGTCGGCTTGACCTGATTTTCACTTTAGCGTGCAATGCTTAGTGGAAAAAACTTCAGGGTGAATTGTTTTTTGGATAGACGTTCATTCAAAGAACTGATCTCTTAGCTCGACTGTTCCGTTTAAAATTATTAACAAAATTAAACTTTTAGGGCCAGTCAGATGTCATATGTAAGTATCGAATGGCAAAGAGGATTACCTTATTCTCTTATTTTGATTTAGTTGACCAATTATGGGGCGGTATCCATCGTAACGTAGAAGAAAGCCCGATCGTAGTGAACTTACAAAAGAATTAAAACACGAGTTTAAAATAGATGGATATAGTTGCTTACTATTCGTGTTGTTATGGTTTGACGCCATTTTCTCTCCTATACTGTATAACTTTTGTCACTTTGAAAAGTTAATAATTAAAAATTAAACCACTGTGTAATTTATTATTTTCTTCCTTTCAGTGACAATTTAGAATTTTATTTAGAATATCAATTTCGAAAAATACAATTTTCATCTTCAGTTCTAATTACAAACTATTATCAATCTTTTACTGAGCTGCGAACACCACCGTAGTCTCTCCGGCCAAGCTGCAAATCCATCCAGTATGCCATCTGCGGTGTGGTGTGTTTATTAAAATTACTCCTTTCGTTGTATTCCATTTGATACTGAAATTGTGGGAGTTGTTTCCCTCTGTTTCGGGTGACTATCGACAAAAAACATACTATTTTATTGTATATAAGCGTAAAACCCGATCGCGTATATATTTAATGTGGGTTTTACTAGGTTTCGGGGTGGTTTTGTTTTTATTTTCATTGTCGTCAGATCGCATAACATGTATTGAGTGTATTTAAATTTAACTATAAAATAAAGAGCACTCGGGTGAGTACCCTATCAAGTACAATGCATAGCTCCATGTACCATGTTTCCATGACAGAGTTAACCGGTCTTATCTCGGATTCGGATTATCTCATCGTGGGAACGAGTCGAATTTAGAGTTTTCGTAAAATTTCTTAATCCTCCACAACTCAACGAAAGTAGTTGGGTTAAATGAGATTCTATCTGTCAAAAGAAAAAATATTGTTAAAATAAACTCGTGTTAAAATATTCACGAAACAGACTAAAATATAAAAAGACTAATAAAAAACATAACATCGCCTGAACTGTTAAAACAAATTTAGTATAATGAAAACGATCGGTATTAGCGTCGCCATGTTATTAACTCGACGAAGCTCAACGAAAAAATTAATTCGGCTTATCCATGCCCATGGAAATGTAGTAAAGGTCATCTACTTTACTATTATTAGTTTATCAGAATTCAGTGTAAGATAACTTCATTGAAAGATAATAAAGTAACATCCACGAAGTTCTATACATAAATTTTCTGTGAAATTTCCGACGTCTTAATAATAAAAGCATTCAAGTACTTCGTTAGATTTATTTAGGCATATACAGGGTACGTAAATAGTTTAGTTTGCAAGAGTCGTTTAGAAAAAATCGCATAAACATTTTAATTCAATCACATAAATCATCTCATTCATTGTGCTTATAACATACATGTGTATTCTTAATACAATGAGGCCGCTCGCACCTCGCACCATTCATAAAATGTATTTTCTTTGCAATAAATTTATATAAGGAAAGCGTAGCAAAGTAAATAATGTATGTACAATTCATGCTTATCTTATTTATTTTGATCAATGCTATTTTATTTTATAAAATATCGCATACACAACTTCTTGGCCTATATTTAACCAATTTAAGTAGATGATACTAATTTTAAATAGTATGTTGGGTGGCGTAAAAATAACGAAATTGTTTATAAGCGCAAAGCAAAACGATGGAACCAATGAAGCCGAGTTAGGAACAAACCTGATCTTCCCGAAGTAAGCGGACCTAGTTCCAAAAATGGAAGCTGCAGTTACAAATGAATCTATATGGCACATTCCCTTCGATAAAAATATACCCATCAAACCAATTTCATTTGAGATAATGAAAACAGTAATAATTAATTAATAATATTTCATTACTTTATAAATAATAATTAATGTTCAATCGAAAATTCCATCGATAGATTTTCATTCCGCATTTTAATGGAAGTACCTACATACTTATTACACAGAAAGTACCTATTATTAAAAATTTAAACTGGGTACTAATTTTAATATATTGTTCTACTATCCGTTATCAGATGTCAGTATAAGCAACAAGAAGAAATTTTTGTAAATTTATTAATCTTAGTTACCAATTAAAATTTAATTACCTTCTTTAATGTTACATATTTTATGGCAATATTATAGAGTTATGAATGTACAAAAAATGGTTAAACATGGTAGAGTTCAACATTTGCACAAACAATTTTGCATACTTTCTTATATTCTAATTAAATATATAAAATAGCATTGCCATTTTAAATTGGGTACTACCTTTATAAAAAAACTTCGCTATCCGTTATAAGACGTCACTGTCAACAATAAAAAGATAATTTGTGTACTATTTTTATTAGTTACCAATTATAAACTGAGTAGAGTGTGTTTCTTTGATTTAAATGCCACATAAAAATTAAAAATTAAAAATTGAGGTGAATAAATATTTCAAAATTTTCTTCTAAAAGCTTATCGAAAGCTGATAAAATTTTTACATGAAAAACATTTGGCTGACAAAAATATTTGTTTGTAAACCGAAATTTTTCATTTACATATTTCGAGACAAATCGTAATGTTCTATATGTCATTTCGGTCTAATATATTAGGTCTGTTTCGGACGTTTAACAACTGTTTTCCGCACGTAAGCACCCTGTTCATAGACCAGGTCACATTTAAAAATGCTATATACATTCAAAATTAGACAAAAAGTAGGAACCATTTTTTTGTTAAAATTTTACTCAGATAAAAAGCTGAAAAATATTTTTAACTTTTTGTGTGATATTTAACTCAGTTGAAATTGAAACACGTATAGCTACTTACATACTTTGGTATGGATATTTTATGTCGATTTTTAACACGGATATTTTTGAAAATCGTAGTACCCAAGTTTTTGGACAAAAGAAATCCGACCGAATTTTCGTTTTTGAAAATACATCACTAAATTTTTTATTCATTCTCGAACACTCAAAGTGAAAAGTTTAAAATAAAAAAAATATTTTTTTTTGTCAAATTCTCTGTGAATCATTCAATAGTTTTGGAATTTAAATAAATTTTAAAGTTTCTTTTTCGACTAGCTGCTTATCAAATATCGAATTTCAATTTATATTTTTGGTAAATAATTCTGTTTTTTATTGTAACGAATCAAAGAAGCACTAAGATTATTTTTTCTATTGCAGATTCAAGAATAATGTGTGATCCTTGCGGTTTTCCATGCTATCCATGCGGGCCTTGCAGCCCGTGTGGACCCTGTGGTCCCTGTGGACCTTGCGGACCTTGTGGACCTTGTGGGCCTTGTGGACCCTGCGGTCCTTGCGGTCCTTGTGGGCCTTGCGGGCCTTGTGGACCTTGCGGACCTTGTGGACCATGCTCACCATGTGGACCCTGTGATCCATGCTATCCATGCGGACCATGTGGCCCATGCGGGCCATGCCTCCCGTGTATTCCAGAGGTCTATCATTATTGCTATTTTCAATTATAAATTTTCCAAATTTTAAACCAAAAAAAAAAAATCAGCCTTCACTACAACCCCAAATTCTATAATATCAATAAAATCGTAACAGATTCCATGCTGTGTAAGGCCTAGACCAAAACCTTACAATCCTAAATATCCATGGCTCAATTGGAGATGTCGTCCGATAATATGCTGCGATAGTACCAACACATGCCATTATTCTTGGAATTTGCGTCGTAAAACGCAAAACATCCCGGATATTTTATTCCAGGAGATAAGGGAATGTTGCTACCCGTGCTGCTAAAGGTTTGTGTGAAGGCTGATTTTTTTCTATTTCGCACAAAATATATTCTAGATAAATTTAACGTTCTAATAAATTTTGTTACATGTAGTGCGGACCGAAATGTTACACCTCCAATGATCTATGTACTATGCCACAATGTCCATCGAATTGTCCACCACCAAATTGCGGTCCAAAATTTTTATCGGTCCAACAACCACCGCGCCTAGTCTGCCAAAAAAAAGTTATATTGACTAGAAGAACAATTTGTGACAAGAAAATTTTGCCTGGAAGTCGCACGATTGTTGAACCAAAACTGATTTACACACCAAGAACTTTAATAGAGCCAAAAATTGTTTACTACAAGCGGATAATACCGGACCCCAAAATAATATTCCAAAATAAATGTATTCCGGATCCAAAGGTTGTATGCTGCCCGAGGACCATCTGTGAACCTAAAGAGATATGTCAGACGATGGTGTGCCAGCCAAAACCGCAAGTTGTACAAGTACCACCACCGAGGGAGTTCTGTTGTTATCCATCATCACCACCAGTATTGAAGTGCGAGCCTGGATGTCCATGTACGCCTTGCGGGCCTTGTGGACCTGTTTGCGGACCATTTGGGCCATGTGGGCCTTGCGAACCATGTTGCGGTCCTTGTGCTCCCTGTGGACCTTGCGGACCCTGTGGACCTTGTGGACCTTGCGGACCTTGTGGACCTTGCGGACCTTGCGGACCTCGCGGACCTTGCGGACCTTGCGGACCTTGCGGACCATGTGCACCTGGCTTTCCATGTGGAAATGTTTGCCCTTCCGGTTGTGGACCTTGTGGGCCCTGCGGTCCTTGTGGACCATGCGGTCCTTATGGACCCTGCAGTCCCTGTGGATCTATCGGTCCTTGTGCACCCTGCGGTCCTTGTGGGCCATGTGGTCCTTGTGGACCTTGTGGACCGTGTGGACCGTGTGGACCGTGTGGACCTTGTGGACCTTGTGGACCTTGTGGCCCATGTTGTTAAATGTGGAGTTGTGGGAAATCTGTTCATTTTTGGAGATCTTTTCGGGGCTATTCTCTTCATTAGTACAAGTATAAGGTAAGCAAAAACGGCGTAATTTACAAGATAATGTAATGTGACTGTGAATTACGCTTAAAACTTTCTTACCTTATATTTGAACTCCCCTCAAATAAAAGTAAATTTATTGCTTCTGTTGCTAACTTCGATTTCTTTTTTTTATCATTGCAGTTAAGGCGATGCAAGAGTCGTGAGCTACGTGCCTCAATATTATACACAAAATGCGATTGTATAAAGCGAAATGGATTACAAACCGATTGTCCACGAACCGAATGCCAAGGAAGATGCGAATGTTTAACAAAACCATCACCATCGTGTTGTCCGTCATCGTTCAGTAAAAGGTTTGAACGAATTACAATGGGCAAGAAATCAAATCCAACTGGACCATATCGATGTCGCGATGTATGCGGTACACCATGTGGACCTTGTTGCCCACCAGGACCTGGCTTTTGCTGTGGACCTTGTGGTCCTTGTGGCCCTTGTGGTCCTTGTGGTCCTTGTGGCCCTTGTGATCCTTGTGGCCCTTGTGGCCCTTGTGGCCCATGTGGTCCTTGTGATCCATGTAATTAAAAATTGCATGAACTTATCATTTGACTCGTAATTTCATATAAATACTATTTTTGTTGTAGGCTGTGGAGTGCCATGTTTGGCTGGCGACCCTTGCTGTGGACCTTGTGGTCCTTGCTGTGGACCTTGTGGTCCTTGCTGCTAATTTAATTTAGGGAATAAAAAATTTACTAAGTGTACAAAACGCATTTTTTTGGTTTAGAAAATTTATTTGGAAATAAATAGAAATTTAAATTCTATAAAAGTTAGCTGGTTCGCACCTAAACGATTGTCTGTAATCCCATCAAATCATTTGACATAGTTGTATGGTTGGTTTTTGGTGGCTTTGGTTTTTGTGGCGGCGTTGGTTTTGTACGTTTTTCCCACATTTTGGCTACATTAGCAACATGACCGGCACGAAATGATCCTTCTGCCTGTGATGAACAACAATGCTCATCTACGGCAATCCCTTTTGCATAAGAATTGTCTGAAATGAAGCCTTGATTCTCGTTTAGGACCAAGGATGGCCTTGCCTGCCGATATGCGGGCTGTTGAGAAAGTTGATCTAAATAATCGTCTTTCCAGTGCTGTATATGTTTTTTACTAATGTATGAATTTGGTAATAGACGTTTTTGGTTGCGCTGCGTATTTACCGATTCCAAGATTGGCTGCTGACGTTCTGGTAAATTAACAGTTTGAATAGATGCATCTTGGCCTAAATGGCTATAGCGCCCAGACGAAATTATTTCATCATCGATTTGAACACTTCTGCTGCGATCCAATAGTGGCTTATCGCGGACCTTTATTTGTACCCCAAGAGGTTGAACATCATTTGTTGTCATCACTTTTGAATGCACTTCAATTTTCTCGCCAAGTCGATAAGAATGAGTATTTTCAGAAAGTTGTGGTAAATCCGCCTGTGTATGATGACTTGCTGAGCTGTATAACGGGTCCGTAAGATCAATGATAAATAGAATACCTACAAATATTGACATACATCCCATAATTATAGCATTATCATATAACTCCCTTGGTATTTGATACATTGATCCGAGGACAAGACCACCCATGGCAAAAAATAGTATCACGCCAAAGCCAAGAAAAAATTTCTCAAATGCTGTCGGATGACTCCTCGAATCGATACATCTGTAAGCAAACATATAAGAATAAGAAGAAGCATTTAGTGTTGTTATTAAGCGATATAATAGCGTTTATTATTAGAGCGCTAATTTGTTATGCGCATACACACACTCTAATCTAGATATTTTTTTTGGAGATTCTAAATAAATGCGAGAGGTGACGATTGTGTATCTATTTATAGCATAAGATCGTGAGTTTGGTTACGTCAAAAACGCACAGTGCAATAAAATAGCGAATTTTCGGGGTCATGATTCCCCAACATTGTAACGGATAGATCATTATAGGTAAATATTGCATATAAAGGTAATTTTCTGTACGATTAGATACGCGAATAGTAATTCAATTGTCTTTAAGAATTCAGTGGCGGCTAAACTATTTTTAAATTTACGCTATACACTTATGTCTAAATACTGTAGCATAATTTCGTAAAATCGATTTCGAAACACAAATTTATGGTAACCCCTCCCATGGGAATTTTATTAAATTTTAAAACAATTGACTAACAACATAAAAAAAACATACCTTGATATCACCATTAAGGCCGTAATTAGAGTGTAACCGCCATATGTTATATTGGCAAATGCATTTCCCGCTTCCGACCATGTCACATTATTTAATAGGCCCCATTCGCGTGACAGTTTCCGATTTAAAAAGTAAAGTCGACTTGCCTCGAGATCCGTAAAGACTTTCATCACGATACACGCTATGCATGATAACTATAACAACACAACAACAAAAATTGTAACAATTTAATCACTACGTCACTTGAATAAATAGCGGGGTGGTGTCACTTACTAATTCTAAAATTTTTATTGCAATTCGAACTTTTGGTTTCATTATTTGGATATCTAAACACGACTGCAATATACAAATTATGTTTTATTCACAAAGCACGCTACACCTTGATCACTTCATCTTTAAGATCTTTGTCGGTTTAATTATAACTTCAATCAAACGTATCGATCAAAATTTGATTCAAGACTGACGAATTTTTTTATATTGTTGGTATACGATTTAAAAATAAGAAATATTCAAGTTTATAATGAAGTAAATTATATTAAAGATTTATTTTGTTGTTGTGTTTTAATGAATAGCAAAACAATTGATAGGTATGTGAATTACATGTATGTACTGTGTACGTATATCCATAATTGTTTTATAATATAGAAACATAGAATGGGACTCGTTATTGGTGTAGTGCAACCAACTACTGAAATGTAAGTAAGAGCTGGAAGCATTGATTCCAATTACGTCAAGGAGGCCTATCAGATAAAAACAGAAAAGTGTATATACTCACGAGATACTTCGGTTTTATCTTCTCTGCGCGATGTTGTAATTTACTGGTGGAGTTACGAAATGCCAACAATCTGCGCTTGGTAATAACACGTGCTATAAATTAATACTACAAGTTTGTGTTTTACCGAACATTTAAAAAGTTTAATAAGGGATTGTCGTCTTTGCATCATGATACAGTTCGTTAGCGGTCTATTGATAATTTTTTGTAGTTATTGAGATTTTTTAATTATTTTTAGCCATGTGATTTCTGTAACGAATAAAAATAAATGGTCCATCACAGGGTCATATCGATCATATCAAGTAAATCCGACTTAATCTATTTTGATGTTTTATCCCGAGTAAACATCATAATTAAATATCAACAGCAAGGGCTTTACCGTTGATATTTAATTATGATGTTTGCAGCTTTGTTTGCTGTAAGTGACTCCAAAAGTGTACGTGCGACTTTGTAGAAATTACTGCATTGTGTTTATTATTTCGTTTCTATAATCTCAAAGCTCTGATTTGTTGGAAAACTTTATCAAAATTTCAGTTTATTTTCTTACAGGTTGCCAAAATGCAATCATCCAGTCTCGGTGTCAAAAGGTTATCAATCATAGGGGTCAATAAATCCTTCAGGCAAAACAACGTATATCATTCTGTCAATTTTCGCGGGTTTAACTTATAACTTTTTCATGAAAATGAGGCTCGTGCTTCATGTGTAGAAACACATTATTTCTACTTAAAATTTTATCTAGTGTAATCTAGTGCTTCTAGAGTAATAATTGATGACTGATTTTGATAAATGTGTTTACGATTAACGGTTGCAACTGTTGAATACATGTTTACCGTTGTACCAAATCTTATGGTAAATATTGGCAAGCTCATGGCTACAATTTACAGTACCTGGCAATTGAATTTGAGCCACCCTTGCTTATCAAGTAATTTGTAATACAAGCAGTTTGTATTGAAACATATTTCAAATTTTCGTTTGTAAACGGATTTAGTTGTTCAAAAAGTATCTATTTTTATAAATAGCAACCCTTATATTATTAAGGCAATGCCAGCATTACCGATTTGGGACAGGCACCTTCTATTACAGTCTAAGCTCAGTTAGTACAATATGTAAAAGGGGTGCGAATAATACCCAAATTTAGTTGAAATGTGTACGTGCTCGTGTTAGGAAGTGTTTTAATAATGTATTGTGAATTTTATAAATTTTTTGTTGAATTTTTAAGCTCTGTAATTTATTCGGAATGGGAAAAGTGAAAGATTTTAGTATCGAGGATACAATTAAAATGGAGACTTCATTAAAAGCATGTATATGCATTCGAACCGTCATATTGTAATAATGCCAAAAGTTTCTCGGCATACAGTCGACCGAATAGTCACATTAATTTTACCACGTTTTTCTTAACTTGCTTTCTTGTCTGTCTATCTGTCTGTCTATCTGTTTTGGTCAAATTTTGAGGCCGAAATTTGAAGCGATTCGATTTCGCTGAAATTTTGTTCACTTGGTTGTTTCACCTGACAATTCCATATTATCAAACATTCGAAACAAAAATTTAATATTTTTAAATGTGATTTCGTTCAGATGGATGAATATTTAAGGCAGCATGCACCGGCACGGCAAGCTCCAATTGCATTTGCACCGCAGAGCCAAGTTCTTCAGTATTGACAGAACATGTCCATGTTCAGACATCTGTCATGGCTCCAATTGATGTTGTTCAGCCAGATGTCGAAGATGAACTTGTTGAAAGTTTGAATGTCAATGAAATTGTTCGAAAGACAAGAGATAACATTGTTAATGTTAATCATGAAAAGAACGCAGACGAATTTTCATGGATTTATTTTTTCCCAAAAGGAATCTATAGTTTGAAAGAAAATTTCACCATTGGATTACTTTCAATCGTGAATCTTGGGAAGAGATACACAATTTCAACGCAATGATTATCTTTTCTATGCGCTTGCTATGTTTGAGTATGATAGAGTGAAACCTACAATTTCTGCTTGTGTTAAGAAGGTCAGAGGACAAGAAGGTGTTGTTGAAGATTTTCATATTTATATGAGACATTTGAGAGGATCAGCAGCTTATTGGCGGAGTGCAAACAGCGAATTAGTTGCACAGCTTCGATGCATTCAACTTGGTTTTTGACATTAAGTTGTAATGATCTAAATTGGTTAGATATGCGTAAGTCATTGTTAATTGCTGACAATTGACTCAATGAAGACCCAGCAAGCATTAGCTTAGATGAGGCTCAACGTCTCATTGAGCGTTATCCAGTTGTTGTGAGTAGACATTTTCAAAGAAGATTGGATGGTTTTATGAAACATTTAAAAGCAAATGATAAGATTCTTGGTGGAAAAGCAAAAGACTTTTGGTGACGAATTGAATTCCAAAATAGAGGCAGTCCTCATATGTCCATATGGTCATTTGGATTGAGAATGCGCCATCATTTGAATCAGAACAAGGAATTAAATTAATTGATGAGGTCATTTCTTCTTATTTTCCATCAGAGGAAGAAAATCCAAATTTACACAAGTTTGTCAAAAAGAATCAAATTCATAGACATACACATACTTGTCACAAGAACAATTCGGAATCATATCGATACGGATTTCTCCGACAAGCATGTAATCAAACCAAAATCATCTCTCAAACATCTGATGAATTTGTCAGAAACGCAGGTAGGTTTCAGGTCTCAGTGGTTTGACACCATTTTTGGCCCATTGTGATACCACGCATTCACGCCACATCATTAACCCAACCCATCCACCTATTCACATACTCATACAACTACAGTATACCACCTGCACATTGCAAGCTCCATGTCAACCTGTACATTGACATGGACGGTGGGTCGGCGCTGAATTCTGCACTCCATCAGAGGGTCTTAGTTGTGTTTATTAACATCACCGATTGTAATCGATGATGAAAATTCGATTTGCATCTAGCCTCTGATGGGATTCGCATTTAGAATATGCGGTTTAAAGAGACAACCCCAAGACAAATATGTAAATAATTACATTCCTGCAATACTTCGATTATGGGATGGTAATATGGATATTCAGCCATGTGTAACTAATGAATTTATCGCACACTACATAACTAAGTATATTTCAAAGTCGGAACCTACTAATGCAAATGAGAGTGTTGCACAGGCCATTAGGCAAATTCGCAGAGAAGAAACAGACGTTTCAAGAAAATTGTTTAAGGCATGCAACAACGTTTCCACATTTTACGTTTCGAAGGTAATCAGGCTACGAGAGTTTGTATGCCTTATTGAATTCGCAATGCTTTTTGAATCGTATATTATGCAAAAAAGACCGATGACAATGAGGAGAGTGTAGATGCTGAGATCGAAGAACCAGGATTAGTGAGACGATTCATCACTCTCACTGATAATTTTAAAATGCTGATAAGAAATATTCCTGCTATATAACATAACTTTTTATCAGTACGAAACCAAGCTGCCAAGAAGCTACCTAAGGGAGTTCTCATTTTTGCAAGGGTTTGTGTTCTTTGTGTACACAAGTACGCCCTGGGGTTAAAGGTTTTTGGGAGGGGAGCGCATTTTTTCTACTTTTGTGGTAGAAATATTGTTAATAAATGGCCTCTTTGTTTTCTGCGACTAAAATAGTCGTAAACATTGTATGGGTGTCCATTAAAATAATATTTTGTCCGAAAAGCCGAAAAAATTCTTAAACAAATTAAATTCACGGACGATTATAAAATTCTTCATAAAATTTCTTTTTAAACGTAATTTAACAGTGTAAATTATTATTAAATTATTTTATCAGTTCAATTTAAAATAAGAAGATCAACTACAATACATTTTAAATTAAATAATATCAAAAATTTTAAAACTTAATTTTCTTTACAATTATGCGAATGAAGAACAGCTCCATAAAGTTTTCAAATTCATAAAAATCATAAAACGCTCGCTTTAAATTAAATAGAGGGAATTTCCACGATCAGCGGAGGAGTCCAGAACTTATCTAAATCAACAAATTGGCGAACTTTTTTAAACCCTAAAGCTGTAGAATTTTTCTCCTGGAGAGAATTGGTCTAGTATACAGTGAAAACACCCATTCCGTTCATGTTGGACAATTCATTTCTAATGCGAGTTTGATTTTTACAAAATACACTGTAAATTTTAATTAGAAACTTTGTTGTTGGTTTTAGGACAAGTTAGGACAAACTTCACGTCCGTTTCCATATAAATTGCTCTATAAAATAAAAAAAGATTCAATTTTCGAAATGCAACTTTTATGCCTTAATGCCTTGGAATTTCAGTATGTGCCCATACTTCATATTAAAAAGTGTAATGTAGACTGTTTGAGTATAGACCCTGATTACAACAAAATTAGAACTAAAGTACATATTTATTTTCTTGTTGATAAATTGCTGATTATGCAACTCACTGTTACCTATTTAACCGGAGACATCACATTTTGAAACAGAAAATATCGGCAATGCACTAAAACTCTACTTGAACCATGAACAATTTTAAACAGCGATACACAAAAATTGCAATTGTATAAATAATATTTGCTCGTATTATACAAAAAGTAGATTTATTATAAATTTTAGTTTTCATTCATTTTCATTTTCAATTGGATTGTGTACGACAACAATAATCAAGTCAAAATGACACATTTCACACGGTAGTAAAATACAATTCAGTTCATATGTTCTGTATACGATTAGACGATAAAATATTAAAAATAACAACAAAACGAAAACATTCAAGAAATTAGTAATTATAGAAGTAGTAATTATATAAATAAATAACGCATGACGTACGAGTAAAATGATCGAGTTGGTAGTGACGTTCTTTTTTTGTGGTGTAGATGTCTCTAAATGTTATTGAATACATTTAGGCGCTCCCGATCATAGAGCTTAAAGTTTTCGCCGCACACCAAATATGTAGAGCAATAGTTTCTGTTAGTGTCTCGATCGCGCGATAATAAATAATATTTGTTTTAATATTTAAATTGAATTTACAACGTCGGATATTTAATGAATTAACAAAAACATTTTAACTCCAGAGAAATATAATTTTGTTCGAAGCGTGCATACTCATGAGGCATTGCGGCTAATATTCGGGTAAATCATTTACTGTAATCAAAGTATACATGTTTGTTTTTATAATTATTTATTTGTCACTGCTACAATGTAGTCAAACAGTCCAAACTATCCAATTATTCAAAACAAAAATTTTTAAGTTTAATTCTTAATACCTTGAATAATTTTAAGTTAAAAAGTTGATCGGAAACAGATACCACAGTTTCGTTACCTGTACAAATAAATTCAGAATTAGGTAAAGGCAAAACTCTAGGTGTTTTATTTGATTTACATGAAACACCCAGTGTTTTTAATTTGTTCCATAATACTTTAGGATTATTAACGTTACCAAAACAAATTTTTTAGGTTTGCTTATAGCTCTGATTGTTTTATTTCTAAATTATTTGAACGTTACAAGGTCATTCTGTAAACCAGGGGCGGTATGTTGTACCATCATTTCGAAATTCGAAAAAGTCGAATGGCGGTATGTTGTATCATTTTCGAAAAGCAGAAACGATACAACTTTCATTTTTCCGATTCGACTTTTTTCGATTCGAAGTGATGGTACATCATACCGCCCCAGACCTCTTGCAGGATTTGTACCAAGGAGCAGAAATGCATTTGTTTATGATTGTTGTGCGAGGTATACAAATGGAATCCAAATGTAAAAAATTTGATACTTTTTACGCTATTTGCCGTAGGCAGTTGGCGAAACACACTTACACTTAATAAACACATTTTATTAAACACTTGTTTTTTTATTTCGCAGAATTAGATTTTTGAATATTTTATTTAAAAAATTAATTCAAAAAGTTTAAAAAATCACTCGATCGATTTCGACTTGTTAGGTCATCATCAGTAGTATCTACTGATTTGTAAAAGTAAAAATTAGTTATATATAGCAGAAAAAAGCAAAAATTAAACAAAAGAAAGAGGGACAAA
This sequence comes from Nephrotoma flavescens, assembly GCA_932526605.1. NCBI lineage: Eukaryota > Metazoa > Arthropoda > Insecta > Diptera > Tipulidae > Nephrotoma > Nephrotoma flavescens. The sequence goes on along the minus strand of OW052221.1, from coordinate 326,217,614 downwards.
AATAAGCAATAAAAATTATTGTAATAAAAATTAATCTATTGATTGCGCAGGTGTGCGATTTGTCATCGGCTGAGTAACAAAATTCAACGTATATTGAAGTACATTTAATTACCCGAGGTATTAGTCAAATTATAGAAAAGGGCGGGGTCTGTAATTGGTGAGAAACGAATTTCTCTCTGTTCGTTAAGGATATTTTGGTTGAGAAATATTGATTTCCGAATTTCGTAAGACTCTAAGGTATATAAACGTCTGCCTTTAGGTTGTATATGTAATATGTCTAAATTGTTCAAGCTAGCTGTATGATTTTCTAAAGTTAAGTGGTTATGGAAAGTTGATTGATTGCAACCAGATAAATGTTCTTTAGCTCTAACTCCAAACTTGCGCCCAGTCTGGCCAATATAGGAGAAACTACAATCATTGCAATTAATCCTATAAACGCCAGATTTGGAAAGGCGATCAACTCTAGGTTTATTGTTAAAAATCATTTTCTTTAGTGTGTTATTAATATAAAATAATAATTGGCGTTGTTCGTTTTTCCTATATACTCTAAGCGACGCCAATTTTCCCGCGTTGGACTATCCGGTGGATAAATACCCGTTAGAGTTTTACGCTTTAGCTTTTTATTCAATAACTTTAATATAGTCCTAGTTGCATATCCGTTATTCGTTGCAATTTGTAGAATCATATTAAGCTCTGTGTTATAATTTGAATTTGTCAAAGGCATATTTATTATCCTGATGATGACCTAACAAGTCGAATTCGATCGAGTGATTTTTTAAACTTTTTGAATTAATTTTTTAATTAAAATATTCAAAAATCTAATTCTGCGAAATAAAAAAACAAGTGTTTAATAAAATGTGTTTATTAAATATAAAATTTGAATTAAATGCGTCGAGTAAATTATTTACATCAGGAAACCAATAAAGATTTGACCAGTCTAATGAACAGAAACAGTTTTTAAAATTTTCATAATTGATATAGCTCAGGAACATAGGTTATATGTAGTTTTATCTCTGGCCCGACTAAATTACAACTTACAAAAAAATAAATATTGATTCTATATGGTAGAAACTGCAAGTTGTCCAAAAGATATTTTTTAATCTAGTTGGTCCAAGCAGTAAATAATGCAAGTTGTATAAATTTAACCAATCAGTAAATTTATTACTAACAAACATACATATTATAGGTTAAAGTCAAAACAACAAATAATTTTTAATATCATTTATAAATCATCAATATCTTTAGGTCGAGTTGGTGGTGGATTATAAATAACGTCCCTTAAGCTAGCAGAACCCATACAGCACAACATTACAAGATAGTATGGATAATTAAAGACTAATAATAGGCTAATTTAATGCCACATTATTTGCACATTTACTTATTAAATTACATGCCACACGATTGACGCTAGCACCGGAGCAACAAAATAGTGTACTGTCTATAAAAAGTAAATTGCATTTGCCGCACTCTATTATAGTTTTGGGCAGCTCAAAAAGCCTATATATACACTTTATTGACTATTGTCACTCACTTAAATTATCAACGTCTCACTGAATACATTTGACGACTTAATATATAAAATTTGAATTTCCGAAATGTATCTGGATCGTAATCATTGTGTAACGGTCCGAATGGTTCCGATGTGCTACTTGTGCCAAAGTTTCAAAACACTTATTTTCTATATTTATCCCCTTTAAAAAAGTCCTAATCTGTCAGATCACTATAGTCATGAGCTCAATATTCGAGGTGTGTTCGAAAAGCAACAGGAATTTTGTAATTTCGTGCGTTGTAGCGGTCCGATTCCCCCATGATTTTTTCTTTGTAGTGTTGGGTAAACATATCTGAACACTATCTGTATGGTGTTAGCCATATGGGATATTTAGTCTGTTGTCAGCTGTCAAAACAGTTATATGTGTTTTGGTAAGTTGGTGATTAGTTATTGTATAAAATATAGATCAGAGACTTTGTTAAACTTTGCTATATATATAAGAATCGATTAAAGTGAGGTGAAGTTTAAAAAATATTAAATATTGCTTAAAAAAGCATTTCCAAGACGTTACGCCCCACCACATCAATAACCGATAAAAATGTGAAAACAGTATGATAGAAAGGATTATAAACGGTCGCCGAATCGCGAAAACGCAACCCGAAAAAATCCCCGCATTCGTGGTGAAATTCAAGGCTCTTGCACCACGATAATACATCTACTTTTTCGTAAATTTTTGGGCAAAAACGAAAGATCGAGTTTCAGAAGTGTTTCGTGGATTAGAAAAAGCGGTGGCACAAGTGTATAACATCTAACAGGGACTATTTCTACATGACGACAAAAAAACTTTAATTCACGTTACTTTTGAACACACCTCGTATTTTTATCGAGTTCCATAGATTAGGCTACATTGATTAATATTTCCGAAGCTGATGTACATTCTGTAATCATTGATTTGCTCAGTTGGATGAACAATTTTTATACCACCCTCATTTAAGAAGACAAAAACTTGACGAAACAAACGGTTCAATGGAAAACAGCAGTTTCATTAAAAAACCGCGATGTTTTCTATTTTAACGAAAGTAATCCATCGTTAATTTCAATGTTATAGGCTATATCGAGGAGCATTTCCTTCATTCTAATCTTTAATGTGGGTTCCGATATAGCACTTCTTCCAGTGGACTCGTAAAAGTCATTATGCATTTCCCAGAGCAAACAGATTTGATAAAAACGCGCAACTAAAATGAATGCTAAGTTTACAATCAAGTCGTGCTATTATAGTCTGTAACTTATTGTAATACTTAAATATTTAGTTCGTACGGTATTAGAGAGTGGTTGAGAAAACCGTTATCACCCATGTGTAGGTGTTTTTACTGCGGAATTTACAAAAATGAATTTCCATTACCCCACACAAAACGTGCCAAGTTCAATATCTAAATATTTCTCGTAATAGCACATCCATTAATAAAATAGATCATAGTACGTCCAATAATAATAATAATAATCATTAGCAAATTGTAAAATTTCACTTGCAATTAACGTACGTAACTTAAATTAAATAAACAAAGATTTAAATATAGATTTTTTACTCGTCTTAGTTTCAGATACCTACCACTCGTGGGATACCGAAGAATGCGGAAGTTCCTCGCTTTCTAGTTCTAAACAAAATCAATTTATTTAATTTAGTTTTTAACAAAAAAAATGTTCATTAATAATATACAAATCATATTTACGAGTACGGTATAGATTAAAAGATATAATTAATGATGAGAACTAATTTAGAGTTTGTTTAGGTTTAGAATTTAGAATTTTTATAGGACGACATGAGATTACTAAAATTTCTTCTGGCTTAGCCGCTATTTTAACGCTAAGTTAATGCGTGATTATGGCACTTAAATGACTACAAGAAAAAATTATTCTTACACATATATTACATATCTAAATTAAAATGTAAAAAAAAATACTTGGCTAGTTCGGTACTTTTTGACTAACACAATTGCTTGCTGTACATAAAAATTGCATTGAAATTATTTATTATTAAAACAAAAATTTGGCTGTTGCATCTAAAAATATCGGCATACATTCGTTACCGTCGAATTCCAGCTTCCATTATCACAGTAGTGTATACTGTGACGATATAAATGCGCGGGAATATCATAATTGGGATCGCACTGAATTCGGCATAGAGATCCATTCGCAACACTTAATCCGTTCTCGTTGTTTTCGATTGGATCGTTTCGCATTTCGCAGGAGAATTTACCGTGCTGTGGTGGCAATGGAAAATCACAATATGTCGTGCTTATTGTTTTTGACGATTTTGTTTCCAAATCTTTTACGTGTCGCGTTTCGGCAATTGGTACAGAGATCTCCGGTTGATGATTCATGTAGTCATTACTGTTTGTGTTGAACGAGTCACGCTTATAAATTGAGTAGTCGATTTCATCAGAAGATTCTATATTTATATATAAAAGAAATTTATTAGTATAACTGAGATTTAATCATTTTGAGTGGCTACTAACTGTCTACAATGCATTCTGGTTCTTCTCCAATCCATTGTGTATCATCACCACACTCAACTGGTTCGTTGTGGCTTAGAACCCCATCAGTTTTACATGTGAAGTGACATTGAGCTCCCCAAACACCCAAAATATCACATTTAACCCGAAGATCACGATTTTTTGGGAAGTACCGGCCACATTGTCTCACAATCACTTTATACTTGAGAATACAATTTTGTTCGTATTGGTTTGATTTTTTGTTCAAAATTCTCGCAATGAAAGAGTGATCACCTTGAGGTAAAACATAATTTACTTTCTGTCCGAATAACGTCTCAAGTTGATACAAATTTTTAGATATTTGTTGATTTCGGCACGTTGATAAATTTGGTAGTTCAATCACAGCCCCATCTAAATATTTTTGGGCCACCACTGTCCGGGCTGGTGGACATTTAACACAAACCTTTCCATTATTATTATCATTAACTAGTCGTTGCTGCTGCGGTTGTGCCCCACCATTTTTGTTATGATTACGACGCCGTAAATTACGCCGTTGGTTTTTATTGGATACTTCTCGATTAATTGCGTTTACCTCATCCCCAATTGAATTCTTCTTAACCAAATATAATTGGGATTTGTCGTGCTCAGGGCTCACGTGTATACGTGATTTGTTATGGTTATTTCCGCTTTTCTTTAACGGGATGGTTGCTGTCTGAACATATTTCATAACGTATTCTGAATTATCTGCCGGGTCACTTTTTACGTACTGCAAACGATATTCGTCGTTGTTAGTGTAAGCACTCTGTAATGTTTGGTGAGGTTGATCGCTACGTTTTTTAATCGAATCTCGTTGATGATGTCGACGATCTTGATTTTCTGTTCCATGTTTCGATCTACAAAACAAACAAAAAATTTAAATTTAAATTAGCAAAACTTTATTAAAATTGATTGATTTTTTATTAAGATTTTTATTTATTTTCAATAAACTGATCGCATGATCACGAATTTTCGTTTTATCTTTTATAAATTACGTTGTTGATTTTTGAATGAATTTACGGTTGAACGGTAGATTATTACGAGTACGGTAATAATTTATTAAAATGAAACTACATCTATAAATAGAAACGGTGATATTTGTTTTTAATTTGCCGAAATTGGCTTGGGTTAACTTCAATAGTTAGTCACATCATCTATAGTGTATACCGGTAAATGCGATGCTCATATTTGTTAAAAACCACAACTTATAATCTAGCGGTAAATTATATTTCCTTTTTATTAACTTATTGGTGGCCACAATATTTTCGCGATCACAGAAGTTTCAGATTCAATTGAAACTCTAGTACTTATTGTAGCGCAAGTCAATTTCGAAAGCTAAGCCCTTTACATTTCTATCCCTAATATAAAAAATATTGTTCTGATGTGTTAAAATTAATTTAACTAAAGTAGTTTTATTTTTAGATGCTATATATTCATCCTTACAGTCAAACTGAAATTTATTCATGTCGGCCGACGGTGTTGATTATATTTTTTATACCTTGGGTGCCCTCCATCTTCCTGATCTTACTTATGTGAAAGATCAGAGAAAAACACTCATTATTTGCTGTACGCCAAAGCTGCATCTGAGGTTCAGCCTTGTTTTAATTTTCATAAGCTGAATTAAGTGTAGCTCATCAATGAAGATTTTTCTTGTAGACCCAATGGTTTACAGTCTATCGTCATAAAACAATGCAAAAGCACTCCTTAAACCACACATCAAACTGTCAATATAGGTGAATGTAATGGTTTTTCATGAATAATTTGTGGATTTTCTTCGCACCAGAATCGACAGTTTTGTTTATTTACCGCACCATTCAGATGAAAGTGAGCCTCATTTGAAGTTGTTCCAAGGCAAAATCAGCAAATTCACGACGTTTACGGTAGTCCAATGGCTACAGTTCTTGAGTGAGAACAATTTTATACGGATGCAAACCCAAAACTGCCAGGTTGTGGTTTGAAACAGTCCCAATTCTTGAGTAACGTCTTGGAATCGACAAATTACGGTCTTCAGCAATACTTGCCTGAACGGCAGCAATATTTGCATTACTTCGAGCGTTTCTTTGTCTTATTGGCACTTGAACATTATGTATAGAAAATGTGCGCTCAAAATTTTCATCAATTCGATGAATAGCGAGCACACTTGGACGAAAATTACGACTATGAAAGAGCAAAAGCGCACGAAAAGTTGAAATTGGAGAACGATTATTTTGATAATAAAACTGAATAATTTGTAAACGTTGTTCTTGCGTATATCTTACCATGATTCTTTCTTACTCCTATATCAAGGTATATTTATAACAAGTAGAAATTTAAAATTAATATGACTAAAAATATAAGCATCGGACGAAATTAATTAAAATTAATATCCTTATTACAGCGCCATCTATCATGAATCGAAAAATATGTTTCAAAGAAATCCTACGTACTTAGCCGTAGAATTCGAATCTGCAATAAGAAATAGGGGTTTCTATTTCAAAGTTACCTCCCGCCCCACCTACAAGAAGTGGAGGATGGTTACTAATTTTAGCACTAATGTATGCCCCCCTTGGAATGATTAAATTTTGATCATGAAGATTTTTTTAGTAGAGTGCCTATTTTCCGCGATATTTAAAAGTTTCAGCTTAAAAAAATTACCTAGTATAGATATCAGCTTTGACGGTATAACTATATAGGACAGAACATATGAAAATGTGTTTCTCACGCAGACAACCAAATTATGCTGGTACCACGAAGTATTTTGCTAGAACTGCCAATTTGAGCATTAAAGTCACCCAAAATGATTTTGCCATCATGTTGAGGTATTTTGCTCAGAAACTTTCAAGATGATCGTAGAAAGCATCTTTTGTTTGTTCGAGAGAACCTTGAGCGGTTCTGAATGAAATGTTACGGCCTGAGCAAACAGTATTCGATAATATTCCGAAACCTCTTTCAAAGTGAGTATTGTTACTTCGGGAGTAATTTCAGCAAATGATTTTGGTTGTATGGGTTTTTCATTTGTGATGTAGCTGTTTTTGTTATTCTGTTATTCTGATATATGCGGATAACATACAAATTTTCAAAATTATTTCATGCATCAATCATGTAAAGAACCCGATCTAAATAATTTCAGTAGATTATCTACAACTCAGAAATTGACTCTAAACACCACTATAAATGCAAACGACAATGCATTGCACCCGGAGATTCGCGCTCGTTAATTTTGATTATTTCATTGATGCTTTATTGATAGGATTTAGGAATGACTTGTACTTCAAATTTTCATTCCTTAAATGCATAGGAAGTTGCAATTCTGGAATAACATTGGTTAAAGCTTTGACGTTTGAATCAGGAAGTACCAGGTTCGAATTCCAATAGGGGCAGGATGCAAAAGAGGATTTTAATCAATTAGTACGATCTGTGATGAAAAAACTGGAGTGCAAAACTCATGGACCGACCCATCTTCCATATCCATTACTATAAGCTGGCATGAAGCTATGTATGGCGCAGATGAAAACGTAAACCGGACCTATAGTCGTATTCTTCGATTTGGCAGGCAACTGCGTAAGGTAAGACGGGAAAAACGAACCGAGAAAGAGTTGGGTATTCTTCGGCCCCAGAACCGATTGCAGGGATTAAATCATAAAAAACAAATTTAGATCAAATTCGATGATTGGTTTTATTTGAAGGTTTTCGAGACCTTTGTTAACGAAATTTTATATATCTCGTTTGTACACTTGCTACTGGAATACGGTGCTGTCATTTAGAGTCCATTTTATAATAACTGTTCATAATAATCGCATTGCAACAGTTCAAAGGCGCTTTTTAATATTTTCTCCGAAGGTTGTTTCTTCGACATTTTATTCGCAGGATTGAAATTGACAAAATCTTGTTCATGCATGACTTGAACGATATGAGGTTTATACTCCAGTAAGTGTGCTTGGGTATTCTAAATTAAGCTAATATTTTGAAAAGACAAATTGATCTGTCAATGTAAGCCAATTTATAATTTGATAAAAAAAGAAAAACCGTGCTGCTGTTGAAATGAACAAGATTTAACGATTTTCCGAGAGAATTAAAAGGTTTTTGGCTACTGTATCATAATATCAACAACAACCAATTGGTGAGGATATACAGAGATGTGTCAGTACTTGTAGTACACCTGCTGCACTATTTGGACCGTTCGATTGCACGAAATAGTATGGTTGGTCATATAACGGTCATCTGGTGGCAGCGATAATAACAGAAAGTCAATAAACTGATGATGTAATCGATTTCTTACGTCCAGATCTAAAGAAACTGTCAATGATTCAATCATTAAGATGATACCAAAATACCAGTAAAAAGAAAATAAATCGAAGTATACCTGAATCTAATAAATTAAACCACAAATTACCATTTTATCTGTTACTATACTGCTATTGTTGGTACAGTATCTTGACGGTGGAAGATCTTACATCTATTTCATCGGCTACAGGTAGAAAGAAAATTTTCAGAAATTTTCGTAAGAGAGATTTCACGATTACACCGATTATAGAAAGAATGTCTGCTATCTTTCAGAGATTTTATAAATAATTATTGGCATAAGTATGGATAGAATTAGCTACCAATAGGATAATATTATAGTTAGAGGCCAAGTCAGATAAGGAAACTTAATAATTTGGAGGAATTGTTTGAAAGTATGTCTAAACTGATTCTTCACTGTAACATAAGCTATAATGAACACTTTCCCAACGATAATGTTAATTTGAACTGCATCTTGGATAAAACAGTATCCGGTCATTTCCTATAGAAGCCGATAATATTTAAAGGGTTGGCGATAAACATGTTGAGTCATGCATGGTGTACCGATCCAAGTTTTCCTGTATAGGTTTTTAAGTATAATCCAAAATTTTAACTGGTGGTGTTTACCAGGGATGATCAATAAGAAAGGCCGGCGAATCACCATATTACATGGAAGACATTATGACAACGGTTGAATAACGCAATACGCTCGTCGCTATCGTTCTTAAGTGGACATTGATCAGAAAATTAAATCAACTGTCAAACCTTGTAATGTATATCTTGCTCTTGATTACCGCAAGTGGTATAGTTTTGTACATAACCTACAGCTTAGTTGTGGCCAGGGATACACCTGGATAACGTCGGTTCATTTCTCGAAGGATTGCGGGTCTTTATATCGACAGTTTCTCGGAAACAACTTTAGCTATTTATTCAAAAATAGTATGGGATATGTCATCCTTTGCCAACGTAGAATAGTTTCACAAAACTACGACATGGCAATTATCAGAAATGATATTGTTTTCGTTTTTTAATTTAAATTAAATATCTAATTCGATTGGCCCTGGTCTTATGATCACATAAATGAAATAAGTTAATCTCGTTCATATAAGCATTTAAATTGATTCAGTCTTGATCGGTTGAATATTGCTCGACTTTGGTATAATACTTTTGCAAAAATGGTTTTTTTATATAAAATGTTAAAAATAATTTATCTAACGATAATCATACTAGTTGTCGCCGGGTTTTTAGATGAGGCTGACGATATGACACCATTCTCATAACATGTTATTTCTTTCACAGAACCATATAACTTACTCGTAACTCGTTATCGCTTGTCATCTAAATTATCACCTTACGTATACCTTATGAATATTATTTAAGCAAATTGTATTTAAATAAATTAACGGATTATTTTCAATTCATAAATTAATTTACTTATTTTTTTAAACCTAATTTGTCTAATAAATTGTTAATATAAATTACTTTTGGCTTTCCGTGCAACGCGTATACATTTTTTAAAAATAATTTGCAATTTGTGCGTTTCCTTTAAACCTACGCTAATCAATAAATTTAATTCCTTAATATGTTTGTTAATTAAATTTAAAAGCTGGTACAATTTGAGATTTAGATATTATGGAATGCTTATCTTTTAAATTTGCGTTTTTAACATTACAGAAAGGTATAAATATTCTTTAATACGTTCGATTTGTTTAATCGTTTATGTCGACAGTGCAATTAATTTATTTCTAGATGTAAACATAATTAAAATATTTTACGTTTCTATTGAAAATATAACGTTAGACATTTGTTTGAGTTCAATAAATTTTTAGGCAATGCCGTGCAAAATTTAATTAGCATTCAGCGAACGTTTAAAATTTATTACAACCTGAATATTGTACTCGTAAATCTTCGAAAACGTAATAAATTTATTTATTTGCAAATCTTTTAATCCGAATAATCATTGCATTACTTCTTATTATGCTTAATCTCAAAATAAAAAAAAAATTAAATAGTTTGTAAATGAGATAATTCAACTAAAATGTTTCTCTTGTGCCGTCTACAAAAATTAGAAAATTTTATGCATATTTGAAGCAGAAATATGTAGAAGTGGAAACACTAAATAAATTAGACTTGCGATAAATTAATTCAGGTTAATTGTTATTTGGATACGTGCTCGTACACATATAAATTTGGCATCAGTTTTGTGTACGAGTTTTAAATTTATTAAAATTTTCGGATCGAACTCAAAAAATTACAAATTCGAATTTTTTGTTTGGTACAAAATACTTAGGATTACTTAATAAATAGACATACTGTAGTTGCAACTTTAAGTGGAAGTGCCGATAACTACCCCTCATTATATTTCACATGGAAAACGCCGATATATAATGTTAAGATGATATAATTGAATTCTGGCTTCATGTTGTAACTTATTAAATGCAAAATACAAAAACGGAGTTCAACCATCCTTATTTGACAAGAATGTAGATTGGTTCGAACATTTAACATTTTATATCTGTAGTGGCTCTTGGAATATTTTCTTGCTAGAGCTCATGACCTTAACACCATCGCCAATTTAAATTGGAATAAATTTTGAGGTGCAATTAATATCTCACCGAAAATGCGTATTCCTTCATTCCATAAATTCAACAACAAATATACATGTTGTGAAGCGGAAAAGGTTTACATAGTTAAGCCAAGTTGCATGAAGGGTTAAAACCAGGGTTCGGAAGTACTTCTACTTTAGTGTGCAAAAAAACAACTTTTTTTATTCCGCATGCCAACTAATTTCATAATAATATAAAATAAATTTTAAATAGAAAACCAATACATAGTTTTAACTTTAATTTAATTCATAAATGTGTTATTTCAAACCTGTCTTAATTATAAAATTAAGCACCAAAATTTAAATCTTATCAATTATAAATGTATCCGTAATTAAATTTTAAATTATAGAAAATTTATCGTTGCAAAAGAAAGTGAGAAAGGGATTGTATTAATCATCTGTAAAATATTTAAGTATTTGGTAAAGCGGTAAATATTTTTTATATATATTTGGATGCTAAGTGGTCTACGTTTGGAGTATATTTTGTTTCTTTTAATGAAACACATGACCCAGAATTGTTTATGGTCATTCTATTCCTTGTTTTTGTTAACACGAAGTTCGTTTCTGAAAATAGGAATTTGCATTAATAAGTAGATGGAAACACAGATAACGCTATTGCCAACTTTCTTAGAGATGTGAAATTGTTTGGAATGCTTTACCACACTTCAATACTTCATTATCATATTTAACGATTTATTATCGTTTCTTATACCCTTTTCAATAATGGTTATTAAAATTTCAAATTTTTCGCCACCAAATTATGCTGCACTGAAATTCAGTATCCAACACATCAAAAGTCATCCAGGCAAAATCGTGAAAATTTCCATCAGAATGAACTTGTCAGGGTAGCTAACAAATTTAATAAAGTTTATAACTATTTTGACGTCTTTGAATCGAATTGCAAAAGATTCCTGTGTTTGTGTTAAACACCTCGCTAAATAATTCTTGTGACCCTCCTGTTTCAAACACATCAATATCTGCCACAAACTTTCAAAAAAACAGTAATGCGACCGAATAATATATCTAATGATTTTCCGATTCCCTGCATTTTTTGATTTAATTCATTTGAATAAATACTGAAGTCAGCCAGAAATGTTAACTGCATTACCAATTGGGGATCCGTTCATAACTGCATATTTTAAAATTACATTTCTCAAAACGCCATACTTAAAAACTGCGTAAGGTACAAAATTGCATTTTTCAAAACTGCATATTTCAAAACGGCATAGGTACAAAACTGCATTTTTCAAAACTGCACAAGACAGAATGAAATATTTTAATCGGTTATGAATCTAGAATTATCTTTTCATTAATTTCCGGAATCTGACCAACAGGTACGGTTGTTTATTACACGATGAAATTTGAGATGAATGAAATTTTTGAACATTTGTGAACGATTCTTGGATTAAATTCTAGGATAAAATCGAATGAAAAGGAACTTGACTATTTCTTAGTCGAGTAAGATTTAATTTCACATGTTTAGGTTTAGTATAGGTATGTTATAAGAAAGGACCTGATTAAAATGGAAATTAGAAATTATTTGAAGATTTAGTATGCATATAATATTCTCCTTCACCTAAATTTTTCTACCTATGTCGTTTCGAAAAATGAAATTTTGAAAAAGGCCGTTTTGAAAAATGTCTTTTTAAAAAATGTCGTTTTAAGAAATGCCTTTTTGAAAAATGCCGTTTTGTACTTATGTCGTTTTGAAACATGCAATTTTGAAAAATGCCGTTTTAAAAAATGCAGTTTAGAAAAATGCCGTTTTGAAAAATGCGTTTTGAAAAATGTCGTTTTGTACCTATGTCCTTTCCCATAAGGTACATGCAGTTTAGAAATATACAGTTTTGAAAAATGCAATTTTGTACCTTATGCCGTTTTGTACCTTATGCAGTTTTGAAATATGCAGTTTTGAGAAATGTCGTTTTAAAAAATGTCATTTTAAAATATGCAATTTCGACCTGGACCCTACCAATTGGTATTGGTTAAACAGTGAACAAACCTTTGCAATAATAAAGCTCGTCAAAAAGTCTGCTGACCATGCTTGGGCATCCATCAGTAGAAATTGAACAAAGTTTTTCAATACTGACATTCGAATCGATTAAAGCTTTTTTGATAACTTCCAGAATATTAACACCTCTTGTTCGTTTCAACAATTCCTCTCGCATTATTCCACCTGCAGCATAACGCATCGTAATTGCTAGCCTGGCATTGGGGTTTATGTCAGTACTTCCATCAACTGCCAATGCAAACACTTCAGCTGCACGGAGATCCGTTATTAATTGACAATTAACATTTTCATTCATTTTTAAAATCCGGTCCTTTACCATTCTTGCACTTAATTAAATGCCGTGTGTATGCGTGTACGTAATTTAACGTAAATTTTCCCCGTCACGAAATGCCTTTCCATATGTAGTTATTCATTGGTTATGCAAGCATCATAACTACAATAACAACACAATCCAGGGCCGACATGTTGTAAATGTCACTTTTTTCGCTTTGAAAGCCTAGCTACTTTGATGAAAATTTGGATTGACGAAAAAATATTCTTACTTCTAAAATATCGTTATTCTATCGAAAATGCATCGAAGCGAAAAAAGTGATAGTTACAACATGTCGCCCCATCGATGGAGTAAAGTTTTAAAAGTCGAGGTTTTTTCATTTGTTATTTTATTTGGCTATTTTCTTTTTTTATGAAAAATTTTGCGACCAGTGGTTCAAAAAAGGGCTCTTGTATAATATTATTGAAGCACTTAATAGTTTGTTTGCTCTATTGCCGGATATGTGTGATAATTTAATAAATTGACTATACTCTAAATCTTGAAGTTCATCTAGCATGCAATAGTTTTACTCAATAATTATACAACTTTACTCCATTATATCCCAGCGATTACTGCGTACTACCAAGTACTACTGCAAGTTTCTTTAAACTCGAGCGGCATAAAACAAATAATGGTGATGAACTAGATGGTTAAAAGATGTAACAATCTAGAGGATTTTTTTTTTGTTATTTTATTACTTACCGACGGTTTCAAAAATAAATTGAACACATTTTTGTTATAAATTCTTGTATTTTATAGTCGGTTAATTCTATTTATTTTAAAGTTTTAAATTTTTTAAAATAATTTTATATTATTTTTATGTGTTTGTAATATTTTTAAATTGGAAATCATAAATACTCGATTTCTTTGGTAAAACAGAAGGCCATATGTTAAGTGCACCTCCCAATTAGAACGTCGGTTCCATAATGGGACTATTTAATATTCTCGGTTGCTCAAAAAACAAACAACAATTTCACAAACTAAACAACACATTACCTCGAAGAAAATACACACATTAAGCTCGAAACAGAACAAGAGCGGTAACGACGAGCGTCGACGAATAAATAAAAAATATCGCCGCGATATCGCTGTAGCTAACAGAACAAGAGTGCCAGCGTATGGCTGTTGTTGACAAAAGTGTTGACTTTGTCTAGTTTACGTAGATGAATTTCGTGCGTTTTGCATAAAACCTAATACCAGAATTTAGTGCATTAAATAGTATTTAAATAATATATTAATATAGTTCAACACCAAGCGGCCAGACAGATTCATCCATCGCCGCCGAACATAACCTAAAATATTGATACTTCAATTGTTGTCCAAAACTCTCAAAATTAATCAAAACAAAAAAATCGCGGATCTTCAAATAATTTCTTCTCGACAATTTTTTGGCAATTCATGAGGCTGAAGCCAATATTGGTTCTAGATCTAATAGGTGGATGGGAAGAGATTACCAGGAGTACTATTCCTATTAAAAATGCACAATAACATTTTACCCCTTAAATAAACAATTAAGATGATAAAAAATTCTGACATTTCATAATTAATAAATAGTAAGCATTATCCCTCAATTTTAATCTTACCTCAAACTTGTTTGTTTATTGTTCAGCCGATGATGATCATCGTCTCTAGTTGTTGGTAACATATGCGTGTCGACTAGTTGTAATTTATCTAAAAATAGAAAAAATAAATTTTATTTTTAAAGTTTTTATCGGGAAAACATATTTTATCGTTTCTTGTTCTATATGTCAAGCCAATGATAGTGTAGCTGCAGATTCTTCTAATCTACACAAATTATGACATAAAGATGCAACTATAATATGCAATGTGTGATTATACAACTGCATATAATATTACTCATCTGCTCGAGTTGTATTGATATGACAAATTGCTTAGTGCGATAAAAATGCGCAAATTGGGTTAGTTGAGTATCTTCAAAAAATTCTCACACTAAATTTAGCGGGATGTAAACATGAGTTTGTGTATTCGCATATTTAGATGTAGATAATTATAAGTTGTCAGTTGACCAACTATACGAGTATATATGAGCATCATGAGATCACTAGTACAATTCTCAGTAAATTTGGGATTTATTGAAGTTAACTTGTTTGTGTGTAAGACAATCGGTGAAATATGCATTCTTAACCCAAAACCTTATGTAAGAGACTATAAAAAATGAAACTGGGTTGATCACGATAATTTCCTACTTGATTAATGGATTTAGCATGTATTCCAACTTTAAAGACATATTTTTAGAGTTCACATTTTTTCTCAGAAAATGTTGTTTGTTATTTTCTGAATATCGGCAGTTGCTGTTGTATGAAATGCATTGTTAAAACTTGAAAATGTTGCAACTACCGAATTTACCCAATTTGTGTTTATTGAATTTGTTTAACGTTGGGCGGCCCTTTATTTAACCTTATGAGATGACATTTCTTTAAGTGCTACCGCGGCTTTTTCAATTTTTGTATAATACATTATTTTTTCATTGTATTTGTGTGCTACAATACATTATTTCTAATTTATTACCGTGTTGTTTGTAACTATATCATACACTTAAAAGTATCGCATTTGCATGATGTAAAAGTTTCATCTAACGAAATATGAAGCTTTAGGTATATTCTTGATCTATAAAGATCAAGTTGGCACATTATCAAACTCGTTAATCTATTATTGTTTAGAGTTTTACATCCCGCGATGCAATCATTTTTCTAATTTTAAATGGATCTATTTTAGCCATGCGAAAAAATTTGACGCATAAAAAATCATACTAATAAGCGACCATAACACGCACTGTCATACATATTTTTGGCAACATGTCGCACAAAGTAGTTGCGTAAAAGAAAGAAATGGTTTTGAAGGAAACATGGAAAACGGAAATAGTTTAAGTTTATAAAATTGTATCCGATGGATTAAATTGTGCGATTTATAGTAAATCAATCATTAGTTTGATGCAAAACATATACAAATCGACATACGACATTAATTTTATTTTAAAAAATTTTTGTCTGGCTCCCATATGTCCACGGTTTCCATCGCGCTGTTGTTTTTCGATTTGGGAGACTCATTAAAATTAATTTAATTTAAAAATAAATGAAATGGAAAGTAGAATTTGGCGTAAAATTAATTTAACACCAAATGAAGTAATTTTGGTGTTTGACATTTTGCTAGAGATAAAATATATTTATAAATGTATTTTGAAATAATCAATGTGGAATCAATGAAAAGTTGAGGAATTTGAATGTGACTGGTGGCTTTAATAGTTCTACGCTGGTGTATCAAGTCCAAACGAATATAACTCGGGTATAGCCCTTTAAAAATTACGCTATGTTAGAACGTAACGGACAAATAAAATAATGGACGATCTGGGAAACTCGGTGTATACATATATAGGTAACGGTTCACTTCTGATATTATTAATAGTGAACTTTTTAATTTTATTTGGACTAAATAATTTGCTATTTGTTTGAACTCGACAAATAATTAAAAAAAATTTATAATCATTGCTTAAGGTACCAAAGTTTACTGTAATTATTGAATACTTTAATGTTTTTCAGTTAAGGATCACCTAATTCTCTTTTTAGAAGCTGTTTTTCAAGGAACAGACACTACCTAGATGCTGAAACATCAAAGCTTCAAATTACTCTGCAACAAAAGTACAAACGGCTACGTGGCATTACCGATTTTGTATTTACTAACAAAGTATAAAATATTCAAGCCAAAATGTTTATAATATTTTTAAAACCGGACACCAAAAAATGTGTTGATTTCGTTGACAAAAAACCAATATCGCTTATTAATCTCATTTCGATGTAATACCATTAAAGTTTAAAAGATTAATACAAACAGTATTAAAAATCCTTCATATTGTTTCATTCAGGAGAATTTTGAAGAAAATGTGTTAAATTTGAAATGATTCTGAAAAATAAATATTTCTATTCTATTTTTCTATTGGTAGCAGAATGCCTTTAACCATTACTATAGTTAATCGGAAACATTTGATTTGAGAAACGAAACCAACCTTCCACTTTATCGGCCTTAGAATATCTCAACAGTGATCATCACAACTAAAGATCGGTACGTTCCTAAAAATAATAAAATATCTTCTGTATACTTTACAAGAAAGCTTAAGAAGGTAGTACTTCTCCTATTGCTTTTCTCATGGAACACTTATTACCATCCCACGTTAAAAACTACTCAAATACCTTTGAAAGATCCAATAAAGCCTGTGATCATTGTTTGTCCAATATAGATGCCAGATCATCTGCTATGTGAACTAATGCGGTTGAAATGCTGTACCCGGTTTTATCCTGTTAGATAGATCAATAGAACACATAACATCATTCTTTGAGATTGGATTGAAGTGAACTGCCTTAAATTTCTAAAAATCTCTAAAAATTTAGTTAACCTTACCGCACTAAGTACTGCCAATTTCTCGACACATCTAATTGCAAATAACATATTATCAGCACTTTTATCTCATATTAAATAGTGCTAAAGGTAAAACCTGAAGTGATTCAAGAATTTTACAAATTCTATTTAAAATATATTCTGCAGAAAATTTTATTAAACTATCATTCTCGAGTACCAGGACCAAACACAAATTAATCCAGTTAATTTTGAAATTAAATGCATTTCCAAAGTAATAACTATTTTGCTTGGTTAATTTGTTTAGATGTTCGTTATAACTGGAGTCTTGTTGTATTTAAACTAGTTTGATTTAGTCAAGGAGCGGTTTTAATAATTTTTCTTTCAGGTACGCATACTTCATCTAAATATGAAAAATTTAAATTAAGTAGCTCAACAATAGCATTTACGTCTGAACAAGAATATAACAGAGACCAGTCTAATGAAAAAAAAATATATTAATAAAAAATGATTACTTAATTTTTTTGTAATCCGGCCCATCTTTTGGATAATCCTAATTCTAGTGCAAGAAAATTTGTAAATAGAAAATATCAAATCATAATCAGATTATACAGCTTATCGAATTTGAAGTCTCCTAAACAAATCAATTTCTCATAAACGTGAAAAAATTTATTATAAATTGTATTAAAATTATTAATAGATATCTTAGCTCAGTTGCCATAAATTCTACTTTACCATAAAATCAGATGATAATATTTTCAAATTAAGAGTGGATTTAAAGTATAACCCAATGCACACGAGTATTAATGCGATCAGAACTTGATTGGACTGTAAGACCAAGTACTTGACAAGTGTCCCGGATAACGCCGGGCCTATTCCTACAGCCTGTTTACACATAACAATAGGAAAGATAGGAAGGGTTTTTTTTGGGAGAGAACGATCCGGTTTCAGACACCTAGCGATCGTACGGCACAACAGAATTCTAACCTTCTTCTAATCTACTAGAGGAAGGATAAATGCTTAAGAGATTTAATGGATAACGATGGTATTGGTCTTCAACAATTGCTTCTCTAAATCAGCAACCTGAATGAAAAGTTTTATTATTTCACGTACATTTGTAGATTTCCTGAAATTTAACTCTAAATTAATATTTTCAGGCTTCCTAAATAATATAAATATTTATTAATTTAATCCTAATGCAATTCCACAATTTACAGTAGAATTTCCTGAAACCATAATTATTTAAATTGTGTTAAAAATTACTCTAAAATCCATTAGTATTTAACAAAAAATATTTGAGGCATCTCAAACGCAATGGTTCCCGGAAAAGTATCAATGTTATTCAATGCCAGATTAACTATAGGATTGGATATTTCAAATAAATTTAGGTTATTTCGCAGAAATTTCAAATGTTTTATTAATTTTGGTCACCAAAGAATATTCGATTAATTACCAAGTAAATTATACTACACAGGACATATTATGCCATGCTCAATGGAGCTTTACCATTCCACAACCATTTACTGTCAAATATGGTATGCAGAATTGGACACACTCTAAAATTATGTTCAGTGGAACTAGGCCATCACTCAACAAATGATGGCCAAATTCGGTGTGCAAAGCTGAATTTGACGAAATTTTGGGATTCAGATATAATGAATTTGCAGAGCTGGGCTAGGATTCTAATAAGAAAGGTCAGCTTATATTGGGATTTTCGTGTCTTTTTGATGAAGTTCTAGAATTCGCCTATTCTGAATAGAACTTGAGAAGCATATCCCAAAATTATATATTGCCAAATCAGGTATTCAGAATTGGGTGGGGATTTAAAAGTGGACTTTAGAGAAGTTCTGCAGTTTGGCCGTGCTAGGCACTTTCTTAATCAATCATGTTCTATTATAGTATGCTGAGCTAAATCGAGACTCCAACACTAATACCGGATGAAGTTCTGGGTTTTTCTACAAAACAAATCCAAAAACAATCGGCCAAGGAAGTATCCAGATGGCCTAGTCAAATCCAGCTTCCCAAAACTAAAGTTTGTTAGAATTCCAATCCAGCCCAATTCATACCCAAAAATTAATTTATGCATCTTCCGTAGTATACTGTCTAGAAACAGATTACTGAGACAATTCCGCACCAAAAGATCAAGGTTTACGTGAGGTGATGACACGAATGGAAGATAAAATCACGCGGAAGATTCTTACATAATTGGTGCTTGAACAAGTCGTTGAATAGGATTTAGAACTGAACAAATCAACCGATAATCGTGTCTGACGTTCCCATGCAATTGCCAACCTGTTTCGAGAAATGTTGTTGAGCCAGATAAATTCTATCACATGTAGAAAATATCGCCAACAGTAGGAATCTAGTCAACAAAATAGTCATCATTAGAAGCCAGAGGCACATCAAAGATGATAAAAGGCCGATGAACAGATAAACAAAAAAACAAATAAAAGGCCGATGTTTTAGGCCGTTTAAATAACGAACGATAGTACAATTTAGTCTAAAACATTCAAAGCTTCCTATCTAGACAGTGGTTTCTAAAAAGGTTTTTTTCTTGAAATGCATTTTGATTTTTTTTTAATTTCTGGGATGCAGTGTGCAGCTCGGTTAACTTTTAAAGCTTATAAGTTAATGGTTTTCATTTATCAAGCGATTTATCAAAACTTCCATCATACATTTTGTTCTAAAACAGTTAAAGGCCCTCTAGGACTGTGGTTTCTAGAAAGGTCATGATGTGTCTTATATTCTGGAAGTGATATTAACAAACCGTTACGTTTTCAAAAAGTTCACTGTGATTCTGTATGAGTTACTATATGTCTCTTTGTTGTTCTAAAAAAATCGGCCTCTTTACTGCCGAAACGAATTAACTAACCAGGACGCAACATCATACTTAAGTTTTTTCCATAAATTTGGGTGCCCCAGTGACATTTTGCTTAA
This sequence comes from Nephrotoma flavescens, assembly GCA_932526605.1. Lineage (NCBI taxonomy): Eukaryota > Metazoa > Arthropoda > Insecta > Diptera > Tipulidae > Nephrotoma > Nephrotoma flavescens. The sequence goes on along the minus strand of OW052221.1, from coordinate 326,197,106 downwards.
AATAATAACCCGGATGTGGGCAATTTCATAGATACTTATTGTTTTTTTTTTAAACGAGTTTTATAAACAAAAATTGTTTTTGACCAAATTCGACGTGGCAATCAGAAGTGTCAGCTTCTACGGAAAGTTTTATATTTCAAAATTGGTCAAAAATTTGCAAATTTATAAATAATTATTTTTATTTATTGAAAATTCAATATCTTTAAAGCTTAGGTGGACCACGCTCAAGAATAAGCCTCCGCTCTTCAAGTAAGTTTGGAAACCAATGGTATCGGAAGTTCGAGCTTCCATATAAAAACTTTTTAAGGTTTTGCCAACATCATTGAATTGAAAGTATAGAATTTACGAAAAAAAAACCAAGAGTTAAAAAATTCTAATAACATTAAACATATTTTAAGCAAGTCCTTGTTAGTTTTCTGAAATTTAAGTGAATTACGTTTTTTGATTAAGCAAGATAGTTTTTAGCAAAATTCTACCTAGTTCTCGCTCAGTGATTTTTGAATAACGAAAAACTAAGTTGTCAGCGATGTGAGGGTCGGTGATGTCATTGCGTCTATGATGTTGCGTCCGTGATGTGCTGTACATTTATCTTACGGTACTTCGAAGATGAGTTTATATGGCTCACCTCTACGTTACCAACACCGCTATGGCAAACTTACCCTTTGCCAATTGTCGAAATTCTATGTCCACATCATGTGTCGCTTTCGGCGATGCGTAACAGTGGCCCGAAATACGCTTTAACATAACATTTTAAAATAAATTTCAAGAAGGCAATTCGATTGATCCCGCCCAAACAAATTTAATTGGAACAATTTATTCGATTAATTAATTTGTGTTTTGAAATCAAAACCTGCATCGTCTTCAAAAAATTAGTACCGTTATAATAAATATTAATTTCCAAATTACAGAGAAGTATTTTTAAAGATTTAATTAAATTTAATAAATTATAACATTAAATGATAATAAACAAATTCATTGTTCACCAAGTTCAGGCAAACGTTTTATCTTTCTATATTGGAGAATTCAATTCAATTGACATTAAGTATTAAAAGACTGACTGCCTTTACATTTAGAGGCTGCCCAGTAGTAATTTAGATGTCGAGGTGCTTGTATCGTAATTTGATTACGAATTTGGTTAGCGTAACAAATAAATCTAGACCCCAAAAACCATTTATTGAGGTCTATACATGTTTCATATCATGTTCAGACAATTTAATAAAAATCCGTACAAGATGTGCTTGACCTTGATCACGCAAATATTTTCTATACACATTTATGATACTTAAGAAGATCAAAAATCGAGTAATTACAAACATTCTTTAAATACACAAAATATTTACCCGATCCCTAAACACAATATCTATTAATAGGTTCAATTGAATTTGTAAAAAAAAATTGTTTTAATTTTTAACCAGCAAAATTAAATTAAGTATCATTGCTCGCGTGTACGCGCTACTATACAAAACACATGTTAACATGTAACCTTTTCAATCAACAAAGATGTTCGATTCAATCAAATTAATTATGATCAATCAAACTGCTTAACGTGGATTATGTTTGTTATGTAAACATGTAATGCGATGTAATAGATCTTTGAATGACTTGATTAATGATGTTATTCTCACAAAAAAGTAAACGGTACCGACTAAAATAATGACGTCAAACATTTTGAAAATTTTTAGCCTCATTGAATACAAATGCCAATTATTTACAGTAGGGCGTAATCTGTTAACAAATGGTTGTGACACATGTAGACACATATAGTGCGTTAATTTCGGACATCTGACACTTTGGACATCAAATGTGTTAAAACAGGTTTAAGATTAAATTTATTTCTGTTTTAGTCATATTTTGTGCCAAATTTTTTGTTGATATAGTAAAAATTGCAGTTCAATTGAAGATCAATTTATCAAAAAAAAAAAAAATAATGACGCAGACACATTTATGGTAGTTTAAAATTCAAGGATATACTCATTATAATATTGATGATGTAATATGTACATATGTGTGTTTGCTGACTAGATATACATGCCTATAGTATAATTTACATATTTCTTTTGTTTTACATGCCAAATTATATTTCAAGTGGCGCGAATTTTTTCAAATCAATAATTTTTAACTGCTCTTATCCAATTTAAATAATGAGTTTTGAAGATTTTAAATAAATAAGTGGGAAGAAGTTAAAATCAGTAAAGCAACAATATTATTCAAATGTGACTAGTATTATGTAAGTTTGATAAATATATGCATAAATATATTCATAAATGCATCTGCATCTGCAAATTCGGGGCGCAGAATGTGCATCAACGCAGATGCCAACATCCCAGACTCTGGTAGCGGTGGTTGCACGGATTGTGATTCACCTAATGGCAAACGTAAAATGTTCAAGCACTAACTGAATCCAATTTTGGCACACCTGCTAATCTGTATGTGTATATTTTTTGTAAAGCGTGAGCAAAACAGATAGCTCTACTGCTCACTCGCTAAGATAGATCATTTTAGCAATTCCTTGATTTTTGGCATAAGTATCATTTTCTGGTCATCAAAGAAAAACGTGAGTTGTGAAAGTAGTTGGCTGAACCGATGCAAATACCAAGTACTTTGCAAGTTACAAATGGTTTTTAGATCGAGTTTTGTTTGATAATTTATTTGCAATGTGTGGTAGACACTTGATTGGTTAGAAAGCAACCAAATTGCTGGCCGAAATCTTTGCAAAATTTACCAAGGCAATTTGAATTTAATACTAAATACTAAAGGTAGGGTGTCAGTCTCGGTTTACATATTGTATATAACCGAGTCAATTCTGCCCCAATCCCTCGATTACCGGGCCACATCCGGAAGATTCTGTGTGAAATCTTGGTCGTACATTCAAAATCATTCAGTCAAAATTTGATTATATTTCGATTGATTTGTTATGTTGGAATTTCAAGAGAAACTTTAGGTTCACTTTTCGGTCTAAACTGGATCAGGTCTGGGTTGCAGCCATTTAGCAATTATTCCAAGCTTTTTTTGGAAAATGAGTTAAAATTAGAAGTTCCACCGGAATTATACCGTATTCACTTAAATTTATTATGCTAGAATTACACTTTTTTCGTTTACGTCATTTAATTGTAGTAAATGGCCTATGTATATACTGTAAATCAATAATTAAGATATCCATTGTGATTTAACCGGATTAGTCTTCAGCAGACGTGAGCTTTTCCCGTTTCTTAAGTTTTATCAAATAACTGTGGGACTTGTTAGATTTTTCAAGAGAGAATTTTCAAATGGGGGAAGACTCGAATTTTCCCACAACTGAGACCCCTTTCGTTCGTTCCTTAGTTCTTTTTTACCCATTGTTATTGCTTCACCTTGTAAAGGAGTTTGGAAGGTGCAGATTTGCACTTTACTAAGACGATGGGGTGGAATGTATTGTACGAAAACTTGGACATCTTTTGTTTAAATAATTCTGTCTTCCTACCATTAAAGTATGCTCGTTAATGAATTCACTAAAAAGCATGTGCCGTTTGTTAGATACAAAAATGATTAACTTAACACACGTTCCGTTTAAACAGAACATAAACCTCGATGCATTGGAATTTGTGATGCAAGCTGGATATACGTATTTGTTTTCGTTCAATTCCAAGGTTTAATGTCGGCAGTAAATCAGTAGAGGTATCTACAATTAAAGCACGCAATGACAAGCATTTCATTGTAGAAGAAGCAGGCCCTTCTGTAGGGTCCCTTTTGTTGTAAGGAATACAATTTACTCAGTTCACGCTTTTTTTATAGAGTTTATTTGATCTTTCCTATATCCTTCTAGACAAATCTAGAAGAGCAGCTCTGCACCGAATGCCAAAGTTGTATAATTTTTCTGTGACCTATACTCAATTTGAGTATTTTCGTTCGTCTTTCTGATACTGATTGGTGTACCTATAGCTGAAGCGATTATGACTTCGAAGTTGCTGGCAATCAAGTCACCAGAATCTGATTCCAAAAGGTTTAACGACGTGAGTAACCATTTCAACATCCAGATAACAGTGTTCCCGAAAGGGGTAAATGTAAAAGAGAACCATTTATGTCACTTAAACTAGTATTTTGGAAAGAAGCAAAACCTCCGCCGAATTGAAGATTTATGGTCGAAAACCCTAACTAAACACAACGGAATTGTTGATATGTTAGTTCGAGTACAAAAGACATAATTTTTGTACTGATGTTGTCCAAATGTCTTAATTTTGACTGTACTAGTTGAGCCAAAGTGTCACTTCAGCCATATTGTTGATAAGAGATTCTAACCAGCTTTATTTCGAAATTCGATAATTTTTTTGCAAGTTCTCGTAATAAGCAAAATTTTAAAACCATAATTTTAAGAGTTTATATGAAATTGTAAACTATTAATACAAACTATTGATCACAAATTATAATTACTGATCTAATCATAAAATTAGAAATTTTGTGTTATACATATATCGTTTTTTGAAATAATGGTGTGTCGGAAAAATGTGAATGTATATGAAACAGACAACTGACGTGATACCGATCAATTTTAACATGTCGAATCAACTTTCCAAAATTTTGTTTTACTCGTAGTTGTCTGCCACATTCAAAAGTTACAGTACCTTTTCAAAGTTATATGAACAAAGTTTTTATTCAATAGTTGCCTCATGCATTCCTGACAGGAAATTTAAACTTTCCCGAAACTGTCTTTAAATTCTGACGCAAACCAAAAATAGTTTTGGCGCCAAAACTATAAGAAAAACAATTACCATAAATTAAATTAAATATTCTAGCCACGCTTACTACCAATTAACGCTCAACAATAAACTATAAATACTATATCTATGTACACTGAAACAAAACAATTCTGATCGTAAGCGATAAGATCATCACAATCTGCTATCGAAATAATGTAATCATCACCTCAATTTACATATTTTTAACGTTTTATATAGTGTAACACGATATGTTTATGGAGCGCACAGCAAAGTCGGATCTATTGAATTTAACTCTTTACAGTGGTGTCTCACTTACATTAATTAATTATTGTCTGTTTTCCGTATCAGATTAATAAAATATGAGTGGAGTGAGATCACTTTCGCGCACATATTTCACATTATTACTGGTTAATTAATTTATATTTGTTTGTTTATTTCGATTTTAATTGTATTTTGATTTGGTTAAACCACAACATTGGCATTGAATCGTGCGAAATTGCTTACCAACTAATTTGATAAACAATGAATGCCAACTATTTCGCCACACATCTAGCGCGTCGTATAACATGCCACACATTTGTTATAATTTATGATTTATTTGAAAACTAATAAATTTTAATTAACAAGTTATTAATATGAACCATAAAAAAAATGTATGATTCGTACGAAAATATTTTACGATTTTAAATACATTTTTGAATAAAAACACTAAAATCACAAATTAAACGGCCATAAAGTATACATTTTGGAAAATTAAAATTGAAACAAAAATTTTTGTGTTAGGGTTTTAAGTTTTTTATTGGCACGTTTCGCGATGTAATAAATAATAATTAGTTTTCAAATTTGAACTGACGTTAATAGCTCTCGTAATGTTGTATCAAAATTTTTAAATAAATTAACACTTTAAAAATAATATTTGTTTGGACGTCTGTGGCAGTGAGTATATAATGACAGGTTTATGAGGTGGTATTTTACAAATTACATGTATTAATTGTATTAGACATGAAGAAGCTCATTCATGTCTGATGAACGTCAAACGTTGATGTTCATGTACGAGGATATGAGCTTTTGAAGAAAACACGTTTTTTCATATAATAAATTTATAAAAAGTAAGCTTATATCTAGTGCATATTGAGATTTAACATCGTTGAGTTATTTTCTTTGAAAATATTCCAATTGGATTTGTTTTGTAGTGAAATTGAAACATTTTTAGATAATCTTTAACATTTAAATTAGAGAAGTCCCTGAGTCCCTAATAGTGTCACCGTAAAGATTAAAAAATTTTCTAACAATTGAGTTAAGCACGAGAAAATTGTGTTTCAATTTACTAAAGTTTTTTTAATTCTAAAGAAGGCTATTTTAGATAAAGTTTCTACTTTTATATCTCCGATCCTAGAGATGTTCACGGGATTTCATAACGGAATAGTTAAATAAAAATCTCACGTGAGTAGTGAACAAGATTTAATTATGATGATTTTTAACTAGTCCAGCGTATTTTTAAACGATTGTGGTTTTTGATTTCGGTCTATTTTCAAATTTTTTTGTTACCGCTCTTGGAGATATTCACAGTTTTTTAAATGTGTTTTAGGATAACGTATACAAAGTTCTAATAATGAAATGAACATGGATGCTCTTTATTGTGCCATACAGGCTACTTAGAATTTCCATAAATTTTAATAAATTTTCAAATTTTATTTCATCGATCCTATAGAGGGCCTATTTTTTAATTAAACCCGAGCAAGCAGTGCGCTGTCAAAAATACTCTGTGTTTTTTTATTCAACCTGAGTAATTTTGCCCTGCACACTGTGTTTTTATTTGTGAACTGTGCTTACACCTGGCATACTCGGTTCTTCAAATTTTACTCTGAAATTAATGCCAGTGTACGAAGAGCATGCAAAGCAAAAAACAAGTTATTACTCTATGCACACTGGTTCATTTGGCACTGCACAACCTGTGCTCGGTGTATAATACCCAGGGCTAGCCTGCTTGCTCGGGTTTAATTAAAAAATAGACCCAGAGATGTTCATGACATATCACCTACATGGTCAGATAGATCAGTCAAAACCCTATGCGTGCGGTGAACTGGATCTAATTATAATTATTTTTAACTTGTCTATAGACATTTTTACGTATACGATTATATCTTTCATATATTTCATATATTCGAATAGTTCAGAAAATTTTCTATCAATATTGTGAGAACGGAAGACGAATTATCATCTTCACCATGTTTTTTAAAATTTGAAACTTCTTCATTTTCAATTTTATTGTCAATAGCAGATTTTGATATTTTCTCCAATAGGATTTTTACACAATTGACATTCCCAAATAAGTTACGAACCCGATTTATTGTAAAAACAATCAAAGAACAGAAACCTTAATGATGTTCACATGGTCACGTTTTTTTATTTTCAATGGTACGTAGTTTCAACTTTTGAAAGTTCCGGACAGGGTTAGGTTATGATGGTATTTACTTCCCGTTCACCACACGAATAGGGGTGTGACTGATCTATCTGACCATGTAGGTGATACCTCGTGAACATCTCTAGGATCGGTGGAATAAAATTTGAAAATTTATTCAAATTCATAAAATTTCTAAGTAGCCTGTAGGGCACAGTAAATATCATCCTAAACTATAACCATGTTCATTTCATTATTAGAACTTCGTCTACGCTATGATCCTAAAATACATTTAACAAACCGTGAACATCTCTACGAGTGGAAACAGAAAAATTTGAAACAGATCGAAATTAAAAACCATAATCGTTTACAAATACGCTGGACTAGTTAAAAATCATCATAATTAAATCATCTTCACTACTCACGTCAGATTTTGATTTAGCTATTCGCTTATATAAGTTTAATTAAAAAAACTTTAGTGAATTGAAACACAATTTTCTCGAGTTTATCTCGTTTTGTTAGAAAAATATTTAATCTTTACAGCGACCTTATTAGGGACTCAGGGACTTCTCTAATATAAATGTTAAGGATTATCTAAAAATTTTTCAATTTCACTTCCAAACAAATCCAATTGGAATATGAATAGTGTAAATTTTTGGTATTTATAGTTTTAGTATGTATTTCATAATCATAATTTTAAATGTAAATAATCAGAGTGTTTAAGTCGGAGTTTTGAACTTACCAAAACTCAGACGTTGTATTTTGCATAAAGAGGTCGCATGGATGTGTCAAATACAGTATAATTCGCTTCAGCTCGAAATCAACTGACAAGAAGATCCAATTTTTAGTAATCTCACCTTCACACGCCAAGAATTAACGCGCATCCCCAATAGAATTCCTTATGACTTTTTCCTTACAGAAAAGTATGAAAAAAAAAAATCTCAAGTTTTTTTTTCATACTTTTCTGTAAGGAAAAGATCACAAGGAATTCTATTGGGGATGCGTTGATATACGTCTACTTTAGTCCGGAATAATCCAACGATTCAAATAATTACTAATTGTATTACTTCTGTAAAAGGACGGAAGCCAATATTTGAAATTAAGCAGCCTTCCAGACCAGGTATTTTAATGGAACCAATCAAATGAAATACCACCGCGTCTGGTTCACTAATCAGTAGTTAAACCTAAACACGATATTTTATTTTCTGAACCACGTTCAACAGTAAATTTGATTCGATTATCTAATCAGTGGTGGAATATTCTCATCTATATCTCCAAATCCTTTATTAAAAATATTAAATTTAAAAGTAGAAAAGTAATGGATAAAGCCATCCACATATGCGGGAAAAACAATAAATGTTGAAAATCCAGACAATTTTCAGTATGCCATCTGCACGATGCAGCTCTATATTGACTCTGTATATTGACATGGAAGATGGGTGCTAATAGAGGGTCCAAATTATTGCACTCCAGAACCGCCGTGGTTTCCATTTATAACTAAATGTTCGTTGTAGTGACCTTCTTGAAACCACAAATTAACTAAATCAATTATTACTCTTCAATTAATTTTATTTTTATTCTATTAACGTTATCGATCACTGAGTGATCATCTTCCGATTTAATTTACAACAAGATGATCACTCAGTGATCGAAAACGTTAATAGAATAAAAATAAAATTAATTGAAGAGTAATAATTGATTTAGTTAATTTGTGGTTTCAAGAAGGTCACTACAGCGAACATTTAGTTAATAAAGGGTCATTTGCGTTTAGTACCATCAACGATTATAATCAGTGTAGAAAATTTATTTAGCATCCCGCATCTGGTGGGTTTCAAACATAATAATCCCAGTCCAAAACCAATTTTAAAACGGGTTAAAATTTGAATTGTAAGCAACTTCGGTTTTAAATATACTCCTCCAGGGTTACTTTATGATATTGGTAATACAGAAATTGTAAAACTTGAACTGGCTTTTTCATAAATAACACTAAACTTTAAAATATTCCCCAAAAACGAGAATAAACCGTGTGTAGGATAGAACTTGTAAAAGGGGTAAGGGACATTAAGGTCCCGATGTAATTAAGGCAACCATACAATTTATAATTTGTGAATTATGCTTAGCTAACATTTTTTTGGTATACTTTCATGAATATTGTTTGCAAGGAATGGAAGCCTTTACCGATTTATTAATTTTATTCGTAGCTTGGATCGGTCTTATTCTTTTATAATACATCCTTTGACTCTTGTGTCAGCAGAATGTTTTTTCTCGCATTTAAAATAAAAAATTTATTTTAATAACGAAATTTAAGAATATGGAGCATTTAACAATCGACCAACGCGTTAAAATGATTTAACTGATTTAAAAATGATTTAGCTGATTTTTCGAACAAAATTTTCTTCAGTGATGAAGCTCATTTTTCGCTTGGTGGATACGTTAATAAGCAAAACTGTAGAATTTGGGGCTCAGAAAATCCACAATTGATTGTAGAGAAGCCATTACACCCGGAAAAAGTCACTGTTTGGTGCGCATTGTGGTCTGGTGGTGTGATTGGGCCGTATTTTTTTGAGAACAACCATGGACGAACCGTTACCGTCAATTCTGAGCGCTATGGCCGCATGTTAACCGATTATTTTTTTACGAAAATCGAAGATTATGATCTTGACGATATGTGGTTCCAGCAGGATGGAGCAACCAGTCACGTAACACGAGCAAATCGAGATCTTTTGCAAGAGAAATTTCCTGGACGTTTGATTTCGCGATTGGCTGATGTCAATTGGCCTCCAAGATCCTGTGATTTAACGCCTTTGGATTTCTTTTTGTTCTAAAACACTAAAAATGGCAAGGATCAATCTGTAAAATAAAATAAAAATTACAATACATTCCGAATATTTTGTGTGTTTTTTTTAAGTTTACTTTATCAACCTCGAATTGGATAACCCTTTATATATATGACATATAATAGAAAAAAACAGTGTAGTGACAAAGCGAAGCTATACTGACAGGATCAGCAGAATACCAAATGCGACCATTTGCTTTTTGCTTTGACGCCTTAACAAAAAATTTTCCCTTGCGCAGAATTAGTTTCTATAAATATAAACTTTGTTCATTAAATAGTAATTGTTCCGGCCAGTTTACGATTATCGTTTTTACAGGGAAAATTTTTTTTACAGCTTGTTTTCCAAAAATTAAAAGATTAATTTTCAAAAACGGACGAAACCAGAAAATCAGTCGCGTAATGTCTGATAATACATACTCCTAAAAACATCGCATTTCGATTCGAAGTTAACTAAATCTATTATAAAACTGGTATCATAGTTATAATATTGAAGGCCAATAAATTTCCTTAATCAAAGCTATATAATAACAATTATTTTTTTTACAGCTCAATTTTAAAACATGCTACAATAAATTAAAAACCTCAAATCAATAAATTATTAGTTGAGCATTCAAATTTGATAATTCATTTGATAAGGCTAGAATTACTGTCAAAATATCAATAAATTCATTTATAAAAATTATTTATTAATATTAATTGCAATTTATACAGCGTGATGTCATATAAGTATGAGGCGAAACGAGACATGCAAATTGGAGAAACGTCTTTCAACGGTAAAATATGCGGATATACGTTATACCAAAATCTAGAATTATTAATTACGCTTCAGTTTCTATATAAAGAGGTCATGATCTTGTTTGGGATCATGACGATATTTAGAAGATTATTTTCGGTGACATTGAAGTGACCTATTATTATTATTATAGGTATTTCTTCTAAAACAAGAATCGTTTAATCTGAGCTATCATATTTCTATTTACATTTTAACTTTTTCAGGAGATCGAGTATCCGTCCTCGAGCAGAGGACGCAGTAATAACTTCAGATTTTAGATAAAATGTCAATCAATTTTGTGCACGTACTCCCAAAAAATTAATATGAGGTAACATATTATACCCTCGGTGTTCATAAACATAAAATTCGGTGATATTTTGTTATTTTTAAACTTGGTTATGTCATTTTTAATTTTGGAGAAACTATAAACAAATCTGCATAGAACCGAGAAGAAAACAAAATAATGCAAATCTATAAAATTATTTATTGGCTTACCCACTAAACAATTTTGTCATGTATAAATTATTCAACTATTATCGTCAAAATTGTCTTACATGATGATGATGATGAATCATATTTCTTTTATAGCGTAAGTCATAAATTACAATATGTCAGAGACAGATTTTGCAGATCATGTATGTAGACATTGAGATGTGGATTAATTAATCCGTGGTTATGTTAATAAAAGCTTGTGTTTTTCCTATTTCCAGAAATGTACATAAAAATGTATTTAATAAGAAATTCCATTAGCGCGTGATTATAATTAAGAAAATTATTTGCAAAACACATTTTTGTATTTATAATTACATAAATATTTTTTTTTTTATTTATTTGTTTTAAATTTAACTGAACACGAAAATGTTTATAAAATAAAATCAATTAATGTACTCGCAGATTTAAAACACGGCTTTTAATCAATTCCTCTAAAAAAATTGATTTCCTCTTACGTCAAGATTTAATCCAATAAATATTTTATACGAATTAAGTGCAAAATGTTGCAAATATTTGATAAATTTGTTTTACATTACAAAATATGAAAAACAAAAAACTGGATCGGTTGTTTTAAATGTACACGAATATTGTGGTCTGGCCCATTTAACATCTTTATACATTATTATTCATAAATATGATCTACATAATGTTGTATTAACCGCACGTCAGCCAAATTTACATAAACATTTTTAAAAATTTAAGGAGCGTATACGAAATGATAAAATTAAAATGACAATGAAAATATATACATAATCGTAAGCACGAAATACAGAGATTTAACTGTCAAAAGAAATTTTAAAACTAACACAACAACACCGACTACAGAGATTTATATTTAATTCCAGACATACTGAAAAACTGGAATCATAAAATCATCATAAATTATAAAAGTGTTCTTCTTCTTCTTCAAGACGGCTTGAAACTTTGATAAGCGTGTCATGATCGTTTTGTATAATTTTACGGCTAATTTTTAAAAATAAACATTTCAAAGTGGAATATAAAATTTATTAGATTTTTAATTTTTTTTAATATGCCAACCCTTCATAACTGGTAATTATACTTTAAAGATATTTGATCATGCGCAGGGTTTAAATTACAAGTTTATTATATAATGTTTTAGATGAGAATACGCGTATTCAATTAAAAGATGTTTACATGTAATTTGGTTTCGGCTATCATTGCGTGATGGATATTATTGTTCATAAATAGCATTTTTTTATAAACTGAACTGTCTACTCATTTTAGCTAAAACATCATCTAATAATAATTTGTAATAATCAAGCGTTATAGATGATCATTAAATGGCGACCAATTTCTCGTCTTTAACTCTTATTTAACCCATACTTGGGTTAATTTAAGAATAACTTTTGAATTTAGAAACTCAAGTAACAGATTGATGCGAAAATATCTAATATGCTTATCGTTAAATGAACTTTCTATGCCCACACAAATGCCCCAGTAATGAATATAATGTCTTCGTTCAGAAAGCAAAATATGTGGCGTTAACGTACCATCTGATTGTACGATCAACGTACGATTGATTATCAATTACCTTTATTAGAATTTATGTAATTTGAACTATAGATGGAAGATTTGCAAGAATCGCAACAATCAGTTTCAAACTTAATGCAATTATTGATTTGAAAAAATCAGTCATCTCATCAGGCCGCCGCGACTGACGTTGATATTTTAACATAGGAATATTGTCTATATATAGAACAATACCATGTATATGTAGCACTAGCGAATTACTACCTAGTCTACGGAATTCGATTCTTTCACATTCTCCATCTATACTTCATTTTACCAATTAACTTTTCGTTGTGTACGAATAACTTTTATATTTTACGTTGTTGTTGTTTTATTAATTTGAAAAAAAACTTAAAAATATCATATCTCAGTTTCCGTTGCACTTAGGATATCAGTTCTATGGGATGAAACGGTCAAATTTTAACCGAAAAAATGCCACCAACATTGTGGTTGCTACGAGCTTGTATACGCATATTTTACCTAATTTTTACCAAGGTGTATAAACATCTAATCTATCGGCTGTAAATATCAGAAACCAAAAGAATTATGACGATTCACTCATAAAGCTGATGAACTAACATCGTCAAATATGATTTGTACAAGAATCAATGCCCAATCACCTAATTATGCATTCGATAACGTGTCATACGGTTATAGTACCACTATCAAAACCCACACATTAATATTTGGTACCAGTTGCCACTAATAGATTACTCTAACTGCTATTCGAAACTCGAACTCATAGGTATTTATTTGCTCCTTCTCTCGTAGTAAATCAAAAGTTCGAATTTTTATAAAACTATTACTGCTACACAATCAAAAGACACTATTTCAAAAAAGTAACGGGAATTAGTTTTTTAAAAAGCCCCCTTAAAGGGATTGCAAAAAATTTGTCTCTATAAGACAGTGTCCAGATTGAGTGATAAATATTTTGTAGCAAAAATGTTTGACACTAACATGAAAAATTTTTACATTTATAAAAATTTCCTCGTTTTGCTGCCCGAATTGTGTAATATTTTTTTTGATAAAAAATCCTGCCATTTAATTTAATTTTGATTTAAAAATTGTGATAGTTGTCATTTAAAAAATTATGATTACGCTATAAATAAAAAAAAGAATTAAATCATAAACACAATTTAATTTATTTTATTTTAATATTTTATTGAATTATTTTTATAAAGCAAAATACAATATTGCTGTTGAATATTACATCCTTGTTCTAGATCCTTCACTTTAATTAGATTCTAATCATAATAATTTATTGAACAAGCACATACGACAATTTTTCTCCGATTAAATTATCACGTAACTGTCCAAAATCGGCGTTCGGTATTTTCACAAATTTAGTACTGAAAAGTATTTATCATACAATTCGGACACAGTCTAAGTTGGCACAACTGTCCTCTATTTTGACAGTTCATCTCAAGTGTGTTATGTGATTTTTATAATGAATAAAAATATCGAACAAAAAATTTGGCTCAAATTTTATATTGCAAATAGAATTTCGTATGCCGAATCGCAGAAAATGTTACAGAAGGCTTATGGTTAATCGTCTTTATAAAAAAACACGTGTATATGAGTGGTACAGTATACGGTGACAGAAAATCGTCATGTAGATTTAAGAAAGATAGCCACTGAACTTTCGGTTACTTACGCATCAATTCGTATCATTGTACACCATTGGTTGGGCATGAAACGCTTTGCCACTCGATTAGTTCCGAAAGACCTGAATTTTCTTCAAAAATGGTCGCCGATAACATGCTAGAACGAGTCAATTCCGAACCTATATTCATAAAATGAATTATAACTGGTGATGGTACATGGTTTTATGAGTTTGACATGCAAACCAGTCAACAAGCTTCGGAATGGCGTCTTCCAACTGAACCGAAACCGAAAAAACTACGTCAAAGTCGATCAAAAGTCAAGATGATGTTGACTGTTTTCTTTGATTATCCCGGTGTTGTGCACTCGGAATTCTTGCCAGAAGGCCAGACGGTAAATAAATAACTATATGGACGTTATGCGGCATTTGAGAGAGCAAATTCGTCGAAAAAGGCTAGGTTTGTGGAAAAAATTTCATGGATTTTGCACCACGTCAACACACATTCTCACAAGGCTATTATTGTGATCAAATATCTGACCAAAACCTCAACAAATATCATCGAACAACCACCGTATTCTCTTGATATGGCTCCGGCTGATTTTTTTCTCTTGCTTTTTCTCTTTTATTTTTTGATATTTTTATTCATCATAAAAATCGTGAAACACATTGAGATGAACTGACAAAATAGAGCACTGATAGAGGACGCAGTTGTGCCAACTTACCGACAAAAACAATCTTTACAATGCCTTTAGGCGGGCTTTTACTTTATACATGCTGTCAAAAAAGTAACAGGGATTGGTCAATATTACTCCCGTATTTAAGAAACGTTGAAATCGAAGGATTCTAAAAGAAATTCAAAAATTGAAACCATATATCACTTTTACTTTTTTATTTGCCATTTTTTAGAACCGCACACCTATAACTTCGGTATTTCAAATGTCTCCTTTGAAGAAATATTGTATAGTGTGACAAATCTAGTTAAATCACCTTAGTAGTCACAACTAACGCTATGAATGTTTGCTGGAAGCAAAATTGGCATATTGTTCAAATTGAATTTAATTCGATAAACCATGTGTCTAAAGACAATCAAATTTATCTGAAATTTGTTTGTTCAATTCATTTTAAATATTTTATCACTTTAATATCAAACGTCAATAGTTCATTCTTCAGTATTTTAATAAGAGACCATCCTGATAAAATTTTCTAATTAAAATAGAATTGACGCTGGGCGTGTTTCTAACCAACTAACAAATACATTCGTCCAATACAACGGTGAACATGAAATTAATTATTGAAAATTTTACTGAGCAAATATGATTTATTTTTGAAGAAGTAGTTGGACAATTTATGTCAATTTATTGTTTAACTAATTTATCAAGAAAGTTTTTTCTGCATCACAGTGTTAAATGGACTGTGATGATGATGATAATACAAATGATGTTGACCCTTCAATTGGGCCTGTTTGTTTGTTAATATGAAATATGTATGTTTGTTAATGAATTATGAAATATATAAAGCGTGTCCAAAATTTAAGCAAGATTTGAATTAAGTAGAAAACATAGTTTTTTCAATTCTATTTTTTTATTGAAATATAAACTACATAGGATAGGGTTATGTATAACATATCGGGCAAATGGCCTCCACGGCTTTGCTAGCACAGACGCACTCTTGTCGAAATTTTCCAAGACTATTTTGCTTAAATCTGGCTAAATTTCGTTTCACGGGCCGTGACATATCGCATGTCACATCGTCTTCTTGAAACCACATGTCGTCTACATCAATATCATCCAATTTAGGCGAAAGAACTCGGTTATCATGTTATGATATCGAGCACCCGTAACAGTAACTGCTTGATGAGCCTAATTTTCAAAAAAGTATGGTCCAATGACGCCTTCAGCCCAAAATTCGAACGAAACAGTGACACGTAGATTTATTTGTTTTTCCATAATCACATGCGGGTTCTTTGAGCTCAGCATTTAAACTTTCATTATTTTTGAAATATTGTTCAACAACGCCTCGTGTGGTTTTGTATGTTTATTAAGCCTGACTGTCAGCTTTCAAATTCTTTTTTTTTTTAATGACACTAAATTAATTAACTTTCGATTTAACTCAAATAATTAATAATCATTGCATAATTTTGGGACATCCTTTATACATGCTTATGCACATTTAGGAATATTTTTAGTTTTATTAATTGGTTTCCAAAAACCAACCTATCCAAACCATCGCATGAGCAAACCATTTCCTTTTTTGGGTTCTGTAAGAGTCTGTGGCGCAGCTAAAGCAGACTTGGGAGTTGTCTGGAATTCATTTGACAATTCACTCATTAATCTTAAATAAAAAAAAAATACTGAAAGCTGTTTGTGACGACGAAACTTCCTCGTGAGAAGAGCAGTCAAAAAATAAAAGCGCAATGATCATAATTCAGCTTATGTAGGGAAAGACCCTTAAGGAAGCTCAAAATGGTCCATCATCTAGTGATTTATTGATTGTACTAAGGTCAGGTTAGAGAGTATGTTTATGGGATTTTTGTTCAATAAATAACACACAATATTTAACTAACTGAATTTTGAATAAGGTACTTTTATGAATTTATTTTCTATTAATCATAGACCAAACCTGATTTGAAATTACCCTAACACACAATAAAATATTAATATTATGTTAAAATATTCTAAATCTCTTTACCAGACCTATATATTTTAATGTTGCTTCTCAAGGAAATCTGAAACGCATAAATCTTAAAATTGGCAATTATTTCACTTTAATACTTTTGACGTTTCCTAAAACACCTCATAAATTTTACAAATGGATCAGTTAATTGTAATTCCAACTCAAGGCAGACCAATCTCAACAAATCACACTTCTCATGTACTAAATATACAGTAATCATTTGAATGGATCCGAGTGTTAATAAAGTTAACACCTTTTATAAATAACACATGTACATACCACTATTTATAAGATACATAGCCATGATAAGATTTACAAAGATCTCTATCTCTGCTGTGATTGGTATCTTGTTTGTGTGTAAAAGTATGTTAATATCCCCACTCGAAAATGTGTTTACAATCCAATTTCCATCTATAAGAATTAGCCCCATATATCAAGTACGCACCCAATAAACTGCATTTTGTGTTTCTGTCTGTTCAATAATGATTTACTGTAATATATTAACTTACTCGTACTAATTTACATACATCTAGAAATATAAATTATGACTGTTTGATCAAACCAATTAATAAATAAACCTTAATCATTATAGCCGCGCCATTATTGCTTAATTAAATCGTACAATATGGATGAAATGTTTTAATTATATGGATTAATTAATAAATTAATAAACGACGTTGAAATGTAATAAACAAAACTTAATATAGTTTCACTGTCATAATGTTGCACGGTGTGGCATTCAAAGTTGCTTGATAAGTTGATTTACGCTTTTGATGAATATTAATGCGATAACACATGTGATCCAATCACACCTTTAAGTGTTTATGTTTGTTAATTTGAATATTAAGTTATTTTATTTGTGTATAAATGATGAATTATGATCGGAATATTAAGATCATAAACGTTTTTTTTTTTTTTGTTAGCTAGCCAAATTTTATTTTTGATACTCGTGTAGTTTATGAATATTTTTTCATTATGGGCACGTAATTAATTACAATTGTAGCAAATAAAATATATTTGGAAATGTACATGGTTCCCAAATTAATAATTAGTTTGTCATCAAGATTTTCCAACTGATAGTTTAATTTGTAGGGGTAATTATGTTACTAAACCGTTCAACGTTTAAAGGTTTTCAACACTATTTTTAGATAATACTTAAATCACGTTTTGAGTGGCCTGTAATAAAATAGGTCATCCGCTAACTAATCCTAACGTATTTACAAACAATCTTTGTACTCAATTTTAAAATTTTATATAAAACTCTTTAAAAATATCTTATTTATTTCAAATTTATAAAGATACTTGTTACATTAACAACTATATAGTAAAAATTGAAAAAGGCGTTGTAATTGACCTGCCATATTTTCATAAGCAGTCGGTCCAGTCGGTCCTGTTTTCCGATCCATAATATTTGCCCCACGATTTAGTAACTCACAAATCACATCGCCCATCGTGTCTCTCGTTGAGGCATATAGAATTGGTGACATTTCACGATCATTTTTAACATTCACATCGGGATCATATTTTAGAATCATAATTATATGATCAAGACAAATATCTGCTGAATGACGGCAATATAAATTAAGTGGCGTATCGCCATGTATGTTGCGTACTTCAATTTGTAATCCACGTTCGATTAATCTATCGACAACATCTATCTTCCCGTAACGGGTGGCAGCATGTAAAGGTGTATTTTGAGTATAACTATCAATTACAGATAAATCCAGATTTGAAAATTCGAGTAATACGTTGGTTAATTCATCGTTGTGACGGATGGCATCAAAAATGAGTGGAATTCCTAATTTGTACGGTTTATTGCAGTTTTCTTGTAAATATGCACGAAACATAGAATTTGCTAGTATACTATTAAAATTCGAAATCGTGTCTTCGAAAAACGGGTTTAGCAATGGTAAATCGTTCATTTTGATTGACTGCCGAACACTGCTTTGTTCCAATAAAAAATATCCTAAATCATATCGACGCTCTGCAAAAGCATGATCAATTGCAGTTTGATTGTGACGATTTATTAAATTTAGATATGGTTCATATTTTAGAAGAACTTTCGCCATATCCACATTGCGTGCATGAAAAATGGCAGATTCGCCAAATTGATCAGTTTCATTTATATCACCCTCGTTTTCCAGAATATATTCTACCAAGGTGATTGCAGTGTCCGTGGGCTCACCTGATACAATTCTGTGTAACAGAATTACCCCGTTTTTTAACGTAGGGTCCATAACATACAACGTCTGCATAGCTGAATTAAGTAACTCAAACATCTCAACATTTTGTGCAAAGTGGATGGGTAATCTTTTATCGGGCGAGGCATCACTTTCATCTATTCGAATCTTTAGTTGTAACAGTTTATTCACTGCATGTAAATTATTAGCCATCACTGAAACATGAAGCAAATTATATGTCATACATTTTTCTTTGTACGATACACTATTTCTAATCAGTAGATCGAATATATCATTGAATTCTGATGAAGGTACTTCCTCATTAATATTTTTCATTATATCAGTGTACTCAGGTACCCAGCTTAAATTGTTGTTAAACACTGGGCTGCTGTATATAATACAATAAAATAATAAATTATAGGCACTGCCGTACTTCGTGTCTGTTATCGTTTTTAATCGATCTTTGTTTACTTTTACTAACATTAAATTGAATGCCTCCAAATTACGATATTTAAGCGCTTCCAACATTGGATTAGTACTTTGTATTGATTCTAACGCAGAAAAATCGAAATTTTCCATAGACATTACATACCGAAATAGCTCAACATTGTCACTCATCACCAATTTATTTAATATTGAATACATTAGGTCATAATCAATGTACTCACGAGAACTATCAATCAAAAATTTAATCGTGTCGAAATGTTTTCGTAAGATCATCGTCTCGATACACTTCAATGCAATAGATTGGACTTTGAAAAAAATATGTTTTGCTTTTGGAAATTCCTCGTAGATTTGAATTAATTCATCTGCCGATATTGAAATTATTAATTTATGAAGAATTGTAGACATTTCCTCGTCCCTCACACCCAATTGTTCTGGATCCATTTCAATTACCTTAGTAATAAAATTGTGATACTTGTCAAAATTATTGGTACTCCACTGTAAATAGTAAAATGGAGTTCGGCCATGTTTATCTTCAGCGTTGAAATTAAGATCGTAGTTTAATAAATTTTCAGCAATTTCCATAAGGTTGTTTTGAATTGCGAACGAAAATAAGGTAGTGCTGGTAGATGGCACCCGAAAATTAATAAACTGCTTCCATGTCATTTGTTTTTCTGCAATTATTTTCTTGGCAAAATATTTGACGACCTCCCATATATTGCTGTGCAGGATTTTAAAGCAATAATTTTGAAAAAATTCGTACATATCGGTCGGGAAACGCTGATAGAATTGATCTAAAAATTCAACTTGACCGTATTGGATGGCGTGCAATGCTATCTCGATACTTTTACTCTGGACTCCATAATCTAATAGAGTATTAAAAATAGTCGTTACACCTGCAGAAGCAGCAGCATGTGCCAATGAAATTCCTGACCTGGACACCTGATTTAAATCGAGGAATCCATTTGAAAATAAACAATTTATCATTTGCACGGTTAGCATTTGTCCATATTTCGTTTTTGGCGATAAGCACAACACCCGATTTGGTGTAAAGTTATCAGTTTTCAATAATACCACAACACAGTTAGTTTGATAAATATCACCCGAAATTTCACAATTTGCGTATTCAATGTACAGTTGTTCGATTTTTGAATTATTTAGGGTGCCACACCCTATCACTATAGGATTTGTTATCGATAATGTTTTGCAGCATTTAATAGATTCGTGCACAAATTTTAAATCGTTCTCATATATTGCCCACAAAATATTGGCAATTTCGATGTGTTGACCCATCAAGGCGAAATGTAAAGCAGTTTCAAGAGATTCCGTTGGACTGTAAACACTAATCCCATTTATAATACATTTCTCGGTTTCTACAATGTTACCGGTAATGGCAGCCTTATGCAAGTAATTTAATTTCGAAGTCATGTTTATAGTGAAACTAATTTTACAATGGATACTGTATACTGTATTTATAGCATTTTGTTGCGATAAGGTAAACACAATTATCTATTGCGCGCCGTACGCAGCAGCAGATTCGCGGAACTCATTTTGATTATCTATTTTATTTCGATTTACACTATACAGTAAACCACTAAATGTCAATTGTTATGCTGTAATGAAGATCAACCTTTGATCATATCCCTGAAACCATACATACCCTTTACGAAAATTTTTTGTACAAACACAACAACAAATAAAGGATCTTTCAATAAGAACGCTCGATTTTAACTGTAAATTAAAACAGTTGTGTGTGAGATATCTATACTCATTTTTTTTTATTTGATTTATTTTTTTTATTTGATGGCATAAAGTATGAAATATAACGTCTTTCAAATATCCGAAGCGGCTTTGCTTGATAGCACTGTGGTCTAAGAAAGCTGAAAAAGAAGAACTCTAGAGGCGTTAAATCGCACATACCGCCCTCAAATCGTTCGTGCAGAATGTCCAACGTGTCATGTGCTGTGTAGCACGTAGCGCCATCCTGTTGAAATCACATGTTATCGATATCCACATCTAAACTAAACTAGCCACAAGAAGTTCATTAAGAACCGATGATTCCCCCAGACCAAAATCCGCACCAAGACTTTCTGTGTAGATTCAATTCATCCAAAAATGGTCCTCGCCACTAAAGATGATTTTTTTTGGCGAAATTTGGATCTGTACACAAGCTCTTGTGAATGACAAGAAACTGACTGCCTCGGATTTTCCCATACATTGTCACGCACAGCAGCGATGTTTTAAGCTGATCTTGCGTTTCGGTAACGTATGCTCGGTTGTCGGTTGTGGCGAGGATAAAAATCATGTAATTCATTTAATTCTGACTTATTAGTTCTTTCCGACTGATTAATAATTAAAGTTTGTCAAGTGCTAACGTTGAAGAAAATCCTAAAGAAAATTCGAATATTAATACGATAGAAAATATGAGGTTAAGCTAGAATCAACTAGCATTATCACCAGCCACAAATACCACATCCTATTATGAACTCACAGGTTTTAAGAATGTTGGTTTTGTAGCAAATCACTTAGGGGAGAGAGCGATATATACTATCTTATTGCAAAACTTCCCTGTGTTCCCAACTAAACCATCAGCCGTAACACAGAGCATAGATCAGTCATCCTTCACAAATATAGCGACCTACCAAATACCGTTCACCAGCTAGAGTAAAAATGAAAATATATCTACATACAAAAAATAAGCACAAATTCACGATTTTACTAATTTTCTATCCAACTCATCTCCATGCGTCTCAGAGATAAGATAAAGTAAAGTACATTGAACTTAAAATATATTTTTACAACATGCAATCTTTGTTACGTATCTCATTCATTATACGGTAATTTACAAATCGTGTTATTTGATATCGTACGTCTGGCGAAAACAATTTAACATGTTCAAAATTTATTTGATGCGCGACTACAAATGCCAATACACAAACATTTTGTGTATTGATGACTTCGCATATTTATGTAACATATATTGGGTTAAATATACATTGCAAAAAAATATCATAACTATGTATTGATGAATCTGTGCATAAATATTTCAATTATGCCAATCAATCACTTATCTCATTCTTCATATACCATGTGTGAATTAAAATGAAATTGAACACGTTGTTCTAAAAATAAGCTACCTTGAAATCTGATATTCAGTGTTTCGCAATTGAGGTGATTAAACTAATCGGTTAACTGTTTTGCTTATTAGCACCTCATAAATTTGAGTCAATTAAATATTTTTACTTTTGGAGTTTTCTTTAAAAATAACTTCAAGCAATTTTCACAGAGATGCGAACCAACCCGCAACGGTATCTTGATATAAAAATTTCAATTGCTCGTCATTTAATGTAAACTAGTAAGAAAAGCAATGCAAACGTTAACCTGCTAATATTACATTTTGTCCTGTCGACCTCATATGGTGAGAATAAGCGTATTTTTATTTTGCGGATACAACAAGACGTCTTGGCAAAATAAGATCAGCATGAGCTGCATGACTTGAAATGTTAATTATTATAAAATTTAATAATCTGTCTATATATAGTGAACGTTCTTAATACACATAGACAAAATAAAAATATCGTAAAAATATCGTATAGCGCGTCACTTAATAAACTTAATTCTTTATACCAAGCATAATTTAAAAAATCCACACTTAATTTTTATTATTAATCCGATGATAATTTATGATCGACTATCATCAGCTTTAAAATTGGTAAAATTATTTTGTGTCCGGTCCAAATTGATTTTTGTATCCACATTATGGATCTTAATAAATAATTAGGAATTTGTTTTGGTTCGGTATCGCTTTTTATCAACATTGTCATAAAATAAATGAGTTTTTTGTCAGGTACATAATTAATTTACGATACACCATAAAAATGTATAAAAATAAAGTGAGTTGTAATAAAGATTTTGATGGATTTTTATAGAATGGGTTATAAACAAATTTAAATTTATTGGTCACTTTGTCAAATATTTCCAAGCGTGCAATGTCAAACCTGTACCACTCTATGGCTTATCTTTCAGTTTAATAGTTCGTTTTGGTTAACGATAAATAATAATAGCATACAAAAACCTGTGTTGTGTGGTTCGAAATTTCTGTTTTTGAGAACATGCTCAAATAGCCAATAATACAAAATCATTAAAAGTTAAATTTCAGTTAGAAAAAGAAAATACACTAACAAATTCTATTCAATACTCCCCTGAAGTTCTTTTAACACAACAAAAACGTGGACAACTCAAAGGAAACATATTTCGGTTAATTACAATTTAAAATTTAATTAAATTATTTTCGGTTGACATAAATAACATAAAAATCAGTTATTTTACACTTAGATGTTCAATAATTGGTATACTCCACGTCGTGAAATACTTCAAACGTATACGTCTTCAGTGTTTTCAGCATTAAATACATATTCCAAACTGAGATCAGGGTAATTATGGCAAACGGGATCGTTTGATCATGTACGTAGAAAAATTTATTCTCCAAAAATTCAAAATAATCAATCAATGCTTGTGATAATGGTATCAGTATCAAGTACAGTGAAATGGAAAATGTACGCATTGTTATCGGAGCTTGCATATATGCATGTATCATGGCGCCAACGTAAAATATTGAATCACTCCACGAGAAGATAAAATATTGTGGCAATTGATATAATATCGATAGTTTAAATTTTATTATGTCGAGTACCAACTGTAGAATAAGGGCCACGTGAAATGCGACACATTGCACAAACAATGCGAGCATCAGACGTCGTAATCCTGAATTTACACCACGCTGGTGAAAAAAAGGATATAAGATGAAACGATTTAGGTAACTAATCGATAATTTTAATGCTGGTTCAATCGTATCCATTGTACGCCGATCGAAGTAGATCATATGTGATTTGCTTAGTGTTCGGTTCATTCTATCACCTTGTCTATGCACAATATATGAGTAAACAGAATTTAACAGAAGATATATGAATATAGGTATCAAGAGCCTTAAATAATGTTCAATAGTTTTCTCTTCACGATACCGTTGTAATATGCGGGCCTCTTTTTCATTTTGGGCCAATGATGCCCGCTTCGTATAATCGACATCTTCAGCACGTTTTACTTTGCATGTCACGCAAAATTGTAATAACTCCTCAAATAGTTCTATAAGGTAGTTACCATCGTTGATCCGTTTAATAAATATGTCTTTCGATGAGACTAAAAGAACCAGAGTGATTGTCATTAACGAGTATATCATTCCCATAATTTGCATCAAGGAAACGTTTGGATTGTCACCCACTACAATGCTTACGATAATTGCAATTGCACGACTCGAATATAAAACTGCAAAGTATTCCATAAAATTTTTTTCCTCGTCCGGCATTTTCATTTGTTCTGCTCCAAGCGTATCCATCACTATAGAGTATGCCATGCTTGTCATCATTGTTGCTACCATTCCAATTGAAAGAATAATTATTATGATACGATCATTGAAATGTTTATATTGTTCTAAAATTAGTACGATTAGAATGAACGTTACACCAAAATAGTAAAGTACTCCCAGTATACAGGCCATTCTATATTTTCCAACACCCTCCGATTCGACGAACACCGAGACAATAATTGGCGCAAATAAGGATAACATCACTACCGAGTTCAGGAATAAATCAAATTCGGATTGGTTTATGTCAAAAACATCGCAGGCAATAAAAACAAATTTGGGCAACAACGAGAACATTTGCAAATAAAACAACAATTGCATTATGATGATGAGTAGTGCACCCAATGGAAAACTTAATACCCATTTTCGATCGTCGTAGTGTTTCATGATATGCCGTCGTACTTTTAAATTTGACTTAACTTCAAAATATATAAATAATTAATTAAAATTTACAATGAAATTACGATTTTGACTGCAGTTTGCGTTTTTTTCAAACTATGTATCGTAAAGCAAGAAAATTTTTTACTGCCGTTTGAATGAAAATACAAAGGTTTCTAATTTCTTTTATGTTCGTGTGACACTGCATGTCACGGCCATCTATTGGCGCCGCAAAACCAATACAAAATAAAGGTAGGGGCTGCTAGGTTAGGGGCTGCTGAAGCGGGCGTTTATCTTATAGCAGCGGTTAGCTATATAAACGTATCTCAGGTACGACTGGATGTATCACCAGTAAAAAGTTGTTGGGCGGAGGGCCAACTACTTACTATCACAGAAGCCTTCAAAGAGTGTAAGCAAGCACCAATAAGCAAATGTACACGGTAATTTTTGTTTACTAATTTACGAATGCTAATTTATTTTTATGGTACGTTACATAAATAAAAATTGCAATACCAATATTATGCAAAAATAAACAAATATAAAAATACAACAATTCAACATGAATTAAATAAAAATAAATTTCCTCAATTACACCTGATTTACACGGTAGATTGGTTACGCAGAATACCGTTAAACCGAAAGTAGGATTTTGGTATGAAAAACCGTGTATATCCAAAAAAAATATATAATGAAATCCATTTATTTTAACGTAATATATTTTACGTAGAAAAATTAGAAATAAATAACAAATAAAAACTTAAAAATGTGTCTAAGAAAGTACCGTGTAAATCGGGGGATAGGTGTATATTATGTATTAAGTAAAAATTATTTACAATTAATACAAATTTTTATATAAATTCAGAGATTTACATCGGTGTAGGTTTCAATAAATGTTAGGTGTGCCATAAAATAAAATAGGAGATTAAAGCACCAATATGTAGATCGTAATCCGTATTCTGCGCACTGTATACGGGCGCCAAAAACCTAATAAAACCATGAAAATAATTATATTTTAAAAATATTGTCAAATAAATAGTTTATAAATATTGCATACATTTCTTTCTATGTAATTGGAAACAGATAACAATACCGTTAAATGAGGAATGGAAGGAATATATAGTGGTGCCCCCGACGTAATGTAGGAACACATGAAGTATGATTCCTATCAATTCAAGCCGTACAACATCAAGCCGTACCCAAAGCTAAAATTTGCCGACAATCAACCGCATAGTATATACCACACAATTGCTGACAGTCAGCCGCGTTAATGCTCACATTCATAATTTTCTTATGTTCTAAATTTACACACAACTGTTGTGTAACCGCCGCCGTCAGATGACCACATCACTAACTTTGCACGTGATGGCAAATGATTCATACTTCCATACACCACGATAGATGATTCTGTAATTCAGGGCTCAACCCAACGGCAAGCAGCAACTGTAATAACCACAAGCATTCAAACATCGGGTATCTACACTGAAAAAAATAATCGGTGATATTCACAAAAAAGCGGAGTAATATTTAACGAAAAATGATCAAAAACTCAGCCACACAAGCGCTTTGTATTTATCGCGATTTTAGCAAATCAATTATTACCAGTTGCTGTGTAAATTTTATTATTTTTATTTCAGGGTGGATAAGCAATATTTGCTATTGCTTTGATATATTTACTCTGCACTTTGTAAAATAATTCAGAAATTGTTTACAGAGCGCATGGTAAATAATGACCGCAAGGTGGATAATGGTTTGTAGTGCTTTTTAAAATTTGCGGATCGAGAAAATTGCAGCGCATTAATATTTACTCTGCACAGAAGCAAACACTCGAAACTTCTAGATTGGAGAAAATATAATTTAATATTTAACATATTAAAAACCAATTTTAATGAAACACATTTTTTATAATTAATTTTTTTTTATTCACTTTTCACAAAAGGCCATCGATTTTTCTTAAAATAAAGATGATAATTATTTACATCTCCGGTTTGGCAATAAACTTACGTGTAAATTTTCATCAACCATATTACTCCTTTAACAGCCTCGAAAGATATTGAATTGCTGTAATGTTGCTAATAATTAAATTCTCCTTAAACCTCTTAATGTTCAGGGAACTGAGTTGGTCCGGTCCTCTTACATTGCTTTATAAAATTCTGAAATTAAAACAAGAAAGCAACAAATATAAGTAAATGTACATTAAGTTTTGTAAATTTAATTTGTGTTTACCATACAACATTTCAGCACTTTTATGGTTTAATCCTCAAGGTTAGCGGCCATTTGTTACGATGCGAAGAAAGGTTGCAAAAAAACTGCAAATGAAGGTTAAAAATAATTATAATTTATATTTTATTTTATTTTGAAATAATTACCATTTTTCCCAACAAATCCGGAAACTAAACAAACTGGCATTTTTGTGGCAATTTGTGTACTGCTTTACATTCACTTTAAGACTAATCTTTGTTTGAAATTTTAAATGAAATTTGAGAACAAAATGCAAAGTCGGATAGAATAAATGATTTGATTGGTTATAACCTCTCCGCAAAAATTATTTTACAAAGTGCAAAGTAAATTTTGAAAAGTATTTGAACATTTAAAACCCGCTTTGTAATTTATTCTCAACGAAAAAAATATTTTTTTTTAATTTTTATTATCTTTGCATTGAAAATGATATATTCAAATTGCGCAGGTCAAATTTACCTAGCAGCATTGCAATATGATTAATCTAATTTGTCATCAGACGCTGCTCAGCAATAATTTTAATATTTGAAAATGCACTGCATATATTGCACTGCAAATTTTACAAGGCTCGTACTTTATTAAAAGATTATTGGTAATAATTGCAAATTTGGGTTTACACAGCAAAATGTGTAAATATCTCCGCGCTTTTTTTTTCAGTGTAGAGCCCAGCCGAGCAAAAAATTAGAAAAATTCTACTAACCACAGCGCAAATAATCCGTCATCAGAGTCATCATCGGGAACAAACCCTTAGCTCAGACGGGATACATTGCACCAACCGTAGCCAACCTTAAAGCTCACTCCGTTGGTGTCACAGGATCCCACAGTTTGGATTCGCATTTTCCAATCACAGTTCATTCTCGACAAAATCAATAAGGAACCCATTCACTACAATCACCTTTTCAAGTCGATGATTAACGCAGCTATTCCGTCGCATTGCAACCTTGTGTAATGCCAGTATCGTTCAACCAGCCTGAGAATCACATAGAACCCTTTATCTGTTTTCAACTAAACGAGGTTAACCGTCTTATTGATGATAAAGCTTTTTAATCCTACATCAAAAACCAATTTTTTAATTGATGTTGGCCCTGATATCTCCGTAATTCCTGTTAAAGACAAAGAGGAAAAGAACATCGACTTTAGTTTCGATCTTTTTGCACCCAATGGATCAAAAGTCAGAACTTTTGGTTCCCGCCGAAAAAATTTTGATCTCGGCCTTAGAAAGCATTTCGCGTAGACAATCATGTTTTCACATGTCACGTTGTCGATTAGTCTGTCTGCAGATTTCCTCAAACACGTAGGTTTGTTTTTCGATATACATTGCTCTTACTAAAGAAGTTTAGAGGAGTTCAAAGAGACATACATACAGATACATTTGACGTCCTAGGAACTACAATTGATAGACTTCATGTAACATCGATAGCTAGACGTCTATCCACGGAGAAATTAAGTATAGTCAAAAACAAATTTGATTAAGTGGATACACAGATTTAAAAGTGCTTGGCCTGGCACACCCGTTCACCACGGTACACGCATCTGACAAAGCCATTGGAACAGTCATCTAACAAAAATCGACAACGTCTGGCAACGGCTTCAACTTTACTCATTGAACTAACGGAAACCCAACAACAATATAGCACAAGCCAATTATTCCGCAATCAAAGGAAATAAATGAACAGTATTCGCCGATCATAAACCACTAATTTGCGAGATTAACCAAGACTCAAATAAAACACCAACACATCAATTCTGTTAGTTGAACTACATTGGCCAGTTTACCAACGATATACAACATATATCTGGAACGGAAAATGTATAATCGCGGAAAAGCAACCTTACATATCATCGAATTTCCACAGGTCGTCATTTGAATCTGTTCTTAACCTATAAAGTTTAGGCATTCAAAGCTCCGTAAAATCCATGTCGGAATAATTTATTTGGACCAACATCAAGAATGATGTTAAAAACTGCGAAATTCTGTCACAATAAAATTCAGCGGATTACACTTTACATTACCAGAATCCGAATGGCAACGTCGCTATCTTTAACATTCAAAGACCGCACGAGCTCAGATATCATGGCACAAATTCGTACTATCGTTTAACTATCATTGTGCCAGATCAGGGAGCGCAATTCGAGTCTGAGCTGTTGGTTGAACTGTTGAAAATATTTGGTTTTGAACGCAGAAGAACAACCAGCTCTAATCCCAATGGCACCGCACACTTAAAGCCACCATTAGGCACCGTACATACCACCAAGACAACCAATCTATACAAGCATTTTTCAGTCAGTACTGCTGGGTGTTAGTAAAGCATATCGCGAGTATTTAAAACATATCCGTGGAACTCGTTTTCGGAGAACAGATACGGTTCCTAGCGAGTCGGAGATCCACCAACTCCACCATCTAGACATCGGGAAGACAAAAGAGTCGTTTTTAAAATATTTAACACACATTCATATGTATTTACACGAACCTATGCAGTTAACAGACGATTGCAGCCATCATACGAAGGAAGATTGGAAATATTTTTAATCTCGATTTTCGTTTTCTCACTGAATAATTTCTTTCCACTAATTTGAATTCTTTTTGGTTATAAAAGATAATCCTGTTTAGAACATGTTCTAAATCGAGAAAAACGCCAAAATTGCAATATTCTTCGACAGATTAAATCATTCTTTGACTTAATGAAGTTTTAATTGCATTAACCGATATTTAAAAACAAATCAACGTATAATTAAATTGAAACATATCATGTCGTTTGTTTAGACTCAATTTTCACTATTTTTTGTTATAACTTACTATCGAAGAATACTCCAGTATTGCACGGAAGAGACTTGTATTATTAGGGACTTCAGATATTTTGCAGGAAATCTCTCGTTGTAGCCGTTGTCGTTGCAATGATATATGAGTAGATTTCATAAGGCGCTGAATTTAGTAACCGAAGCATCACCTACTCATTATTGAAGAGAAGTGACCACATATTGATATATTTACAGTATGCTAAATCCATCTATGTCTACAAATTTGTATGTCGAAAATAAAGCGCGAAAATAAAGATTTTTAGAGACCGCGTTAAAATTTCATTCCACTTTGAACTGAGTACTAAGCTTCAGTTAGAAATATATATCAATAAGAATATCCACAGATTTGAGGTCGTTTTTGAGTTTTGTTACAGTTTAATAAAATACAGGATACAGAAGAGGAAAAGCAAGAAAGTGCCCTCATATCAATCCTACAAAGCCTCACCATACTCGAAAAAAGTCGAACAACATCAAAGTTAGTCTCCTTTTGCTTATGTACAAACAAATTATATTCATAGCTTCCTGTGGAACTGTTAAAAACAACAAAAACGTGGAAAACTCAAAGGAAACATACTTTGGTTAATTACAATTTATAATTTAATTTAATTATTTTTTGTTAACATAAATAACATAAAAATCAGTTTTCAGACTTCATATTTTATACTTAGATGTTCAATAATTGGTATACTCCACGTCGTGAAATACTTCAAACGTATACGTCTTCAGTGTTTTCAGCATTAAATACATATTCCAAACTGAGATCAGGGTAATTATGGCATACGGGATCGTTTGATCATGTACATAGAAAAATGTATCCTCCAAAAATACAAAATACTCAATCAATGCTTTTGATAATGGTATTAGTATTGAGTATAATGATATTGAAAATGTACGCATTGTTATCGGAGCTTGGATATATGCGTGTGTTATGGCGCCAACGTAAAATATTGAATCACTCCACGAGAAGATAAAATATTGTGGCAATTGATATAATATCGATAGTTGAAATTTTATTGTGCTAATGGCCAACTGTAGAATAAGGGCCACGTGAAATGCGATACATTGCACAAACAATGCGAGAACCAGACGTCGTAGTCCTGAATTTACACCCCGCTGTTCAAAAAAAGGATATAAGATGAAATGATTTAGGTAGCTAAGCGATAGTTTTAGAGCTGGTTCAATCATGGTCATTGTACGTCGATCAAAGTATATCATATGTGATTCGCTTAGCACTCGGTTCATTCTATCACCTTGTCTATGCACAATAAACGAGTAGACAGAATTTAACAGAAGATATATGAATATAGG
Source organism: Nephrotoma flavescens (assembly GCA_932526605.1). Classification (NCBI taxonomy): domain Eukaryota; kingdom Metazoa; phylum Arthropoda; class Insecta; order Diptera; family Tipulidae; genus Nephrotoma; species Nephrotoma flavescens. Next base: position 326,165,342 of record OW052221.1, on the reverse strand, counting down.
TATCAAGAGCCTTAAATAATGTTCAATAGTTTTCTCTTCACGATACCGTTGTAATATGCGGGCTTCTTTTTCATTTTGGGCCAATGACGCCCGCCTCGTATAATCGACATCTTCAGCGCGTTTAACTTTACAGGTCACACAAAATTGTACAAACTCCTCAAATAGTTCTATAAGGTAGTTACCATCGTTGATCCGTTTAATAAGTAACCCTTTCGATATGACCAAAAGGAGCAAAGTGATTGTCATTAACAAATATATCATTCCCATAATTTGCATCAAGGAAACGTTTGGATTGTCGCCCACTACAATGCTTACCAAAATTGCAACATTACGACTCGCATACAAAACTCTGAAGTATACGGTTAACACGTCTTTCTCGTCCGGCATTTTCATTTGTTCTGCTCCAAGCGTATTCATCACTTTGGCATATGCCATACTTGTCATCATTGTTGTTACCATCCCAATTGAAAGGATAATTATTATGATACGCTCGTTCAAGTGTCTATATTGTTCGAAAATTAGTACGACTAGAATAAACGTTACACCTAAATAGTAAAGTACTCCCAGTATGCAGGCCATTCTATATTTCCCAACACCCTCCGATTCGACGAACACCGAGACAATAATTGGCGCAAATAAGGATAACATCACTACCGAGTTTAGGGCTAAATCAAACTCGGATTGGCTCACGTTGAAAACATCACAGGCGATAAAAACAAATTTGGGCAACAACGAGTACATTTGCAGATAAAACACCAATTGCATTGCGATTATGAGTAGTGCACCTACTGGGAAATTTAGTGCCCATTTTCGATCGTCGTAATGTTTCATGATGCCGTCGTACTTTTAAATATGACTTAACTTCAAAATATATAAATAATTAATTAAAATTTACAATAAAATTACGATTTTGACTATAGTTTGCGTTTTTTGTAAACAATTTCGAAAAACAACAAAAATTATTATTGGCGTTTGATTGAAAATACAAAGGTTTCTAATTTCTTTTGTGCGATTGATTATTAGCAAAATTCACGGAACATGAGGCGTATTTTTATCTTTGAAAATATTACCAACGGAAAATATTTTATTTCTTCTAAATTAAAGGAATCGTGCGGGTGTCAGTATAAATACGGAAACTGCGGCGTCAATATAAATAATTAACAGGTAAGTTGCATTGTTGGTCAATGAAATCTGATCGATTTGATCGATTTGATCTGATTTGATCGAACTGAAGATAAGAATAAAATATTCATTTGCCTCGCACCACCGTTCTCAAATTAGTATGCGGATTGTGACTTTTTCTATATTTAAACTTATCAATCAATCCTCGGCGCCACGATAATCGTGCTATATTCTAAAATGTTGCGTGCTTAGTTTCCAAGGAACAGTTTTTATTAACTGCATAAAGATCTTGAATTTTGTTATTTTGAATAACTGACGTCAATCAAAAATCAAAATTTAACACATTTTCAAAAAGGTCATTTCAATATCAATCTTTCAAAAACTTTTGAAAAAAAAAAAATCATTTTAAGAAATTAACTTTCTTTTCTAAACGAGATCGGCCAAAAAAACTGGAGATCAGTACATCTTCAAATATTATTTATCTATTTTATTTAATGTTTTTGAACCCAAAAACTCAACAGTTACTGTAAAAAAATGATATTTCTTTACTTGATCCAAGCGGCAAAGTTTTGTAATCAAAACGTTGAGTGCGGTTACACGATTTGAATGGTAAATAATATTGTTTTATGTGAATAAAATATATCGTGTAAACATTTTTGAAAAGTTAATTAATGCACAGTCCCAACCAATTTCGGTAGTGTATGTATGAATAACCGCCATTGACTCCAAGAAGACCGCTAGCTTACTAAACTACAGTTCGACGAAAGCAAGTATAAAGGGCAACATCTTATGCGTTATAATCGTGTCAGGAGGTAGCTGGGACAGTAAACGATATTGTTACAAAATTATTGATAGAATAAAAGGGAATGGAATTATTTTTAATCTAAATTTCCGTTTTCCCACTGAATAATTTCATTCCATTAGCTTGTATTCTTGTTCGGTTTACGAGATAATCATAAAACACAACATATTATGTAAACTATTAAACATTATTTATGTATAGAATTTATCGCATTCAATAAGACACAATTTTTATTTCGAATTCGACGTGTTACTGTAGTACTAAGTATTAAAACCCCCAGAGGCCATCATTTTCACTTGTATCTTGCTTCAAATTTAAACGACGGTCCTTGCATAAAACTTTCAAACAATTTTTACGTAAATGCACCACTCAGTTGGTTAATTCAACGAACGAATAAGACTTTCCAAAGGGTTTAAACAGTTTCAACAGTGTAGAGTGTACGAATGACGGGACTTATATCAGGTCTGAGTATACAAAAATGATTAATATCGCCACAACAATCAAAACAGGAATACAAATTGAACAATTCTTTTAGTTGGAGTCAAGTTGAGTCATTTCTATATCTAATAAAAAGTCAACATGCCCGGTGGTCGAATATTCCTGTAATTTCTGTGTTAAAATTATTTCTTAAATATTTCTGAAAACTAGGCGACGTACCAATTGTTCCGTGAGTGCGTCCACAACATACCAAAAATTACGCGAGGAGAAAAGGAGAATGCTCCATTTCGTTAAAGATCCCCCGCAACTTAACTGATAAGATGAAATTCCTCTTACTGAAGTATCAGTCTACATAAATTAAAGCTAAAATGTTAATTTGATATATATGTTGGTTGTTTTCTATTGAATTACTTGTTTTGTGTCTCAGGTATTGCAAAAAATTGCACAAACCGCGAATACATGTATTATAAAAAAGGATTAACTCATTGAACAAATGAGCAACATTCAAAAACTATAAATTAGAATTAAGATTATAGTAACGAAATAACTAGTGTGGCGCCAATGCCTATACTCAATCTATTTCTCACTCAACTATTTGAGGTATATATATGCTTTAAAATTCATAAATTATTTCTTACGTATACTTAATATTTGTATTTAGATATTAAGCGAAACGTTAAACAAACGAACCGTCAAATTTGTTCACGCAATTAGACGCCAATAATTATTTTTATGTGAACATGCTATAGATTTGCCTATACTGTCGAACAGTTAAATGTTTTGTAAAAATGATTTGCACTTTTCTAATAAGGGCTTGTATGGGATTTTTACGAGATACATACAAGCCGAAGAAAAACTCAACGCAATTCACACACAAGTTACTACATTAATTAATTAGATTTCATGTACACCAAAACAAGAAATTAACGATTTTTTGTAGTTTGCTAAAAACTACAAATAGAAACATAAAATTTAATTACCTTGAATACAAATTCCAATAACGAATATTTCAAACAAATATTTGTAAAACATTTTTTAATAAATAAATTTTTTAATCACTTAGAACCAAATAAAACAAGTATTTAACCACAACAAATTTTCACTTAAATTTTTCGTCAAGTTACAACTTACAAAAATATCGAACACTAATCTGTCAACAAAGCTAAACAATTTTAATATTTGAGAACTTTATTATATTTTGCTTGCTGTAAACCGTTTTCGACAATTGTCAAATTAAAACTAAGAAACTGAAAAATAAAAGTTCGTTTCTTAAAGTTGCTGTAGATCTTTTTCCGTTTTCGTCTTATATACACTAACGATATTTATTTATTTGTATTTTCGTTGTTGAATGTTTTTTTGCTAAAATAAAATAAAAATGTATTTTTATAAATTAATTTTCTTTCGCATTTAGATATACTCGTAAGTCTACAAATACATGTCTATACGTTCATATAAAGAACAAAACTACTTCGCTTTCATTCATCAACATAAACGATATTGTAACAAATTTATGATAACATAAAACGTGAAGAAGTAATATAACCGTGATATATGTAAGTAGTATGTATACGAATTAGATAATTTAAATGGTTATATGATTTATGGATTCTGATTTATTTAGATGAATAAACTTGTCTAAATGTTGCATAGAACGTTTTCGTAAGCTTAACATGCTCCAATGGTTTCAATAGTATGTAGTTTATAAAAAAAATTGGTAACCGGTATCTTCAAAGCAATAAATCTTGGTCATATACCTAAAAAAAAAATTAAATACCACAAGACGTCATATTGATAGAAAAATTACCGAAAAATAAATGACAAGGGTGATTCGGTTGTTCAACCTACACGCAACTCAATATTGCAGTCTATAATCAATCTATTTTGCAAATTTGAATTCCCATGTAAGTTCAACTTCAAATACGAGTGTGTATAGTGATGCTATGTATATGAAAACCAATTATTGAATTTTGGTTAGGATGACCTAAGAATTTTATAAAAACTATTATATTTCGCGCGTCTTTGAAAAGTAGACTTTATTTACTATATATTTCTAGTCAAACTACCTTACTGTTTAAGTTAGACATTCCATATGAACCAAAACGTTAGGCCATAATTAGCTTTTATTATTTGGCTCTCGGCGATAAAAAAATCTTGAGTATTTAAGTGAAAATCTGCTTTAAGTACTATATAAGATTTACAAAATTCAATTTGTACCGGTAGTGCATTTCCATTCAAATTGGCCGATAATGCAATAGTTGTTGAATACAAATTTGTTGGTAAACTTTTGTTTATTTCATGACCTAAATGCTGCACCAGCACTTGTAGCACAATCCAATGAAGATTGTACTGGAATTTTTTACAAATTAATTACAACATATCGGTATAGTTCAACCCCCAAAAAACTACCCCGGGGTGCAATTCTTCTAAACAATATTTTTCGTTACAACATGCTTATCGCATTTCTGTTAATATTTATTGTATCGTACTGGGGGTGGTACTGAATTTTTTTACAAATTAATTACAACATATTGACATACAGTCAGTCAAGTAAGAGCGTGCGGTCGGGTTAATTTATAAAAAAATTTATTTGGTGAAACTTTCATATTTATAAATATATTGTACACATTACAAACGATGATGCAATTCAGTTAATATATTGTGTCCAGTCACCATCGGCGTCGATAATTGCCTGACATCTCCGAGGCATGCTTTCTACTAGTTTGACGGCGTATTCTAGTGGCAACGATCTCCAGATCCGACGAATTTCGCAAGATAGCTGCTTCAAAGTGTGTGTGCGTCTTCCACGAATTTTCTGTTTAATATATGCCCACACATTTTCAATAGGGTTTGCATCGGGCGACTGTGATGGCCAATCCAATGTAACGATGCCAGATTGAGTCTTCCACTCAGTATAGAGCTTGCTGAGGTGTTTAGGATCGTTGTCCTCTTGCAGAATCCAATCTTCATTTTTGCTGATGAACCAACGTTTGGCAGATGGCGGCAGTAAAGCCTTTTTGTAAATTTTAATCATTTTTTCGGCATTTAGGTTGTCGATAAAGAGGTACAAAGTGCCGAATCCCTGCTTTGAGAAGCAGCCTCAAAGATGCACCTTTATTCCGTGTTTTACGGTCCGCTGAACAAGCCTATTGGTGGAAGTTGACCAGGCTCGCGTGAGGACACAACGTGCTCATACAGAACATTCATCAGTAAAAATGACATTTTCAAAATCTCTACCGATATTCTCATGCGCCCAAGCGAGTCGCTTTTTCACATGTTTTCCAGTCAACAGAGGCTTCTTCATTGTGTTGCGCCATTTCAGGTCATGAGTACGGAGATGGGTTCGGATAGTTTCGTAGGATATATCTAAACCTTTTGCCTTTAATTTTGCTTGTCCTTGCCGCAGTGTTAAACCAGGATTCCGCAAAAACAGATTCACTATTCTTTTTTCATCTTTTTTGTCCACTTTTCCTATCGAGCCACGTTCTGGTAAATCATCGACATTTTTAGCCACTTTATATCGCTGTACCCACTTATGTACAAATGCCTTCGACTTTCTCATATATTTAGCAGCCGCTGATTGCGACATTTTGGGACCTTTCGGGTGAGTGCAAAGGAGCACAGCCTCGTAGCGCGACGCGTATTTAGCACTCATGGCGCTTAACGTGATTCTCTTTCAAAAGATCAACGACAACTGAATCTTTGTTGACAATGCATCAAGGACAAAGCTTCCCTCTATCGGCTCGCAAAGGAATTAGAGCGAAATCTTTCATTTCCTGTCGGTAATGACGACCACGCTCTTACTTGACTGACTGTAGTTCAAGCTCCAAAAAACTTTCCCAACCATGCTTTTGGCATTTCAGTTAATATTTCTTGTATAGTACTGGGGGGTAGTATTTTAATTTTTTACAAACTAACAACCACATATTGGCATAGCTCAACCCCCAAAAAATTTTCCCTAAGGGGTGTAATTTTGCATTTCTGTGAATTTTTGTTGTGTAGTGCTGGGGTGATACTGGATTTTTTTTTTATAAACTAAATAAAATAAAATGGAAAAATTAAACACCTAGAAAACTACCCCAAATGGGTGCGACCGTATAAAATCATTGTACCGTACTGGTTGATACAAGAAGTTTTTACTAAAAATAAATTACAATATATTGGAATAGTTCAATTGCCAAAAAGTACAGCTCTTTAAAACCATATTTCTCTGTAAAGGTAATACCCCACACAGAGGTACCCATGAATATATTCTAACAGCCCACTCCCACAAAGATCGATTATTCTGCATCGGACTTTCTTCCAATGCCATGAATTGGTAACTCTGAATTTGTTACAACAGGCAACATTGAAATAAATGCCCACGAACGTAACGGAAAATATGGTTTTAGAAGAATTGCACCCCGGGGTAGTTTTTTGGAGGTTGTACTAACCGATATGTTGTAATTAATTTGTAAACAGTTCCAGTACCATTTTCATTGGATCGTGCTACAAGTGCTGGTTTGTGACCTCTGTAGTGATAGTCTGGTTAATGTCGTTCTTAATTCCACAGTATTTTACATGATGACTATCGGTACCGTATACAATTGCTTTTTCTATTCCCGTATTCTCGTTTATATGGAGTGCCATTGGAAAATCTAATTTCCATTCGGTTTGAAGAAATACTCAATCCAGTAGCATAGACGCATAATTTTAATAACATTGTCAATTGATTACAAAATTACAGCCCCTGCTATGGACGCTAATCGGCTACGATAACCTTTCGATCGCATGTCATGATAGTAATTAGCCTGAAACTTTAATCTTTTCTAATTCGATATCCGTAAAAATCTTTTTATTTTACTGGCGCTACAACTTAAGGAGAGATTTGGATGCCTCATTTTTTCAAACTGTTATTAAATATTGAGCAAATAGCCAGCACTAGGACTCACTTAAAAAGTACACTACAAAGTAAAATCTACTGTTATTTCAGCAGTTTAATAAAAGTGAAGGCTCAATCAATCATAATTATTTAGTTAGGGAACCGGTTTTTATGAAAAAATACCTGGATCGACCAGACAATATAGTGGCGACTTTCCTCAGGGACAGACGAATAACTAAATTTATATCGAAATAACATATATCTAATCAAACGCCGACCGATGTTGGCCGAAGAAGATGTAAATCCGTTCGATTCGTGATTGATTTAACATCTGTCAGCAACAAACTTAATGTATTCAAGTTTCTTATTAAGATAAATCCGATCCAACCTAGGATGTTTCCTTCAAACATTTTGAAAGCGTCATGAGTAAAATACCACAATCCTACGTCAAAGTTATATTACACGACCTCATTGGCAAACCGGAAGCGCTTACAGAGGAAACCGTGACAATGTCAGTCAGAACTCTATACACCCTTCTTCTACAATGTGACAACTGCCACTGAGCTAAACCGATCACAAATGAAGTTGATTACGTTCTTCTGTTTAGATGGCGTAAACATATTATTATGAAATGTTGAGCAAACATCAACCCTGACCTTTGCATGGTAGTTGTGAAATATGCTTTCCGACTACCTAAGACGTTTACGTTAGACGAGTATGCATTAAATCAATTGATTAATCACTTCTTTCTTAAAAACCAACAACATTCAAAATAAAAAGCTACATAATTACAAAATAGTTGACCATACTTTGGAACAGACGAACCCACAGCTCACTAATGTGCAAGTTGAGTATTTTAATTCTTATTCAAATTTGTGTTCCCAATTTGGTGTACTGATGGCATCCCAACTCATCTAAGGGTTTAAATATCTAAGAAAGTAAGAATGGTAGTAACTAAAAAAAACGTAGTTTTCTTAGACATAACATTATGAATCGCAATAGCACCCAGGCGCCTGAAAATAGCCTGAACATTTAGAAGGCTGTAATACGGCCAAACATTAAATTTACCTTCACGTCTTTTGATTTTGATGTCGGTACAAATTTCGAAGCGATACAAAATGAAAGGCAATTGGCAGAACATTGAAAAATTGGACGGGGCAGGAAATGGCAAACTCTAGAGGCCAGTAGGTAAATTGATCGATGTAGTGGAGACAATATGGCTCCAAAGGAAAACCTGCAATTTCGAAGAAGTGGAAAAAAAGCCATTGCTGCAAATAATAAATTGTGATTCGTCAGCTTCAATGTGGGCAGTGCCCAAAAGTATGTATGAGCCAACATCGAAAGCAAATATTATGTACATGTAATAGCGATATAACGGTTTTACAATCAGCCCCGCGATGATATTGCAACGTGTATGTCAAAACTCATGGAATTCGTGCAACAATTAAAAGATCAAGGTGAACAGGTTTCCGATTCGATGATTATCACGAAGGTTTTATTGTCCTTCTCGAATGTACATCAACCTCGAATACATCAAAAAACATAATCCCTGTTTAAATTTCAGAAAACCAATAAGGCCAGAAATTTAATTTTTAAATTTATTTAAATCTATTAATTCTTTGGCATTTTTTGTAAATGCTAAACTTTCCACAAACATTGCAAAAATTGAAGCTGCCACCTCCGGTACACAGATTTCCACCAAATTTCGCAAAGATCTCGTCCAATTATTTGGTAAGTTTAAAGTACGAAGTTTTATTCCGAATAGTCAATCCGCATGGACTGTAGAGAAACAAATTTTTTTTTATCAAAACCCGTCGTTTCCGGTAAAATTCCAAAAATGATCTAAACTTTTTATGCTTGAAATTTAATTTATTTACAATCTTTTTGTTTAGATAATTCATTTTTTCGAAAATGGTATATACTTTCCAAAATTTTTACGAAAAACGAAATAGCTACTATGAATTTTGTCACTTCCGGTGGACAAAATTCCTCGGGTCTCCCAATTTATGAAAAAAGCTTAAGTATGAAGTTTCATCCCGATCAATCAATCCTTATGGGCGCGGGCTAGTACAGGAGCCGATTTTTTTTTAATGAAAACAGTTTTTGTCTAAAATTGTAATCTCCGCTTAAATTTTGAAAACGGGATGTAGACCGGTGTTGTTGGAAAATTCATTTATAATCTTTTAGTTGATAGTCGCTGCTTTACTCATGTGCGTCGTTGCGTAGTAATCCGCCAACCTGTCATCTGAAACTGTAGAGTGTAGCTACAAAATAAAAACTTATAAAATAAATCAAACGCGTGAAACAGAAAGAAAGTCATTTTTGTCCAGAATCAATATTTTTGTCTTTGATGTTGTGTAGTACGGAATTTAGTATGGAATTATAACTATTATACAAACATTGGAATTTCATACTGGGTGTAACCTCAAAAACATATAAACAATAAAAATGGGAAACATAATATTGTGTATTCAATTAATTTTATTTGATTTTCACGATCTTCTTGTTATAAAACAATTTGAAACTCAAAATCTATTCGCCTTGCAAATTTAGATTATATAGCACGCATAAAAAAGGAAATTTCTTTTTTCGATATAGCACGCTACTGTATTTTAGTGAAGACTCAAAATAAAAATCGTTAATTTTCCTTCTTTACATTATCACTGCCATCTTCCAAAAATTTAAGTACATTAATAAACTTTAATTTTACTTTTCTTTTCAATATAACATTCCATATTTCTGTTGATACACTCAATACTCATCGCCCTTGTCGAAAGCATAGATTTTAGGCCAATTAATTTGTATCTTATTCTTACGTACACCTACGTAACATGCTTATCAAATGTATCTCAAAAACTACCAGCCCCTTTTAAAATTCTGACATATAGGATATACCCACACGCCACACCACATCTGCACCTGTTTACTTCGCGACCGCGAGACACACAAATTGAAGAAGTAAAATTATTTATTGATTATTTTATTACACACTCACTCACCCTCTGCGCTTATATTTATTGTCCGTGTAAGGAATTGTATATAATTGACAAACAATTAAAATGAAAACATCCCTATTTTGTTTTTTAATTTCCACATTTCATATTTGTTTATTTCCAAAAAAGAAAAATTAAATTAAATTATATTTCTTAAGTTATGACAACAAACTCAAAGTTATATAGCTAGTATCCATAATTAATTTGTGTTAGTCGAGAAAAACAACAACAAAACATAAATTTTCTACATAAAATTGTTCTAAATTATAATTAATAAATAATAATTTATGTACCTATATGTATTGGCAAATATATTTAGTTTGTTTAAATTTTTAATTTAATTTGGTATTCAATTTTAATGATATACATTTTTTATTTCAATAAATGGCAGTTTAATTAATAATAATAGTTACGTAATATAAATGATTTAATAATTAATTCGATCACAAATAATTATAAAATAATAATGCCGACACACGAAATCAAAATAATTACATTGGTTTAAATTTCTTATACAACCGTTATTTAATTAAGAATTGCATGCGTATTTCACAATTTTCTTATTATATATTTTTAAGTAAACTCAACAAAATTGTTTCCTTAATTAAAATTTTCTCATTTCTGTTATTTATGAATATAAGTAATTTTAAAAATTATTAATTATTTTACTTAAATTTTAGTGATAGGTAGGTATATAATATTGTTTTCAAAATCTAAATAATGTATTTACTTTCATTAAATTAATTCTTATTGCACACCAAAAAATTATTACACAAAATTAAATTATAATTAATAAATATGTACTCCAACTGATTCATCAAAGAACTATAAAAAATTATTGAAATAGAACCCGAACCATGAAAAAATGGATTTTGAAAACTATATTCATCTGCATGCTAAAATGAAATAAATTTTTAATTGAAAATCACGAGATTCTTAAGGACTCTAGGTGGGAAATTTTATTTTTATGTACAATACTTGCAGTTGATTTTCTATTCGTTATAAATAAAAAATTTAACCATTTCACGTTTGAACAATAATGGTGATATTCCAATATCAAACATTATTTTTTTGGGTGTGAAAGGGTTATGTACAATAGTCATGCAACACAAAACAGATTCAAAATTAATTCGGAATTAAACAAAATCAGCTTAATTCGAATAAAACAAAAATCGCTAAGTATTTAGCCCAACGAAAGGCCCAAAATAAAAATTTAACACGAAAAAATTACCGCTCAAGTTGCGGGTTTTATACAATACTACTATTACTAGTGATTAAGTTTAAGCTATCGTCGACTCCGTGAAACGCTTCATCCATCGTATCCTCGTTCGTCTGCAATATGATTTCATCATCCACAATAAACTCTGAATGAAAATGCCGCTGATGTTTTTTAAGGTAACCGGCTGTTTTAAATTTTTTAAAGCATATTTCACATTTGAATGGCCGACTATCTTTGTGGCGTTCGATATGTTTGTACAGAGCTGCTTCCGATGCGCACGTCATGCCACATATACCACACTTTTTATTCGAGTGACTCAGATAATTGATATCGTTAACATTATTGTTAACGGTTGGAGTTGCGTTACTGCTATCGGTGTTATTGCTCGCACTGGTTGTATTGAGACTAGACTCGGTATCATTTTCGTTATAATCGTTTTGATGCACTAGCATGTGACGAATCAAATAGCTCGTATTCGGAAATTCTTTCGTACAAATTCGGCATTTTATAGCATCGTTATTCAGTAAATGCTTATTCATGTGACGGTTAAGTTTCTCCTCCTTTCGGAACACTTTGTCGCATTGTGGGCAGTTGAATTTGGCTTTTCCTTCCTTTTCATGTATTCTCATATGCTTTTCGAGGTGGATCAGAAGGCGAAACGGTTTACGGCACACCGTACAATGAAACAAGAAATCAGAGTCGTGCATTTTTTTATGCCGCCCGAAATATTGCTCGTCCTTGAACCGTTTAGGACATTTATCACATTTAAATGGTTTTTCGGTTTTGTGGCAGCGTACGTGTATGCTGAGATTGTCCTGCTGTTTAAATGTTTTACCACAAATGGAACACTTAAAAGGACGATCGTTTGTATGCACCGAACGGTGGCGAATCAAGTTGAATTGATTTTTGAATTCTTTTCCGCAAACAGCGCATATACTTTGCGTTGTATTGCACATTTTGTTTGTTCGATGGCTTTCCAGATAATCGAACGTTTTAAATTTTTTTCCACAATCATTGCAGACATATGGCCGCTTTATATCTTTGTGGAGTTTCATATGCGATATCATTGAATTGGGCGTCTCAAATGTCTCGTTGCACGTAAAACATTTATAGTTCATTTCATGGCCGTGTACTTGATGCAGATGAGTGTATAGTGCACGAGATCGCTTAAATGTTTCGTCGCATTTTGAACATTGATACGGCTCATCTGGTAAATCATCTGCACTTTCATCGTTACTAACTGATGAATTGTATCGTATTTTATGTAGGCGTAGCCCGCTGGAACCGAATCCGTTACCGCGACTGTCACGTTCAATCCATTTACTAATCTCATCCCAATGGTGGTCACTGTCTTCCTCGTCTGCCGAATTTTCATCGTACGAGTAGTAGTCGAGTGATGAGGTTTCAATGTAGTGATCATAATCGAGTATTGTCTTTTCAGAGATGAGCTCTTCGATACAGAAATCATCGTAATAGCAACCAATTCGACGATAAACAACATGTGGCGCCTCTACTGGCTTTAATTCGTAGTACACTTTTTTCTCTTCTCCCGTATCACCTCCGCCATCATCAAAGCAAATCTCTTCAATTTTCATAATTTTCTTATTTTCATCCAAGATACGATCCTTTTCACTATTTGTATCACTACCACTACTTCGGCACAACACTGGTAATTCTATCGCTGATGTCGATGTCACGGCTGGTACTGTAGTTGTTGTTGACGGATTGAATGGGCCCAGTAAATTCAAATCAATTTCCATATTTCCATCCAAAACTACTAAGTTTTCGTAACACTCGGTGCGATATGTTTAGGCGATTTTCTATTTTATATATAATTGTGTGTAATGTCGAATAGAACGAAATTGAATTTTCTTTTTGCTTTTTTTCGTTTTCCTCGCTTTGCACACACAGAGCGAATAAAAGACGAAACAATTTTTTTTTTGCCTCCACAACTTTATACTATTGCACTTGTAATTAATTTGTTTACTTATTATACATGGTATCTTAGATATTATTACGTTTATTATTATTTCACAGTTTTATTTATACATTTTTATTTTATTTTTTAATAAAAATAAAATTTTATTTACAGAGAAAGACACAAAACCAAATTTTTTTTTGTTTTTATTTTTATTTTGACATTTGCGGAATGAATTTTCTCAGGAGGGGGTAAAATTTGCTCGTGGAACCTGAATAGAAAAATGTACTAGCACAATTTTTGTTTTTTATTACAAATTATTCGAATTTGGAAAATGGCTTAATAGTTACAATTGCTGTATTTTGTTGAGAAATAAAGCATTTTTTGCTATAGCTTTTTCAACGCCAATGATAAAATGATTTATCTTTTTGCTCTGGAAATATTTCTATTGAATAATTTTATAAAATTATATTTTTATATACATATTATTCATAGTATACAAAAACAAGAAACAATTTTTTGACATCTAGTGGTATTCAGCAAAAGCAAACCTACTTTATTTTCAGCTAAAGCAAACTTTACAAATGCTTTAAAAGTTTTTGCTTAGCCGTTTTGGTGTTGTTTCAATCGTGCCAACAAAATGTACCAATTCAGCCATGCTACACTATAATTTGGTTTCTGGATTCAAACTAAGTCGCAATAGATTTTAATTTTTAATTTAAACCCTTATTTTAAATTAAATCATTAAATTTTTTTGTCTTGTTTTATTCTGTTCTCTCGAAAATAAAATTTAAACAAAAATCTACATCTCAAAAATGTCCTTAAATTTTTTTATTTTCATTTCGGATTCACGAACAAAAATTTTATGTCGCGAATTTTTGTTCGTGAATCCAAAATGAAAAAATTGAAATGAAAATAAAAAAATTTAAGGAGATTTTTGAGATGTAGATTTTTGTTTAAATTTTATTTTCGAGAGAACAGAATAAAACAAGACAAAAAAATTTAATGGTTTAATTTAAAATAAGGGTTTAAAATTAAAAATTAAAATCTATTGCGCAATAGTTTGAATCCAGAAACCAAAATTGTGTGTAGCATAGCTGATTAGAAATATTACAAACTCACTTGAATTGGGATGAAACTAAATTCAGTGAAGTGACTAGAAAATTGACTTATTTTAAATACCTATGTAAAAAAAATTTATACTCTGCAAAAATACGAGGACAAAGGATTAAAAAATTTCTCGTTAATATTAATATATTAAAATTTGGAAGATGTCATATACGATATGATTCACATGCGCTTTTTCAATTACTATGCTCTTTTAAGTTATTCAAGGGTACGTGGAAAGAATTTGATCGAGACTTAGAAGGTCGTAAATATTTTATAATTCGAGAAACAAATACAAAAAAATTTGATTATTCTATGATGATTGATGGAGTTTCTATTTCATTTTCTATGGCCAAGAATGAACCCAAAAAATGAATTTTGCCTATCAAGAGAAAAACTCACAATGAACACGAAATTAGTGGAAATTTACTAAAAATCCAAGAAAATATAAATAAGTAAGATATAATGATTGGTCCAGGACAACGGTTAATTGTAGGTGGTGTACGTAACGATAAACCAATAAAAATAAAAGTTCTGTATTTCGGCATATGAAAATGGGTTTCACCAGAGACTTGGTAAATTAAAAAACGGACTTCAATTTCAAATGACCAATATTCGCCGATGGTTAAACACTTTTTAGAATATACCTACGACCTATCAACTTTCAATATCTAAAACTTGTCAAATGGAATTTGTCCAAAGGAAGGTTGCGAGGTTAAAATTAAAAAATCGACGTGCCATCGATTAGCAAAGGAAATAATAGGCAATTTAAATAAAAGAGCACTTGTAATTATTGGATCTGCGAAGGCTAATTCTCCCATCAAAGGCTATGTCAAAACTCCAAAACCAAAATTACTCAACACCTTAAAAAATATTCGGATGTGCTTGAGAATTCCGAACCACTAAACTTTGCGCTTCATGTCATCAGGAACATTTCACTTTTAAATCTTCTTATAGGTATCAGTTTTACAAAAAATGTGGTACTACTTGATATAGGGATGGATGTAAATGCGGGTAAAAATATTCTGTATCTTGAACTTTGTCTCATCGAACAACGAAGAAAACACATTAATTTTTGTAAATCTCAAAAGTAAAGTTTTGTAATACTTTGAGTTGATTTTTTATTTGTTATAAATAAATAAAAAATATAATTATTTCAGTTTAAACAATAAGGACCGTTAGTTTGAACGAAGACTAATCCACAACCGAGGATTTACTCGAGTTTGGTAAGTTTGAATGTGGATTATTTGATCCATAGTTATTTTAAAAATCCATTCCTATGATTTTTTCGTTCGATTTTTATTTCGAATTTTTGAACTGTCAGGGCCTAATTGACTTGATGTAATTTTTTAATATTAAATAATAACAACATTATACATTATCTATTTAATAAATAAAGAAATAGAGATATTAGAAAAAATGACTTTTCGTCTTCTTCATCTTCATCATCATTTTCATCATCAAACGATTCAGATTATCTGCTTAACGAAAATGGAAAAAAATCAACATTTAAAGAACGAACACATACTGATTTTTACGACGAAGATTAATTTTTGGGAGATTTTAAAAGAGTATATTATTCTTAATATAATAGAGGTTATCCGCCTTCCGCGGAACGACAACTAATGGCTGCCCTTCGTTATTACTCTACATAATATTTCTATATCAAACTTTAGTTTTTGGGCGTGGAAGGGTTAAGAGGGTGTTGAATAACGTCATTCATCTTCATTTTATCGTAACAAAATGATTTTCTATTTGTTTTATTGAATCACTATGAAGATAATGGACCAGGCAATCAGAGAAGGTGGAGGTTTATGACACATTCTTAAACTTGTTATTTGATAAATAACAATAATTCGTCAACCTAACTAAGGAGACATAAAAAACAAAACTCTGTACTCTGGATTTCATCGTCAGTCGGAAAAGTTCATAAAATCAACGGAGAATATTTAACGAAAGCGATGAGGTAAATAATGTATTTGCTTCAGAATAGCCACCATTTTAGATATTAAATTTTGCTTCTAGATATGAAAAGTCTTTGAGCGAATATCTTTTAAAAGGACTCGCTGAGTTGATCGGGACTGCGATACTCGTTTTCGTAGGATGTATGAGTTGTGTATTCGGGCTCGGTGAAGTGCGTGATGCGGCTCTTTTAAACACAAGCATTGGATTCGGTATTGCCGTCATGATGAGCGTTCAGACCTTTGGATGCATATCACAAGCCCATATTAATCCATCGGTTACGGTAGCTTGTTTAATTTTGGACATCATTTCAATTCCAATGGCCTGTGCATATTTTGTCGCGCAATGTTTGGGTTCTCTACTTGGATTTGGATTATTAATATTAGTAACACCACTTGATTTGAAAACCGAAGATTTTGGCGTTGGAGTATGCACAACGGTATTGAGTCCATTTGTATCGCAATTGCAAGGAGTATTTGTTGAATTTTTGATCACCGGAATTTTAATAGTAGTGGTTTGTGGAGCGCTGCATCCGCGGAATGCTAAAAACCTTGATTCAATTGCAATTCGCTTTGGATTAACAATTTGGGTACTCGCTCTAGCCGCGGCACCATACACATGCGCCTCAATGAATCCAGCTCGATCCCTCGGCCCAGCTATTTGGAACTCGCACTATAATAATTTATGGATATATTTCGTTGGGCCGTTAGCCGGGTCTGCCGTGTTTTCATTTATGTATAAAATGTTATTTATAACTTATGCACCGCCTCCACCACATTGGGTCGGCGAAAATGTCGAAGAACCAAATGAATAAACCATGGTTCTAGAAAATGACCTAAAACCTGACTAAATCTTATTTAATTATTTATTTTGGTACTGTAGTAAAAGTAGGAGTTTGTACACAAAAATAAATTGTTTAATTATTATTAAAGACAGTATTTAATTATTCTTCGGTAAAAATTTAGCTGGTCAGATGTAAATAGACATGTGCATAACTAACCAATCTTGGGTTCAACCTATGTTTAAAAGATTATCATTTTTAGAAACACAGTTAAAATTACAAAATGCTACGGCAATTGAATTTTTAACCATTGTTATTTATTTTTGACGGCAGCCTTAATATTTTTTATTTGTGGCCCGCAATCTTTGATCTCTGATACCCTACTTTCGCTCACTTGTTTTAAATTAAAATTTGTATAATCTATCTCTATAGGTAAATCATATATGGATTTTTACTCGTATAGTATGAGTAGAATTCGTCAATTATGATCACCAATCAAAATGTCTGTGAAAGGATAGTTTACAAAAAAGTGTACTTTTTTGATAACAATGCTCCAAACTGAACATGATTATGATTATGAAGATTTATTAATAAAACACACCCTTTTATTAATAACAACAACAATAAGTTCTGCTTTTATTTAACAAAACTTGATACACGTCTTCACTCGACCATCAGTACCTACATTTTATGAATCATTTCATCTAAAACATAAGGAATAACGCAACCAACTGTATCCCAAAAATGCTAAGTTTCTCGACTTTAGCTCTACTGCACAACAACAATTACTTTCGATTCTTCGGATTCGTCGTATTCCTGCTATGTTTAAAGAATTGAAAATCGAACTCCAATTAAGTATTAGATTTTTAGAATTAAAATTATTATTATTTTATGGGGGGTAAAGAGCGTCACCTCAAATACCAACTTTATCTGGCATACCAGTTTCATAGCTTAGGTTGGTAGCTGCAGCAATAGCAGCTGTATTCATTAAAGCCACGAGTACAACAAAATTTTGTCCAGATGATACCCCAATTGCTCAGTTAGCTAATCGACCTTCTAACGAAACCGGCTCAATAAATTCTGGAATCAGCCAATCATCGCTATGGCCATAAAAGTTCAAAATTGTCTAGATCACCACCTAGAAAAATAGACTTCGCGACTCAGCAGGGGATTCGTTCAGAACGGCATAATTTAAAATTGCATTTTTCATAACTGTATATTTAAAATAAAAACTGCATAATGAACAGAATTGCATTTTTTTAAACCGCATATTCAAAACGGCATTTTTCAAAACTCTTTTTTGCCATAATTGACACCCATACGACCAAATTGGTTTAATAGTTGTGTTATACAGGAGAGGTTTGTTTTCTAGGTCAATAGTTGAATATTTCCCCATCAACCAGTTCATTTTATCAATTTTTAATTTGATATGGTCTCGTTTGTTTTCGTCATATGTTTTCGTCAAGTTAACCGTCGATCTATATGGACGCCTAGATATTTTGCTCCATTTGATTGAGGGATTTGTATTCCGTTCATTGTGACAGGCGGACAAGTAAGCTTATTTAAAGTGGATGCCACGTGGGTTGATTTATCTTCATTGACTTTTACCTTCCATTTCTTTAGCCACGTTTCAATGTCATAAATATGTTGTTGCAGAGTTTCGGACGCCGTTTGTAGTTTTATGGCTACATACGATTGCCGTATCATCTATGCGAAAGTAGAAGTCAGAATTTGTTTTTCTCGCACGATTTAGAGGTATTGTATTTGACATAATATCTGCGATTTGATAAATACAACTTCATAAGTTGGTAGATTTCTGGCAGTTTTAGATTAATTTAAGGAAGTAGACCCCCGTGCCAAACTTTATCGATAATGCTTGGGCAACATCCAAGAAGACGGCTCAATTATTTGAAAATGAATTAAGATAAATTTACGAAAAAATGAAATAAAATGTTCATTTCTCAATTCAATTTGAATATAGTTTTTTTGTTGTTGAAATTATTATTTAAATTCAGGATATTTGTTTAAAATACGAAGTAAAAAAGTGGACATTTTTAATTCATTTTTCTTAATTCGGGCAGCCGTATGTTTACATCAGAATGTCCTGTATACTACATCGAAGTATATTTATAAATTTATGCATATGACACCTTGGCGCAAATTCCGGTTTATTGGTAGTTTCTGCCTTAGTTTTCAAATAATTATCGGGTTTTCTTATTTAACCAGGCTATTGAAGCTACCTTAAAGGATCTAAAATATAAATATTTTAAGAATTCAAACTAAATGGCAAAAATACAAAGTCATTAGTTATTTTCATTAGTCATTGAACCGGAATTCATGTCCGAAAGAACCTTAGTATGTAATAGACCGCGCTTCTTTTGTCGGAGGTGTTTAGTCGTAGCTCCTAGAATGGAGATATTCTGCTAGAGTGCTTCTATTGTTGTAAGCCAACCATTTTTTTTGACGAAGTTTTTGTTTATTTTCGACGACCAGGCGGTACTTATCATCCAACTAATCATTGCGGGATCTCGGAGGTCTTCTTCCGACAGTATTTTGCGCCTTGGTAGTTATTGCTGACAGTATTGAGTGCCACTGCTCTTGGATGTTAGGAGGAGTTTCTGCGTTATTACTGTGCCTTTCAGTGAGGATTGGGTCTCACACAAAATAATGGTTCGAAAGAGTCCACTGGATGGGTTGCCGTGTTGCACAATTATGTTACGCCATGTCGCATCATTTTGCATTATGTTGCACCATGTTGTGAGATGCTGCACAATTGTGGGATGTTACACCATTTTGCGTCATATTTTTATTTATTTGCAATGAAATCTGTTTTGGGGCTCACCCTGCTCTTTCTTCTTTCGTTTGTTTGATATTGCATCTTGTTGAGAGAAGTTGTGTAATGTTCCACTCCGTTATTTTAACATTTTATTTTAGTTTCAACGTTGCTTCGTTCCTTCGTTCCTTCTGAATTTGTTTTTTAAATCAATCCAAGTTGCGAAAAAAAATTCACAAGAAAAAAACGTCATTTTTAATCACAGAAATTGGTTTAAAGAAAATTCTGAAGGAAGAAAGGAACGAATAAGAACGCAACACTGAATCCGCATTTAGTGCGTGTCTTACGATTCGGGTGGAACGATTTTTGTAAAAATGGGTGCTAAGTATCGCGTGCTAAGTAGCGGTTTTTAAATTTGTTTAGAGGGACCCCGTTTTAGTCGTTATGTTGCGTTTTGTTTCACAAGAAATCTATGTCATTTCTGAATCGAAGGAGATTGAACTGGAGATTAATATTGAAAATTGAAATCTAATATAAATCATGACCATATGAAAATTGTCAATTAAATTACCCTAACCATTTATTAGCAGATTGGGACACCACTCCCTTTGTATGTTTAACATAGGCTAAGATTCCAAAACGATTTCCGGGTGTGATTAGTAGGTTGGATGCGACAAAGACCTTTCTCAAACGAATAGTATGGAACTCGGTTGATACTATGAAAATGTCCAATTTGATTGAATGCAGCGTAATCTTTAAGTGATACCTTAGCCAAGTTTGGTGTAATTAATACTTCCTTTTACAAAGTAAAAGTTTGACGATTTTTAATAAAATAAATTTTTATTAAAACTTTTTCATGTGCTTAGATCCGGCAAACTACTAGTTTGAAAAAAATAACGATCCCTCATGGAGTAAAGCTTAGGAAATGATGGTGTATGAAAATTTAAGAATTGGTTTGTATTGAGAATTAAAGAAGCAACTGATACGAGTACTAGTTTCGACTTTGATATTGTATAATGAATTCTAAATTTTTAACGGTATTACAAAAAATTAACGTATCAATTTTAAAATGTTTATATACTTAATAGCACAAAAAAATTCTCTTATTCCACTAAATATGAGTGAATGACGCCCGGCGCTTCAGGGAGTTAATTATAGATAGAGAAACTTTTGAGATCATATTGGTTTTATATAGGTCGGAGAAAGTTACTCTTTAAAATTGACTTTATTATCGAAAAAAGTTACATTGAACAAATTGTTAAGAAACATCTTCAACGTATTTTCCTTGTCTGAGAAGCCATTTACATTCATAATCGACTTACCTCAAAGGCACTTTACTTTTTAGAAGCAAAACTAGTCCAACAATAATTTATTAAACAAAACTTAATTTTCGATTTATTTTTTACAACAAAATAAAATTAGTTTATATATTTGTTCTAAGTCTAAAATAATTAATTAATAATATTATTACATTTATTTATTCACTTTTTTCTGCTATTATAAAATATACGAACTAAAATAAACAAAAAAAAAATGGCAACCCTAACATATATGTAAGTATTTTGTTTACATAATAAGTATTTTTATTTAGTAAGTAAGCTAGCAGTTTGCTTGAAGCATTACTCCGTACATTGCTTTCTTCTTCCAATCCAATTCGTTCAATCTTGCTTTGGTATTAAATTTCTATAAAGTATTTTTTAAAATATTTGTTTCCATTTACGCTGAGTTTCAAAAATTTATCAACTAAAAAATAGTTTATTACGATGTATTTAAGGGCTCATTTTTTCCCGGGCCAATGGATATTCCTCAAATTGTTTTTGAGCAGGCGCGGGAACTTCACGCCTAAATACTAGTTTAAAGACGAAGGCAACAATAACGGCGGCCGATAATGGGCCGACCCAGTAAATCCAGTGATTTGTTAGATATCCATTCCAGACTGCAGGGGCTAGAGAACGAGCCGGATTCATGGAAGCACCGGTATATGGACCAGCAACTAAAGCGAGTGCCGAAATCGTTAAACCAAAGCGAATTGGAATTGAGTCAGTATTGGATGCATTTCGTGGATCCCATACACCACAGCACACCAAAATTAGTACAGCTGTAATTATGAATTCAACGAAGAAACCTTGTATTGGTGTCACGGATGAGTGAAGTGCTGTTGTACACATGCCCGCGCTTTCATTTGTGGCCGCAAAATTAATCGGTGTTAGTATTTTTAGTAGGCCAAACCCAATGAACGCGCCCAATATTTGTGCAACTATATACGCCCCGGCTAATGGTAGTGAAACTAAATTATAAATGAGTGCAGCTACTGTGACCGAAGGATTTAAATGTGCTCCAGATACGCAACCAAATATTTGAATGATTAACATGACTGCGAAACCAAAGCCAAGGATAGCATTTAGATGGGCACCATGTTTGTCTTCGAGTAGGCCGGTTACACAGCCCATGCATCCGAGGAATACGAGTAGCCCGGTACCGATAAATTCAGCCAGCGCCTTTGTAATGAAGTCAATTGTTTCAGCTTTCATAACTGAAAAAAAAAAATGAAAAATAATTAATTTCGAATATATGTATTATTTATAATAAATCTTAAACTAATTTCTATATTTGAAAAGAATTATTACACATTAAAATAACTACCTCTAAACTAGGACGATCAATTGAACGGGAAATAAAAATTTGAAGTAAACTCGAGCTTCTAATCATCGTTTCTAAGTTCTTATTATACAAAGTTAATCTATTTAATACTAAGCAGATATTCTGAAATCTGAAATTTTACATTTTGTTAGTCACTTGGAATCACGTTATCAGTCTACTGATCATACTATTTATCGCAATTAATATTCTATTAGCATTTTTACGTTGTAGCGATGATGCCGTCTAAATACAAAAGAATTTACATTATGTACATCTACTAGTAACTACTAGTGTACTTTAAATTTAAGCAAATTGAAATCAATGTTTGAATAGCATTGCGTGCAATTATTTGTTTATTTAACTAATATAGTAATTAAAATTCCTCTATTGCTGTTATGAAATATACGCGACAAATTCTTCTACCTATCACCATAAAAAGCAACCTTCAACGTCTTCTAGCTATAATCATTTGGACGGTTGAGTGTAAATAATCTCAGCATCTTCATTATCAGCTGCAACGGCAATACGACAATACTAGTTTATGACCATCTTCAATTACTTTATGATGTGAAGTAAAGTAAATTTACCTCTGATGGTAGTTATATTTTTAGCCTAGATTCACTTATATTTGGCTTCGTGAGGCAATAAATTTTATGACCATGTCATACTATGTCAAATTATCTAGGAAATCTTTTGATAATAAATTATTAATTGCCCTTTTTGGTGTAATAAAAAAATTCCAAATCGTTGACGACAAAATACCAAAATATTTGACACATGTTTAATCTTTGTACTTTGACGCATACTTTGTACAGTGCAGCTTAAATTAATCAGTAATATATATTCATTCACATTAATTTCGGTAGTAAAGTTTATGTGGTTTGCGGGTTATTGAACAAAAAATTGTACATATTACCTAAAGTATTCTTTTCAGTAGTAATCTAGAGTATTATGCAGTTTTGATAACGATTCACATTGTGGCAAGTTTGAGCATTTCTTATCGTATCAATAACACGTGGTTTTTATGTATGTAGATATAGACTATCTGGCTGACAAGAACTTGCTAAACAAAATTTTTATCGTAAATTTCATTTTAGTGCTCACAGTAGTAAGCAAACTGAATATTCATACACGTAACACTTTGTATTATTGTATAAACAATTTAAATTGTAAATGAACTTATTGAACGCGTTGTAATTGCAAAGCAACCCAACTCCCAAGTAAATATTCGTGAATATTTTAAATATGTAATTACTAAAATAATAATACTTTACAAATATATTTAGTAGTATAGGTAAAGTGTTTTATGTTTCTGTGTCAGACGTTTCGAAAATGTAAACCGTCTAAGCAATTATAAATTTTTTACAGTTCTTCAGTTCGTCAGTAAAATATTGTTATCAGTTTCATCTTTTGAAACAGAATGTTTAGTTTAGTTCAGATAGAATTTTGTCTTCTCATTCGTCAATAAAATATTTTTAAATACTTTATGGTTCCGTTCGTTCGTTCGTTCATTCAAACAATTTTTTTGCACCAATCATCCTTTGTGAAAAAATGCGTCATTTTGGAGGAAAAAAATTGTTTAAATGAACGAACGAATACCTTTAGAGACGATGAACGTTTTTTGTGGGATTTCTAGATAAAAGTTAACTAAGCGTTTTAATTATTATGTGTTACCAAATTGCATGTAATTTGAAGGTGACATTGGCTAAACAATATATACATATTATATAATTTTGACTTACGGGACCACCGGTATATAATTTAAATTAACCATTGTTTTCAACGTAAATTTTAACCAACCAAATATTTAAAGAAAAATGTTTGAACTGAAATTTGCTAAACTAAGCCAGAATTAATTTAAACTTTATACAGAAATATGGAATAAATTGTGTAAACTAAAGAAACAAGGATAGAGGTCACGCATGGATACAGCATAAAATTAATTATAAAATAGAAGGAAACTAGATCACCTCCCCTCTCCCCCCTCCGGCATGACAATATGCAACATTCAGAAGCAGTATGCACCTACTAGCAATCCTGGGTAATCTGAAAAAAAAACTGACAACTTTATTGGGGCGGCCAAATCCCTACATGGGGTATAGTGCTAGCGAAATAAAAAAAAAAGAATAATGATTACTTATTTTCTCATTTATCACTGTAAGTTTATGAGGAGTGTACTGCCGACAGTGAAAATATGATGTATTCAGATGTAAAAATATTAATTTGTAAATTTTGCGCATCTCTTGTAGTAAAATACAAAATTTGCACGGTTAGTTTAATTAACAGTCTAAAACTAAAACAATTATGAAGTACTTCATTGATTTGAATTTGGGTTTAAACACATAAAATATCAAACAAGCTTATATTTAAATTATCATATCCACTGATCCGGATCAATTCAAATTTCATATGAAAAACCTGATCCAAATTTTGTTTTAGAGTTAGTAAGTGCCTTTAGGATGTGGCACGAAACATAAACTGACCGGATTAGATGAAAGGTCAAGAAATATATAGTTATTATTTCATGTACGTTTTTTATGTACACAGCACTACATTAATTTACTTTGATGTCATTTATTGACGGTATGAACACATACATATATACCATATTAAATTTTTTTATTTTTAATGAGTTTGCATGCCTTTTTGGTTCTAAATTATAACATGGTCGACGTTAATAAATATTCCAAAATCGACATTTAATGGTCAGAAATTACGTTCAGATGAATATAATTGATGTAGTCACAACAACAACATTGGAACTAGATTTTTTGGTATTTTGTTAATAGTGTCCGGAATGGATAATGTTCTCAAAATATTCATTTTTTATTTATTAGAGTTGAAAGGAAAATTTACTGAGGAACAGTAAACAAGCTAAACTCTACTGTATGATATAAACCGAACAAACCAACCTCTGGTACACTCAACGGAAATTTTTAAACAAAATCAGACACCAGTTGACCAGTTAGAGGCGATTCCTTGCGCATCTTCTAGTTTTACATTGCTGAATTATTTCAAAGGCTACACCTTCAAAACCTAGCTTAACGCTTTATCTAGAAACAAAAATTGGTTTTAATTTCAACTCTAAATGGAAAAATCTTGGGGCGGATTATGTAAATTTTACGTTTTTCGACTAAGTTCTAATTTATAAATTTGTTAAAACATTTTGGGTTGTCATAATTGCGACTTGGCACGAATATGATAAAAGATAATGCGACATCAAAATAAAGAAATTGCTTGGGTTAAATGGGAACACGAACAACATACAAGTATTGGTAAAACGGAAGAAAAACGAGATCATCGACATTCAGTGTGGCTCCTTCCAGTAGCCCTAGGACCTAGTCTAGGATTCAATCCCAAAATTTTTTGAATGTAACCATGTAGTTGTTTGAATGTAACCATGTGTGTTCAACCTATGTTGAATTTACATATATGTAACCACAAAAAAAAAACGGCCAATTCCCTCCGTGCGCAAAATAAACACAGAGAAAATCTGTCAAAATTATTTTGCCTCGAAAGTTGAAAGTCGAAATCGAAATGCTTACATAATCGACCTCCAAAATAGTTTCAATACTTGCAGAAGACGAAACAAACAAACTACATATGATGGTACTTAAGCAATCGAATTAGACGAACAACCAAACAAATATTTGCTAAAAGTGGCAAATTTTATGATCGTAATTATTAATTTATATTTCACATTTCAATATTACGTACACATACATTCGTTTCTTAAAGTTAGATAGAGATTTGTTTTTATAATGGTCGACTATAGTCTATGAGCATATATATACGTTTTAGAATTTCCTCTAATGACTTTCAAAACATTCCAAGAAATTATTGAACAAATATAACTTCTTTTATTATCCAAACTCCACAAAGACGAACTTCTGTAATTTTGTCACGATGATTAGGTTAGATTTTAGGTGTTGAATGAAACTCAATTATAAAATTAAAAATTTGGTGAATATGCTCAGACTTTAGACAAACTATTGGGGCTCATTATGAACGTTTCTTGGAGTCGTAAAATACGATCCGCCGCGGATATTTTGATAATGAAAAATATCATTTAGGTAAGTATATCGTAAAACGAACCTGTAACTCAAATTAAAAGGTTTTTATGAAAAATATTTAAGTTTAGATTATTGAAGTTTTTAAGCAAAATTATATCAACTTATTACTTATTTAAATATATTTAATGTGTTTTAATAATAATTTAATTGGACATTAACACGTTTTTTTGTGACATAAGACTAAATGAAAATTTTCAATATTTTGTTTTCTAATCTTTACATTTCGTTTATATTTCATAATACGATTGTCTGCGGTCAATTGGTTGTTTCGATTTCGTTTTTTTACGAAATTAGAAATACAGGTCTAAGAACATGGTATTCGAAGAAGACGGTTTCGACGAACAAGGATACCCGTTTCTAACAAAACGATTTTCGTTATTTCGTCTCTTTTCTTTTCTTTTTTGTAGTCTCGAACAACACGGTTTCAAAGAACACGGAACTAATTAATTGTGTTCTTGGAGGGTTTTCTGTATTTCATTTGGCCCCTACTGATTTTCTAACTACCGAATGATGATTTCGTTCTAACGATTTTAATCCGAACAAAATAATTATGTCTTCTTTTCATAGCAATTGTTATGGAAACAAAATTTATTTAGATCCGATCAAAATCTAGCAATCTACGACTGGCGAATCAAATAACAGTCGCTTTCCAATCGACCACCGCGAGCACTTATAAGCACTTATGGTTATTGTCTTTGCTAAATAAACTACTCACAACTGCTCTACCATTTTATTATGAGTAGTTCAAAGCAGTTACGATAAATTTGTTCGCTAGGTGATTCGGTGTAGTATTGTGCTGTCAGAAATATAATTGAATGTCGTATCTGATGCGCTAATAATATTTCGGTATAGATATTTTTTTTATTAAAAATTTATCACAAATAAACTACACATTTGTAGGTTATGTTTTGCTTTTGTAATTGTTTGTGCTTTCCAATCGATACATTAGCCAATACACATGTTTTGCACTTACAAGTACTTGCGGTGGTGGATTGGAAAGCAACTAATAGATACCATCAATTTTGTGCATTGAAAAAACTATATGGTAAAAAATAGTTCTACGTTTGTGGCAAAGACAGACTAATTTTCTTTCTTTTCTTGAATTCCGAATTTTCGAAAATCAAGTATTAAACAGAAAACTGTGGCACTATTCTGGCTTTCCATGGGAATAGGGAATTGGGAAAAATATTTTCATTGCATTTTTGTCTAAATTGAATTTTTCTGGCCTACTGAACGAATTACTTTAGTGGAAAAATGCTTAAGACAAAATTAATTGGGGAATTTTTGTTCCACAAAATTTTTATAGGGAAAAATATTTTCCCATTTAACTTTGTTTCCAAAATATTTACACCAAACTTATTCCCTCAGTAGGCCAGAAAAATACAATTTAGACAAAAATACTATGAAAATATTTTTCCCAATTCCCTATTCCCAGCGAAAGCTTGAATAGAGCCACTGGTTCATATGAGTTTATGCCGTTTAACGTTTTAACGACCTGAACTCTCTTTTTTATTAGCATGATTTGCAGGTGCACATTTGAAATATCATGGGAAATCGCAAGAACAAAATTGCATATCCCTTTTTCAACCAAAAAAAAAATAATGGCTTAAGTCCAAACCACACAAATATGTGAGTATAAAATCATAGAATGTAATGGCGTTTTTGATAAAAAAATTCGCTTGATTTGAAGAACAACCAACACAATTGTGAGTATAGTTATAGTGTTTTTTCGGACGAAAATAAGTTTGAAAGGAAAACACAAATGTGTAAGTTTGTTGAAAACACATACAAAAATAAGTTTTTGACATGGTACTTTCGCCATGTGAAAGGGATATAAAAGCGATACTACATGAATTA
Source organism: Nephrotoma flavescens (assembly GCA_932526605.1). NCBI lineage: Eukaryota > Metazoa > Arthropoda > Insecta > Diptera > Tipulidae > Nephrotoma > Nephrotoma flavescens. The sequence goes on along the minus strand of OW052221.1, from coordinate 326,136,799 downwards.
AATGAATAAAATGTGATTTATAATTTAAATCATTTGAATATTTTTATTTGTTTATTGATTATAGTAATAAAAAACAATTTCTGAAAATTTCGAAACTAAATCTATCCTCCAAGTACGGTCCTATCTTTCGGAAATATTCTTTTAAAGCAAGAGGTGTATATAAACGATCGATATGACTATAAAAAACGTGCTCCCATTTTTTACTGTTGTTTTTGTCATTAATGTCGTATATAGATCAGTGATTGTGAGCAACAATTGCTGTCGAATGGGTGTTAGAAAAAATACGTAAGTATCCAAAATACTGAATCATCATGGATGATAGACAGAATACTGAAAGATCGTACTGGAAAAAACTTAAAATCCCGGAATAACGGAACACTAAAAATCTGGAAAATAATTTTTGAACAATTTGTATTGAAACGTGCAATACAGAATACAAAAATTTCAATTTAAAATACTCAAATTCATTTACAAAACTCAGTGTTTCTTAATACATATAATCATAATAAAATATTAATTTAAAGCTCGACGACATGTTCTCTACTTTGTCTATCCAGATCGAGGTCATTCCGTTTTTAAAACCGAGCTCACTAAAATTAAATCAGCGAGCGTAATTAACATTTCTAATTTTAACATTCTGAACAATTTCTAGTCTGGCATACGATTTAAACAGAGCACAATATATGCACTAATTAAAGTTGTTGATGATCTGACTATTGCGTTTCCAGATGGTAAAATTTTGCTTCTGGTGCCGCATTCTATTATTTAAATTAAAATCAAAGAACAATTTTTTCAATTAACTGATTAATTCTTGCAGTTCAGTTTTTTGCTTAACATTCATGCGATAGGTTCCAGATTGTTAAAGTTGGGATAAATTATCAAAGCCAGTTAGATTGATTTCTGGGGTTCCGCCTCTGCCATTTTGGCCTCGGTTTTGTTCTCATTACTAATTATTCATATTGGCTCTAATATTCATGCAGTCAATTATCATCTCTTCGAAAACGACCTCCAGATGTATTATTCCACTTTATCAAGCGACGCCAATTTATGCAAATGTATTAAAAATAATGATTTAGAGCTTAAAGCTTAAGTTTAAAACCTTTTCTTGTCTATAATAAATCTCTGTTGCAGGGACTACAATCCTCCAAGGTATTAATTGACAACGTCAAGATTGATATAGGTAGCAATTTTTGATACGTGGGTTTAATTAATAATAATAGTCTGCACTGGAATAATCAACGTCAGTTTTTTTTTCATTCGTGCCGTGAAACTGAGGAACTCACTAAATCATGATCTGACATTTCAAACTATAGCTTTTATTCAAACGGCTATTTTGCATCTCTCGACTAACATTTCTGTTGGGTTTGTATTTTAATAATTATTATTGGTTTTGGTTTGTTTAATTTCCTATTGCTGTCCTTCATTTTCAGGCATAATTTAATTTTCTTTTTCTTTTATGCTTGTATAACTTAATTGCAATTTTTGTTTTGCCTGGACTGTGTATCTAGATTTATTTTTACTATACACAACGCGAATTTTCAATATTTTAAGAACATTTTTTAAAAAGCTAATCCTTATTTGTATATTTTTTTGGCAATAAAAAAAATATTTAAATTAAGCTTACTAAACTCTTTCAATTAGTCAATTTCTTGCTTTTTCTACGAACTCCGGCTTAGTTTAAACGAATTTAAATTTAAAGAACTACATGAAGTTTGTTCCAGTGGCCTTTAACGATATTTTTATCCTTAGTCAAAATATAAACAGGATTAGTGTCTATTAAATTTCATGTTATAGTTTGAATTATAATAATGCCAAGTCAATTTGAGCACATAGATTTCACAGCATATTTGAATTTTTCTACATAATTTTTGAAATAATAACAGACTTGGAGGTCCTTATCACTAATCAAAAATGCAGCTGATCTAGTCTTTGGTTATAGGCGCTAGATGCCATGCTCATTCGAGCATGTAAAATTTTACACCTATGCGATAGGTTCCAGTAAAATATTTTGGTTTAATATCAGGCCTGTAGGATCTTAGATCTTAGAATCATAGATTATTTCACAAAATCAATATTAGACAACAGCTCTGAATACGGTTAATTAGCCAAGTTTAAAAGAGTTTTATAACAGATATATATTTTTAAATTGCATTTGCACTCGACAGGTTTCTTATTATTTAGGTAAATCCTGGTTTAATAAACAAGATTTACATATTTGGAAGTTTTGATAATCAATAGTTCTTTTTTTAATTTTTTGTAATGGTTTTATAAATTAATTGTTTAAAGTATTTTTTTTGTTGCTTTTATTTTTTATGATTACACTTTTTGCTAATTTGTGTATGTACACTTTTTCGAGTTAACACTTCACTTTTCATTAAAGTGTGTTGCAACATTTTTTGTTAACTTTAAAATCTTTCCTCTGGCCTTTTTTGGACTCATCTACTGGCGAGAAATATTTGGCATAGTAATTGACACGCATATTTATTATACATTCGCATGATTATAAAACACACAACTTATTCCTTCTGCAATTGTATCTCTTGCTGCATTATACACTCGTTAAATAATTACTATAAATTAATGGTTCGTGGAACTAATTTTGAAGGTAAAGCTCATTCATAACACATTACCCAATGCTATTCATAAAACAATCACATCACGTGTTTAAAAATAGGACTAGAAAATTTGGTTTATTTTATATTATGACGTTGTAACTTATAATAAATATTTTTATATTTAGTTAGTAGTAAGTACACAAAATAAATATAAATAGATCTCCGTCCGCTGAATGAAAATGAAAAGAAAATGTTCACAAATATTCACATTCAATTGAATAAATAACCTACATATCTCCGATATCGCATGCTTATTTAAATTTTTGGCGATTTATTATTTATATCTCTGTTCCACAAAAAATCACTAACTCACGCGTTTCTTTCAAAATACCCCCCTAACAACTCCATTAAGAATTGAAAGGTTAATACTAAACGTATTCCTCACCAAATGTTGATGTGACTTGCATTTTATTTTATTTAAACGACTAATTAAAATGTTAGCACACACACTTATTGATTTTATATGTCGTAACTTTACTTAATTTATTACAACCGTCTTTAACTTGTTTTTCGATCGCGAACTAATCCACCAACCACTTAATTCAATGTCATACTAGAATATCTATAAAAACAATTCTTAATCCTAGCCGAAATACAAAATAATTTTATTTTTTTTATATGCGTTATAGTTTCAGTGCTGTACTGGGTACAAGCATGCAGTACATTTGATAGGAGCTATTGAAATTTGTATGGTATTACAAGTCTATCTCAAATTCGCAACTATGTACTCGAACAATTCACATACATCTCTTTTGTGTTTGTTGTTTTCGTTTTCTACATTGAAAATCTATATAAAATACTGTGTAACTTACATACAGTGATAAAAAAATCAAATAAAAACACATAAGCATATGCACCGAAAAATAAAGTATGTATGTACATTGTACCCTCACCCCTTATTGTACACGGTAGATGGGTTTTTTTGAAATAACACAGAACTGAAAATACTCGTACGTATAAAAAAACGAGCTATTTAACGATCAAATCACATTTAACTTAATTCAAAGGATCGGAGGAACTGTATTCTAAACCTAAACTATTTCTGATTTAACTCACAAAATTGTTCTTTTATTAGAAAAATGTGAGGACATGGGATGTAATAGACTGGGTAACATTTGCTGATGGGTGCTAATGAAATTTTAAATGAGAATGAGTTATCGCGCTCGACAATTTTATGTTACTAATTTTGTTGCAATCGAATTATGCTATCAAAAATACTATTTGGGTACCACTCTCATGTCGAAATTCAAATACGAGGTGTATTTAAAAAGTTATAGGATTGAGCCGAGCGCAATTTCTATATGCGCTTATTGACGTGAAATTTATAAGAAAATTTGGGTTGAATTACAAGACTATACATCACAATCGGTGAGAAAATATTGAAATATTAGTCCATCAAAATGTCGTTTTGATGAAATATTTAAGGGTCATGCAATAACGATTTATGGGCTAGATTACGAAAAAAGAAATACTGCTGCATGTTCCGTGAATACTAAGTCCAAAAAATATAAATGAATAACATAAAGAACACATGCTGCATCTTCAATCTTTGCTGGCCTACAAAGGCACACTTATACTAAGTAATTTGTTTTTGATTGATTGATTGATATATTCTAAATGTACGACCAAGTTTTTACACAGAATCTCCCGGATGACGCCCGGCCCACCGCACGCCCTTTCTATATCCAGTAATTACGCATACCAACCAGCCAATTACTTTCCGTGACATACACAAGTTATAACATCGCTTCAAGATGCATATTTTTATGGCCATTGTGTGAATTTACAAAATAAATATTTATGAAGATTTTGGCATATATCTTCGCCCTTTTTCATTTAAAGTTACTAGTTAAGCATCTACATACTAATGGCTTCACTGCTTTAAAATTTTTGCTATATCATGTCAATTTATCTCGACGATTCCAATCTTTGATTATAGATGGTGAATAACCAAAAAAATGATTTAATTTTTTTGTATTATCTATTTTCGTAAACCGTTAATCGCGGTAAAAAAAACAGTAATTTCTACAATAATAGCTGTGTTTCTTAATGCTTGATCTGATCCGATTCAGTTCATGTTTCGTGAAACATCGCAAGGCGCTTACTATAGTTCAAAACAAAACTTGTGATGTAAAACAAAATTTGGATCAGATTTTCCATATAAAATTTGAACTGGTTCGGATCAATAGGTGTCGTGAAACACGGCAAACATCAATTAAAAATAAATTATATTACGAAGTTACAAACAATAATGCAATCTGCAGGTCAGAAAAGAAACCGGAGTTATAAATTTGATGACGTATGAAGTAGTACTGCCTGGTATTCTAGGTGCGTTGGGAAAGGTGACCAAAAATAATTGTGTTGTAATTTAAATTAATATAATTTCATTGTGTATGGGGCAGACAAGACTTTTTTTCTTACCTTAAATTTTTTATAGGAAACATAACTTTTAAATATGAATATTTATAATAGCTGTGGTGACTTTGTATTAACTAACTTTTTTTGGTGTTGAAATGTTCAAATATTCAAAAATAACGAATTTTTACCTACCTTATGTGAGCCGAGGTTAATAAAATGAGTCGATTTTTTTTCATACAAAATTAGCGTGTTAAAACCACGACAAAAATAACCAATAACGGATCGCGCACCAACGTGTCTTACTATGCTTACGCTTATACTGCCCTCTTTCCATTCCATGCAATGGGATAAAATCACACATATACTAACATATTTTTCCTATCTCAAAATTTGAGACAAAACGAAGCATTCAGCCAGAGACAATGAAAGGAGATTTTTCATTTGAACTAAAAAAGTACAACAAAAGTTAGGTAGGGCGCCTATTAGGACGCGTGTTCTTTTGTTCGTTTGGTTATTTTTTCGACCAACCATCTCTTGTGGAAAAATCCAGTAGGAAAAAATCGCGTCATTTTTGAGCAATATGATTGTTTGAAAAAATTGTCAGAACAAACGAACACCAACCATAAAGGCGCCTTTATTTCTGATAATCCCAATTTTATAGTTGTATTTTTTCCTTAAACTGCATATATGTACGTATACGCAAAGGGACAAACAATTTTAGTTTAAATTTTTACGTTTACAAAAGATGAAATATCTCTTTTGTCTCTGAGACACCCAAAACTTGTCAAGAATAAATAGAAATAATACGTACATGTCTGGTTTTTGGTAACGATGTAAATGGTAAGTAAACAAAATATAAATTTGAGATATAAAACTTAACGGATCGAAAAAAAACAAAAAAAATATTTTTGTACTGAACATTTTCTATCACAAAATATACACACCAAGAGCGAATGGTAAACAAAAACGAAACACTTCAAATTCATCTCTATGTGTATGTAAATTGTAGTACAAGGAAATTGAACCAATGTGAAATACATATAAATTATATAAGTTAATATACAACTACATATTTCCAGGAAATAAATTGTTTCATTCTGGTGGTTGTGTTTTCGACTGCTCTCGTCGACAGTCTGTTTGACTTTGAAACTTATATAAATAATTTCTTTTGAATTAATAATATGAAAATTCGCGACTAACACGATAAACCTGGATTCACTAACTGACATGATGGAACGATTATCTACGCGGTTTAAATACGCCTCACTTTAGGAGAAAGCTGTCAACACTATGAAGAAACCACAGCTCTGTATATGGATGCAGAGGTTCACAATACTTTTGACGTAAACACAATTGTAAATACAATTAGAAATTATAAAGCGTTTCTTTTCGTATTCTCGGGGATTTTGTAACCCCAGCAAACAAACGCTGATAGCAGAATGAAATAGATGGAAACATTTGCACACGTCGAAGCGAGAAAACAAATAAATTTACTTCGGTTTCTTCTATGCACTGCATTTTTACCCCCACCTAATCTCTTGTTTAGCAATTTCATTTCAAAAATTGTTATTTCATTTCTATCAGTCTCCAGATTTCAGCTGAAGGTAATAGATGTGCGTGGTTTTGAAACATATAAATGCATACGTATGACGATGTTTGTAAATGTTTTTCAGATGGAAATGGAAATACTTGGATAACATATAAAGTAAGTATGCAAAATTAAAAAAATGTGTAGTTGTATCTGAATGCAAATGACAATACACATTTGGTACATACAACCAAAGCCAAACACAATCAATAATATATGATTGTGTTTGCTTTTGATATAACAAAATACATACATTAAAAAAATATTATAAACCAACAGTTAACAGTTACATATTATACTCAAATCGAAATGAAAGAGAGATAAATTAGTTTTTAGGGGAAACAAAGCCGAGTTTTCGGTCGACAACAATACGAATAGCATGGAATTAGGTGCATCAATTTGAAGTAAAAATTGAGCGCTCTAATTATATGCTGTTTATGCGCTCTTTGTGCGCTGATTTGTATTACTGGGACATCACTTTTTTCGATACTATCGAAATTTACATCTCGTTCATAACGAATAAAATTGAACGTTTTCTCATTTTTCAATTACGTTGTTTCTATTTCGATCTCAGTAAGCTCGAATAGAACATTATGCCTCCCTACTCTGTCTCTAACATCTATTTGTTTTATATGTGATACTTTATCGAAAAAAGAAATTAAGACAAGCAATAAAATTGTTCTAGTAGACTGCGATCGCAATAGAAAAGGATAATTGAAATGCGAAACAGTGAGCAAATTTGTTCTAGTAAAAAGAGACACAATTTTTGATAAGTATGAAAAACATGATGTTACAAAATCCCCAACCCAGGGTAACTCTAGAATATTCTAAAGTAAAATTAAGCATATTCTAGAGTTACCCTGGTTACATGTAGTATGAAAGTATGAAATTAGACAAGCGCAGTATAAAATTGTTAGAACATATATAATCGATAGAATAGAATCAAAGTAAGTATGGTGTTCTACAACGTAACTTTAAATAACTTTTAAGTTTTTCTTAAGTATAAAGGGTTAATTTTGCAGTGTAGCAATGCATAATTTACAAGCATTCGCTTTTTTTCTTCCATGTACAGTAGCGTGAACTATATGGTGGAAAAACTGTGTCGTGCTTGAATAATGATCCTTAAGGAGCGATTAGAAGTGTTTATACTTCTGCTTTAAGTAATTTGTGGAAATTGCAGACGAAACAGAGGATTAAAAATGTGAGTCTATTGAAATATTTTCCGTTACCTAAAATACCACATTTAGGTAATGTTCACATTTTTTTTTTGAGAGTATACATATTGATTTATTCCGTATTTTCACTCTCATTTCTCAGAATTGTAAGTTTTGTAAACCGCCATTTTCGTACTCGTATGAATTCTGATTTTCTCATAGACGTCATACTTGGTCATACTATTTTCCCATACTTTATATTAATATAAAGTTTCAGGCTCACAAACTGAACAAAAATTATTTCACTTTACAGCAAAAGTGTCCGTTCTTTCTTCAATTCAAAAGAAATCTTAGACACAACTTTCGATAATTTTTTTACGGCATTAGTATCAAAAAATATTGAACTGGCTTATTAAAACAGGGTTAAAAATTGTATATTTATGGTTTTATCTCCAAAACGGAAATTGTGAAAAGGTTATTTTATAGTATAAGTTAGTTTTTGGCTTCGAAATGTATTAAACTAGACAGATTAACCAGATAGGCTTAAATGAAACTAATTTTGGTCCCGATATGCTTTACTGTATACTATTGAACTTTTTGTTGGCCTGTCATATGTAACGACCACTCAAAGATAGTGAACAAAATTCATCGTTGCCTCCCTTACTTTAATAAACTGCTTTTTTGTACTCCTGCGACCAAAAGCAGTACTATATTTGTATAAAAATCAAAGCCAAAAGAGTCTGCAGATTGCTTCACACAAAGTACGATTTTACGACAAGTAGTCCATTAGTAATAAACGTTTTTAAGATACACCAAACTAAGGAAATAATAGGCTAATGATATTAAAATTTAAATTTATATTTCCCGGACCCGCACCTATTTTAATTTTAACCATTGCAAATAATTTCTAATTTTAAAATACGTAATCTTTTAGTGTAAACAAGTGAAAACAAATAAATCGTCAACACTTTAATCGAAATATAGTTTATATAGAATAAAAGTAGATAAGTTAGTTGACGCGCGACATCAAATGTAAAGTGCTGAATAAATACTATAGCTTTATCTCCGACCTATTTCAACTGTTTATTAAAAAATTCTCTTACAATATGACACTTGAAAAAAGACCGGCCATTTACACCTAGATCTAATATGGACACAGGTCCATCGTGTTTTCTTATACTTACAGCAGATTATTTTAAAGACTTTTGGGGTATTTAGGCACAGAACTGCGAGTTCTTCATATCTAAGGAAACTTATAAGAATTTATTTATTTATTTATTCATTGCCATTAAAAATTTTGGTAAAGGAAAAGCACATATGGAAGCAATATAAATGAACAACAAAAAAAAAATACTTCCATTAGGCATAAAAACCTCAGATTTTTTCAAAAAACAAATAAACTCCATGCTAGTACCCTTCGTATTGAGCTCAATAGGAATGCCTTCTTTGAAAATTAAATTTACAAAGTTATGACTGCGCACTACTAATAAGCTTGGGCTAGGTTAGTAGTTTCTAGAGGAGATTACCCAAACTGATTAGATTATATGGTGATGGCTCTAAGCTTTATTTTTCTATAATTGAAACTGTTTAATAACGGACTGAGTAATAGTTGTAAAATTTTATTTATCAATAAACTAACCATTCGTAATCATTAGATTGTGGTTATTATATTTTATAATAGTAATAAAATAAACCGGTGGTCTATTAATAGGCTTAAGCAAGTGATACATTATTTTGAAATAAATTTTAATTTGGATACAAATACCGCATTGTAAAACGCTAGAGTTCGAATATAATGCTTGCCTAAATAATGAAATTACTATGATATCATAAGGTTTACTTGCTTTCATCTATTGTGACCGTGAGAGGGCAATTTTCCTTAAATCCGCTCTTGCTATAGGGCAAAAACCTAAAATCCTGTTGTTGTGCTCATTTAAAACCTTACATCATTTTTTACTGTCTTATACTCGCAGTATTTCTTTAGATCTTGTAACAGAGAAATTTACAAAACAAACTAGCACCCCGGTTAAGCACAGTCAGTGACTAAAAAACGGTCTTAGGTAAGACGTTTTGTCTTTATTTTGAGTTTAGTCTTAATTCTGACACTTTCGTATTCTACGCATAGTCTTAGTTGGCGTTGTTCTTAAAAAAAAATTCGTACTTAAGACATACATATTTCGTGGTCTTATTAGTATTATGACTAATAATCTTATGACTAATAATAGACTACGCACCAGAATACGAAAAGTCTCGTAATTAAGACTAAACTCAAAATAAAGTCAAAAAGTTTTACCTAAGGCTATTTTTCTGTCACTGACTGTGCTTCAGAATCGGGGTGTAGTTGTGTGGAAAAATCTATATTGCTGTCTATACATGTTGAATATTTTAATGTATAAATAAAATTATATATAGGGGTTGCCAAAAGGAGTTAGATCTTAGGGCCAACGGGCAATTACATAAATTATACAAAACATTCTAACAAAACTCTCGAATTGGATTCGGATAATTATTTAATATTTGAGACTTCAACATTTTGTAATAGCATACAATAGAAGAAGCATCTTCGTAATCTTGTTCGACCTTTACCAAAAGTGGGTTCAGTCATGCCATGTTATTCTTCTCTTGTATTTAAATACAAAACGTGCGCAAAACGATGCTCCGAGGCCACTAATGTTATTTTCAATAGAATTTGTCATAGATATTATAATCTAGATAGTCTTTTGGTAATCAGCTACTTTGGGTTTGCTTATTTAAATAAATTTTTAAATTGATGTTTTTAACACCAGCATCCTGTTTTACAGTATCAGACTAATTAGTGGCAAAAAGATTGCTTCTGGCTTATAGGTAAATTCTAGCTTCAACGTTACATCGTTTGTAAACCTTGCCCGTGTTGTGAACTAGAAGCAGATTTTGAAACTTTTGATTGTTATACTACCACCTATTTAAAATCTATAACGCAGTCTTATGCAATGGGTTCCATAGATTTATAGGCAACCTGTTAGATGAAGTAGCCAAATAAATGTAGGCGAGAATGTATTGATGGACATGTTTTGCAGTGATAACCCAACACGTTGATTATGAAAAATCAAAATTAAATACACTTGGGGGCACTGTCGACATCTTTATATAGAGTGTGTGAGCTAATTATGGGAAAACTGATAAATATTCTTTGACCTTTTAGGTCCGCTAATATTTGAGGACTCAGTTTACAAAACCAATTAATGTGCGAGCAACTGAACTCTACTTTTAACGTTCGTATTAGAGGCCTGAACTAGAATGTATTAATATCTATTTTGTTTCGGATCCAACTCAGGGACTATCAAAAAAATGCTCGCTATGAACATGTCTAAAACAATTCCGGAGAAACCGTATTCCATTATAAAAAGGTAGGCGTTTAGTTAGTTGTGATAAAGTTAAAGCTCTCATAATTGTGTTCATCACTTTTCAAAGTCTCATAAAAACTGTCCTTCCAAAATATTTGTTCTTGAATCAAAAGTTACAGATTGACTGGAATAAAATCAAGCGACCTGTATACTATTATATCTAGTAATACCTGCATTTCAGTCTCCGTAACGATGTGAGAGCTGCATCTTCCAACTTAGAAATTTATGAAGGCCGTTGAGTATGAAAATATCAATTGTGAGTATGACTGGGATCATTGTGGGATGTAATCCATACAAAATGTGTGGTTGGGTATCTCAGCTATGACTCCATTGGGCAACACCCTTTTTAATTATTTATTCGTACTTGTCTTGCCATAGTAACAGATCATTTCGACCTCCGGCAATGAAAATCAAAAATAGTGGGGGGAATGGGGACCGCGTACATATTGAAGAAATATTATGATAGATAGCTTCTGTTCTTTCTCGAAGTACATAACAAATGGCCCAGATGGTATTTTCTTACTCTTCCGCAAGAGTACCTGGAATTTATCTTACAGCCTGGTTGCATTTAGAGTGCGATTCACAAACGTGGAGAAAAGTGAAATTGGTTTTTATCTCTTGCTTAACCCGGGGCAAAATCTTGAAGTGAAGATACATCATCTTAGAGGACATGCCTACCAAAAGAGTTAATCTATTGATATAACGCTCAATTAAACCACAAGTTGTATAAAGCTCCAGAAATTGAATACCCGTTTGTAGAAACGTAGATTCCTCTATTGCAACGAGGTATGATGTTATGTTTAGCTCCACGAGAATAACCGCTAAGTTGCAAATAGCTATAAATACCTGATGGCTAGGAACGCATGTCCATGCTTTGTTTTATTCTCGATGTTTTGTCTAATCGTCAATTTATTGCTGTCTAGGCAAATTAAATGATTATAGAAATGATTTTGTCAAGCACACGACGATGATATCGCAATCATACTATATATCATAACCTGCTGTTGTGAAAATGACTTATCGACAGTTCCAAGGGAAGTGTGATGACTGTTTTCACGAGATGAAGGTTTTCGGGAAATTTATTTTCAAAATTGAGTATATCATTGCACTCTCTTCGTGGGAAAATTATTTTCAAATGTCGATGGATCAAAACTAACTAGCCAAAACACATTGGAATCAAATGTAAAAAGGAAAACTTACTGGAAATATAAAAATACGACATAATTAATATATTTTAAGGAAGCTACATGGTTTAGAATTGAAACTGACTGTTCGTTCTCATCTGAGCTTGCTTTGTTTGCAATGATTTGCAATCGATTATAAATTTCTCAGTTTTATAGTACGAAAAAAAATCCATATCGGTATATACATTTTTATACGAAAAATTTCCCGAAATTGTATAGTGAAATTTTCAGCCCCACAATCAACAAAGCAACTTGTTTATATTTTGAAAACAAACATTTGTATGTTTATGTCAAAACTTTTATAATAAATGAATGTAGAATGATTTGCAATAGCACATATCTATATTTTTAAGCATTTTTGTTAAAAAAAATGCTATATGGTTTCGGTTTGCAGTCTGTCTATCTGAGATATCAACTTAACTTCTTCACTAAAAGTTCAAGCAATTCATGAGATAGAGATTTATTGATTCGGGGTGGTAGGAATGGTGGTATGGGAGGTGGAGAGGGAGGGTGGGCTGATGTGTTCTGGTTTTGGTTTGGGAATTTGGGATTTGGTGGTGCTTGCTTCCAGAGTTCGGCTCCGAACCATTCCCGTTTTTTTTAAATTATGGTTTCATTTTTGATGCAAGAAAATTGTTTCTGTCTGGGAGTAAGATTTAATCCATTTATTAAATCTTACTCCCGTTGGTACGTTTTGTACTTCTTAATTTTTCTGGCATTATATGAAAATTATATTCTGTGTGTAGTGATTGATCTCGGAAAACGTCAAAATCATTCACATACAAATGAAAATAACACACAAATACAACTACACGATACAAAAATTTCCCTTTGCGAATATTTGCAATTCACTCAGATGAGAACCAATAGTGAGACTGGTAGGGAATAAGTTGCTCCGTCATCCGACGTTAAGTAGAGGTTGTTCAATCCACCAACACCATCCTACACTATTTCTTTCAAGCCTACCTGGGATAGTATTGAATTCGTACATCGGGTCTAAACCAAAGTATTCATCTTTGAGATTTACACTGTAGGTCTAAGCAGTGTACATTTTATTTTTAGCAGTCTTCACACAAATTCCCGCCTTTCGTCATTCTGATTTATTTTGAGATTCATTGGTCGGAGGAGGACTAACGACTTGAATCTGGTCTTCTTGCTTGGTATGAGTTTTCGAGCCTTAAAAGGGATATCTTCACGTACCTTAACGGTTTACATCAATCAAGGTGCGGTAACTGTTCCACCTTTTGTTTATCTATGATTTTTGTTGAATTAAATGGGGTCCAGGTCGAAATTGCATATTTTAAAATGACATTTTTAAAAATGACATGTCTCAAAACTGCATATTTCAAAACTGCATAAGGTACAAAACGGCATAAGGTACAAAATTGCATTTTTCAAAACTGCATATTTCAAAATGGCATAAGGTACGAAAGGACATAGGTACAAAACGGCATTTTTCAAAGCGGCATTTCTTAAAACGACATTTTTTAAAAAGACACTTTTCAAAACGGCATTTTTCAAAATTTCATTTTTCGAAACGACATAGGTAGAAAAATTTAGGTGAAGGAGAATATTATATGCATACTAAATCTTCAAATAATTTCTAATTTCCATGAAGGTCCTTTCTTATAACATACCTATACTAAACCTAAACATGTGAAATTAAATGTTACTCGACTAAAGAAATAGTCAAGTTCCTTTTTATTTGTCTTTATAATAGAATTTAATCCAAGAATTGTTCACAAATGTTCAAAAATTTCATTCGCCTCAAATTTCATCGTGTACCTAATAAACAACCGTACCTGTTGGTCATATTCCAGAAATTAATGAAAAGATAATTCTAGACTCATAATCGATTAAAATATTTCATTCTGTCTTTTGCAGTTTTAAAAATGACGTTTTGAAAAATGCAGTTTTGTACCTATGCCGTTTTGAAATATGCAGTTTTAAAAAATGTCATTCTGAAAAATGTCGTTTTGAAATATGTCGTTCAGAAAAATGCCGTTTTGAAAAATGCTGTTTTAACCGTTATGCCGTTTTGAAATATGCAGTTTTGAAAAATGCAATTTTGTACCTTATGCAGTTTTTAAATATGCCGTTTTGAGAAATGCCATTTTAAAATATGCAGTTATGAACGGATCCCCTTAAATGATATGTATCAGATGTCTCAATATCAATAAACAATCAATAAGATTAACTAAATGTTTAGAAAGAAAAGCCGACATTAGATTATACGAAACATGATTATATAACAACATTTCACCTGCCGGTTGAACGTCGTTTTACACGGCAAGCATTTTACTCACTGTTCTTAATAGCACGACAACATTGCGTAAATGCAAGTGGCTTTTGATCTAGGTTTTACTTGACACATTGACATATTCCAATTAAAAAACTTAACAAAAAAGGTTAAAGTATTAAAACTGTCAAAATCAAAATTAAACATTAAGAAAAGTTGAAAAAAATATTTTTAATATTTTAAAATCACATACTCGTACACGTGTCAACAAAATTATTCTTACTACCGACGTTTATTTTGATTATTTCTCGCAAAATACTTGTTTCTGCACCTACAGGTTTTTGAACTAACTTTTTCACATCCTTTTTCCGGGCAGAACAAATTTTTTTTTCGCCTCCATTTAAGTCCACCATACACAAATCACGGACCGGGAAAGGGATATACCAAAAAATGTATCTACTTATGATTTATCTACAAGTATTAGGCTGAGTATCTTTTTACACATATATTTCTAAAATGCTCTACGGTGAATTTTTCTCCATGAAAGATAAATAACTTGTGAGCTGACTTTTTATCACATGGGAAACTTTCATTGTGGTTAAAAGAAGCTATGGTAATCCGTATGCCAATTTACTATAGAAATATAGCAAATAACTAAATACATGTTACATCTAGAAATATACCTTGAACTTGCGTACACATCAAAAATAATCAAATCATATAATGTTATTTCAGAAGTTTTGAGTTAAAGATTAGGTTTTGCTACTAACTGAAATGAAATGTAAAAATAAAAATATTATTGACACTGTGTGACCCTAACTAAATCAGACATACGATAATTATGTAATACACGCAATATTTTTAATAATATAATTACGAGTGCATACTTATGTATCATGTACCTTCTCCTATTATATATTAAATAATCACGTTTATATTTAAATTGTCATCATATTATAACCCATATAACCCAGTCGATCTATATCAATACACAGTGTCAACAGGGTTAAAGGTTGAATTGATAAGCGGATTGATTAATCATGAATTCATTAAAAAAATACACCGGATATGTTCTAGTAAGCAGGCATGCCGTCGTTTCTGTTATATAAAATGTTCTTAACTCATTTACATCTATTCTTATTATTTAAAGATGTTTTTGTTTCAAATTCAACTGATAAAATATTAGAAATCTGTATATTGATTTATTTCTTATGACTGCCAACAAAAATATATGTATATAATTTTTCGAATATTCTGAAAATAGAAATAGGTATTGCCGAAAAATTCGAGGTCACTTTTGTAATCAACTGTAACATTTAAAATGTTTTTGAGTCATTTTCGTTTATTAAATTGATAAACACTTAAATACACTTTAATCACGAAATTATTAGACATACAACAAAATCAGATCGCTGCACTTTGATTAGATGATCTGAGATTTTATTTCGCACAAAAAACTTAAAGAACCGATAAATAAAACAATATAGGTTAAATTCTAAAACATTCCTTTCATTTAATCGTTTAATTCAAACAAAATTTGATAACATAATTAACTATTCAATGAATAACAAGTAGCAGAGGAGAAATCGAATAAAAGAATATTTTTTACATGTCACTTTTTGAACTTTCAGAAAAATTTTGTAATTAATCAAAACAAACTTTTAAAATCAAAACTTTTTTTCTATTGCTAAAATCAAAGCTGATAATCCGATAAGAAATTTAAAATTTCCCACAATTTTGCACAGTAGGACCGTGAAATAATTAATAATGCATAATATATACTGATTAGATAATAAAACTTAGAAGATTAATTTAAATGAAAAAAAAAAAAAATTATTTAAATATTAAATACTCACTTAAAAATAAAAATAAAAAACTAAATAAATATTTAAAATACAAATACTTAATGTCTTTTCCTTAAGACAATATTGTTCAAACTGAAATTAATATTTAAAAAAATTCAAGAAAAGACAAGAAATATATAAATAATAAAATAATAATTTAAGACCTCAACTTTTGTTGTTGTTATAAATTATTTTACTTATTTATTTATTTATTTTCTGTTTAATTAAAAATCAAATTGATGAAAACAGAAATACAATTTTGAACGTAACTCGCGTAATTTAGTAGACGAAAAACTTCTACATCTACTTGATAAGAAAATTTTTTTTTGTTTTTTTAATGCGATAAGAATTTTATATTATCTTTACGTATTCTTATTATTGATATACGACTGTTTTATATTGCGCGTACGAAATTTATACTGAAGTAGATAAATTTAACACGTTACGTGTACTACTCGTGTGCGGGGATTACGTAAATTACACTTAACCTAATTATCTCGTGTGTTCGCGCGGCCATGGTACAGAGCGGGCAAGGACATAGGCGACATTAGAGTTGTTAAACAAATATCTAGCGTATTTTTATGTTTTCGGCCGAAACCAATTTACTAAAATACACTATTTTGAAAAACAATTTTATATATTTATATTTTCTTTTTTGACAAAGTTTTGTTCGGAAAAATCAATTTTTCTTTGGTAATGTGGTGGTGATAAAATGAGATTTGTCCTTGGTTATCTGCTTACTAATGGGTTAAAAATAGAAACGTATAAATTCTGAATACTATGTATAATATAATTTCGCGCGCGTATAGCGATTGTGGTTTGGTTGAATTCAATATTTTGGAGGTGTGTTTTTGAATGTAAAAGTTTGATTGTGTTTAATTAGATAAATACGCGAATTGCTTTACTGTGTACGATTAATTTTATTTGTGTTAAACCAATTGTGGTAATTGGAATAAATCGGTTCGTGTATTTTATAGTTAGTGATTTGTTTAAAAAACAAAGAATTTATTCATTTACCAAAATTACAATTCGAGTATGCAATGACGTATATTACGATCGCCCACCACAATTTTGACAAGCATTATACAGAGTGTTTCGCGCTTGGATCGACAAATTTCTTTGGAAGATTGGGGGGGTCATTTGAAAGCTTTCATCCCATAGAACTTAGGTCCAAAGTGCCAAGCAAAATCTCGCCTACGATATAACTTTTATTGTATTCTGCAAAGTGATTTTATTCTAAATAAATCATTGTTTAATACAGTTGGTTTAAGAAAAATGACTTGTACTACAAATAATGACTTGGAATACAATAAAAGTTATTTTGTGCCTTTGCGGTTACAATCAAAGAGTTATGACCATTTAAAGGCGGGATTTTTGGTAATTTAAAAAAAAAACTTAAAAATATCATATGTCAGTTACCGTGGCACTTAGGACATCAGTTCTGTGGGATAAAAGATTCCAAATGAACACCCGAATTTGCCAAAATAATGTGTCGGTGCACGCGCCAAACACCCTGTATATCAAATCAAACTGGCTGATCGTAGCGAATAGTGAAAGTAGTGGGTTTTTTGATTTACTTTCAAAACATACATATGCATAGCTTATATTTAATACCGATAGTTAATTAATAATCTATCATCGTCTTATCTCATAACAACAATTTTAACTAAACTATTTTTGGCCTTTATAATGTTGCATCAATATCAATTTACACGACAATAACATCATTTATCATTTTGTAATTGACTGTGTTCTGACATAATTTATTTTAAATATTAAAAGCACTCGCTGAAATAACGCCACACCACAAAAACACATTTGGGCCAATAAACAAAATTTGACAATATTGGTATATACATACCTGTTATAAAATAATCATATTTACATTCATATACAATCACGAAAGCATTTTGCGACAAAATTCGAACATTGTTAACCCACATCAAACTCAGCTGTTTATTGATATATCAATGAAAGTAAAACTAAGATTAAAAATAAACAAACGGTATACTGGCTCATAAAATAATATATTTATTGAAACGTATTTTGTGATGTCACTATGTTGTAAATTTTTAATTAACCGGAATCAATTTATATATAAATAATCGGTAGCATTTGCAGTTGCCTGTACAGGGGTGAATCGCGAAAATTTGTGTAACAGCTTGATAAGGATATAATGATGTACAAGCCACTATTTGACGAGGCACACAGATTTGGATCTTAAAGTCGTCCTCATTTTATTATTAAGCTTGAGTAAAATTTGGCAATATAAAGATGCATTGATCGTGTCCGTCACTAACACTATGACACGGGTAGCATGATACATTCTGTGCCTTTGTGCACGATAAATATAACACGAGCCACCAAAACCGAATGCAATGCCAATCGAAACCAAATGGGCAATCCGTTTTAACAATTTGGGAAACAATGCATTAACCAACATTATCCGTTTCAGTTTACATGCACATAAAATTTGAAATGATTGTGAGGCTCATATACCAACAAATGGTGTGGTGAATATGTTTTGGTCAACACTTCACTTTCTTTTATCACGCATATGAAAAGATCTCGAATACACACACTTGATTTCCGTGAAGCGAAAAATAAAACTTTCTACAATTTTAGTAAAAACTGTTTTCTGTAATCAAAAATTGGTATTCCGCTTAAATTTCCCGCTTAAAACCAACAAGATCAACACTTATTAAACATTTAGTCATGCAATTTATTGGAATCCTTTAGTTCTTGTCAACATCATTGTAAAAATTTAAAAATTTCCTACCAAAGCTGCCACTACCCCCAGTACACAGCTATTCGCCACATTTCGTTCTTCCAATTTATGGAAAAACTGAAGGATGAAGCGCCATCCCGATTACTCGGTGCGCCGGGACTGTAGAGAGGCCAAATTTATGTGAAATAAAGTTAAACTTATCATTACTGCTAAAATTTAAATTAATTTGAACTAATCAATTAATTAATAAATTTGGGAAATAAAATCTATAAATTAAAACAAAATAATTTAAATCATTTTTGTTTGTTATTTAATTTATAATTTTTTATTTTAATCAGTAAAAACTGAATGCAAGAAATGCAATATTCACTTTTCAAAATATTGGCAAATCACAGCTGCCACTTTTGGTAGACTGACATCGGTAAAAATTACTGGAGTCTCCATAATTATGGAAACCGAATAAGTCTGAAGTTTCCCTGATCAGTCAATTCGGTCTGAAGTCTAAATTGTAGAAACGCACAGATATTTACTCTGCACGACACCGCATATACACACATGCACAGATCTTTGAAAACCATTTTTTTCAGTGTTCGGTGTTTTAAAAAATCTACACTGTTAAATTTAAAAAAAACAGTTAATTTTAACTGTTATCGTAGAGAAGTTTTCAAATCCTTATTTGAGTCATTGTAAATATCAAAAAATTCCATAACGATTTGAGATGAACACGAGAAAATTGTCATGGAATTTACGTGGTATTAAGTGATTAACATAAGAAGCCAGCTTATTATAAACGTTTGTGGTATTTGATTTAAAAATTTTTCAAATTTTTCTCTTAACGGTTTATTATACATCCGCCATACCACTGTAAATATCATAATAATCGATACACACTAAAGATGTTCCCGGGGTCTCACCTACATGGTTGGGTAGCTCTGTTGAAATCCTATGTGTGTTATGAACGGAATCTACTTATATTAATTTTTAACTTGTAACGACATTTTTACGTTTATGGTTATCCCGCCTAACCCAAAAATGTTCACTAGTCTTTCATATATTCGAACTATTTTCTATCAATGCAGTGGTAACATATGATGAATTTGATCATGCGGTTCCCGATATTTTAAAATTTATATTTATGTTGAAAATAATAATAGCCACCATAATGGACCTTGTCTAGCTTGCAAAATAGCCGAATATTCAAAAGTATACCTCTTTTACAATAAATTAAGTTCGTAGCGTATTTGGGAATTCCATTTGGCGAAAATACCAGAATTTCCAATTAAGAAAAAAATTTAGTAATAAAGAAGATTTTTTCTATTTTGAAAACCATTTAGACCTTTCCACTATATCATATCGTTAAAAATCATCCTAATAAAATCCGGTTCATCTGGGAGCCTGAACTCAATGATAGCTGCCGGATCCAGAGTCAAACCAGCTGGAAACATTTGGCGCTTGCTCAATGCATTATGAAAAGTTGTGAAGCATATAAGCTTTCAGTAGGGTCCAGCCAAAATCACTACAATATCAACCGGAACTAGTAAAAGCAATAGTTGAAACCATATAACGTCTGTGAGAACAATCCGAACCATTGTACAATACACAGGATGTTTACTTTTCCCTTTTTTGTGAATTGACATCCCTGGATCACACTCGAAATAAACATGTTTTAATTTAAAACGGAATAAAAAGATATAAAGGGGATTACCAACCAACAAAAACATTTTATTTATTTTGTTGGTTGGTTTTACTTTTATTCATCTTCAACCAGGAAAATGTCAGGATGATTATACCAAGTGTTTTATATTCATTTAATTAAAAAAAACATGAACATTGACCATTTATACAGTTAAGGTAACACATCATTATTTTAAAAATTACGCCTTTACATGAATTTACAAAATAAACTAAACCAAATTTTTGGTTGAAATATTTTAATATTTTGACAAGTTCCCTAATTTTCTATTCTATAGGAAAATATAAAAATTTAATATTATTTTTGTGGCTTACTTCATTTTCAAATCCCTAAACACTTTTTAATAGTTTTAAATTATTTAAATACAAATTTAGACTGCTTAAAATACACACTATACATTTATTTTTTGTATTTTGACCCAGTAGACTGGGCTGGTATTTTTTGGTAAATAGGGCGGCTATCGGATTAGGTCTGTAGTATAAATTTGTTAATTCTGAACTCATATTTTTGTTACCATATAGGAGTACATACATGAATTGGAGCCTTATCAAGGCTTATTAAGTTTAAAAATGTGTATGGGAATGCTCTTTTCACAATATGTTGACCTCCTCCAAATACTATCAAGCGCCTTTCATCAAAGCAATTTATTTTCGAAATCACAGAAATAAAATATATTTTCATCGAGCCCATCCAAGTACAGTATGATATTTTCCTTTGTAAAACGTATATCTGTTGGACAATCGTAGCCATATTCATACGACCTTCCCCAAACCATTTATTTTGCTGGGGGTATTTACGTACAATGACGGAACCTTTACTTATTTTACTTTGCTGGAAACTATGACCGACTGACTTTAACACTCGAAAATGCACTCAAAAGCTGTGTTTCTTGATGTTTGTTCTTCTTTGCTATGAAACTACAACTTTGAACGAATCTTAAAAAAAAACCGTTTGTTTCAATCACAACGTTAAATCTTTATTTCTAAATATTTGAACGGCTTAAGATAGAAGCAAAGTACATATGCAATACATAATACATTAAAATAACCAGTCGTAACTTTTTCTTAATATCACCGGGAAGCAACTCTCCGTGGCACCATTCTGGACTTTGCTTGGGAATAAAGAATTGGGAAAAATGTTTGCAGCATTTCCCTATTCCCGAGGCAAGGTAGAACAGTGCCAATGATCTCCGAATATCAGAGTGTTTAATCTTTCTGCTGACAAAGGTGACAAAAATATTTCGGTTTAATTTTAAACAACCGAATCAAGTAATTCGGTTTACTTTACTTGATTTGGTTTCACCTATTTTTAAAAAACTAATTTGGCTACCCGAAATTTAGAATATCGATTATTTTATCAACTTTTCTGTAACTCCTATGAACACGGAAGGGGAATTTTGAAAACGTGTAGTAAGAGAAAGGAGATTATCAATTACGCATTAAGAACACGTCCTAATTTTTTACATTGATCAGTTCAGTCGTACGAGACGTCCAAATTTTTTAATGTGAATAAACATCTCTTTACAGGCTACGTGCAACTTTTGGTAATCGCACCTCAACGCGTAGAAATATCCGCCCCTTATAATCGGGAATAACCAAACATTTTATCTCATATCTACACTTCATTGCTACTTACAGTGATTTAAAAAAATTAGAACATTTGAAAACTCATGGCGAGTCGAACTGCATGTTATCAAACACAGTTTGTGAAATTATTATTTATTGAATAGTGATAAGCAGTATCAATATATTTTGTATCACCTGACATGTTTGTATAATTGTATTGTAATGCACTTTATAATGTAAATTTAATCATGTATATTAATGTTAATCAACATTGTGAAATGGTTAAAATATAGACATTATTGTCGTAAGAAATAACAAAAAAATTAAGTTTAAATATAAAAAAAATATATATTTTAAAAATATATTAGACCGCCCACAAATGTTGTGATTTGAGTGCCATACATTTTGTACATTCTTCACTGCGCTAACTAATTGAGCGTACGTCAATAACATGAATGAAACCGGATCAAGTCTGGTTAGTCTATTTTATTTAATTGTTAACCCTAATTTATCATTATTCAACAAAACCATCGCCAAAATTTTAAACTGTTGGAAAAATGACAAGACGCTGTTAATGTCAGCAATACATTAACATATAACATATAAAATACACAATACAACATTAAATTAATTTAAGAGCTAGCCACAATAATTGGGCTTTTTCAATGTCGTAGGTTATGTGAAATTGGAATAGAAATAAGGAGATTGCATTTTTAAATTTTCTTATTTGAAATACTAATCTGAGATCGATCATAATGGTTAGATTTACAATTTTTATTTTTATAACTTAGCTGAGGCATTTAGACAAGAATCGGAAATGTTTAAATGAATTTGACATTTTCTTCACTGCGTCCTCGTATAGAAAACGATTGCAACGAGTCCTAGTTTCCAGAAAATTCATATACCCGGGTTCTCGAGTAATAGGAATCAATTCCAATGACGGGAAAACTAGTTTAGGGGATCTTCCGATGGGATCCGGGTTCATATTTATGATTAAATTGATTTTGATAAAAATCTATTAAAGCAGGTTGTCGCGGAACAAATAAGCGATTGGAACTGACACGCTCTATGGAAAATTCGTTAATGAGTTAATGTTACATGCGCCCTGGGTAGGAACCAAGCACAAATTTTATCCATTAAAAAATCAATAAAACATCCATAAAATTCCAAATAAGATTGTGATTTTCCTGGGTGATTAAAAAACGAAAGCATATACATAAATAATGATGTCGATTCCTTGTACATTTTCTATTTATCTTTTCTTCTATTCTTCTATTATTTCAAAAGCCACTCGATATTTTGATTTAAATTTATAGCTTGCTTGCTTAAATGCATCGAGTTTTCTTACTAAAAATAGCTGCATAGAAGAAAAGAAAAATAGAAGGTTCACATTAGCTGTTTTGCTTTGGCAAAGTCCGCTTAGCTTTAAATAATCAATTATTAGTGGCCAATTGTGGTTTCAGCAATATTTGTTGGTGAATTTCCAGTATCGGAAAATAATGGTTCATCATATAGTTGGCGTATTTATCAGTAGTAATTAAAGAAGAGTTGGCTTTAAATAAAAGCAAAAAATAAGACTTTCATAAAACCGATTCAGCTTACAATTATTACTGACATGAAAGCCAACTATGATGAAAAATTATTTTACGTTACTGGAAATTCACAAGGAAATATTGCTGAAACCAAAATTAGCCTCTAATATTTTATTTTTTAAAGCTAAGCGAACTTTGCCAAAGCAAAACAGCTATTGAATTGACACAGATATTTCGTGGTATATTTGGTTCACTTTAAAATCAAAATAAGTTAGCCTCTCCTTTCTCCAACTTCTCGTAAAAAAATATTTTTTATGCTGTAATTTTTTTATCGATAAATTGTGTGCTTGGTTTCTATCCAGACCTCCTCTTCCAAATACATATATTATATTAGTTTACCATGAACTGCTAATGAATTAGTCTAAAATTTAGGGGTATATTCTTTATCCGGTCACAAGTTAATTATTTGCGATCAGAAATATGGTTACTAGATTTATTTTATCATGACAATTCTTACATCTTTTGTAAATTTAAATTTGTTTTGCGATTGTAAAGTAGAAATCCACGAAAAGACTACTACGCATTTTCCGAGGTCGCATTATTTTTATGTATTAAAAATTAACTTGCAACCGGATAGAGAATATACCCCTTAGGCACAGAAGATATAATGGTATTATATTTTGACGATTACGTTCATGGACTTTAAATAAAGCTATATACTTACTAATATAGTTCAATTTTAGACATTTTCTGCTCCTCAATCCAAGTGTTTTCCAAAAACCCACTTTTTACAAAATTATTAACTTCTTCTCGAAGTTATTACAATTCATTGTACTGACATATTTGCCACGTAGTAACACTAAACAAAACGGATTTTTTTTTCTTGTATGAAGGAAAGTTTTCAGATATATTTCTGTAGAACCTTATTTATTAAAAGTATACTTAATAAAACAGTCTTAGGACAAGCAATGTATATCTTATCCCAACCTATAAATCAATTACTTCATTTCTTCCTTGGCAGGTACTGATAACTACATATATGTAGAAACGTAATATTTTATTCCAGCCTCGCATTCTGTTTCTCAAGCGCTGATTTAAAAATTTTCCTTTTATTTCCAATTACTAATTTGGCACGCAAGACATCACTGTTATTTTTTATCAACGACCGTAATCAGATGATTAAAAATCTCTTTTGGTTCCTGTCCCTATCGAGACCCAATGTGCCGTTTGATCGGTTTAAGGCAGCAGTTTTACGCTAACTCACGATTGGGGTTTATTAAGTTTTCCAATCAATGAACATTTTTAAAAAAATCATTTTTTGAATGAAATTTTTTTAAACTACCTGTAGAATGAACGAGAAAGATATTATTAGAGGCGAATATCAACTCAGTTTCCTTAGCGATATTTAGAATAATAAGTCTCTTTCGACTAATTTAGGTTTATAATTGATCTTTAACAAGCCATAAAAATGATGGGAGCGAGTACCACTGTCTAAGTATTCTAAAAACTGATCAATCACTAATCCAAAGTCGAAGACAAATTTTTCTTAACAAGATAAAAACTTAAAGTAAATATGACAATTAAATCACGAGTTAAAATAAGGAAACAATCTGAATGGAACAGTAAATTTTGTAAGATGTATGAAAAGTTAATGAATGTCAAGTGAGAATTTAATAGAAGCAATTATGAATATTACGTCATCCGCCATGTCCCGAGGCTGAAACATAGATGGCACACCTAATAAAAATTCTATAATTTTTAGAAAGTACGAACCTTCAAACAATATGTTTCAACATTTTATGGTAATCCGACCATTAGTTTACAAGTTACTTTGGTTAAACGCTAATTTTTGTTGGAGAAAAATACTGTTCAAGCAAAGCAATGGCTTGAAAAGACTTAGTGGAACTCTGCTCCATCGAAAGCAACAGTTGAGCGTTGATTTGCTGAGTTTGAACCTGGTCGTATAAACACGTATGGTGCTGAACGCTTCAGATCGCCCGAATTCGGTAGTTATTCCAGAAAAAAAAAAAAAAATAAAATGTACACAAAATCGTTTTGAAAGACCGTAAAGGGAA
Organism: Nephrotoma flavescens; assembly: GCA_932526605.1. Taxonomy (NCBI): domain Eukaryota; kingdom Metazoa; phylum Arthropoda; class Insecta; order Diptera; family Tipulidae; genus Nephrotoma; species Nephrotoma flavescens. The sequence goes on along the minus strand of OW052221.1, from coordinate 326,110,841 downwards.
ATTTTGTGAGATAGCTGGTATCTTAAAGATATCAGAAAGCAGTGTATACATTATTTTGCAGACATATTTGTATATGAGAAACCTGTGCTAAAAGTGGGTGCCGCGCTTGTTCACATTGGAAACTGTTAACGCGTCTGTTTTTGTGTAGAGATGTTGAATTATTGTGAAATAATGCTTAATTAATCAAAATTCGTCAAATTCGGTAAAATTTAAAAAAATTATCTGAACAAATTTTGTTTCAAACATAATTTACAATCTTTTTATTTTGATCGTTTTTTGGTAAATGTTATATACTTTCCAAAATATTTGCAAAAATCGATAAAGCTCCTTGAGCTGTCAATTTCGGTGGATCGATTTCAAAATGCATAGACTCACGCCAGAGCAACACTTGTAAATTGTTGAAATTTTTTTCAACATAATGATTCTATTCGCCAAACTCGTCATGGATTACGTTCATTTTACGGCCGTCCATTAGAGGGGGTAATTCGTTTATTTATGGGCCGTTGTCGCACCACGTAGATGCTGTACAGCGTATAGCATTGAGGAAGACACAAATCAATCAATTCGATGTCGTTCTCAGCAACTCAAGAAATGAGTCCATCTATTTTATGGAAAATTTTATCAAAGGATCTTGATGTACATGCTTAAAAAATTCAATTTGTGCAGGAATTAAAGCTATCCAAACATCGCATACACCGCAAATTCGGCCAATGGGCTGAAGCACAATTTGGTTTTGATGGCGATTTACCAAATAAAATTTTGTTCAGCGATGAAGTTCACTTTTTGGTTGAATGGGTACGTTAATAAACAGAATTGTTGGATTTGGAGTGAAGATAATCCACAAGCCTTTGCCGAAACACTATTACATTTAGAGAAAATCACTGTTTGGTGCGCTTTATGGGCCGGCGGAATCATAGGTCCATATGTCTTCAAAAACAATGATGGGCGGAATGTTACGGTCAACGATGAACGGTATAGAGACATGATTTCTAACTTTTTTGTACCCCAATTAGCTGGTATAAATGTTGCTGATATGTGGTTCAAACAACGCGGGATACAATTAATTTACTCAAAGAAACATTTAATGAAACACTAATTTTACGAAATTGTAATGTTAATTGGCCACCGAGAGACGATTGAACACTAGGAACACAACATTCGGCCAGTTTTTAGCGAGACATGGCCGCAATTGCTGCGAAAAGTGTGTGAAAATTGGACACCCAGATAGCGTCATCATACGCTCCAGCCGTTTTTCTTTTTGCTATTTTAATTTAAAATTGTGAACCTCTAAAAAAACACCCTTTATTAGAATCAAGAGTATGTTGTGTGTAAAACAAAACATTGAAACATTTAAAGAAGGTGCTCTAAAACATTACACCAAGAAAAGAAATCCGTCTCAGGCATGCTTCAAATTAAGATAATTTTTACTTTCTGTTATAGTAGTTTTTTTAGTACAGACTTGTGGTATTCTTGTATCTGAGAATACTTGGTAGATCAATACCCGTTCTCTACTATTTGAATTAACGGTTTTATATTTCATCATTTCGATTTTCATAACATTTTTAGAGTTAATAAATTTTTCTTCCGATTAATCGATTTAAGGCATAGAAGATTTTTTAGATTTGAATTTCGTGTACTCAATATGTATAATTCAAGAGTTAATTATTGTACAAATTGAGTTAAAATCACAAACAAGGTTATCAAAATTTAAAATTAGTATTTTAAATCAGAAGCTTTAATTAGTGAAATAACTAAATGACTTTTGGCCCACCATTTTATACAAAATGTATATTACTGGGCAAGTGTTCTAATCCATATCCCAACAGATATGTTTTAAATTGTGATAAGACGAAATTCTTTTTATGTCTTACGTTTTCCAACTTGTTGCAATTTATCATCTATTCGGTTATCAGTATGTGACCTGCTAGCTACAACACAGCCAACTAAATAAAATTTGCGTATGACTACTTACAAATATTTAATTTTCAACAATCTACTTTATCTTGTTGATATACTATTAAAGTCGTTCATTTGCGCAATTTTAATACTTTAGAACACAGCAATACACAGCATACGCAAATCTGCTTTAAAATCACGCAAGCCAATTTTTATAAAATTTTGTATTTGTAGATTTATTTTTGGATTAAAATTTATTATTAATTTTTTGTAGATATACGAGTAAGAAACTGAAAACGGTCCAGTTGTCGTACGATTTTAGATACTTTAGACGAGTGTGATAAGATAATCGTACGAGTGAGACCTCGTTTCCAGGCATGGTCCAAATAGGCAATATGATCGCAACCTTTGAGCCTTATTGAGTTAAATTAAAATTAATTGAGTATATAGGTACTATCGGTTGAGCTAATGTTGAATTTGTAAATTTATGCTTGCGACAGACTCATTTGGTGTAATAAAAATGTTTTATTTATAGTCCTTGAACTTGTCTATTGAACTTCATAAAGAAATTTCTGTGCCAAATTTCATAATATCGAAAGTAACAAATCTTTATAGTTGAGTTTTCTTCTTTTCTTTGAGCTCGTGGTGTACACTTAAGAAAATGAGATAACCAGGAAAATAAACAATTTTTTATGTGAGTTAAAATGCACGTGAGATAAACATAACGTTTATGTAAAATATAAGATCTCTATTTCGTTATGGGAATTTAGACAGTGTACTTCATGAAAAATTATTCACATACGTTTTTTATTGATTCTCGATTTATGCTTAAACGATTAGTAAATTCTTGACCGTGATCTTTAGGTAAAAGTGAAAGTTAAGTAATTCTGAGCGACAGGTGTGCGCGGTCTAAATTGGCAACCGCGCATAATAAATGTCAAGATTTATTATGGAAGAAGAATTTATAGTTTTGTAATATACGTAGTACGTCTAGTAATTTATAGTAAAGATAAGTTTAAGCGTCGTATCATAAATAATAATTTTTGTAAAGTGGATTTAGATGGTATTTTTTAGAATCATTTTGTTTTTACGAGAGTAAACAAACAAAAACATACTTCAAATCAATAATGAACCCCGGACATCTTCAATTCGTAATCTTTATGTAAAACATGTGTATCTTATGAAAATTAAAATTTAAAATTTTGAATAAACGTATTATTTTATTACTATCTTAATGAGTGATAATAAGAGGAATGTTAATTACACAAAGCTCTTCAAAGCTAATCAAATATTGTATCCGTTATATGATTTTCTTAAGTGGTAGATAATTAGATAAGTACAGCCAACCTGAAAATTTTTCTAGTCACTACTTATTTCTCACGATGTGATATACTTTCTTATTATTGTCATTATGACATCTTAAGATTTAATAATAATTTTGATAATATTGACGTGACAGTTTTTTTTTTATTAATTAAAATTTACTTGCAATAACTTTCCGTGTCCATGGAATTTATACTTTGGGCGCTTTGACCCGTTCATTCATCAATGCCAAGTGAAATACATTCAGAGTAACAGGTGCTCTTCGACTTATAAAAAATACAACTTAAAATCGTTTTTGACACATATTAACTAGGGTGTACTTTATATTGATAAAGCAGTTTGCGAGCAAACTATAATCAACAATTGCAAATCGATCATTCCATTTTAAATTCGTATAGAATAAATAAAACTTATATGAACTGATTTACTATTCCACATGGCTATAAATAATGATAACATTATTAAGCCATACGATTAAAACAGAACAAGTCAAACAATAAAACTAGTAAAAATTTGTAGTGACGCGATCACTTATAAATGTTAGAGTGTATACTGTAAAATGTAGTACTCGTATAAAAATTACGTTTTAGTTTAGAAACAAACTACACTGAACGAAATATTTTTTACCCAAAAGATGTCACTAAGATTAAGTGTGAAGAAATTTAAATAAACTATGCAATTTCACGTAGAAAAATTAAAATAAATTTTATACTCACAGTTTCCTAAAATTCTATCATTTTTTTCGTGTTCCACCAGCACTGAATGTGATCGATACACATCATTATTTGTCCCTGTTGCACCAGCCCCTGGATCATTGGTCACTTGCGGTATTGCCAAATTTATCGTTTTATTTTGAGCATTTAATTTATTATTCATTTCAGAACTAACTACGTCCATTTTCATTTAATTAAAAATTTTAAAGATTATTACAAAAAATAATATTTTATTTATAAAATAAAATTATATTTTTATATTAAAACAACAAGCTTCTTGTAACTTTGATCGTAAACTAAACATAAATATTCAATAATATCACATTTATTGAAGTATTTAAACTAAATGAAATTTTGCACTTATTAATTAAGATTCGTAACTTATTTCAAAAGCAGCGAAACAATTTTTTAGTTTCTTATACCCGCGCACAGTAACGACAAACACAGTTTTTATCATCGCGGTCACGAATCAAATGTTTTGTTGTGCTCCGCGTTATTAAAATTTATTATTATTATTATTATTATTATTATTATTATTATTTTTCGACAAATAGATAAAAACCTGGAAAATATAAAAAAAAGAAAATTTATTTATTTTACTTTTAACTGTCATTAATGTAGGTACTCGTATATTATGATGATGATGATACTTTTATCAGCTCGATAATATTTGTGCAATCGATATATCGAGATAAACAAATTAATTATAATTATTTGGTTTGTCTAAATTAATTATTTTATTGGCTTTAATTGATTGCCAAAAATCTAATTTTCTGTATTTTCATTGCTTCGCGCGCATAATAATTGAGCGTGTGACGTACAGTGGTAGAAATATTTATTTAATTCGTAATTTTAATTGGCACACCATATCAACCAACTTACGACTACGCTACGAGTAAAATATAATAATTTTGGTGATTTGCTTTCAGCTAGAAGTGTATAATGTGACTGAAAATAGTTTTATCAAATTTGGTTCATTGTATTAGAAATACAATTCATAAGCAGTGCCACATTTTAATATGTATGCACCAGATATTGAGATCAATTGTTAAAAGTACTCTACGACGGTAATTACTAAACACAATGACTGGTCGTGTACTTAGTTCAGTCGATGGAAGTTATGTTAACATGATTTTGGTTAGGAGGACGAGAAACCCTTTTCTTTTATATTTTTGCTTATAAAAATTGGCGTCTTATTAACCGGAATAACCCTACATTTCACATAGACATTGCAGGTTTGCATTAAATAGAATGAAGAATGGTTAATAAGCATTTAACGGATCATATACACAACTCGCTATAGATCCAAAGGTTATACTTTATGCAGAAGCATGAAATATTAAATATTATTTTTGTACTTGATTACTAAAGTCTGACGAGAAAAGCAATTTCTCATTGGAAATTTCGTTTGACTTTAAATTATAATGAACTGTCACTTAACATAAATAAAATTGAGTTAAATTTGAATGACAACTTGGCAAATCCATGCGTATAAACGTGGCTAGGGGTACATAAGGGTCAGATATATTCGCTCTGTATTAAATTAGCGGATTGATTGTTCAAAACATGTCCTGTACTCATGTAACCTACAAGTTATGTTTGAGGAATCATACAATCCCTGTGAGATTCTTGTTCTATTAGTATAAATGTAAAACACCTAAACGAGTTAAAGTGGCGCTCCAGATACAAATTTCAAAACTGAATATTCGAGATTACACATTTATCATTTAATCCACAAACACGAATTTATTCAAGAGTTAAATTTAACTGCAATTCAGAAATGGAACATTCGAAAGGCCTTGGAGGAATGGTACATGATCCATTAGATCCCCAAGGGGTATAATACTTCATGATAGAATCTTATCTTGGAACAATTCATTTATTTATTACCACCAATTTTACAATAATAAGTTGGTTATATAAATAAAAAAACATTTGTTTATACATAATAATAAATATTTGTAAAAAAAATTAACTTAAATCTAAAAGAAACTGAGATACATCTAGTGATAAATACCTTTGCGCCCCATCTTGTTGAAAGCAGCCCAAATACAAAAAGACTCGCTTCTACTATAATTAGTGCTCTGAAACTGTAACTGAAACCGAAAGTAATTCAAGATACGGAGTATACTTATAAAGTGGCAATAGGAAAACGGCGGCAATAAACATTTTATTACTTTTGTTACTGTTATTGATGTTATATTTACTATTAACGTGTTAAATGTTGTGCCATGCCCATTTCCTATCTGTGAATTTGTTTCTGATTGTTATCTATGTTCTGTTATCTTTAACGTTTTTGTGTACTTTACACTTTTGTGTTATTCGCATGCAAAATTTATTCTTCTTTTTTCTTTTAAAATATTTTATTTAAAAATATTTAAATTCTAACCCCTAAGTTGAATATGATAAACAATAAATGCTTTTACATAAAAGCATATTAAGGCTCACGTCTAATCGGAGCATCTACTGTGGATAACCTAAGTTCTAGACGCCTACCCTAGAGCTCGATTCTGTGTCGGTGATAATGATAAATGATAAAATTATCATCGATTAAATATAAATTACGATTCCGAGTTGGTGATAAATGTCCTATTTAGTGGAATAAAACTAAATATTTTATCATACACATTTTGTCGATTAGAAATATTTATCACGGTATTAAAAATTGTTTTTTTGTGTTCTTATGTCAATTTTTTGAAATTTGTGTATATCAATTGTTAAACTGATTTTTAAGTAATCCATAGATTATAGAACAAATTTAGATGGACAATTTAAAGCATAGGGCAACGCGGCCGAATAATGACAAGAAATTACATTTGCGCCAATTTTTGGAAGCACGACGATTCTCAAAATAAATCGAAAACAAACACTGAACTGTAAATAATAAACAGTTTGCCCCGACGTCTTGCGTAAAATGTTTTAATTAATTAATTTTTTTCATTTTGCACAAGGAATGCATTTGCTGAATAAATGATAATTTGAACTGATAAACATTAAATGAAAATTTATGTGAAATCTTTTTTTTTTTCATTATCATTGTCACCGACACAGAATCGGGCCCTGATGGGAAGTAAGCTTGAAACACTTTCGGACCGCTAAGGATTAAGATTGTTTTGTCATTAAAATTTTGAAATAATGTAAACAGACATTGTTAATGAAGAGAATGAAAAGTAGTAGCCCCAAGTGACTAGCTAGAGCGACTCCAGTGTTACATCTGAAATCAACTTTAATTCATATTATTAATTTTTTCAAATTTGAACGACTCCGATTCTCGACTTCAGATATAATTTTACTATCCATGTGTCCAAGTTTTCGCAGTAGAATTTCCTCCTATTTATTACTGTTATTGTTTAGAAATGTGGTTCGTTAGCAATATTATAAAGGGTTTTCCAATTAGAGGTTTCATTTTTTGACATTTGATAAGTAAAAAAAGTAATTTGACAAGCCGTCTTTTGACATTTGACAAGTAAAAACTACGCCATTACTAAAAATGGTACGATACACGCTTCAACAACGCATTGAACTTGTTAAAATTCACTATAAAAATGGTGAAAATTTTGCAGTCACAGTTCGGAAAACTAAAGCACTATTGGGTCGTCGTGAAGCACCTTCTCGACCGGTAGTATTGAAACTGGTGGAAAAATGTTGATTCCTCGTCGATCTTTGGAATTAGACATTTCACAAACGACATTACACCGTATTTTGCATAAAGACTTAGGCTTACGGCTTTTAAAGTTTAGTTAACACAAGAACTAAAGCCGGTCTATCACCATAAACGTGGTATCTTCGCTGATTGGGTCCTTCAAATCAAAATGATCCGGATTTTCATCGAAAAATCATCTTCAGTCATTGGCCCATTTTCACCTCGGGGGGCTACGGGCATAAGCAGAAGTGTCGCATTTGGAGCTCAAAAAATCCAAGAATGATTGTTGAAAAGCCTCTCCAACCTCAACGTGTCACTGTTTGGTGCGGTTTTTTTGCTGGCGGTGTCATTAGACCTTACTTATTCGAAAATGAGGCTGGTGCAACTGTTACGGTGAATGGATTGCGCTACCGAGCTATGATTAATGATGTTTTATGGCCGGAATAGGAAGATATTGATGTGGATGACGTTTATTTTTAGAAACAATCGCAATTTTGCAAGAAAAGTTTCCTGACCGTGTTATTTCTCGAAGAGGTGATCACAATTGGCCACCGAGATCTTGTGATTTAACACCTTTACACTCTTTTCTTTGGGACCACGTGAAACATAAGGTCTATGCCTATGCTTCACAATCGATTCAAAACCTTAAAGGTGGAATTCGTGAAGTTATCGAGGACATACAGTTCAAGTCATTTGCTGATCTCGTTATAAATGTTAATGGCATACCTTCCTCTTTACAATAAAATAAACATTCATTGATCTTTCTTAAAAAATACTCGCTTTTTTTAAATATCAAAATGAAACCTATTATTGAAATATTATCGAAAAAATTAATATCACATTAACCGAAAGCGCTTCGAAATATATTTTTTACGCATCATAATAAATTTTATTTATTAACAATTTTTTATGTACAAAAGTTTTTCATTTTAAACAATTTGTGCTGAATAACAAGTGGGCTTATCAACTTATCAAGAAATGCATAAAAAGCAATATTGCTTCCTTTCCTTTCCCTTTTCTAAAATTGCAACACATGTCTCTGACCGGTTCACAATAATCCAAGAATAGAGATATATCTAATGGCGATAGATAAATATCCGAAAATCTCGCCATCTTGTTACAAGTAGTAAATCCAGTTGCAAAAACTCGAGATCTGAAACCTTTCGTTTCCGCTATAGTTCTTATAATATAAGCATCCTGCTTCAAACCCAATGACAATCTTTCGTATTTATAAAATATTCCATGAAATATTCTCTGACTGCAAAACTTTCCATCTCACCAGATTGAAATTTAATTTCAGACACGAACCGTCTCGAACACCAAGTTCTTATGAGTCTTCTAGAAGTCGTCGAGTGAAAAGGCTTCTAGATAATTTAGGAATTTCATTTGTTAAAAATGATATGAAATCAATTCAAAAAATATTCTCTAATTTCTAACTTAAATTAACTTGATTATGAAATTAAAATTCTTCGAATTTAGATCTTTAATCATTAGAATTTTCTGTTTCATCTACTTGCATTCGCAAAATTATCCATTTAAAAAAATGCTGTCTCTTTCTATCTCGAGTGTAACATGTAAAATTTCTATTTCAGCAGTTTAAATACAAATACATAAAAAAGAAGTGGACCTACTTGTTTATATTCAGCAATAGTAATTAGTATTGCTGAATATAAACAACGAACAAAAATCGTTGGCGTTCGATTTCAATAGTAGGCCCCAAATTTTTTCAAAATCGTCCGTGATATTAATTTATTTAAGAATTTTTTCGGCTTTTCGGACAAAATATTATTTTTAATGGCCGTTTTAGTGTCAAAAAATATTTTAAAAATCCTGGTGCACTACCAACAATTGCATTGCAAATCGAAACTCTTTTCTACGTTGTAGATGAAACGCTAAATCATTTCTTGAAGTAATTCCAGCAGTTGAACTAAATTCATTCATAATTCATTTGCTGCTATAGAAGTCCGGTCATTTTGGATAATGAAAAATATATTTTTAGAACCAACCGCCTTATTCCAATCCAATTGAATCACCCCATTTTTATTCTTATTGTTTAAGTCCACTTTATTTTAGTAAACTTTCATTTAAATGCAGTTTCTGTCGTTCACGTTGTTTTAACACACTTTGTTTTAGTGTCTGTACTTTGATTTAGTTGTCTTTTTAATAGTGCTCCTTCCTTTAGTGCAATTTGTATTAGTGCAATTATCGTAGGGTAGTTTACGTTAGTGTACTTTGTGTCAGGATCAGGGATTCGATGACATTCTGAACGGTTTGGAGTTTGAGCAAAAATAAGGCACTGTTCTTGGCAATTTTAGAAGAACGCCATAACAAATACGACATATGAAAATTTCAGTACAAAAAACTGTGATCCGTTCAGAACTGCATAATTTAAATTGCGTGTTTCAAAACGGCATAGGTGCAAAACGGTATTTTTCAAACGGTAAATTGATGAAATGAAATTGACAGATTTCTTCTACATGTTTTATATATACGTTTTGTTATACGACTAATTAGTAACTAAAATTGCATGATCGTAGCGGATTACTCTATATTGGAATATATCTCACGCGTGTATTTTTTTAATTTATCTACGATGAATGGTAGATGTTCATCTTCGCCAAATCGAAGGATCGTGCGTGTCTGATCAAAATTCAATGGGAATAACACGGACGCAAAATAATGCCAAACCATTTCACCGTTATTCAATTACGGTAAAAAACATTAAAACTACCAACGGAGAAATTGAGAAAATGGAAAGGGAAAATTCGCCACTTGCAAATAAAGCTAAATATATTATTAAGGGAAAATCATAAATTTAATTTTATTAAAACAAAAGAATACAGCAAATATGGCTTTTTGAAAGAAATTGCTGGAAAATATCCTTTTATTATATAATTAGTATTAAGTTAAAATTGTATATGTATGGATATGTATTTATTTATGCACTTTTGGAAAATGCCGAAGTGAATCTAAATAAAATATAAATGTCGTTAAGAAAAATGCCATTTTGTACCTTATTGCCTTTACCGTTTTATATGCCATTTCGACCGGGACCCCAAAAAACTCTGTTACTGTATTTTGATTATTTTTTTAGAATCATATTTTAAAAATTTTCCACAGTTAAACAAATCAAGAAGTCAAGAAACCAAATCAAGAACGTTGAATACCATATCCGACACTTATTGCTTTTATTTGAAAATTTCAGATATTAAAAAAACAACACGAATTTTTGTAAGACGGCATTACATATCACATAATAATTTCACTTGAAACGATCTGCGGTATCAATATTTTTCACGATATACGTTATTATCGAATAACACGTAATACATTTTTTGTTAATTTTGGTATTTACACATTTTTGAGCCCACACTTTTCGATAAAATGTGTAGACACATTTTTATTAGCGTTCTTAACCCCGATAACTTTATTAACCTTAACCATTGGTTGGTGACGACAGATTTTAATGCTACAAATAAAAACATTGAGATACTCAATTCAAATTGTTCACTTGTACATAGCAATCTTTGACAGCTGTGAGATTCATCACTTATAGTTTCACAAGCCTTCATTATAGTTAGCCTGCTGGTGTTGAGTGTAACATGTTCCATCGATATATGAAGCTCCTATGCTGAAGCCGAGAAGCCGACGTTTTGCAAACAGAGCTTAGCAACTTTTCAGTTTGTTAGGGCGTACAAGGTAAATTCCTTCACGTTTATGCTTATTAATGTTCATGCTCTTAGTTTTAGGTTAAACCGTATTGTATTAAAAAGGGTTCCCGCATGACGAATTGCAATTTAGTGAAGAGCCAGTTGCTAAAATATTGCGTGCTGTAAACGCGTACAATGGATATTTACCGAATAAATTCGAATTCGGTTTCATTCATTTTATTATGCTCGCTACATGACCGGAAATTAATTTTATTTTCAATAGCACTCCAAATATAGTTAACAGTACAATTACATATATTCCAATGTCAAAGTTAATGACTTCATACAATTAGTTGAACTTGGTTATAAGTTGGTGGAGCCCTTACTGGAAAATGAGCTTAGCTAAATTTAGCGAGGACTCCAATGTTATCAATATTCTTAAAGAACATAATGTTGAGCATATTTAAATTAATTAAATGAGGCCAACTATGTATTTACCAGACACACTATTTATTTTCTACATATGGTGCACTTGTTCGATCACTGAACTCTAATAAGTCATTTGTTATTAGTTTTAAAAAACATTTTATCTATTAATAGTATTATGATAAAATGGCGAGTGGCAATACCTTGTACATAGCATAAAACAATCGTATCCCATATAAACATTTAATCGTAATTACAAACATGTTTACTTCATATTATTTAATGTTATCATATTGATATTTTATAGGCAGTGAACGTACAGTGAACGAAACAAATATTTCGTATTTAATAGGCGTAAATGGCTAAATACAATATTTTTTATCTGTTACATTTTTATTTTTAGATACCCCTTAACTAATCCCGCACTTTTACACAATTCGAAGTTTTATTTATATATTTTGTGATATTAAAACATAATATTATTAACCACTTCTAATTTAAACTTTCTAAGGATGAAACCTTCGAAAAGACACGCGTTTGATTGCTTATACTCAAATCAAAACTGGGACATGCGATAATACAAATCGATAAAATTGATAACATACAACATACTTAGTTGGTTTCTACTTGAATATGTATTTTGTAATATCGATGTTAATATAAAACAAACACTACATGTGGCATTACATGGTTAAGCACTTATCAATATAAAACCTTATCCGGAAGTTTGATTGCTACAGTACTAAACGAAAATGTGTATCCATATATAAAACTGGAAAGTCTAAATTGTTGAATGGAATCGACATACGTAAATTGTTTATGTATTAGTGTGGCATGTTTATTAAGATTTGAAAATATTTCGTTTATCAATCAATTTAAATGTGCTCGTCTAGTTACAGATTGGCACTGATACGATGATTATGATAGTGAAGTTTGGTTTTGGAATGTAGAATGAACAGCGAAAATGTTGATTGATTGATTGATTGAATTCGAAGTAGCAAAGCCGATACCAATTTTTATTTGGAAAATTTCAAATCACCTATCGCAAAACCACCATTTAACCTTTGAATTGTTTAAAAAATTTTATCCGGTCGAAACTGGAATCAAACGATATTTGAAAATTGTTTGTTAGTAGTCCTAATTATAAATAAGCGCTAGCTAAGCAAATTTGAACATTCATCCTTTGACCTCTCAATAACCTTGAACAATTATGTATACAATTACACTTTCCATAAGAAAGGTTTATAAAGGGAAGATGATTTAGAAATGCAAATGTTCGCTAATGCAGCTGTCGATTAGTAGAACATCATTCCACGAACTGTGGAGAAAACAACCCCATTAATAGGTTGTGAAAATCATTCAACATCATCGATGATCTATTTGACTTTTCAAAAATATCGCGAAGAATTATTTTAAAAATATTTAAATGTTAAATCCAAATTAAATTTTTTTTTAATATTTTGTTTTAAACTGAATATTGTGTAAATCACAAAATAGAGTTCTTTATTAAATAAAGAAATAGTTAAACCGTCGATTCAGTGCACTAGTACTTAATGGCCTCAATGCTTAAAAATTTTTTTATTAGTTTGACGTTTCAATTTTCGGACGGAAGTTAAATTTTTGTTTTATAATTCTTCAAATTTTTATTTATAATTACATAGCTTAAGTGTTATTGATAGGAAAATTTAAGTAATTTATATAGTGTGAGAAATGTCTTAACATATTCGTAGAACGGTGACATTATTTACGTGCACAGCTAAAAAAATAAAATTCATAGAATAGAATCCATCTAAAGTAACACCATAAACATTCAATAGGAGAACTATTCGAGCCCGAAGTACTTATTCCGCATGACGAGGAACAAATAAAGCCACAGAAAAATTTATAACTGAACCGCATCAATATGAAAAAAAAGGTAAAACGAATGGTTAGTGAACTACACACAATTGAAGTTGAAAAATCATCAAGCGACTGGCAGAGAATCATGCTGGAATGGAGAGAGAAAGTTAAAAGAGATTATGGCGAATATTGTTACAAGTAATTTTACTATAAAATACCCTGAATTCTTCATTTAATTTACTATATATAAATATTTAACCAGAGGCCGATGCCAATTAAATGTACAACAAAAGAATTGGAACTGCTTAATTTCCTAATTAATGGCGAAAAAACTAATACAACCCAATCCCAATTACCCTGCATGTTGGATCATTCGGAAATCGCTAGTGAGTCCCCAAAACTATATGCCACAATTAATTAGAAAATGGAGTCTCTTGGTATTTTGAATCGTGATGAACATTGCTGACGTAAAATGTATGAAAAGAATGAAAAATGGTGTTCTCGAGTTAAATTAAAAAAACAAATGGTTGGTGATTGGGATGCTCAAAATTCATTTAGTGATCGAAAACCAAACGTATTCACCAGTTTCGAATTGAGGCGTGATTAAAAGACTTTCTAGCAACTCAACATGAAATGAGCTGGCCAATTAATGGCGTGACTGAGGTACAGGAACTAACAATTACACCGGAAATGGTTTATGTATTTAGTGATATTCCAGAGTACGGAAATATTATGGAAGAAATTAACCATTGTGCTACCATATCACTGGTAAGTAATTAAAAAATGTTATTCAGAAGAGACATTTGCAATTGTTGTTTTTTACAGATTGTTAAGGATGATGATTTCCCTCAAAATATTTCCCAAAATTGCATGGAAAAGCTCGAAAATGCTTATCGGTTCATGCTGAGTACAATGTATAAGTAGATAAAAAAACAAAATTAAATAAAAAATATCCATTTTAACGAAAATTTTATTTAAAATTATTAATTATAACAAATTATTCTCAAAGTTGGCTACATCCTTCTCCAATATTTGAACTTGAACGAAATTAGCCGGGCCAATTTTATACCAGTCCACAACACTTTCTGCTACCATATCGATAGCTTCAATCGTTTTCCGATTCAGCAATCCAGTTGCAGCAATTTTTATTTTTTCCAAAGTATGGAATTGTTCATGGTTATAAGTTAGTGAACGAGAAGCCCGATCGCGAGGTAAATGTGGCCAGGAATCACGCATTCGCTCAGTTGCGGTTTTTGCTTTTTCCTTTGCTCGGGTTCGGCGCGGACATCGAATATTTCTGGTCGCATTTTGCCATTCCCGCGTTAGCATCTCATCAGTTAATGACTTTTCGAATAGTTGCGCATAGGATTCACAACCTTTTCGTAATATTCAATTGTAATATTCATCCTGTTTTACAGACAAATATATATCACACTGTTTTATACATAGACATAATAATATTAATAAAATATTAAGGACAAAGCCGTAACTACTATGGCTGTAAATCTGAAAATTTGAAAGTGGACGAACATATATAAATAACATATGACACCAGGAATCGAACCTGGGACCCCCGAATAACAGAGCAAGCACTCTACTTACTAAGCTAACGAGGGCGACATAATAATAACACTGCTTGAATCGCAAACCTTTTTTTGTGACAAGTTCAAGTATGCTGAATTCAATGGTGCTAGTTCCATTTCAAAATTAGTCCCCATTTTTGAGATATCGTTTTCGACATGTTTTGGCTCTGAGTCAAAAATTTATTAAAATTTACACTCATTTTCATGTTGATAGCTGTTGAACCATTGCGCAAGCCAAGACAAACAACTTTGCCGAATGAATCAAGACCGAAAAATCACATCTTCATTCACATGTTTGTGTTATTTTTTTTCTTTTCATTTCGTCGAAAAACACGTTTTTTTATCATTTTTTGTCCATTTATTGAATTTAAATCGATTGAAATCGATAAATATACAACAGAAAAACTATTTAAAATAAAATTAAATCTTTTCAGTTGATTTTATGGTGATTTTTCTTAATTTTTCCTAAAAAATTAATATTTTTCTTAACTTTTTTAATTTTAATTTTCTGATTCGTTCGTGTCGTCTTCCGGATGTTCTTCCTCTTGCAAATTCCACCAAATGTTACCGAAGTGTGCATGTAGCTTTTTGTCACTGTACCAATGCTTGAACCTTGTCGTCACTTGGCAAAAATGCTCGCCTTGTTCATCGGGTTCGGCTGGTGATTGTTCGGCGTAGTTTTCCACATGACATTGCAAAAAGTGTATTTTTACATTCAAACGTTTTTATTATGAAAGCGGTCAGCATATTTGGACGTGTACAGTATGGCCAGCCTTTCAGATCTCGCGGATTTTTGAGTGCGAGATATTTATGAATAGTTTTGAGCAGGGGTAAAGGGGAAATAGGATCCTATGGTATCACAATAGACCACTACTGGTCTAATTGTGCGGAAGCAGCCACTCCAACCTAACATTACCCCTAAATAAAACACACATATATGTTGGATGTGATTTTTTGGTCTTGATCTGTTCGGCAAAGTTGTTTGTCTTGACTTTCGCAACAATTTGGCTGAAGATAGCACAACGGAAATCTTAATGGTTCAAATACTAACGATGAACAACGAAAAAATTGCCTGTTTTTTTACGACATTTTGTATAAAAAAACCCAATTGGGGGAAATTATTTGGCCGGAATAATAGGAACAACCTCGCTTTATATAGCTAAATGAAAATTTTAATGGTTCAAGTGCTATCAACGTGAGTTTATATTTTAACAAATAAATATAAATGGGGACTAACTTTGAAATGGGACAAGCACCATTGAATTCAGCGGACTACAATTAGGTTTACCTCCTGAGTGCCAAGCTTGTCACTTGTTTCTTATTAGTATAATTATTATATAATAGTATTATATAATAGTATTATATTAGTATTATACTATAATATTAATAATATTATTAGTCTTTGGTTTTACATCACAAATATATAATTGTCAAATATATCTATATTTTCTGTCAAATTTATAGGGAAAGTTAAAATGGTGGCTTACAATGAGCCCAAAATTTAGTCTATTTATAGTTTTTGATTGGCATGCTTGAGGAAATCATTTGCTCAAAATAAAAAATATTTCAGCTCGATTGCGGCAAGAGCAGGCGTTGCATAAAGAATTTCGAGTAATTTGATTGGTTTAAACTTCGGGAACGATTGTGAATATTCTTGTATACGCAAGTATTTAATCTGCATTAGTATCAAATTTTTAACTTATTTTACCCCTTAGACAATAAGACGATTAGCTAGACACAGTAATTTTGTCAGACTAACTAACGTAAAATAATGAGAAAATTTACGTTTTAATATCATTTCTTAGGTTGTTGACGTGATAGATTACTACGTAGATAACATTGTTTAATCTACCTCGCATAATCCTGGGGTCGCACATTAAAAAGGTTTTTACATTATTAACAAATTTTTATTAAAAAAAATTTCATTTTATGATAAAGAAATTCGGAAAAGCTTTGTTCGAAACAAACCCCTAATTTGGCTACCTTTATCGAGCTTTCAAGCTCAACAAATTTTAAATTAGAAAAAATCCAGTTGATAATTTTGAATTTGTATAAGACGATTAACAAATCATAAAGGAAAATCGATAAACACTTGAAGCAATTCTTGATCATGGTAAGTGTTGCTTGGGTGCGTTACGATACAATTAGGATTTAATGAGACTAATACATAAATAACTGTTCATTGAAATCACACGCAGAAAAACAAAGAAAATTATCACATTCCACTAAACTCAACATTGCAATTGTAAATACTTAACAAAATTATTTTTATCTCTACCTTGATCTCACCTTTACATTGCAAATACCTAATTAAAATATAGAAAAGTAAGTCTAGGATGCAGTATCTGTATGGAAAAAAAGCTAAAGTCTGTGTCAACATAACCATCAGCAAAATATTTAAAATAATTAAATAACTTTATAATTATTGAAATATGTATATAGTAGCAAATTAGTACGAAACAAAATTACATTATAAATTGGAATTTTATAAAAATTTCATTATGATAAGAATGTGTAACCTTTACATACATATATAACGATACGAGTAAATAGATTTATATACAACTCTGTGCAATGGTAGGTTACTTAATCATTTGATTTGATATGTAATTAATTTTCGAACCGGTGAGATTTGAACTTGATTTGAAAGCGATAAAAGTAATTTAATTGAAAATTTGTCAACTGGAACAGATAATTGTAATCCACTGTGACATGCATGCACTTGTCATAACCGTTGCGCTTTTTGCTTGTACTAAATCTAACAATATGCAATTATTCTGCACCTTCACTCTACAAACACATTGAAACTCAACCAAGTATTCGCGCAAAGTGCATTTATTATCGCTAAATGTCATACTATTAACGTGTTTAACTTCGCAAAAAATAATCAGATACACGCGTAACATACTCGTCGAGATTTGATAATCGTATAAAAGTAAACGAAACAAAATTTCGTAGAATTTTGTAATTAACCCCATCATACACCATAAAATTAATTAAACCAGTTGAATCTGCTTTCAGCAATCGGGCCATTCTTAACAAAAATGTTACTAATTAAACAGATCTTCGGTTTTATAATTATCGCGAGAATTGAATTGTGAACTAGATATACGAGTATATTTGACTATGAATTCAAAAAATTTCTTAGAAAAATTTAGATTCTAATATTCTACATATTTTATTGGTACTAAGAATATAAAAGAACGAAATTATCTCGCCACTAAACGTTACAATAAAATTTATTTTATTATGCAAATGCAAAACATTTTTCAGCTAACCACGTACCGTATCCAGAATACAGAACGAAAAACTATTCCAAGCACAAAACCCTATTATTAAACCAATGAAAAGAGCTTTGTGGTACGATTTAACAATGAATGGTTGGTGCATTTAATATTATTAAAAAATTTTACGTTTAGTTGTTTGTGAGCCTAATTAAAATTCATCTAACATCAACAGTGGTAATGTTAAATTATACTTGATAGTTTTTGAACTTGAATGAACATACCGATTGTAAGCGCCTGCAAATGAATACTAATTGCTGTTGAAGGAATGCAATTTTTAGTTTTAAGTTAAATTAATTTTATGTATATTCGGTATAGAACAAACAGATGGTAACAAGAGTTTTCGGAAGTAATAAATTATGTTGGGTGGTATTTTAGGTGTCTAGTTACACGTAGTAAAATTGATTAGCAACATCATCATACTTTTTGCGATGTTGGCAAAGTCATAGAAAATTGAAATAGCACACTGGAGCGTTACAAATCTTTTATAACCTAGCGAAATTTATAAAATATTTACTTTTCAATCGTACACCATGGCATCTGCCGCAACTCGGATCAAATGTGAATTAAAGCACTAAATTATTAGCGAGTCAAGTTTACTTTTGCATTTAATTTGAGCTTCCTGCTTGTAGCTAATTGTAGCTGCGCGTATTGTTTGGAGCACAAAAATTTTATCAGCGGCACAGCATCATAAATTTCTCAAACTTCAGAATAGATTTACGATATATACGTACGAGTGATGTTGTCATTGTAACACCTAGTGATTTATATAGCGTATTTAGATCTTCAAATCGAGTTAACCAAATACATATTCAATTGCACGTGGCATAGAATCAACGTATTTGATGGGCTTCTGTGCCCTAAATTGTTTTTGCAAAATTAATTACAGTATACGCATAGATGTTTTAACTGAGAAATAGATGAATATTGCACCAGATGCAAAATATTTACAAACGGTAATTAGTTTAAATTCTAACAACATTCAAGAGACTTTTAGCACCAATTAACAAATTTTAAGTCTAAAATACACAAATCATCATATTGATCATAAGTAAACACACAATATCGGCCACTTATGAACCTCAATGCGTCACTAAAGTGCACAAATTATCAAATACAAATAATTTTGACTTCTTAGTGAGTTTAGATAATTAATGCCATTTAAGAATATACAGAATGATCAAAAGCTCATTAAAATTAATGTTAATTGCTGTTTAAATAACTGCCATAGCGTTTCTTTATACTACACACTCGCACATTATATTAAATTTTTTTGGAGTGTTTCTGCTGGCACCCATATTTTATTTTTGTTCAACTGTTATATTAAAGCCCGCCATCTAAATTGTTTAAATCGAGATATGCATATATTCCGATATAATATTTTATTTATGGAAAAGGGCTTCGAGAAGAAGGAGTTGTTTCCGACCAATTGCAAAATATTTATATGAATCTATAGCCTAAAGGAATTATTAAAATGTATAGCAAACCCTTCAAACATGAAATCGTAAGTTTTTAAAAATGTTAACCGTTTAAAATTTAATTTACAAGTGGTCCAGATCGCAATGTGTCATATGGATAGTTCATATATAGGGTACTCAGAGGGCTTCGGCTGACTTGATGTACACCTAGGTAGCACCAAGGTAGCCGCACCTCGTCGCGGGGGGCGGGTACTGCATCTGCAGTAGTAAAATGTTACCAATGACCAAATGCCAGTGAGTACATCAAATGCGGAATATAATACCCCAGGTGGGGTAGAACGAAGTTCCAAATTACCAAGATCACCAAGATCTTGAACTGGAAATTTATTTCAGTACGAGAAGGAAAATACCGAACTCCGAGAACAACTAAGAGAAATAAAGGAATTTACAACTAAATTGAAAGAAGAATTGCAATACAATACAATTTTAAAGAAAGAGAATGAACAACTCAATAAAAGCAGTTGAAATACGAGAAGAACTTTGGACGACATCACGACACCATACGGTATTAGAAAGAGAAACAAATTGGATGTTGAACCGGAGTAAAAGACCAAGTAAGAAAAGGAAAGCTCAACACTCACCAGAAATGGCAGAAACTTTACCATCAACTTCAAAAGAAGTTTCTAAAAACCAGTTCTAGCAGTTCAGCTAGTTCAACTTGCTCTAGAACAACAACCAGCTAATTCAAAACAGAAATCACCTCCACCAATAAATGTTGTAGGGATATCAAAGAGGGCTTCCACTATTTATGCTCACTTTTAATAAAAAACAAAAAGTGGAAGGTGTGTATAATATCAAGGCAATACTAAACATGAGAGTTAAAAGAGAGCCATATAACATATTTCAGAATTAGAAATTTACCTAAATATACTCGGAAACCCATTTTATATCAACTTCATATCTTAAAATTTATGGATACAGCTGTTACTACGCCATTCATCTAGCAAGACGGGCAATAAGAGGAGTCGAGCACCAGAATATAAAACAACTTTAAATTTTTTATCCATTAAAAACTAAAGTTGCTAATTAAAGAAATCAAGAACGAATAAATTAATAAATACCTAAGTGGCCTTACTGGGGATAAAGATACTCCCTTTGAAAAGTGACAAAAAGTTTAAAACGACCTAAACTACAAATTCCTCCAGTTACAAATGAACATGGACTATAAGTGCAAAGCAAAAGGCTTCGTTGTTTGCAACCCACCTCGAGAACACGTTCCAGCCTCTATCTAGACAAACTGTAGAAGTAGACATACCACTAGTAAATAAAATGGATAACCGCAATATATCTCATGTCACATTACAAGAATTAAAAGAGGAAATCAATCTTAACCTAAATCCAAAGAAATCTCTAGGGTATATGACTTAATTACAGGCCAAATAGTAAAAGTTCTTCCTGAAAAAGGACTACGTAAACTACACCAAATAATTAACGCAGTTTTCAGACTTAAACACGTTCCAAACCCATGTTAAGTCGCAGACGTAATCATGATACCTTAACCATACAAGGCCGATTTCCTAATTCCCAATAATTTCAAAAGTATTCGAGAAACTAAGAAATCTTATTCCTCCACATCAGTTTGGCTTCAGAGAA
The DNA here is from genome assembly GCA_932526605.1 of Nephrotoma flavescens. NCBI lineage: Eukaryota > Metazoa > Arthropoda > Insecta > Diptera > Tipulidae > Nephrotoma > Nephrotoma flavescens. The sequence goes on along the minus strand of OW052221.1, from coordinate 326,089,413 downwards.
AACCTTTCAACAATTCAACAAGTGCACATAATTACAAACATAATTGAAGATGTACTTGAAAAAAAGAAAGTATGATAAGAAAAGGATGTAGCATAGGTCTTTGACATAGTATGACATAAAGGGTTGGAATGTAATTTGCAAAGGGACTTACCAAAGCAGTTTTATGAAATTCTAAAATCATAAGTACCTAACCGACACTTTCTTGTTAAATTAGATGGCGAATAGTCAGGAATAAAGAAAATTTCAGCAGAAGTACCAGAAACAACCGTCCTGGGACCAATTTTAAATGTTCTATACCCCAATCGCTGATAGCATAGAACAATCCATAAACAAATTGCAAAGAGCAACTAATATTGTTAGCATCTGGGTGAAGAGGTAACCTGAATTTTATGCAAGTTCCCTATGCAAACACGGCAAAACATTTAGGCATGATTCTAGACGCGAAACTAAAATGGAAAAAACATGTGAAAAAGAAAATAGAAGAGTTAAACATCAAATACAGAAAGATGGAAATTGCTACGATACCGGGAAATCCTAAAACCTGTGTGGTCTTCCAGTCATTCCAAAGTAAAGTCTTACGTGGAATAGTAAATGTACCGTGGTACATAAGAAATGCCAACATCCATAAAGATCTGAAGATGGTTTTCGTCAGTGAAGAAATAAGCACAAAATGGTGGGATACAACGTATGTTGGATGATCAAACCCAGTACGACGGCTGCGAAGGAAGACCCCGCTTGATCTACTAGATCCAATCAGGGCCGACTAAAAATATAATAAAATTATAAAGGGGACTAGCCAAAGGGGTACAGCTCTCCAAACAAGAATATAATTGATTTAAGATAAATTACGTAAGATAAGGTAACGAAATAGAAGGGGACGAAAAGAAGGAGGAATGTAATCGGTGGTTACTGAATGAATGAATTGGAATGAGCGCCGCGGATAAACGATTATTATACTATTGCCATATTAAGCCTGGCGGTGTCAGAAACATTGTAAGTGTAACTTTACAGAAGTTCATCCACAAACTTCTGCTATCAGATTTAATGCATTTTTACTTTACATTTACAAAGTAGGTAGAGATACTAATCGCGCGAAACTTGAAATTTTAGTTTTTGGAGTAACTGGAGGTTTTAAGGTCAATTGAACAATTTGTGACCAGTTTTAGAAGGGAATATATGCCCCTCCGTATGGCCTTCTGCGTATTAGGTTAAGTACCAGACAAATAGGAGCTGTCATGGAAGTCAAGCTGTCAGTTGAAAAAATGGTATATCCTACACTATCTCGAGAATAAAACGTGCTTCTACTTTTTTGGTTAAAGCGATTGTGGTTGTATTAAATGTTTTAGTACAATTTTTTTAAACAAAAACGGAAATTGTGACATTTGGCAAATTTTAACCCGTTAACTTCCTCAATAAACGTACTCAGTATTGCAAATACTTTATGAGTAAAAGCGCAAAATCCTCTCTATTGAGAGTGTGTTTTTTGCATTTTGAAGGTGTACTCAACCCCAAGAATAACTAAAAAAATTTTCGAAATCAGCACCGAAAAACATGAGGTATAGGTCAAATGATACTTTTGACTCAATTTTAGCTAGTTTTAAGAAATTCCGATGAGTGATAATTCTAAGTCATTCGTTCGATAACACATCCAATTGACAGGCTATTATTCGTATATCACATATAACACACATTATCCACAATTATGTACAAATCCGAGTAAATATCACATACAGATTCAAAATAATCTGCAAACAAATTACATATTTCGAGTGATCTGGTTGCTTCAACTTATAGTCAAGCTTAATTTGTAAATGTCCGAGAATATCTCCAATTTACCTTGGGAGTTTTCTTCAAGCGATTTTCAAAATATATTTGTAATTAGAGAATTTAGGGCATGCTGTAAACTGATTGACAAGTCTAATAAAACTTTAACAGTATTTGAATTTGTTCTTATCGAACAGATTAGAAAAATGTTTCCCAGTCAACCACTGATCCCTTTGAATTACAGCGCAATCAAGCTTTTGTTATGTCAAATTTTGTACCGAATTTTTTCTAATTTTATAATCAGTTTTCGATAGTCAGAAAACATTTCGATTGACGTAAATTGTTGTTTCATCAAGATTAGAAAGTCCGGAAATTCTCCCATTAACTAGTAAGTATGTATTTTACTTTCTATTAATTGATTAGTGCTCCGAACATAATAAGTCACTGAAAAGATAATGTTGAGATTCGGGCTCCGTGGGCTATAGTGGGCAAGGTTTGATCTTCTATAGAACTAAACGTTGGCCACTTGACGGGTAGATCGTTTACTACGGCAAAAATGGGTTTAGAATTTACCGAAAAATTTACTAAAAATTGACTTTTACTTAACTGTTGGCCTCAGAACCTACTTCAAAATTACCCCACTTCAGCTGTGAATATTCCTGTTTGTATTAAATTGTTGGTTCATCATAAACTTAAATCGCTTCTTCTTGAAATCTAACTCCATTGTTTTTTAAAAGTATTCAACTTAAAATGCAAAACAAAATTATGCCTTGTCCACTCAATCACGGTATGGTTATTCATATGTTCACTTCACATAACAAAAACGGTTTCACAGAATAATTTGCACATCCTTAATATCGCATCACCAATTTTAAACTTGTAAATGCACCGTTTTACTAAAGACTCTTGAATATGATCTTAACGAATAATCTTACTGTAAAACTTGGAGAATAAGACATTCACTTTCATATTTTGAGTTTTAATTGCCTGCGAGATTACAAAATACTGCTGGGCTAAACTATAAAGTTGAAATACATTTTTAAATATGATTTGTGATCAAATGATGATCCTCATCTGTCGCCTTATTTATTTTACAACAAAATTACTTTGAGACTTATCTCAATTACACGTTACTAAGTGTATTTGTATACCACCACTAATCGTGATCTGGGTTTCTACCAAGCGTTAAGTAAACAATATTAGCAACGAATATAAGAAACAAAAATTTGTTTATAAAGCGCAAATAAAACATAGAATAATTTATTTAAACTTTGTTATCTCACCACACGGTTTAATACGAACAGGCACGTTAGTCTATTTCAACGAAAATTTAGATTGAGCCCAATAATATTTTAGTTTACCCTATTTAAGGTCAACGTACTTAATGCAACACTTTTGGACTGCTTTTCTTTTTTACCTACACACGAATTACATCATTGCTACTAAATTATCAACATTAAAAGTCTTTAAAAATTTTCAATTAACTTAAGTTCGGTATAGCGCATCCACATCTTACGGAGAATCCATATAGGTGCCATCTCAAACGTGAATATTTTTGGGGACAATCAATCTCTCTAAAATTAAATCGCGACTGTCACCTTTTGAAGGAGAGGGAATCACTTTGTAATAATGTAACGGTAACTCCTGTTTTTATTGCTAATTTGCCAACTGATATAAAGCTAATTCCTTTGAAATCCAACCGGCTTCCAGATCTGCTAAATGAGGCTTATCGGCAGCCAAAAGGTATAAACGATCACCAAAGTTTGTATTAATCACTACAACTTCAGCTGTATACGAATTTGGTCTCTGATGCTACTCGCCAACCAATAGGTTTTATTTAAAATGCCAATATTCCAATAACAAAACTTTACATTCATATTTGAAACCCATTACAATCTAATTGTGCCTTTTTAGAACCGCATTTTCATCAGACAACCCGAATTCAAGTTAGTTGACAAATAGCTTAGTTCCAAAACTAAATCTGGATCTTTATAATCAAAGTTTCATTCAAATTGTTTATTGGAAACCTTAGCTTCGTTCATTTGGCCGATTTATTAAGATCTTATCCCAAAACTTATTTCAGAATCTTATTTCTATGCTCCGAGTCCAATTTCATCATGATTGCGGATAAATGCTATAACACTGGCTAGAGCCGTTAGTTCTCATAGTGCTCTACTAAAGTTCTAGTATTGCGTGAATTAAATTCCGATCTAGTAAAACACGATAATAGTTAAAAAAAAGACGGGAAAGGTTCGGAGCCGAACCCTATAAGCATTTTTGTTGCCTATAAAATAAAAGAAAATAGTTTTTCCACAAAAAAAATCACAAACCACACACCTAAACATTATTACCACCTTCACCCACCATCCAAAACCCCCAAAACCTATCTCACCCGCACCACCCTATACCGCACCACCCATATTATCACCCTTTAACACCTCCATACCCACTTCCACACACACACAAACCACCCACACAAACCCTCATCCACCAAATCCCAAATTCCCACACAGAACCCAAAACGCCTCATCCCACCCCCTCCACCTCCCATACCACCACTTCTACCACCCCCATAACCACACCACCCACACAAAACCTCATCCAAACGAGATATATTTTGATTCCACATTCAAATGCTCTATGAAACCAAAATAGAATAGAAAATGAAAAAAAAATCTAACAATTTTAAGGAGGGGGGTTAACAAAACCCTACTTACCTCCGAACACCCTAAACACAGAAATGTCCAGATCAATAGGGATCATTCTCAAGAATTGCTTGAACTTTTAGTGAAGAATTTAAGTTGATATCTCCATCCGTTCTCAAGTTATCGTGCACACAGACGGACAGACGGCAAACCGAAACCATATAGCATTTTTTTTAACAAAAATGCTTAAAAAATATTTGAAAGCGTTTACCGTGTTTTAAAGGCATTACGCAATTTTATACATCTCAGGATTTCAAAGCTGTAAATAAATAAAAATTTCTAAATAAGAGACGCCTTCCAGTTAGATAGTTCTTGTTTTAATTCAACGTGATATAATACATTCTATTACGAAATTTGGGTGTTAAATAAGGATTAGTAATGGATTTTGAAAATAAAACTGCCAGCGTAACCTGCCCTTAATTTTTCAAATTCAACACAGAACATCAAAAAGCTGTTCTGTGTTCCACTCAAATGGTTGAAACTGTCCGGCGTACATAATCCGAGGAAAAATTTTAATTGACTAACTTTCTTTGGTGCTGGCTATTCCATTACTGATATAAACTTCTTTGAGTCCGCCCTGGCCACCCGGATAGCTTGTTGTATTTTGTAAAGTTGCAGGTCGTTCCTGCGGATAGTTGTTAACTATAACATACAAACGTATGTATTAAACTACATTGAAATTGATGCAACAGTTATGGCATGAAATTGGAACAAAGAAACGGGCACAATATAATGGGCCAACATAAATACAAAAGTGATAGGGGCTAAAACTTTACGAGGTAATCAGAAATTCAACACTTTTCAAACTTTCAGTAAGAAAATTGGAAGCAAAATATTTCAGGGAAATTTGTTCTTAATGTTCTATATCGCTGTTGATTTGGAAATTAAATCAAAATATAGAGTTCTCATTACAAAAATCTACACATAAAATATTCCACTCCAAAGAGGTTGATATAAATGATCCGGGTTGACAAGGAAAATAATTTTAGAATATTTACTCGATTTTTATAAACAAATTTCAACAAAATTAGACTTTATGTCGTCACTTTGTTTAGTAACGCGGTTTTTGGATTTAGGGCCCATTTAGGAATGATAAAAATACGACAAAATTTTGCCACCAAAAAATTTATAATGATATGCGAGTATGTTTTATTACCAACACTTTAATTCACAACTCCACCGATTCCGCTGGTGATCAATTATTCGTTTGTCATTGAAAAGGTTTTGAAGGTTGTGGAAAAGCAACTATTTTGCTGCAAGCATATTAACTTTATTATGGAATTGTGGCAAATTACTCGTTTGTTATAGAATATTTAAATATCGCGTATGGGGTCTTGAAGAATATTACAAAATAATTTTAAGCACCTTAGTACTGAAAACAACCGTTGTGCAATTAGCAACTTTGTTGCGAGAACTTTAGCTCATAAATCCACCGGTTGGCACAAATTATTATTATTACTTTATTATTATTTATGATTATGTATTATTCAAATTAAATTAGTTGTTTAAGCTTTCAACTTCTTGCAAATTTTACTACTGAACATATTTAGAAACGAAATAACAAGACAATTAACATATTTACCAACAATTAACACAACACTCAAAGTATAAATACTTATATACAAATATGCACAATTACAGGGGTCGGCACTCAAAGTGTTACCAACTTCACGCTGCTACCAACTGTCACGCATCACTCTGTTATGTTGTTTACAAGCCTACGGAAGCATATCGTTTTACATCGCATTTAAAAAAGTTATCGAAATGGAATTCAAACACAACAGTGTTATTGCTTTGTATATGGATGGTTTGGGCCGTGGTAACTGCCACTCGTTTTCATTGACCAGGATATAAAGGTAAATCAACAAATCTACCGTGAAAAGATTTTAAACGGTGATTCGTGCAGCGTGTCTCGAACAGATTCGATGCTATCATCCACGCTAAAGGTGGCTACATCGAACAATAACAGATCTTTTGCTAAAATTGTAAAGTTCTACAATATACTGAAGTTTTGGAATAAAAAAAATCAAAATTGATAAATTTACAGCATTCTTAATTGCGGTAACACTTTGAGTGCCGACTCCTGTAATTTTAATAACGATTGTTTAAAAACTATTAGTTCTGTTCTGACGAACAAATTTATATTTCTCGTTCGCTCAGATCTTGAACAATTTTAGTTTTCATGCAAATAAAACGCAAACTTAAATTAATGATAAAACAATTCGCATCCTAAGAATGCAATACTTATCTTCAGAGATGTGATCGAACTTTTACAGATACAATTATTAAAATTAACCTCAAGTAAATGTTCCGAATCAGTCTCACATTCATTATAAATTAAATCGCACTGTAAAAATAGAAATAATCAAAAATTTTACGTAAACTATGCGTATGTGCTTAATTAACACGTTTGCATATTGAGTTCACATCAAAAATTTTAAATTGAACATGAGTCTTAAATTGGTAACCAAAGAAAACAAGTAATATGACGTCGTTCCCAAAAAAAACAGTGTAGGTGTGCAAACTACCGAATTATATATAGAGAGAAATAACGCGTTACGTCAAAATTAAGAGCAAACGAATTATTTTGAGCACACAAAGAAATCTCTTTAAGATCTTAATTTTTTTTTTCAAAAATTGTGTATACACTTAGTTTTGTATTACCGTTATTCTCAATATTTATTGTTTATTTATAATAATTTTAATTAAACCACGTGTTTCGAATTCCAAACATTTAATCTTTTGCAGCTACACTTTTTAATAGTTTGCGTATCTACACATTTTGAGTCTACACTTTTCGTTAAAATGTGTAGCTACACTTTTTATTAACGTTAAATACTTCACACCAGTCCTAAACGGCTGGATTGATTTTAATGAAATTTTTGGTGTGTGTTTGAGTGGGTTCCTGGAAGATCTAGATTCAGAATCTGACCCGCTAGGTGGCGCTGCGATTTTGTTTTCTTTTTGAAGATAATTTTTGTTTTTATATTTTTAAGATTTTCCACATATTAGAACATATAACCTCAAAATTTCATTTCGGGTGGGTTCTTATTCTCCATATCAGCTGTACGGTCATCGTTGCAAAATAATTTTAACTGTAAGCGTTCTCAATATCAAAAGCAATCTATACAAAATAAAAGTGAATAACTACAGAATGAGGTTCAAAAACAAAAAGTCGAATGTTTGTGCACCTGAAGCTTTCGTTCCCTAAGACATATCAAAAATTTATAGTCGCCTACCCATTTCACAACTATATATCAAGGAAGAAAATATGATCAACATCCTATGATTTCGGAGCACCATAAAATTTTAAATGTTCGGAAAAAAGTTGAAATTTTATTTTACAAAAATAATCATAGATACATTTAAATATGTTAAATTGATGAAAGATACTTAATAATGAACTTAACTAGATAAAATGGTTAGTAGCATATAGTAATATAGTTTGTTAGTAATAAAATAAATCTAATTAGATACGTCACCAAAATATGTTCGTATGTGTGATCTCCTTGGTCCTGGTATAAACGGTAGTTGTTTTACGATTATCCAATTCCGTGTGAAATAATTTCTGTTTACTTCGGCATCCAGTTCAGTACAATCATAAAGCAACATAGGAGCAAGTCCTATCTTCATGTATCGCCTCGAACAGAATTTGCAATATGCTCAAATCGTAAATCGCATTTTTAGATCTCTTTTTAACATTCAATAACCACAAAGTAAAAATATCATTCGAAACGGTGCAGTATGGCATGCGGTATAACTGACGCGCAACAAATTCAATGAAGGCTGTATAACATATAACGTTGTAATGGATAAGGTCGTATTATAATAGTTTGATTAGCCCGGCTCGTATATAACCACCTTTTGGTATAGTAAACACTCTAGTAGTTTTATTCAGAGTTAATACAGCTTACAAACGCCGCACTATATTAGAAACCATAATTTACAGAGCTTTTGTTTCTCATATCACTGCTTCTGACACGTCACACGACTTCTAATATGACACTTCGGGATTTAATGAAACCAATAACTTTATGTTTAATTATTGTCTTTTTTATGTTTTTGTTTTAAAGTTTACTATTTATTTAATTAATAATAGTATAATGGATACATCCACTATATACAACTATAATTTATCAATACATATAATTAATACAAACCAGTTTATATAATTTTATTTTATGGGTTTGTTTTATGCAAATTTTTTTTTATTTTTAAGATTCAACAATCATTACATAACATTTTTGTAATCTTAACCTGGTTGACTATAAAATCATTCGATTTTATATTTATCAAAATTTTACATTTCACTACATTATTTTATACGATTTTACACAAACCTAAATATTATTATTTAAATGCTCGACTAGTAATTTTTAATTAACGAAATACAAATTACCAAGCAACAGAATTTCACATTTAATCAACATAAATTTGGTGTTTATCAGTAACAACTCCACCCCGCATAAAAAATTCTTTCCGTTTATATAGTCTCGTTTTACTCCGCCAAAACATCGTATAAATCAAGTTTTTACTTCTATACTAACACAATGGACCAATGGATATACTATCATCAGCTGTTATCATACACATTATTTTATCAATTCCAATACAATCACCGGTGATCGATGGGAGGGTAAGCACCAAAAATAATTACGTTAATACGCTGCGCTGCGAAGCTATTTCTTTTGGATTTTGTTTTATTATATTTAGAAATTATGAGCATATATTTCTTTCGCATATATAACGAGCGTGATCACGTAAAAAATAAAATCGGACGCTTAAAATTTGGTGTAACAAAATCGTAACCGTTACAGTGACAATGACAAGCACCAAACTCCGTCCGGCTGTGGCACGAGAATTGAATGGTGCGCAGATTAACGAGAAGTTGCACTCATTTTTTATTTTACTTTAGGCAGGCAGCCATAATATAGAAAAAATAATAAAACGAAATAAACAATCTTGTTACAGTTGTTCGCTCCATACCGGAAAATCTCCTCAACGAATTTTTGACGAAATCAGGTATCGTCATAACCGATTGCCAGGCCTGATTTTTTTTTATCAAAATCGTATGAACAGAAAAGAAAAAATAAATTGGACCCATAAAAGGGCTCACTAAATGCATGTACAATAAGCTTAATCTCAGCTTATATTGAACAAAATTATTCAATGGGAAATGGATAAACATCACGGATCACCTAAAAAAATTCAAATGTACCGTTTTTAAAATGTCTAGGACCGACCCATCTGAATGGTTAAAATCTATAAATATAACTACAGGTTTTTAAACATAAGTATGTTGGGTCAGTCCTAGACATTTTGGCTCCTGGCCCTAGATTATGATCAAATGACAAATGGCAATTTTTTGTAACATTGTACTAAAAATTCTGCTGCAATTTTGTGACAATACTTGTGATTCGTATGGAGTGCCTTTTCCAAAATGCCACAAAACATAAGCTGACAATTTTAATAATATAGTCATTGTTTTTTATTGTCGTGACTTATAAGTTTTCATACAAAATATGTGTGAGTATTTATAATTTTAGAAACCTTATAATATATCTGGTTTAATTTAAAAATGCAGCTGCTGTAAACTGCTGTACTCGTAAATGTCATAAATCATTTTATTCGAAACGTAAATTTTCAATGACTTCAATTTTTTACCAATAAGCAAATGTCACGAAAAATTCCCATTTTGTCGGAATCTACCCTCTGGTGCAATTCATAACTGTAACCCTATTTCAATCAAATCATCCAAGTGGCATACTTGTGTTGCGTTTCCCCTTTCTTTTCAAAATAAAATAAAGTCTATGCTAACTACGAAAATTTTTGGCTTTGAGATTTTTGCGGCCAACCTGGAAAAAATGATGTTTTTAAAATGTCTGAGTATGTGTGCAGAATTTTTCTCTAGCCTCTATACGGCTCAGGGGAGTTACCTAACATGTGAAAGTTTATACTTTTTACATAAATTTGGAGGACCTAATGGTTTTTTAATGAAAACGGTAAATTGGAATAAACAGTATCCATTAAAATCATGGGTTTATGAGAAGAACAAAAAAAAATTGATTTAGAACCAAACTGATAAATACAAAAATTTCCAAAAATTTTCCAGGAAAGACACATTTGATGGAATGATTTTTAATAGGAAGGTCTAGCAAAAAATAGCAAACTTTTTGTAAAGTGTAAAATTTACGTAAAAACGACTATTTGGAAAACGCAACACAATTCATTTCAGCTCAGAACACTTAAGTCGTTTTAGAAGAGTCCGAGCTTCAGTTCGAAATATTTTTCTGTCACCATAAGAAATGTTTTTTAGACAAACCGCCTCAACCGGCAACGGGGACCCTCCAGACCTCCGATTCCAGTGAAAATGATTATGTATGCTCCTGGGCAACCTCTAATAGAAAAGCATCCTAAAGCTAACGGGAGTACTCGAATAATTTCAACACTCTAACTTACGGCAGTAGTCAAATGGTTTTGACACCGAATCAAAAGTCAGTAAGTTACTGACAGTAAAATTCCTGCTATCATGAAATTTTTATAGTATAGCGACAGTTTTATTTTTGGGCTGACAGTATAAATATGACGAGTTTTCCTGTAGAGACAGATAATTTTTTTGGATTTTCTATAGTAAATAGCGTCGTTTGGAATGTTTTCTGGGCTGACACTAACATATATAGATATAATTTGTATATTTTGGTGTTGCCATAGTATTTTTCTGGGTTGGATATTGCGCCAACTTCACATACATTTCAAATCTTCAATTAAAAGTGACCGAGAACAAATTTCACCTTTGAAATTATTCTAGCTTGATAAATTTGACGTTCATTAGCAAATAGCATCGGTATGCAAAATTAACTATAGTTTTATATCAAATGTCTGTCCGCAGATTTATTTCGGCTGAAGTGTCACTTCAGTTTAGTATGTATGTATATGTGTTATGGTTTAAGCGGACTTTACACGGTCAGTAATAATGTCATTTATTAATGATTAAGTATAATGAATCAATACTTCAATTATGTTTATAACCTTAGACCATCAGTAAATCTCGTCAATCATCATATCAGTACTATCAGTATTAGCTTTCGCAGTGAATAAAAAAACAAACCATAATGAACGAAAGCGAAAGCTTTGTGTGAAAGAATGGTTTAAAGTCCGAGATGTGAACTCCCATATGGCCAAGATGATTATCGAAAGTATTTTCGTATGAACGAAGTTTGATTTAATAAACTGTTGGCAATTGTTGCTCCTTACATAAAACGGGAAGGCACACCGGAAAAAGCTTTAAGAACCTAAAATTTTCAGTTCTTATATCACCAGCATGCATAAGTCAAATTGTTATTCAAACATGTTGTGCGCTTGTTCATGTTTTACATAAGAAAAATAAAATAAAAATAAAATTTCAAGGTATTGTTGTAATCCTTTATTGAAAAAATATAATAACAAAAATAATTCGTTTGGAGAAGGTTACAACTAAAATTTTCAATATAAATATGTATATGGTGAAAAATTCGTGAAATCAAAAATTCAACATATGGGAACGGAAGTCATGTTTTAATTTTGTTATTTTTATGTTTTGAATGTGTAGTACTCGGTAAAAAAATATTATAGATCTCGATTTGTTGTTGTTGTTGCATAAGATACAGTTGGTCAAAAATTTAGGAATTTGTTGAAAATGGTGATGCATTTGATTCAAATATAAAGAAAAATATTTTTCCGAGAAATATAAAATCGGAATCATTTTAAAGGTAAAAGAATAAGGATTAAGAAAATATTACAAAAATAGTATCATCTTTAAGTTTTTCATTTTCAAAATGGCCACCAAACTGGTTTTTAATTGTTGCTTCAATTTTACAAAATAAAGGTAAAAATTACTTCTAATGAATAATAAAACTAATTATTTTTAATGCCCAGCCGCGTATATTTACTACACAAAATGTTTTGGACCTCCTTTTAAAAGGGGTTTTTCAGGTACATTTTTCAGATATACATTTCTTGTTTTAGATTTTTGGTATAAATAAGAGTCAAAATCAATATTTAGGTAGTTCAAATTTTAAGTGTAAATTAAGTAACATTGACTTAAACAAAATTCAAATTTTAGTTTATCATATAGTGAATTTGTATTACTTGAATTAATTATAATGAGTGAAAATAAAAAGTGTTGTAAGCCGTTTGTTGGCTCGAAGGGGAGGACTCGATTGAAAGAAACGAAAATTTATTCATTTGTACAACTTATTATGTGAACATTTCTTTTAAACGTCGAAAATTTGAAACAGATACTCTTCACCATCAAGTTCTGCAGTTACGCCGAAATCGTCATCAACTGCAGTAGAATCTGAAATAAATTCCATTACTAGTGATAGTGAAGAATGCCAAATACAGAAAGGCAATATTTTACTAGATATTGGAATGTCGCAAATATATGCCAGTAAACTAGGAGCTAATAAACATTATCAACAATAAAAATTAACCAATTTAGCTGCAATAGTACCATCAACATCATCATCGTTGATTCCTGGAATCGAGCCTCTTGTGAATCAATCAATGGACAACGCAATGAACGCTAATTTATATGACGAATTTATGGATCAATAATCACTTGGTCCTCCTGTACCTAAAACTGGGACGAATTAGCAATGATCTAAAGCAATCAGTGATAGATTATTATAACGATGATGAAGTCAGTCGGATAATGCCTGGAAAAAACGATTGCTTAACTATTGAAAAAGTTATAGTTCAGAAACGTCTAATGATGAGTACATTAAAAGAATGCTACGAGGGCTACAAGATTTTCTATCAGAACGACGAGTCAAAAAAGTCGTAGGTGGGAAATTGCTGCACTACAGCTTCATTGTTATATCGGATTGTCTTAGTCATGTCACTGCGGCAGTTCATCTGTTCATCGAAAAAATGTTCCAGTTCTTGAAAACTAAAATGACAAGTTTAACCAAAATTTATTATATTATACTGATGGTGCTGTATAATTTTATGAATATAATGAAACACAAATAAGATTTCGGAGTCGATTGTGAATTGTATTTTCATGCCACAGCATATAGAAAGGGACCATGTGATGGAGTAGGAGGTACTATCAAGAGAATGGCGTCCAAAATCAGTCTCAATGATGAATTTGACGGTATCATTACGAGTGCAGCAGAATTATTCAAATGGGCTAAAACTTTAAAGACTGATATGGGTTTTGAGTTTTATTCTGACATTGAATATAACTCGAAAAAAATTAAACTTGCCAGTAGGTTCAAAAAATTGAAAACTGTAAGAGGTACTCGCGATTTCCATGTAGATATTCCTTCAGGTGAAGGTTACATTAATTTTAAGTAATATTCAAATAGTGAAGATTATAATAAATTTAAAATGTAATTAATTACTAGTTAAATTAATTTTTAATAAAAAAAAATTGCCAATAAATTTTGTTTTAAATTTATCAATAAATGGTGGTCTTATTTAGTTGTATATAGCAAGAAAATGGTATGTTGGAGTGAAAATAAAATAAAATTTAAAAAAATTAAAAATTTTATATGGAGAAATAGAGTAGGTCATAATATTAAAACGTGTTTTGCAAGAAAACAAAAAACATCACCCATTTTTTTGGTATGTTTTATAGAATTAAATGACGAACAAAAAAAAATAAAAAAAAATTTAAAAAAATAACTTTCTCAGAAAATTGAGAAAAACCAGTTTAATGGCCATTTTGAAAATGAAAAACTTTGTATTTTTATAATATTTTCTTAATCCTCATTCTTTTACCTTTAAAATGAGCCCTATTTTATATTTTTCGAATAAATACTTTTTTTTATATTTGTATGAATGCATAACCATTTTCAACAAATTCTTAAATTTTTGACCGACTGTATCTTATGCAACAACAAAAAATCGAATTCTACAATATTTTTTTTTACCCATTACGACACATTCAAAACATAAAATTCACAACATTAAAACATGACTTCTTAAAATCTTTGATTTCACGAATTTTTCACCATATACTTAAATTGCTTAAATATGCTGAAATATTAGACTGATTTTCACCTTGATGAGCAACAGCAAGTAGGATCTGAGTACAACAAAACTTCAATAGGACTAGGTCACTAAATCATGATACTAGAATTTTACATCTAGTATTATGATTTGGTTTTGACGTTGTATATGGGGTGTTACGAGATGGTGTTTGTTCGTCATTTATTCGAACAGAATATTTATTTAAAGTTCCCAATTGTGATTCAAATAGAACATCGTTTATGGCTTTCTCTGCGAATAATTTTTGTTCTGAATTCAATGACTTGAGTTTGCTACTCCAGACTTTTGCAGTGTCTAGATCCGGATCGTTTTGCGATAAATAATCGTAGGCTAAGTTCAGTAGCTTATTTTGTTTGGGCATATGGTCTTCCTTTTTAAGGAACGGACGTTTTGTTTCTGATCGAAAACGATGATGTGAAGAATCAATCTTGTTGTCTGCCCTGGACCTGAATTGCTATTTACATTTTTATTAGAACACGATTCTTCAGATGTATTTTCTATACCTGTAACGAAAACAAAAAATTTCAATTTTAATTTCCATCAACCTGTGAAGAGTGGAACATAATCGCAAGACAATTTGGAGAGAAGTGCAACTTTAGTACATGTCTAGGAGCACTTGGTAGGAAGCACATCGCTAAACGGAAACCTAACCACACAGCATCGTTGTATTATAATTATAAAGGGTATTACAGCATCCTATTAATGGCATTAGTTAAAGCAGATTGGCAGTTTATAATTGTGGACGTTGGTGCAAATGGCAGAGTTTCCGATGGCGGTGTGTTATTTTACACAAAATTTTGGGAAATATTTCAACGAAATAATTTAAAAATTCCACAACCCACCTAGCTACCAAATTCACCAGAATGTTTTTACTGAAGCCGTATTCTCAGAAAACATGCACACCACAGCAAGAAAAATTTAATAATCATTTTTCCGCTACACGCTGTGTATAGTTGAAAATGCTTTTAGAATATTAGCTGCAGAAAAGGCAACAACAATTACTTTGGCTTGTTGTTATTTACAGAACTTTTTAATGAAAGAATCACCTCAATTTTACACATCCACGATTAACATTGAATCACAAAATTTGGGAGCACGTATACAAGCAAATTCATAATAATATTATTTTTCGAATTTGAATTAAATTTTTTGTATGTGTTATAATAATTTCAAAATTGTAATGAAATAAAAAAATTGAATACTCACTTCCGTTTTGTTTCGTTTTCTGCTACAGATGATTGGCTTTTTGTCGGGTTTTCGAATTTTTCAATAAAATGGGTTAATAAGCCTTTATTATCAACTACCTCCTCTTCAACATTCAACTACCTCCCATTTTCAAATTAAATTATTAAATTAATAAAACGTATTTGCAAATAGTTTCTCAAACACTCACAAAAACAAAATAAAAATACTGAGATTTACCGTTACATGATCATTAATACGGTCAGTATGTAATGCCGTAATGACGGAATTATGGAATTATCGGTCATCCTTCAATGCCGCACTTTAATACATCAGTATCATCATTACACGGTCAATAATTTTGCCAATATTTCAAAAAATTTCATTATTATTGATCGTGTAAGGTCCGCTTCGAATAATGGATAATGGTATATTTTAAAGCATTAGGAAGTTAATATTGAATACTTTAGCTCCAATTCGGCAATAAATAATACAAAAATTGACAAGTTTCCAATATCACAACTAAAAATTATTTTCAGTATACAACAATTGTGTGATTGGTTGTAGCATAGAAAAATAAGTTTACCATAGATTTCTCATTTGTATAA
The DNA here is from genome assembly GCA_932526605.1 of Nephrotoma flavescens. Classification (NCBI taxonomy): domain Eukaryota; kingdom Metazoa; phylum Arthropoda; class Insecta; order Diptera; family Tipulidae; genus Nephrotoma; species Nephrotoma flavescens. Next base: position 326,073,119 of record OW052221.1, on the reverse strand, counting down.
AACGAGAGATAAAAATGAAATTTCAATGTCTTGATTAGATTTGTGATTTTACATTGTACGCAATGTAAAGTCAGAAATACAATCAAGACATTGGAATTTAATTGGTTTTATACAAAAGAGAAATCTATGTTAAACTTATTTTTCTATGGTTGTAGACAGTAATGACATTAGAAACAAAAACCATATTTTGTGTATAAGTTTTTACCAAAAATATCAAAAGTGTCTACATTATAACACCTCTTACCTATTATATAATCTTCACAGTGACGCCCTTTACAATTTGGATTTTATGCGCCCGGTTATGATGCACCAATTGAAAAATTATTTTTAACATTTTTATCTGGCCGAATCGACTTTTTCGAACCGGTCTAATGTATTTTACAAAATCACTATGTTGTATTTTGAGTTGTGGGCCAAATTAACAAAAACTGCTATCTAAAATCTGAATGGCAAGAAAAATTGATTGATATTACAAAACTTCGTTAGAACATAGTTAACCTAAGTTAGATTTGTTGTTACATTTAGTTAGATTTGTGAAATGGTGACCACTTAGAAAATCGTTAGTTTACTTTAGTTGTATTTCACGTGTTTCATATTTTTATCAATTGTAAGTGTAACATTATTTATGGCATTTTAACAAATCAAATGTGGTTGCCCAACTTTATCTGAAATAAAAAAAAAAAACCGCACTCGCCGTAGTAAACCACACAGAAAATTTTTGCTACACTTTATTAAACCATAAAAATATTATACCATCAAGCAAATAATTCAAATCATGCACATTAATTTTCAAAATGATTACGTTTTTTCCTGCGTTCAATGTATTATTGATTCAAAATCATCTAAATTATAATTTATAAGTTTGTGCAACTGACAAAATTAAGCTGCTTGTAAAGAAAATAAATGTTATTTTGTTTGTTATATGCTGCGTTGCACTAAATTTTCAAACGTGACAATACCGAATAAAAGATGTCGTTAAAATTGGTAAACAGTAAATAGTAAAGACACACATATATTTTACAAAATTTTATTTTCTCCACTAGATGATGGTACGGTAAGAAAAAATATATTTAAATGCTTTACGTATGAAATGAATGTGTTCGTAAATAATAAATAAGTTCGACATTAAATAATCAAGCACAAGCAAATAATATTTTATTTATATTTGCGTGAACACACAATGACACTAACGAAAATATATTGTGTTGCATTGCAATGCGCTAATTATATCACAATAGGAGACTATAACGAAAACCGCCATAGAAATATGACGATTCTCAAGAGGGCAATTGAATATGTTGAGGCGCACATAATAAAATTAAATTTCAAACAGGGCAATCAATTTTATTTTTAAATTGCTTTATATATTTGTCGATATATTATTGTCTATTGAATTTGGATTAATTACTGTCATGTAATAATTATGCGGTTGATTGTTATTTGAGGATACCTCGCACACATAAAATGAATGCACCGGGGTGAGAGAACCACTCAACGCAGCTGAAGTACCATAAAATCATTGTGATACCAATTTTATATACATTCTGGTGTATAAAACGGAACACACACACACACACATATACAATATAATGGATTCGTACAAATGTCTTAACCACCACAATTAGTTTTGTTTGTTGTACGTGAGATGAATTTCCTTTTGTAGTTTCGGGATAGAAAAATAAACAAAACGGTATTAAAGACAAAAGTTTTGGTTTTCCCTGTAGCTGCTCACAAGAGATTTTTATTTTCTAAAACGTTTGTTTTATTGTTTTTTGGCTTTCTGTTTTATAACAACCAAGTGGTTATGTTTGGTGTACATATAACACGGCAGAATTTTGAATGGCAGAATGGATAGTAAATATTTTTCAATGAATAAGTACTGCGAACCCAAGTTTAGGGTGGAAACATATCTTTAATGTTTACTTAGAAGTTTCCAAGTTAGAACAAAAGCTGACTACTTCAGTAGCATAAGATATTAAGACGCTTCCTGATATTAAACAAGATATTTCATTAAAAATGAGCAAATTTAGTAACTATCCGTTCAGAAATGTCTCTCAATTTCTGGTTTAATTTTTTTAAAATCTCGTCAAATCTCACGTCCACGATCCAATCTAGGACAATTTATGAATTCAAAACGTAATCTAATCCATTTTCCATGACTAAACACGAAACAAATCTATGCTGTTTCGCCTATTCATCATCCCTATTCGTATTATGTACATTACGTCTGTACATAGAATTTTATGTATACATATTTATGTAATATGTAGAACAAATTTACAATTGTAGGTGTTTTTATGGATTAATTTAGATTTAACAAAAATAAAATTAAAAAAAATATATTTGTGTAATGTATATAAAATACAAGATATTCTTGTGAATATAAGAATAAGCGTAAGAAGGAGTACAAACATAATATTCTTCTTAAAATATTCCTGGGAATAATTAGAAAACGTGAAGAGTAAATATGTACGAACGAAATTGTTGTGGTAGATTTTTTTTTTACTGCTGAATTTTCATTTTTATTGTTTTCCGTGTAAATTTTGATTGCGTCATGCTCGATTGTATGTACGTAGTAGAGAGGTATTTGGTGTAACATACAAATTATTTGGTTACGCTTTTAGTCTCTTACAGTTTTTGAATTTTACTGTTTTTCATTAAATTAAAACAAAATTAGTGAATTTATTTATTTTCGAATGGTAAAAGGGACGAAAAGAAAAGTTAATTGGATTTTAGAATGAAGCACTAATACTATTTAAAATGATCAGCAAAAACAGGATCAGGGTGGAGAGGGAGGTGCGCCATACTTGATATTGTAAATTTTATTTATTAGGGATTTTGGTTAGCTATACTTTACATCAAATACACAAATAAAAGTCGAATGGAACCGCATGTCATGTGTTTATATGCAAATAGAACCAACAAGAAAAATAAACAATTGGGAAATAGGGTAAAACGGGAAAATACCACAAATTTTGTTATTTCTACTACTTTAAGTGGAAAATTCGTTTGTGATATGTGCGTGTATGTATAACTCAAAGTACAATACAGGTGGCATTGAATAATGGTACAAACAAAATTTACCTTAATAATTTACAAACAATTCTAGTAATTCTGATATGTTAATATAACTTGGAGGTTAATTGTTTTGATAGTGAGGAAGGTATTACTAAAAGAGGCAGCACATCGCGGTTTGATTTTATCAAATACCACAGATTCAATTATATGGTGACGTCGAAGAAATCGTGGATTATTGGTGATTCTAGAAAAATGTAATAAAAGAAATTTTTAACCACTGTTGATCCTCATCATTAAACGCCAATAAATTATTTCAGTTTACACTAAGAGAAAAATTTGGGTCAAAAGAAACAAAAACCTGAGTCTATTTTGCCAAAATTTTGGCGATTTTCGATCACAAAATCTGTTAGTTAAAAAACGAACAAGGTCTTAATAAAATTTTCATTTTAAATAACCAAATCGTGGTTATTTAATATTTAACTTAGTTAATATAAGTAAAAACATATGGTTATTTTAATGCATAGAAATGAAAAAAAAAATTGGTAACAAACACAAAACAACAAACCAAGGAAAAAATTATTTTACTAACGACTTGTTAATTCTACCAAATTTTCTTAGTAAATGTAAAAAAATGGAGGATATAATATTGAAACAACCAATTATTTGTTAGCATTGACCGAAATTTTGTCAAAATTGACAAATCAGAAACTTGCGGAAAATCGCACTATGTGTGTGTTTTAAGCCAACACATATAATTAAGAAGTTTTTTATATTCGTCCGTGATATCATTTTTTTAAGATATTTTCGGCTTTTCGGACAAAATATTATTTTGGGTGGGTGCCTTCCATACAATGGTTACAACTTTTCTATAGTCATAGAAAAACAAAGAGGCCATTTACTCACAATATTTCTGTACAAAAAGTAGAAAAATACACAAAAATTTTGTGGAACAAAAGTTTCCCAATACACTTTGTTTTGAAAACTTTTGCACTAAACTCATTCCTTCAGTAGGCCAGAAAAATACAATTAAGGCAAAAATACTATGAAAATATTTTTCCCAATTCCCTATTCCCAGGGAAATCCAGAATAGTGCCACAGAAATTCTTTTTTTAAATTGAAATTACAAATAAATTCTTTCCCCAATTCCCTATTCCCGGGCCTAGCAGAATAGTGCCAAAGAAGGAGATTTTAACTCTAAACACATCCAATGGGATTCTCGATTAACATCACCAAAAAGCATGCAGCTGGGGGAATGTATGCATTAAAGAAAACAAGATCATGTTTCCGGCGGCAGACCGACATATTTGGCCAACCGATAGACGACAATACAACGCATTGTGCGATAAACAATATTTTTCATTTTGCTCTCCGGTGCGTAAATGAACAACGATGATCGTTTGCCAACTCTCGAACACGCGACGTAGAACTAACCATGAGAAAACACGGAAGTTCAAAATTTATTCCGCGCACTTCCAACGATTGATAATCGTCTTCTTGGCGAACGCCAAACATATAGGGAACTGAATGCGCTTGAAGTCGAACGGAATGCCAGTTGAAATTAGAGGAATTCTCGGAATTAGAACATCCTCTCCTTTGAATTTGACCTTGATGATCGGCGCTTGAAACACGTTGTTCCACAGTTTCAGCCAATCGCGGCGTTCCGTTACACAATCTCATGAACATGCAAAAATTCGAGGGAAAGAAAATCAATCCGGTCGAAACATCCACATTAATTTTACGAATCATCGCTCCACCAAAACGTCGTCTTGAGTCACTTCCTAAATCCTTCATCGTTCGATTGAAAGCTTCCAATGATCGTTTGTGTGGCATTGTACACTCGTCTCAGATGCTGATCATACTCGACGTTCATTTCAAGCTCATAATTCGATGTTGCAGTGCGAACTCGATGCAAAATGTCGTCAGCCATCTCGTCCTTGTTTATTTGTTCCACAATTCCAATGCGTTCGATGGCTGACACGTCGCTGTAATGATCGCGAACAATGTACGAATTTGATTTGCCGGCGCAGAAACAGTTTCATCGGCGAGTGTTGAGTCCCAATGTGAGTCGAAATAGACACGTTGTCCATTCTCCAAGTGCACCCACAAATGTTGAGCAGTGGGTTGATGTTCGTGTAATGCAAATGAGAAAATATTCCATAACGCCTCATGGCAACTAAAATAACGGGCCAATTGAAATTTTTACACTTCGTCATTTGCATCCGGAGCAGCAGTGCCAACCACTGCCAGGTCGCGTGTTTGCAGCCATATTTGCCTGCTTCACTTGCCAGATCGATTAACTCCAATTTTTGAATTTTTAAAAATTTTAATATCAAAACATGAATATGTTTGAATTTCACAATTTTCTGAAATTTTTCAATCTTTGCATCGTTTTTTCACGCTTTACAGCGTCCAAAATTTTTCGAGTTTCCAGATTTTCCTTTGGGTTTTTTCCGAATTTTCTTTTAAGCCGCCACTGTATTGAGACGAACAAAGCAAAAAAAAAAAGAATCATACAAATCGGTCGTGTCGTTCTCGAATTTTTGTGAGACTTATGCACAACAATTGATTTTTATATAGAAAGATAGATAGAAGAAAATAAATAGATAAAATAAAAAGATTGGATAAAAAAACAAAATAATAATTTGCATGCAGCCTCCGGTGAGATTCGAATCCAGTACTTCCCAAGCTCAAACGCCGAAGTTTTAACCACTGCACCAGCTGTCTCATAAAAAATATGCATAGAAAATTCATATAAAAAAAGCTTTTTATTCAATTTTTCGGCTTTTCCGACTTTTCTGACTTTTCTGGTGGATTTTTTCAAAAGTTTCTTTCGTAAGAACCATCTCCTGACAATTTCGAACACAACTGATGCGCGCACATACATTTTTTACACCATTATAGATTTCTATAAAAAGAGAATTAGAAGGGATGTTGCAATTATTTAATCCTAATGCTGTTGACTTAGGTAAAGTACAGGGTGACACATCTAATATTGCAGAAAGTGTATAGCAATTTGGAAGTAATTAGAAAACAAATGTTGCGATATTTGTTTTGGTGTTGAGAGTATGAGGTGGGTTAACCGGCAAAGTGGCTTGTCGGCAATCTTGTGGTGTGTGCTCATTATGATTGTCGGACTAAATTTTTGTGACGATGTGGGTGTCGCTGAGGTGGTTGTCGGCGATGTGGATGTTGGCGATGTGTCGGCCAAAATTCCTATTGGCGATGTGGTTGTCGGTCATCCCATGCCCGAACCATACCCTTGGTTTTGCTGCTACTATACAAGAATGAAAGATCTTACTGTGAGACATATCGCTGAATTGCATATTTTCTTGATAATAATTTGCCGCTAGCAAATTAGGCCAATTGAGTTCGTGTCATGTGAAATGAATTTCTAAAGTTTAACACAAGTTTAGAATCAATTGATAAAAATAAACTCGAATCAGAGACGTGTGGGATAGCTGATAGGTCATAATTTTATTTGAGACCCACACTTAAAGATAGAACAACTAAAGGCAAACAAAGAGCTGGAAAAGGCAGCTATAACTTGGAAAACTAAGTTATGGTTGGGTGTTTTTATATTTAAATTGCATACTGATTTATTAAGCTATAAATCGCGCAGTTAAAGGAGATTAATACCTCGTAATTCAAAAAATCCTATATTGATATTGAGTATAAAACTTTGCAAGTTATATTTATTTGGTAAACCACATCGTGTTTGGATGACGTTGAGACTTTAATGGTTGGAATAATATTTTATTAAAATCATTAAATTTCCAGATTATACATATTCACCAGGCTTTAGGAGTGTTAAAACAGGGGCTCCTGCTTTATAATTGTACACTCCTAGGACGTCCCTGTTGAAACTGGAAACTATACCAGATGTCCGGAGTGCCGTATTAGTAACCAAATGGTATGTAGTCTTGGCCATTCATTCGGGTACGTACCTTACTTTGGATTGAGTATTGTTTTAGTGAGGTAAATAATAATCATTTTTTGAACCCATATGTTAGAAAGTAGGGTCAGAGCAACAGTGGCAAATTTTTAAAAAAGTTGTTGTAGGAAAATCTCACTGATATTTCTCAACTGATAACCTTTAAATTATTATATTGCACGTACCTTTGATTAATCTTAATAATTATGCTTTACTTCTTTTAAACAAATACTCTCCATATATTTATTGATTATTAGTAAAATGATATTTGTTTTAAACGGTAAGGTCACAAAAGTTTGAACAGTTTCTGGAATCACCAGCCGAACACAGATTAACTGTAGATGTTTCATCCTTCAATGAAGTGTTCAATATTCATTCTTAAACCAATCCTTCGTATAAATTAGATAACGCCATGTATCAGTTTAAACAACAGTATCAGAGAACATAAACACTCTCGTGCCGCAAGGGATCAATACTTAACACTCCATAATCTTAAACTTCGCACCTTAGAGTCAACACAAAAGTTAGTCGATGCTATAACACAGATAAAATATTATTATTCCGTACAATCAAATCAAAACTTTAATCATTGGATAAGGCCAATAAAACTTTTGGGTCATTATTATTTGTATAACTTTTTTGTTTCATGTTCTGCAATTCAATCCAAGAATGGAGATCCAAATTATCTTCATTCTTTCCTCATTTTGAAGCACAAACAAAAAGAAAGCACAAACAAAAAGAAAAGTTCAACAAAAAATCTGTACTGATCTAGGTCTGTATGGGTGTGTGTGCTTGTGTGTTGGTATATAAGAAGAAAATATGTAAATTTAGTATACAGCAAAGTCCCAAAGAAAAGGAAAACGTAATCTATTGAGTGGAAAAATAATAATTTTTCCACCATCATCATCATCATCAATCCCATGAAAATAATAACAATAATAATCATTTACATTTGTATGATAAACCAATTTAAGGAAAAATATGTAGATGGATAAGACAACACAAAACGGCAAAAGACGGAAAATCTTATTTTTATTAGTTTTCTTGTAACACACAACGATGAATCTATCGAGTATCGATGTGTGTTCGAGGAACCAACCAAAATTAGATATAGATTTTGGAATGTCACATGCGTTAGATTTATTCCCAACGGGTACAATGAGTATACACATATACATCTAATAATGTAGGTATAGATCGAGGTAACCTAATTCGTAATATAAAGCAATAAAATTTTATTACCTCTGTCACTATACACCTCTATTGCAAATTTTATGTCTAATTCGATTGAATTTAATAAAATTTTATGACGAAATAAAAATTAGAAATTTCCCCCAGGGACACAATAAATTTATTAAATTAAGCAATTTTCCTACTCGTGTAGGCACATAACACTACCTACTCTTTTACTACAGTATACCCGAATTTATTGGTATATAGGGGTCGGAAGGGCATAACTCGGTTTATTTAAATTTTAAAGTTCCATCACGAATAAATCGTAAAATTATAAACATTACGAAATTAATTAAAATTTTTAATATGATTTATATTGGTTAAAATGATTTTGTTATATATACCTGCCGCGAGTGGAGCTATCGGTGATATTTAACTGGTGTTCCGCGAAACGTTGGTGAAATGATAAATCACTCCGGCAGAATTACAACCATTCAAGCTCCATTTGGCTGGATATTACATTTACCTGCAAACAAAATGTGGGTACGCCATCGATATTTTTCTTCTAAATCTTAAAAGGTATATTCAATTCGATGTACAATACAATTTTATCGTAATTTGATAATCTTCGTCCTTTAATTGTTTTCCCTTCTGTGAATAGCTGCGGTACCATCCTCTAAATTGGTTAAAATATACTGATTATTTATCATCTATTTTTCATTACATAAAAAAAATCATATAAAAATTATTAATCCTAGGCATTAAAAAAATGTTTTAATCTTAAAAATTTATGATCAAATTATTCAATTGAAATTAACTTCATTAAAATAAAAAGAAAATAAGAAACTGTACTTAGCTTTCTTCCTTTTAAACTTTTTATTTTTAATAAATTTTATATACACGAGACTTTTATTTTATTTTCTCCAAAAAATAAATAAATTTTCAATAAAACTTTTTTTATTTTTTGTAATAAGGAAAATTACGTAAAATGTTCTTAATTCACTGTGTTCTCAATTTCAAATTAAAGACGAAATCGTTTCTTTATACTGTGTATGTTAATACCACAGAATTTAGTAGGAGCTTTATGGTATAGGTATGATTCTATATAGTAACAAAACTTAATTACTTTTTATATTTTTGTGCTATTCATTGTTTTTCTATATATAAATTCAGCAGTAGCATTCCTCTCATCATGCTGGGAAATTGTTATTTTACTCCCCCCAACTCCCTCAGTTTGGTTTGCTGTGTGTTTTTAAATATAATATAAAATTTAAAAGTTTTCTCTTCTATTGTATTTTGTTTTTGTGGTACTTGGACTCTCGACAATTAGGGGATTAACCATAAAAGTCTTAATAATAAAGGAAAATGTTTTATGCAAATGAGCACTAAAACATCACATTCAGCGGATTTGTTTGTTGGCAAGTCTATAAACTGAAGATAAACGAAAGAAATATAAAATATTAAAAGTGGCTATTTGAGAACTCCTTGATAGGAATCACGTTCTCAAAAGCGTAGCGTTCTTATCACGGCAATCTCATACTAACGTAAAACGCTCCTGCCTAACTTTATGAAACAGAGGAGGACCAAATTAATTTAGAGTTTATGTTCATAATGCCGTTGAAGGGCTAAGAGATCGTTTTTTAATGTTTGTTTTATAAAAACTCGAAATTTCCTGTAAAATTTAAAATATGATCTGAACTAATTTCACTTGATTGAAATTTAATATCTTTTGGTTTTTAATCGTTTTTTGCTATGTGAACCAAAGTCGGCCAAAATCATTTGGAACTCCCAATTTAAAGAAAAAAGTTAAGTATGAAGTTTCATCCCGATCAATGAACCCGTATGAACTGTAAAGGAGGGAATTTTTTCCTCTTAAATTTTGAAAATTGATCTGTACCATTATTGTTACCAAATAAATTTATTAGGTATTGAATATGACTCCACACGTTTTTATTAAAATAGAACACATTTGCTTGTTTAGGAAATGAAAGAGTTAATTATTAAAAGTATGCGCCATCTGCAGCTACAACGTTCCCGAAATCCTGGCCTTTGGATGCGATCCAATCAATAAGCCAATTTTCGATCTCTGCGCGAGAACTGAACCGCAAAGAGATGACTGAATCTGAAGGAGTTATGTCTGATGAATACACGTGGGTGGGGTAGAACTTGGAATGGGTACAAAGGGCCGACTGTGTCGAAGGGCCGATTTTTTTTTGTTTAAAAAAATATAATTTTTTAAATTTGTTGTTTTATGGAATATTTTGTATTTTTTTTATTAAACATAAATGAATTTCTTATGAATTTATGTATTTTACTATTCTTGATCTTTGGATATTCATGAAACTCCAAAAATAAATGAAAAGATTAATAAAATATCACAATTTAAATTTAACTTTAATCTTAAAGGGGATTAGAATTGCCTAAAAGGTATGTATTTAATATTTTTTGTAAATTTCTAATAACCAATACAGTTAAAAGAGAGTTTTTACAATAATTTGTTTTAAATGGTTTAACATTAAATGTTAGGGGTTTCCTGATGCTGCATGGATTTGTGGTCAGTTTAACTTTTGTTTTTAAACCAGAATCAATTATGCCATTTAAAATTTTATATAACGTAAACTCGCCATTGATTTTACGTCTAATTTGAAGCGAGACAATATCTCTCCAGGCGTTGAGGATATGGTTCGTAGGGTAATCTCATTTTAAAGTTAAGTAAGTGAGGGCTCCCTGAATTAAAAAAGGCTGACTTAAAAATGGTGTTTTTTCGGACTTAAAACCAGCGTTTTTATTTCATTTTAAAATTGACTTAAAATCTGTAATGAAAATGAAAATACAAAATGAAATTAAAAGCTGACTTTATTGATGCATATCATAAGTCACTTTGAAAATGATTTAAGAAGTGTGTTTATAAATGATATAAAATGTGTATTTTTAAAAATGAAATAAAATGTGCATTTAAGATCGAAATAACGTTAAAATGTATAACAGTAAAAGTCCGATGATCTGGCATCCAATTAACCGGAACATTCCAGTTAACCGGGATTTTAATTTTTAGGAATTTTCTTTTGCTTTTTTCTCTTTCTTTTCTCTTTCATATGCATTTTTAATTCATTTTGAAATTTGCAATTTTTTTGCACCTTTTCATTAATGAAAGCATTAGTTGAAAATTTTGAATGGCTTTAATTTTCATATTACAGTAAAAGGCCGATTATCTGCCATCCAATTGCCGGAACACTCAGTTAACCGGAATTTTAATTTTTAGGATTTTTTTTTACTTCTTTCTTTTTCACAAGTGATATTTTTTTTATTATTCGGGGATGCAGTGGAAAGTAGCAGAAGTAATAATGATTCCAAAACCGGGCAAGCCACCGAATGATAGAAAATCTTATCGGCCAATTTCACTTCTACCAACACTAGCGAAATTGTCTGAGAGGCTGTTGCTCAAAAGATTGAAAAAACCATAGAACAACGAAACCTTATTCCAGAATATCAGTTTGGTTTCAGAGAGAAACACTCAACTATTGAGCAGGTTCACAGGTTTACAGATGTCATTGAGAATACATTAGAAAGGAAAAAGGTTTGCTCTGATATCTTCTTAGATGTGGCACAGGCCTTCGATAAGGTATGGCAGAGAGGTTTACTCTTCAAACGTCTCTTCGTGCGTTTATTTTATTTTTAATATGCTTGTTGTTTTATTTTCATGAAATGGGAAAAATACAATTTCGTTAATGAATTGCTTATTACATTGTTTATATATATTATACTATTATAAACTGGCTGAATCACTCGAGAACGCCCAGGGTGACCAACAAAAAATCGTCCGTGTGAATTTTCTTTTTTCAAAATTTTGTCAACGAAATACACAAAATGCAACAACAATGCAATCGTAAAATCGAAAGAATATGTGTTATTTTCGATGTAGAAAATTCTCATTAATATCTTACAATATCTGAATTTGACAAGACGTGTTTTTAAATTGGTATCAAAAGTTAAAATTCTAAAAAAATGAGGCAAGCAGAAAAATTTCATTAATAAAACAGACAAATAAACTATTTACTCTCGCGAAATTACGTGCAAATGCTGCTGAATATCAACGACGATGAATTTCCCAAATGCCACAAGATCAATTGCAAGCGCATCGACCTGCTAATGTAGCATCACAACGTTTGTTTGAAAGCGTGCGAGCGAGGCTCTTCGCAGGGAAGCGATTAATTTTGATGAGTTCAACCAACCTGTTGATTATCATGATTGTTTAGCATTTGATAAGCTTTGCTCATTTTGTCGAGAAGAGACAAAGTTATGCTGCCAAATCCAACTGACATTCAAGGACAGATTGTTGAGTATCCTGAATTTCTCAAAAGTCTTATATCCGATACAACAAATCCAAATCGAACTCATTTCTGATAAAACATTCGATCGTACAACAGCGCCGTTTCATTCGCATCAAACGTCTCACTTGCAAACAATTAATGACCAAGCAACTGAATTTACCTAGCTTTATATACTTGATAGTACATAAGTTACTGATGTGCGCCAGGAACACGCCACAAATGATAACTGTCGCCGTGATATTTTGGACAACATTGATCGTTTTTTCGTGCACAATACGATATGTTGAAGTACAAGAGACTGCACGCGCTGCTGCTGAAGTAGAAGAAGATCCTCGACATTTGACGCGATCGTCAATCGGATCAGCGAAGATACAACTTGCCAACATCCAATGAAATTGCGATGATATTCGTAAATGCTGATGGTGAGCCGCCATTTAATCGTGACATCCATATTTACCTGATTAATTCTGAAGATCCCAATCAGCAGTTCATTAACATCAATATTCTCAGTCCAAACTTGGATCCGATGACTTATGCAATATTTTTTCCATATGGAGAGCAAGGCTGGCATCCTAATTGGCAGTGTGGCAGTTACAGTGGCGCAAAATTAAATCCAGTTCGTAAGAATATCAGCAGGTATGCTCCAATATAAAGCTGCATTAACAGCAATACGAGGTGACTTCAATCCAATCATGATCGCAGGAAAACTAACACAGCAATGGGTAGTTGACTCTCATCTGCAGGGAGGAAATAATCTCAACTACATTCGTCAAAATCAGAAACGACTTCGGGCTGAACAGTATCAAGGTCTCGCTGATCACGTCGCAAATTTAGTACAAAATGAGCACATTGTAGCCGGCGTTTCTGTAATTCTGCCATCAACTTTTGAAGGTTCATCTCGCAGCATACGAGAGCAGTGCTGTGACGCAATAAGCATTTTTGCAAAATGAACACCTAACCGTTTCATTACATTTACTGCAATCCGAGTTGGAACGAAATCACAGCAAATTTGAGACCGCAGGAGAATCGAATCGTGTCGATTTAGTGGCTCGAGTTTACATGATCAAGTTAGATGATTTCATTATAGATTTAGTCAGAGTTTGAATTCTTGGAAAATCAATTGCTTATGTTTATACAATCGAGTTTCAAAAGAGAGGTCCTCCGCACGCACACATATTAGTGCCATTGCATGTAGTCAAGATAAAAAGTATTGATCAATTTATCTGCGCTGAAATTCCACTAACACCTGATTCATCGATAACAAGGTCATCGATAGAACGTCCAACACTACGCGAAATTGTACTTAAATACATGATTCATGGTCCTTGCGGCAGTGGACACCCAAATGGGTGAGAGTCACCCTATTTTTGCTGCGTTCCATAACAGCAGCTTCTACCGGCGTGAGAACATCTAGTATGTTTTGTAAGACCATCACTTTCAGAAACTGTTTCCATATTAGGAACTGTTTCCTGTTTAAATCGTTTAAGGGAATGTTTACACTATCGGTTAGCTACAAAGATCGCCTCAACGAATTCCAGCGCGCTTTCATGTCCTATTCAAGCCTAATTTTTCCCAAATTATTGTGAAACGTTTCGTTGCAAAATTGAGCGTTTTGCAGGAGAAAAGTCCTGATAATAGTTTTTACTCTTAGTTGAACCAAATCAGAATACAATTCAATTTTTTTTGTATTTGAAATTGAATCAAAAAATTAAAAATCAAATATTCGTTACAAAATATTCGAATATCGAATAGTGCAAAACAAGCCGAATATATTTGAATATCGAATATTGTAATATTTGCTTGGAATGTTTGCTTCTAAGACTACTTAAAAGAAAGTAATATTTTTGTGCATAAATTCGACATTGAAAAAATTCTGCTCAAATGCTGATTGTGCCATAGGTCCTGATCCAATACCCATATCAATATAAAATATATATTTCATATTCAAATTCATGTGTATAATATTGATAATAATTAATTACAAAATCGGCAACAATGAAATCGCCTATTTTTTATTGGTATACAAATTTTTTATTTAAACACAGCTTTTAACAAAAATAATCTTTCGATTTAATTTGAGTACATATAATAAAATAAAATAGTAAACCTAATACGAAACTTGTTCTAGCCGCAGGTTAAGGCAGATGGCTTTAATTTTCGGGTTGTTAAAACAAACAATTATTGGGAAATTTGTAATAAAACAATCCATAAACAACACTTGAGACTATCATGGATAAAATAATTAATCGACATGCCGATAATCACAAACATTTTGGTAAAATACGTATATATGTAATAATTGTACTCGTACAAATAAATTTAAAATTTTATTGAATATTTGAGGTTAAAATACAAAATATTGGCTTATTTCAACACAACACTTGTTATGTTATGTACGATTGTGTACGTACATTTTATTCTGATTACTATAATACCATGACGCACAGGGCCAAAAATAAGCAATTGTTATTTATTCTTGTTAAGCTTTTATTTATAACAATTTTTGAATTTTTATTATACGTACAGCTTATACAATATTGTGAATGCGCCGAAAATGTTAAAAATTTAATTAAAAATTGGTTTTTGTAATTGAAATTGTTTTATTATTTCTGAACATTTGTTTCGGGTACCTTAACATAAAATACAAAGGGATGAGAGGGACAAGCTTACCGAAATAAATTTTATAAACGGTTGCTAACGAGTGTGTAGGGGACAGGCAAATGACACAGGATATACCCAAACATGTCGTCTGGATTTCCACCCTTCTTAAACTTAATATATCTACCTGCGTGTAATACTATGCTGTTGATAGTTTATTTATTTTCGAAATACACTTTTATATACTCGAATTGTTTAGTGAAGTCCTCACACCTTTCGAATATGACTATTTATTACTGTAAAATTCTTAAAATTTACAGACAATAAAATGTTCACCTCCATAAATATACAAAAACAAAGCGAGACGATAATACTACAACAAGGAAAACATTAACAAAACGGAAATAGAAAAAGAAATGATAAATTTTAAAGCAAAAAAATAAAAACAATAAAAAGTTTAAAATAATGAAAACTTAATAAATTATCGCAATAAGAACTTTTGGTGACAATTTATAAAAAAGGAAGGAGAAAGTTTTTAATTTTGTTGTATTACAGGTTTTTTATGATTATATACGTAAGTCGTTCACTTTATAAAGAGTTAAAAGCTTTTCAAATAGATTTTTACAGGTTTGTTTAAATATACTGTTTGCCGTTCTTCGGTAGTTTTATTCTTACCGACGCTCGATGCAGGAATAGTTAGAAATAGTCAATTATTATTACCTAGTTGGTCGAAAATTAATTTTTCAATTTACTCAAATCTTGGTCGTTCTTCGTAAATGCTGAACTTTTCCACATCATTGCAAAAAACTCCCATTGAAACTGCCACTTCTGGTACACAAATTTGCACCAAATTTCGCAAGGATCTTCCAATAAGACATTAGTAGACTGTAGAGATTGCGAATTTTGGCGAAAACATTTTTGTTATCAAACCTAGGAGTTTCCGGTAAAACCTTATAACTCATCAGTACTTAGTTTGTTTGAAATTTAATTTACAATCTTGTTGTTTTTAATCGTTTTACGTAAATGTTTTATCTGTACTTTTTATTACGTAAATGTTTTATCTGTACTTTAAATATTTGTAAAAAAACGAAAAGCTCCTATGGAAGGTGTCACTTCCGGTAGACCGATTTCAACCAAACATCACTGCGACTTGCATAAAATGGTAAAAGCTTATGTATGAAATTTCATCTTGTTCGATCAATCCCTCTAGAGTCTAGATTATACAGGGGTGGAATTTTTGTTAAAAGCAAATTTTTGACAAAAAAAAATGTTATTGGATTGCTAATTGATTTAGAATCTTTTAGTTTTAATCGTCACAAGATAATTATTTTCAGCCGTAATATTTTAGCTTGACCCAAGACTTTTAACAAATTTTTCCAAAACACGAATGTAGCAGATTATTATTTTTTTGTGTTTTACTGTAGTTTGAGTTTCTGGTCCTGCACACAATCATATTGTATGGAACAAGTTGCATTGGGAACGCTGTACGCAACACCCGGGCAAACAAAGCAAGCATAACCATGTTCAAACACATATGGCTTTTGCAATGAACGTGTCCAGTACTTTGCTGTGTCCATTAACATCATACACCACATTTCCATTTTTTGATACAATTATGACAGGAACAAATTTGATATAGCTAATTTCGAGGAGAATTATTGCCAACCTCGCTCTGAGTGAAGAAACTCACAAAAACCGTTTGTATTAGAATCAAATTAAAATTTTTGTTTTGAAGGTTATGTTGCTTGTCCACTTTAGTAGAAGAAACTTTCAAGTAATGGATGACTTATCATCATTATTTAACAGAAATGTACACAATGCATAATCTGATCGAGACAAGTACATGTGTTAGCCAATTTTCTTAATGCTGCCACTTCTTGCAACTCGTGATCTTCAATATAAGAAGGAAGAACTGAAAGTAGCATTCAATTTACTCGCTCTGCGACGAATATATCGGGGTTAAGATACGCAATATTTCTGAGAATACGACCCCAAGCAGTCCACATATAACCTTTGAGAAGGTCAGGAAGATTAAAACTTTGAACCCATATTGGGATGAGTTGGATAATTGATCGGTTTGTGCAATTTAGAATAAACTGTTTCACTTGAAAGACCATATTAGATCAATTGAACTGCCTTTGTGGTTTTTGACTTTTTTCGAGGTGCCCGTGAGAGCAGAGGTTGGGGGAACGCGAGCCTGTTAAATTAAATCTTATTTTTAATGAGAGTGGAACCACCAACTTCCATTCAGTCAGATCAATGTATCCATATGAAGATCCATATGAAGGGAAAATTAACAATTTTTCGTCTCGTTGTATTCTAGATTCATCATCCTTTTAACGAGATTAAGCTGGGACACATATTCATCATCTAAGAAAGAAGGTGAACTCAGATTCAAGGCAATCGGGGATCCGTCGGATAACAGTAAATCTATAAGGAGAGTTTTGAAGAAGTTTGTGCATTTTTGGCCTGAATCTGGGAATATTACAGAGAGGGAATCATTCTCACAGCTGGTTCCAGTTGATATTTGTGTGAAATCGATGCAGAAGACTCGCGACAAGGCATCGGGTACAACATTTGTTGATCCTTTCCGATAACCGATTTGACAATTAAAGGACTGGAGTTTTCAGCTTCATCGAGTCAATTAAATGGATTAGTCCTCCTGGGACATCAAACACTCCAAGCTGCATTTAGCTTGTGAGATATATACTCGATCGAATGCTTACCACAATCTGCGCCAGTTTGAAATTATACACTGCCTACGCCGATGGTACTGGCGTCACACTCTATATCAATAGGGCCTATTATAGTTAGTCAAGACGGGAGCTTATTTCGAGAACCTCGTGGTGGGAGCATCATATACAGTTGTGTTTGCCAAAGTGTGGCTCTTAGATCGTTGTAAAGATGAGGTGGGAAAGGAAAGAAATAAGGAAAATAAACAAAATGTGTGTAATGTTTAAAACAATTGCTGCAGATAAGGACTTTGGATGTTCTGTTAATGGTATATGACAAAGGTCCTGTCGTTACAAGGTTTTGATTGAATCAAGAAGTTTGTTATGGCATATATACGTGTCGCATATAATTAGAAAGGTTTTGAAGAAGGTCACAAATTTAGGTGAAGCATAAATAAGTATGAAGTATTCTAAACTACCGTTGTGACGCTGGAAGCAGTTATTATTTGCTCATTCCAATAAAGTCTTGTGACATATCTTTTGAAAAGTGTTTAAAAAAGCAATAATTTTGTTGTCTTATTAAAAATGTTTAAAAGAGTGCCACAAATTTAACTGAATAGGTTTAACACTCAAAACTTCCGCTATGGTGCTGGAGATTGATAATTTTTTCTCATTCCGATATAATCAAGTGACATATCGTGTTAATGTCAACTACAAATATAACACAATGAGGTAGACACTCGATTAGCTGTCAAGCAAGCAATTAGCTAGCCAAAATCCTGGCTACTCAATCAATTTTACCAAGAAAATTCAAATTTTTAAATACATTTTTCATAAAATTTTTGTTTATTTTTGTGATTGCACAGTAAAACAACACAAAAATTTGCTGTTTATTTTTTGAAGCCGCAAAATTTACTGTGCAACCACAAAAAAAAACAAAACTTTTTTGAGAAACTTAATTTGAAAATCAAATTTCCTTGGTAAAATTGATTGAGTCGCCAGGATTTTGGCTAGCAAATTGCTTGCTTGATAGCCGATCGAGTATCTACCGCAATATGTTTAAAAACAAATTTTTACAAAATGGCGCTTTCACGTCCCTAACTGTTGGCATCATAATTAGTGATCATCGCCAACTTGATCTGAAAATTTCATAAAGCTAAAAATATTTATAATATTGGGCCTTTTCAGGGCACCTAAAAGTTGGCTGCATGTTGAGTAAAATTGAAGCCAACGGTATGAAAATGTTTAGCACTATGAAAGTTTCAAATCAAATTTGCGATGATTTCACTAATCGCGATAGGGATCTGAAAGCGCCTAATGGCTGTAATTTCACTTAGCATATTGTCAGCTGTTAGTTGGCCTGCAAATGTCCAATTAAAGAAGAACCGGAATATTTTATTGTGTTTTTTTTTTGTATTTTTTACATGATAATTCTTAGAATTTTTTTTTTCATATATCCTACCAAATTTTAGTGAAATGAGAATTTTAATCGCTTCATCGTGTATCATGAGAAAATGTTAATTTTTTTTAAAAATCAATGATGATTATTGCCAATTTTCCGGGTTTGTTAATATTCAAGCCGAAGTTCTGATTACCTCCTAATAATTACGAGAAGCAAAATATGATAAGATTATTTTAGAATATTTCGCCAAAATTTTAATTTAATTGTTTTTCTAATTAAATTAATAAAAACATGCAAAAGGCACATTGCACACATATGAAGATGATTTTCATTTTTAATTTCGTAAAAAAGATGTGGCAAGTGTGACATTTTAAAATATTTATTGGTTTATTTCTAACCGCATAACAACAATAGAATATCTTTCCAAAATTAGATCGCCCTATTTGTATGTACCGAATAGACGAGCAGGGGTTGTGAAAAATATACTATTTTCTTGCAGAATAATTTTTCAATGTTAAAAATACCGCTAAGTCCCATGGGGTTACATTAAAAACGTAAAAATATAAGAAGAGTATACATTATGTTCTTCTACCACCCCTTTTCTTCTATATATTTTCATTTAGCAGAAATCAGGTTTATTTTTATGCTATCTTGCTACTCGACTATCCTCCAAAATATAATTAAGTTACAATTTGGTCGCTATATACGGCTGTTGTATTAGATGTATGAGTATACGGATGTACGTATACAAGATATTCAATATACGAGTAGATATATTTCTAAGACGAAGTTGATTGGATTAAATTAAAATATATTTCTCGGTTACAAAATTTTGATTTAGGGGGATTCGGCCGGATTTCCTGTTCACACATAGAATTGTAAAAATTTTGATTTGAATTATAAATTGATTTTTACATTTGCTATATTTGAATGTAAACACAATTAGTGCTACATAACCGAGGAAAAGTTTTTATTGTGTTGTCGGATTCTCTCGAAATTGAAATCATAAAAAGCTTTTTTCCGATTAAACATCAAAAAAATTGGTTACACAACAATATCAGTGAGATATAAAACGAGTGTTTTCCCAATAAATGAATAAATAAAATGTGAACAGCTTTCGGAAATTTGTATAGTTCTGTGCATGAGTTTAACAAAATACCGAAAATTGTAACAATCAAAATATTGTTGCACTTTAATGATTCGATTCTATTTTAGACTGAACTTTTAAATGTTGCGGGAACTATTGCACATGAACAATAGCAATTTCAAGTGATGTATGTTAAAAAATTTTAGAATTTCAAAAAGGTCTATTTCTATAGTAAAGCACAATAAATAACCAACACATGTACAGTATTCTCAACACAATTGCATAGAATAATTCAACAAATTTAGTCAAAGAGTAATTAGACGACGACAAGTTGGAAACAAAAAATAAATGTAAACCGAGGAAAATTAACAACAAGAGTTTCCTAAGAAAATTACTTCTCTTACAAAGTACTCGTGCTCGTATACATAAGAAGTAAAAAGTTCTAGAATTACTATTATTTTAAATTAGCATCATAAACAATTTATTTATTTAGTTTTTTCAGTTTAGTTCTTTTGTTTTACTTATAAATAAATTCATGTCATGAATAACTTATTTAATTTTCACAAAAAGTTTAAAGTTTCCCAAGAAGAAAACACCATCTGATTTTTAATTTAAATTCAATGGTATTATTTTGTGTTGATTCTCGTCCTCCTTTAATGGATGCGAGAATAAATCATAGCTCAAGAATTTAGAGGTTTTCTTACAATAGAGGAGTGCAAAACCGTATACCATGTTAGCAATAATGATGATTTCTGTATTGTTAAAAAGTTTAATTCTTTTGTTTTGAACAAAACGTTTTAGAAATTGATTGATGAGCTTTAATGACATGTTTCAATATTTACCGTTTACCATTGTTCTTGTATTTAAGTGTTCGGATTTTTTTTATTTTATTATTTTGCTCCCGTTGTTCATTCCAAGGTGAATTATTTTTTTTTTACAAATATTATAAATTTTAGGATATTAATGTGTATGGTAATGTAACGGTTTTAAAGTAATTTCAATTTAGGGGCGTTGGGTATTTGCAGGCGGATAGACTTATGGGTTCGAGTGATGGCGAAGTGATAGCAGATATGTGAAACCAACGATGATGAAAAATTCAACCGAGATATTTCCTCAAGTATACAAGAAGAAGAAAACGAACTACTCGTACGAACTGCTAACGGTGCGGCGACATGCAATAAGGCCTATGGAAAAGATGCACAAACGGTCTGGAATTTGAAGGAATTAAATTAATTATTTTTTGGAATTAATTAAACAGCCTTCATTCAATTGAATAACGTACAAGAAAAGTCAGCATGACGTTTACACTATTTAGATATACATAGTTGAAGATATTATCTCCTATGTCTTGCTGATATGATTATTTCGAAAGGTTTAAAGATTCATGATTTATTGTATTTTATTTCACCCCATGATTTATTCATCGTCATGTTTTGCAACATATGTTTTGCGTCCAACCAGATACGAAGATAGTTTGATATGAAGTACCAAACCTTGTGTGAAAGATTAAAATTTCCATAAATTGAAACGTCTGCTAAGGCTGTGGGCCAATTCTTAAGTAAATCTAGAGTAAATGCCGTTTTTAACAGTGTATGCGGTAAATTGAGATACTGTACTAAAAAGCAGGGTAAAGCGAAGACACAAAAGGTAAATAGTAGTGGTTTTTGTTTTTGCTAAACGAATCTTGAAAATATGGCGGCCCTGTTTCTAAACATAATTTTTTTTTATATTCACTAGCATTTCCATGAAATAAAAATGTGCTTGTATATTTATGAACACAGTTTTATTTGTTACAATTTTATTTGTTTTTCCAATAAGTTTATTGTGTATATTACGCAACAAATTTAAGCAATTATACATTTTAAATTTATTCGTATAAACAATACGAATAATTGGAACAACAACAATAACAATTATGACATTAGTTCGTGTACCTACATACCAATTTTTGTATATTCCTAGAAACCATGTGTCTCTTTAAGCCGTATTTACCTAATTTTCTTTACTACAGAATTAGTACGATTTGAAAAGTAATTTGTACTAAAATTTCAATTTACTGTACCAATCGATTTACCTGAGAATTGGCCCACAGCCTAAATTGGATTGTGAACATACGTTTCTAGGATAGGCGTTTTTATATGTAAAGTAAATGCCACCATAGCTGGGCCTAATTTCTTTTACCCCTTACAATTTTCTATATCCTGAAGTATCATGAATGGGTCAATAGGGTAAATCTCAACTGGCGAAAATACCATAAATAAAAAAAACTTATTTGTAAAAACATGCAGAAGAAAACATTCTGATCTATCCGAATAGTTGTTGAAGAAAATTCGTTATTATACCTGAGATAAGCGTAATAACTATGAACATAGAAATGACGTTTAACAACCTAAATATATTCATAAATAGAACGCGATTACCAAATAGGTCATGTAGGTGAGAATACTTTATTTAGTCGGCCAATTAAAACTTGAAAATTAATTCAAAACCATGGCATAAGTGGTGACAATATATCAGGACTTTTGACAGATAAAACTTAATTCCTTCTCCAAACAGTGTTATCATTTATCACATTTATATTTTATAAAATAATATTTGGAATTCAATTTACAACCAGGTATCCACAGCACTTCGATCGGTATTTTAATTTACTTGGTATATGCACTACGACGTTCAGATGAGATGAGAGTTTATTCCGCATGCAAAACTGTTTTAAAATTTTAATTTGAATTCTAATCGTCCTTAGAACGGAAATTTTCATTTTTTATTTTCGAATTTAACTTTTTTGTGTTATATGTTGATGTTATCTAGGTGCTCGCTCATGTACTCGTATAGTGTACCTTTTTCAAAAACGGCAAAAGTTTTTTTTTAATCTGTACTTCTATTTTATTTTCCACTTCCGTGTACGTGTTATCAAACCCGTCTTACACACAATGCCTAGGGTAGAAGAGGTGAACAATTTTATGGTACTCACTTTACGTTTCTTTTGTCATTTTATATATTTTGCGAACGGGTACACCAACGTCGAATAAACACACAAAAAAGATCTCGCGAAAAATGAAAGAAATGACAAGTTTGTTGTATGTATTTGTATACGAATGTATACAGTTACTCAATAAAAGGATAGAATAAAATAAAGAAGAAATAACAAGATTAGAAATATGCTTTTAATAAAGAAAAGATTCAATTATGGGTATATAAACGAATAACGGCAATAAATACGCCGAAAAAGGGTAAAGGATCTTGGCGGATAAGAAATAGCTACTCATGGTTGTTTATATAAAAAAAACTTTCTGACAAATTTATTGGATTAACTGGCTAAGATTTTTGCTATTTTGGTATTCTTGTTTATTTTTGTTTTGTTTATACTTTAATATATTTTTCGTGCGAGATTTACCAAAAGCTTATTAATTTAATGTTTTTTTTTTGGTTTCCGTAGTTAATTTCAATTTTCAGTAAGCTTTCTTTTGGTAAAGTTCAATATTATTAACTTTTTAATATAAGTGTTAAAATAATTTAGTAAACTGTAAGATCGCGTATTCCATTGATGTAATATTATGATAATCTAAGTCAAATGTAAATCTGACTACTGACGATAGGTGAGCTTGATAGCCTCTTTTGTGTAACAACTAATTAGATTTGGTTAAAACTAGATCCGTCTACATTTAGAAAGTTGATATCAATGCAAATCATATGTTTTCAATACTTCGGGCCTCCTAACTTGATTAATGTCCTACTAGTTACGAAGATGAAGCGTTGGAAAAAAACGCACAATTTCTCATCATTTATGTTTTTCAAAACTTATTTGGCACAAAAATTTAAAAACGTAATAATTATTATACAATAATTTAAACTCTAGTTAGTCAATTCGACTAAATAGTTAAGGAGTACAGTCAGACATCGAACTGTTCCCCGAGGGTCGCGTTAATATGGTGGTTATCAAAACTAGTTGATTAGAGTATATACGCAATCCGAAGGCATTTACGGATCTGAATTGACATCTCTAAAACTATTTGACTATGACCTTTAAACAATCTCTGCAGTTTTTTTTATCAAATATCGCAAGTAGAGCGGTTTTCTAAAAACGTTGAAAGATTCCCCGATTGTGACGTTATATAGTGGTTAACAATTGCCGTGTTTCTTGACGCTCATTTATCCGGATCAGTTCAAATTTTATATGGAAAACATGATCCAAATTTTATTTTGGATCACAAATTTTGATTTTAAATCTAAAGCAAGCCTCTTGGTGTTATTTCATGAGACATGAACTGAACTGGATCAGAAACACAGCTAATATTAATCTATAAGAGTATACACAAACCAATGGACAAGAATTATGTTTTTCAATAATATTTAATTTTAGATTTAAATGTAAATAGCTAGTGTTTTTTTTAACTAAAATAACGAGAATTCAAGCCTGCTACATTTTCTTCTAGGTATAACTATACACTATTGATTAAATTGTGTAGCTACACTTTTGAAAAATTATTAAAACTTCACACCGGTAATTGAACTTTATGAAGGCCTATACCCAGGTCTTTCAGTGAAATTTATCGCAAAGTCCTATGGCTGTTGTTCAATTCTTGACGAGGATGCGGAACATGTGTATTGTCTATTAAGATGCCAGGCGTACGAACTTTATTCACAATTTTCAACGCAATTTTCGCGCCCTGACTCACTACTTTGGAAGTATATAAGTTAGTTATATTCACTCCACCGTGCGGCGAAATGACCATACTAGTACAAAAATCAACCAAAAGATGCAGCACCCGTTGCTTTTTTTATTTTTAAAAGGAAATTAAAATGCTTACTTACCCTATGAGAGCGGTTTACCCGTGTTTCTATATAACCCTTATATACGAGAAGTTTAAGTATGTGTTCTTATAACGTGATGAAAACGTTTTCGTTACTTTTCGAGAAGTAAAATCTGTATGTTTGCCTATTGGTATATTATTTCAATTTAAAGGGTTAATTTAAATATTTACACCAGTGAAACATAAATATTATGTAAAGGACCATTAGCATAAACAATATCGTTTTTTATCTTAATCCGCCATTAATAATGTTGTCATTCAAAATGTGTTTTTTTTGCTTGTTTGTTTATGTATTCAAATCGCTTAAATATGTAACACTTTAAGATGAAGAAAAACGAAGGAAATTTATTTGATCAGGAAAATCATATAATAATCATAATACATAATAGGAAAATATATTTCCTGTCGTTATTCCTTTTTATGTCATTGTTGTTGTCGTTTTGAAAATTGTGTCAGTTTGCTCTCTATATACTCGCATTGTATATAGTTGCTTGTTGTATGTTATCTGTGTCATCAACATTGCAAATGCCGAAAGATGAAAATTTTATTTTATTTTTTCCAACTCGCAAAATAAATTTTACTAGATTCTTTTTCCGTCTGTTATTATTTTTTCCTCTTATCATATCATCTGATGAACAATTTCTGTTTGTTTAAATTGAATATTCCGTGTTCTCTTGTCGTGATATTTTGTATATACTCGTAGCGACGAGTACATAGTGCAGAAATATTTTCCATTTTAAGAAAGAAAATTGCTAGTTTTAAAAATATTTTTATTTCCGGAGATGATAAGGAAAAGTTGTTTCTATCTTAGATATACAGTTCAGATTTTTTTGGGGGATTCAAGCGAATCTTATGGTTTAAAATAGAACATAAATTCTGGTACGTTTTCTGAAACAGAGAAAGTTTTTTAAACATTTGTTTCCTGCATTACACAAAATTAACGTTTAGAAATGGAAATTCAATTAGATTTTTCTTCCAAAATCAACTTAAATTGTCGAAGTTTTTTTTATAAATAGAATTTAACCTGCAGTAAAAGCATGTCTACATAAACAAAACTATAGGCTATGTGTATTCGAAACTACATTTCTTTGAATTATAATAAAAAGTATCTTATACGGATGAAAAAATTCTATTTAAATAAACAATAAAAATTTATATAATCATTTGCACTTATATTTAAATATTTATTTAAGAGCACATAATATGCATATATAGCATACAAAAACATTGAACACACAAATCCAAGGATTAAACAATAAGTTCCATTTTTATCCCAACTATGTACTCGAAGTAGGTAAATTACCTTTCTCTTTAACATTCACTACTATATGTACGTATACACCTTTTCACTTTATCTATACAAAAAAGTATACAAAGTTGTTTAAAAAGTTTTAGTTGGGAAATCTTTCTTTCCCTAACGTAAACATATCTCGAACTAATTTAAATCCTCCGTGAAAAATTTCTTGTGTGATTGTGTGTGTATATTTTAGTTTGACTTTTCAGTTTCCCGCAATGAAAAAAGCAATAAAAATAGCTAAATAAAAAACATCATCACGAGGGAAACGATAACAGCAACAACAATAAATCAGAATAAATATGAATTTTCAGTTTTAATGGAAATTTTAAAAATGCATTAATAAAAATGAAAAGCTTTTCTTGTGTGCATGCTTGCTGTGCTGTTTTGTTCTCTAGATGTTGAATGAGCTTATTCAAACGAAATAAAAATTGCTCCACTTTAAAAGTACGCTCTCAATAAATGAATGCTTGTTACTTACAATACTTTGTTATCGATTATTTAGTGAATTTTTTATATGATTATTACTGTCAACTGTAGATATGTATGTACGTACAATGGTTACGTACATACATGTATTGTCTATGCGAGGAGTAGTGAAGTTTATTGTTTAGCATCACAGGATGAAAGAAAATAATAAAATTGTCGCAGCGTATCGATGTTAAATTGATAGGAAAACAAAATTTCCCCACCTGTGTTAGATACGAATGTTTCCGGTGTGTTGAGTCCCATTTTTTTTTGTTATATTCAAATTGCTTTTCATTGTTGTAACAACGACAAGGTATTCATATTATTGTTAATGTTTTGATTTGATGGTTGTTGACGTGTTGACAAGGTAATGTTGAAGAATATTGTAATACAGCGACCTGAAAGACATATGTATTATTTTAGTAAAATAACTTCATTTTTTGCGTGCACATCAAAATTTGCGTGGTTTGCCAATTTAAAGATTATAAAAAATTTGAAATTTTCAAAGATATCGTAATTTTTTGATCTGGAATTTTCTTAATTTCATCTACATTTAAATTTTCAAAAAATTTATGTAAAATTTATGATCACAGTTATTGCGAATGATATTTGTGTTTAGCAGTTTTCGAAAGCTGTTTTCCATCCTAAATTATTTTAACTAGATACACTAAGTATCTGCTGCTATATTTCTAAAATGATTGTAGCTAGTTAAATATTCAAGGTTGTAAAACGTGACCACAAGTAAAAAACGAGAATTCATGAGAATGATCCCAATTGATTTGGACATTTCTGTGTTTAGGGTGTTCCAAGATATGTAGGGTTTTGTAAACCCCCTCTTTAAAATTGATAGATTTTTTTTTATTTTCTATTCTATTTTGGTTTCATAGAGCATGTGAATATGGAATAAAAATATATCTCATGTGGATGTGGGTTTGTGTGGGAGGTGTGGTTATGGGTGTGGTAGGAGTGGTGGTATGGCAGGTGGAGGAGGTGGGATGAGGTGTTTTGGGTTTGGTGTGGGAATTTGGGATTTGAAAAAAAATGTCACGGCTGGTTTTAGGA
This sequence comes from Nephrotoma flavescens, assembly GCA_932526605.1. Lineage (NCBI taxonomy): Eukaryota > Metazoa > Arthropoda > Insecta > Diptera > Tipulidae > Nephrotoma > Nephrotoma flavescens. The sequence continues at coordinate 326,045,269 of OW052221.1, read as the reverse complement.
TCAATGAATTAATCACTCATTATCCGAAATGAAAATATGATTATGAAACCTCAATTGAGGCGGCCAAATCCCTTGATGGGGTATAGTGCCAGAGAGAGAGAGAGAGAGGTATTGTTTTAAGTTGGTAATAATCAGGGTTTAGATTGACTATAAGGGGGCAGTACCAGCCGTATGATGGTATTTGCATAAATAGCCATGAACGATATGATCCCATACAAGAATATGAGAAAATTGTGGCATTTTACTAGAAACATGATTTGCAGGAAATGATTCTTTATGTTTTGAATAACCTATGATACGGACTAACTCTGGCCGGTCGGACAGCACCATCTGTATCGGCAAGTTTCCATATGTGAATTCTTTCTCTACAAACTTCATATCAACCTTGTTCTGTTAATTAATAGTTAATACGGCTTCACATGGTTATATCTAAAATTTGATTCATAGAACCGCTTAGCCATTTTGGCGTTTAAAAGGTGGCAACCGGACTATATCTAAATTTGACTCTTAGACTCGATTGATATCTACTATGATTTTAAGTGAGTTTATTAAACATTTAGCTTTAGAATTTTTAACCGTTTGATAACTATTTTTACCAATATTTTATTTTTATAATAATTGTTTTACTTACTAATATCAAGAATGCTTGATTTTGCATTTTTGGATAACCTTGCCAGTAAATTATTTGTTATTAAACTAATTTTTCGTGATATAAATTTCTTCGCTTCAACCCATTAAACCCTTAATTTAACGGACCCCGATTTAACGAACGCCCGATTTAACGGGCAATTTTTGTATTTTCTGTTTTTCGGTTACCGATTATGATGGGAATGGTTATGTTGGATGGAAATAGGATTCTTAAAAGATTTTGGGAGGAAATTCTAGAATATGGGCATCTTCGACGGACATGGGATTCTTAAACGATTTTTGGCCATACTCCAGAACTTTTCCAAACATCAATTAAGAATAACATTTCCATCCAACACACATAACTCTATCATAATCAGCTTAGAAACGCCTGAGTTCCTTCCCAGTTGGCCATATTAGAGAACTTCTTCCAAAAACTGTTTATGCATCTCATTTCCATCCAACAAACAAAATTCCTTCATTATCGGTTAAGAGATAAACGAGGTCTGTCCTAGGTGGCCATATTCCAGAACAAGGGCAAAATCTATATAGTCGATTAAATTTAAAACATTCGGATTTAATAGACATTCGGATTTAACGGACTCCCACAATTCGTCCGGTAAATCGATGTTTTTCATATTTTTTTTGGTTTCGGGATGGTACGAACGGTATAACAATAAAAAAAATGTCAATAGTAAACATTTTTCGGGATGACATTCAAAAGTAGGGTAATACAATAAATTTTTCGTTATTTTTCGGGCTAACTTCACAGACATTATTTCTAGTAGAATGTCACGATTTTCTCATATTCTTATATGAGGCCATTTGGAACTTCGCCATTTGTGCTAATACCACCATACGGCTAGTTTTGCCTTCTTAGCCAATGTAAGCCCTTACTCTTACCAACTCAAAACAATATCAATATTTTCGGCAAATTATATTGCCAGGAGAATGGCAATTATTAATTTTGATATTGGGCCATGTGGAAGCTGGCCGATTACGCGAATCCTACAATACGGCTGATACTGTCCGACTGGCCACAGTTAGTCCGTACCATAAGTTATTCAAAACATAAATAATCATTTCCGACAAATCATTTTTCTATGAAAATGGCATGATTTCTCAGATTCTTATATGAGGCCATATGGAACTAGCCCTACCATACGGCTGATATGGCCCTTATAGTAATATTTAGTTTGTACTCAAACAGTATCAATCTCTTTCTTTAATCGAAACAAACAATTATTACAAATAAATCATAACTTTTTAATTTTTTTTAATGGATGAAAAACTGGACGAACTTCACATGCTTGAGCAAATGCTCTCACAAAACAAAGTTGTAGAGAATTATATTTCTTGTAACAATGTTTGGTATCTGATACGTAATGAACTATAATTAGTTTCTTCATTTATTAATAAATAAATTTATATTAAAATAAATTTTCAAACCTACCTGATTATAAACACATTATTTCATTTCTGAACTTTTACCTCGCAAAATTGTAGCCATTTTTCATGTTACCTAACCTAGACGTAGCACAGAATATTGTAGAAACGTCTTAACGTTGCTTTTGTATTGAAAAATTATGAAGAATTTGTTTTACCTTCGATCACCGAAAGTAGATAAAAGTTCGTTAGTTTTGTTATTAAATTGTCAAATAAACAGATAGTAATAATGTACAATTAAGATTATGGACAGCCTATATTAAAACAGACAATTTTATTTTATTTTATTTAATCGAGAAAATTAAGCTACACATGGCGCTCTAGTATGTTATAATATAATGCAACATCTCGAAACTTGTTGCAACAACCCGAAACATGGTGTTACCTCACGTAACATCGTGCATTGTGGCACCATCCCGAGGACCAGTAAATAATATTTTTGGATATCCGGGATTCAAACACATTTTCGTGTAATCTGGACCCATTGTTATCATGCCTGGCTCTCAAAAACCCTTCAACTGAAATTTTAATCAAATCCAGCAGAAATAAATTAAAAAAGGGCCCAAGTCGAATTTTTTGAAATTGAGACTTTTTGCAACCAATTTCTGCCACTACAAACCAACTACATATATCGTTACATCCCCTAAATAGTTTCTCCGAAGCAAGATCAATTGTAATCAATTCATGGTACTCGGAAGCCTGCGTAAAAGCTAAGAAAAAACAAAAACCCCTGTTTTACGTTTTCAATTAAATTCGAAAGACACCAACCCTTAAATATAAAATGAAAAAAACGAACCTGATGCTACATACAAAGGAAAATTAATCTATTCAAAATGGCGTCATTTACTGCTCATAATGTTCTATATAAATGGTTGAATATTGGGGCTCCATCTTTTTAGCACTCCATCTAAAGGTTTTGAGAAAAGTGATGATTGAATTCGTTTGGTCAGGATTGGTCACTAGTTTTTATCGTTTGGTCACTTACGATTAAACGGTAAATAAATAATGAATATTTAAAAAAAAAAATTCCTGGGTAGCACCTCATTGCAAGAAAATCATACTGTTTTTATCAAATTTCGTTTGGTAATCGTTAGGTCAGGATTGGTCACCACATTTTGGCGTTTGGTCACCAATCGGTCAGTTTTTATTGCGAAAAAACAAAATCAAAATTTTATTAATTCAATGAAATTAGGTTCGTCGTTTATTTGGGAATTTCATTTTACAAAATTAATAAAAAATCCAATTGGAATATACCATTTAGATAAAATCTTTCATTTTAAAAGAATTGTTACTAAAGTGGAAGACATAAGATTTAATCAATTAAATTTTTTGATTCTTCATAACTCGTTGAGGATTGGTCAGTTGATTTCATTTGGTCATCCCTAGAAAATGATTTATCGCGAAAATTCTTTAAAAACTCAGTAGAAATTATGAGCTTTTAAAGAATTTTCACAATAAATCATTAGGTAGGGATGACCAAACGAAAATAACTAGTGTACAATCCTCAGTGGCAATTGACCAAACGATCCCGATCGTTGGATTTATAAAATTACTATTATTGGTCAAGTTTCCAGCCCCGAACACTTCGATTTATGTGGAAATTATGAGCTTTTAAAGAATTTTCACAATAAATCATTAGATAAGGATGACCAAACGAAAATAACTATTGACCAATAGTCAGTGGCAATTAACCAAACAATCCCGATCGTTGGATTTATAAAATTATTAGTATTGGTCAAGTTTACAGCCCCGAACACTTCGATTTACGTGAAAATTATGAGCTTTTAATGAATTTTCACAATAAATCATTAGATAGGGATGACCAAACGAAAATAACTATTGACCACTCCTCAGTGGCAATTGACCAAACGATCCTGATCGTTGGATTTATAAAATTATTATTATTGGTCAAGTTTACAGCCCTGAATACATCGATTTATGTAGAAATTATGAGCTTTTAAAGAATTTTCGCACTAATTCATTAGGTAGGGATGACCAAACGAAAATAACTAGTGTCCAATCCTCAGTGGCCATTGACCAAACGATCCTGATCGTTGGATTTATAAAATTATTAGTATTGGTCAAGCTTACAGCCCCGAACACTTCGAGTTATGTAGGAATTATGAACTTTTAAAGAATTTTCGCAATAATTCATTAGGTAGGGATGACCAAACGAAAATAACTATTGACCAATCCTCAGTGGGAATTGACCAAACGATCCCGATCGTTAGATTTATAAAATTATTATTATTGGTCAAGTTTCCAGCTCCGAACACTTCGATTTATGTGGAAATTATGAGCATTTAAAGAATTTTCATAATAAATCATTAGGTAGATGACCAAACGAAAATAACTATTGACCAATCCTCAGTGGCAATTGACCAAACGGTCCTGATCGTTGAATTTATAAAATTATTAGTATTGGTCAAGTTTACAGCCAAGAACACTTCGATTTATGTGGAAATTATGAGCTTTTAAAGAATTTTCACAATAAATCATTAGATAGGGATGACCAAACGAAAAGAACTAGTGACAAATCCTCAGTGGCAATTGACCAAACGATCCTGATCGTTGGATTTATAAAGTTATTAGTATTGGTCAAGTTTACATCCCCGAATACATCGATTTATGTAGAAATTATGAGCTTTTAAAGAATTTTCGCAATAAATCATTAGGTAGGGATGACCAAACGAAAATAACTAGTGGTCAATCCTCAGTGGCAATTGACCAAACGATCCCGATCGTTGGATTTATAAAATTATTATTATTGGTCAAGTTTCCAGCCCCGAACACTTCGATTTATGTAGAAATTATGAGCTTTTAAAGAATTTTCACAATAAATCATTAGATAGGGATGACCAAACGAAAACAACTAGTGTCCAATCCTCAGTGGCAATTGACCAAACGATCCCGATCGTTGGATTTATAAAATTATTAGTATTGGTCAAGTTTACAGCCCCGAATACATCGATTTATGTAGGAATTATGAGCTTTTAAAGAATTTTCGCAATAAATCATTAGATAGGGATGACCAAACGAAAATAACTAGTGTCCAATCCTCAATGGCAATTGACCAAACGATCCCGATCGTTGGATTTATAAAATTATTAGTATTGGTCAAGTTTACAGCCCCGAATACATCGATTTATGTAGGAATTATGAGCTTTTAAAGAATTTTCGCAATAAATCATTAGATAAGGATGACCAAACGAAATCAACTGACCAATCCTCAACGAGTTGTGACGAACCAAAAAATATAATTGATTATATCGTATGACTTCTAGTAACAATTCTTTTTAAATGAAAGATTTTTATCTAAATGGTAAATTCCAATTGGAGTTTGTATTAATTTTGTAAAATGAAATTCCCAAATAAGCGACGAACCTTATTTTATTGAATTAATAAAATTTTGGTTTTGTTTTTTCGCAATAAAAACTGGCCGATTGATGACTTAACGCCAAAATGTGGTGACCAATCCTGACCTAACGATTACCTAACGAAATTTGATAAAAACAGTATGATTTTTTGAACAGGAATTTTTTTTTTTAAATATTCATTATTTATTTACCGTTTAATCGTAAGTGACCAAACGATAAAAACTAGTGACCAATCCTGACCAAACGATGACCAAACGAATTCAATCATCACTTTTCCCAAAACCTTTAGATGGGGTGCTAAAAAGGTGGAACCGAATATTGGATTGTCATTAGGCACTAAGCTTGTGTAAGTTTCAGAGCTCTAACAAATCAAAAAGATGGTGATAATTCGAATGCAAAATACCGCAGACAGACAAACAGTTTACAATTTTTTATAATGTTCCCGTACACTCAAATTTGTACCAACGCAAGCAATGCTTGCCCGACGACGATGGTGTAGTCGATTTCACATTATCTCTCTCTTCCACGCATGCTCAGATTATAACTGTATGCGATTGCCGATTAAACAGAGGTAAAGAATAGAATATAGACTATAAAGTAATATCGATAGAAAATTTTAATTTTGAGTATCTACGTTTTAAAAACGTTCACTGGGGAATTTGTGTCGCTAGAATCGTAAATTGTACTGCTTATGAAATTTACCATTCAGCAGTTTTTTTTATTGATTTCATTTTTATGTTACGGTTAAAGGGCGAAATCTGAAAATGGTTGAGATTTTTATTTTTTAAACTCATTTACACGATATCGCCGTAGTTTCCTTTATTCAACATATGTACCTTTCGTAGACACGTGAGAGTTTTTATACACGTTAGGCTCTTCTATTTCAAGTGACGTACTAATTCCATAAATAGTAGTTCGTGAGGTAAAAACTGAACCATTTCTGGAGTATGGTAAAGCAGTTTTTCCATTTTTTGGACATTTCCTGAATTCACATTTCCCGATTTCGCACTTTCATCGCAACATGTATATTTTTATGTACATGCGTGGTAAAAGAATGGGAAAGATAAACGTTCCCAACCTTTTTTTAGAAAGCTATCCTGTGACACCAAGCTTGTGACACAACCCCTTGATGGTGGGGCGGGGGCAATTGATATTGAAAAAATACTGATTTTCGCAAAATTCTGGATCGCAAAATTGAACACATCATAGTTGGCTAAATTCAATAATGGTTATCAATAATTTGGTTATCAATAACGATTGCAAGGAGGCGTCGGTTGTCTTTGGTATCACATGGATAGTTTTAAAAATTTAGCATCTGTGTTTCGATTGGTGATATTTTCGAGTTTTGAAGAAAATTTCAAACTTCGAGGCGTACAATCCGAATCCGTAATAAAAAATGGGAGGTTCCGATTTAACGTTTTAAAGTTGCCCGCTGCCTGGGTGTTGGAGGTTTGATCCCACTAAACAGCTTTTTAAAAAATATTGAGCACCTGTTTTATTATTTTTTAATAAAAATTTTTTCTTCAGTTTCTTTGTAATATATGAGAAAATTAATAAAAAATTTTAATTAATTTTAATTTACATTAAAAGCTTTTAAGGATAGTTTTTATTAAAGATCCTGTATATTGCAGTATTTACATAATATTTGCAATTTTTCTTCTAGTATTTTACTACTACGAGTATTTACGTAAAAAAAGTAAAAAATAATTTGTTTATATCAATTTGAACAACACCGGGGGGTGGGTTCGAGTTATAAATGCTTAACATTTGCCTGTTTCCATTTATTTAACACGTTTTTATTATTATGTATATGTAAATTAAGTTAATTATTATTTTGAAATGATTTTTAAAATATAAAAATTTCACCATCAACTTAAAATATTAGATTAAGAAGAAAACAAACGAAAATTAAGATTTCAAATTGTGTGCACAAAATTGAAATATTTTGCTATGCTTCTGTGTGTATTTAGATTTATATATTCCCGTACTCTGATGTGCCCCAATTTGGAGTTGTTGCACTATTACTAAGGACATTAAATATAACAACCATCAATATTGTGTCTCTGTTTTCTATTCTAAACAAATACCAACAACGACAACAAAAATTTCAATTACCCATAACATAATACATTTTCTGAATAATTTGTCGTTCATTTTCGTTGTTGGTTTCATTTCACTAAATTTACATTAAAATATAAAAATGCCAAATGTTACCGCCATAAAAATGTGCCATAAACAAAATCATATTCTCAATTAGAAGTGAAAATAACAAATTTTCAACCTCAATTATCATAATATCCACTAAATTAATTTACATTTTCCTCTTGTTTTTCGTAAATCGTCAGAGGATTATACAAGAAATCATGATAATCATCATCGTCATCATCATCGCACAACGTATATAAATTATGAAAAACAATCACTTATCTATTTATCATCGCACTACATATGCTGTGTGGTTTGTGGAAGAGCGCTATTCAAATTAGAAATGTTCAAGAAGCGGAGAAACGAAATAGGAAATAACGGGATAAAGTTTTTTCCGCATTTCTGCGATTTCCTCTCAAATATCTATCCAGTAGGTACACACGAAATGTAAATTTTTTTATAGTAAAACTTCACAAGAGTTCGTTTCCTTAAGCATACACGATTCTATCCATTTTCAAAATTATTTGTTTTTATGGTTTTTCCAATTTTTCAATTTGTTTTTTCTCGTATTCTTTATATTCATTTTCCATTCTTGGTTATACTTTTTCAATTTGTTAGATTTGGTATGTTTCGTTCGCTTCGACTGCGGAGGTAGTTGGGATTATAAAAAGATTGTTTATTTGTTGGGTGTGTGTCACCACTTGCGATTGTATTAAAATCTTCTTACCTTCTTTTCTTCATTTTCATCAAATATTTTATAGTTTTTTTTTTAACTTAACGTTCGTTAAGATTAAATAAACAAAGATTGGAACAGTAGAGAGAAAGAAAATTGAATTTTGATTTTAAATTTAATTTTCACACGAAAATGCTAAAATTACGTTTTATACTTCTTACGACTATAACAAACAATTTTAAAATAAAAAAAAAATTTAAATATTTTCTTTTTAATAAAAATTGATTTTTTTTTATTTAAATTGAAACAATGTTCGAGTTTGTATGTAGATTCAAAGTTTTGCGCTTTCATATTAAAAATTTTTCTTACTATTAAGTTAACTTTCGTATTGTTCAACTTTTAATGATTATCAGAATATTTAATCAAGAGAATTTTTGAAATCATTTTGTAGCCACGTCAATGTTTATTTTATTTTATTAAGTGTACCACGAATAAAACAACAACACATACTGTTTGTACTAAACTCGGGAATACTAAATTATGAAAAATAATCGATAACCGTATATTCGCGTTCAAAAACATAAATCTTTCCACAAATGGTTTGGTAAGTAAAAGTGCTTACCTTGCTACTAAACAAGAATGTTATATACATTCAATTTTAACAAAATATAAATTTCATTTCTATAACTTCCAATTTTGCGATTTTTCAATTTTGCAATTTACAAAATTAGAAAAAAGTGAATTTTTCAAATCTAATCAATCTTCAGCATATCTATACGGAATAAAAATTTCTGCAATCAATATTTCAAATAAAATATTTATGGCTCAAGGGTAAATGTTTGGAAAATTCATATGTATATTGCCTATGTATGTAATATCGATACACAGAGCTAATCCTAATATTTTTATTGGTGTGATGTACTTTCTCGTATACACATTTGTGGTGTACATATCGAAAAATAAATTTACGTATGAATTTAGTCGCAGACACATTTTTATTTCGACGAGCCAATAAAGGTAATATATCACCACAAAATCATCTAAATAAAGATTGGATGTACGTATGATTGGGTAAATAGATTGTGTGCGTTTAAGCATCGTACAGTCAAATTGTTTGGTTCTGATTGATTTGTGTAATTGGCTTCAATCTCGAACGAACGCATCCAACAATATGGAAATTTATTTGATCCTAAAAATGATAAAATAATTGTACTTTCATCGGATGGACTTCGTTTGACAGTCCTTTGGTGAATAATCAGCCATATATTGCAAATAGTCGTACAATTTTTGTTGGAAATATTACATTCGGTATTCATAATATTAGAACCAGCTGAACGAAGGGGTTTCGCTCCCATAAAGCTAATGAGTGCCGCGCACTCTACTGCCTACTAAGCGTTATGTTTCTCGCTAATTGCTATAAATAAACAAAGGCTCTTTTTAACAATCTGGTTAATTTAAAAGAGGGTTGTTTCGTACAATTTAGGAATAATGATTTTCGTCAGAAAATAAAGAGATCTAAAGTTGCCAAAGGAGCATATGAAATTAAAGAGTACTACATCAGGAAAATAGATGTAAATTTTTGTTCGTTGAATTAAATCAAAAATGAAATTCGAATTATTACTTCCTCAGATTAGCCTAGACAAACATTCAAGTAGTCAGGCAGATTCTGTTTTGAACAGAGGAGTATAACATTTTTATGATAAATTGTAGAGAAACACGATGTGTGATAGAGTTCCTATTTTTTGTTGGTTAAATTGATGATATATAATGAATATCTGAATGAACTAAAACTATCAAAGACCAACATTAAGTGCAATTACAAAGATTTGGTCAAAATTGGTTCAAAATAGTTTCTGAGATTAGACTTGAAAAGAAACAGGCAGACTTAAATTTATATAAGGTAACACGCACTCTATTTAGATCACCATTTACAACACTGAATAAACCGACCAGATCCTATGGATAATACGACGTAAAAGAGCTATACTAAAGATAGTTGAAATGACGTCGAAGAGATATACAAATGGAACAACTGGACGATCTTCATTTTTCAGATTATTGAGTTGTTCACTACCCTATTTTGAGTATGTATCGAAGAACGGCAACACTTTCAAATTTTTTGTAGATATCCGCTCTAACAAGAACTACACACAAGCAATAATACGTCAAAAATCCCATCCTAAATCAAAAACAGCGAATCTCGTACCAGCATCCTAAAAGTTCCACACAATACTCTCATAGTCCTCTATGGACAGAATGAAAGCTAAAACTTACAGCACAACAGCAAGAGGGGACATTCGTAGAATTAATATCGAGCCAATATATTCCAGGGCCAGACCATATCCTTATCGAACATGTTTAAAATAAGAAGTCCAGAACGAAAAACAACAATTACTTGTTGATGGAATAATCAGACCATTCAAATCCACGTACAAATTCCCAGTGTGGATTGCCCCCTTGAAAGAAGATTCGTCAGATTAAAAGATATACCGTCTAGCAACCGATTATCCAAAATTAAGCACTATCTTGGATAGATAGCCTTTACCAGATCTTAGCCAACATAAGCCAAACCAAATTCTTTGCTACAGTAAACTTCAAAAAGCAGATTCCATCAAATTCCATAATTCCTTAATAAGTCAACTTGACTCTCCCTAAATTCACTTATTTCTTGTCAGGCGCCACTGCTTTCATTCTGGTAGGATTGCATGTTATCAGAAACGGGAATGTAATATTATATGTAATAATCATAACTGTGCAAAACACAAGTTTAAAAAAACCTTAATTCGGGCCATAGAAAATCTTAAGTCTGCGAAAATGGCAATTCAACAGACCAAATGCATTTTCAACAACTCAAACCAAAGTAACTGAAATTATTACATAGTAAACTTGTAATTGTTTAATAAGTTAGTAGATACTTAATACAAAGAGCAGGTCTCAGAGTACGTTGAATCACGTAGCAACACGCCTCGCAACACGTGGCACTATTTTGGCTTTCCCTGGGAATAGGGAATTGGGAAAAATATTTTCATAGCATTTTTGTCTAAATTGTATTTTTCTGACCTACTGAGAGAAATAATTTCGTAAACAAAGTTAAATGGAAAAATATGTTTCCATATAAAAATTTTGTGGAACAAAAGTTTCCCAATTAACTTTGTTTTTGAAAATTTTTGCACTAAAATTATTTTTTCAACAGGCCAGAAAAACAATGTTTGGACGAAAATGGTATAAAAATATTTTTCCCAATTCCCTATTCCCGTTTTCTTTAGTAACATAAAGTATGTCATGAAAAAATTAGACCTCGAGATTTTTGCAGAATTACTACGTCACAGCGAAAAAAGTTGTTAATGAAAATTAACTGTGTGTCTGTGGATATATGTGGTTCCTAAATGTCTGTACTTTCTCTATAGCCCAGACGGATTGAAAAGTATATCATTTACAAGAAAAATGATTAAGGACGAAAAGATTGTAAAATAGTTTTACAACCAGTTTACCAAAATTTAAGCGGAAATGACGATTGTGACCAAAAATTATTTTTAAAAAAAAAAAATCGGCCCGTACAGCGTGGAAGGATTGATTTATTGTTATGAAACTTTATACTTATGTTAAGCTTTTACCATAAATTATGTACCAATGATTTTTGGGCGAAATAGGTCGAGTTTTGCAAATATTTTGAAAAGTATATAGGATTTAAAAAGTATTATAAAAAATAATTGTAAATTAAATTCTATCGGAAATAAGTTTTGAAAAAATGTATTCCATCAAAATTCCGATTGACTATTCGGAAAAAAACTTCACTCTTAAACATTTTCGATTAATTGACAGATAATTTTGAAATTTGGAGGAAATCTTTGTAAGGGAGGTGGCAGCTTCAATGGAAGCGTTTTTAATTTTTGCAACAATGCTGAAAAGTTTAGCATTAGCAACAAAAAACGACCATGAACTAAAATGGTTGACCTGTGGCACTATTCTGGCTTTCCATGGGAATAGGGAATTTGGTAAAATATTTTCATAGCATTTTTGTCTAAATGGTTTTTTCCTCGCCTACTGATGGAATTAGATTGGTGTAAAAATTTACGAAACAAAGTTGATCGGGAAACTTTTGTTCCAAAAACATTTTATAAGGAAAAATAATTCCCCATTTAACTTAGTTTCGAAAATATTTACACAAAACTAATTCCATCAGTAGGCCAAAAATATAAAATTGGCAGTGTCTTGGCAGTGTGAAGTTTCTGACAAATTGACAAAAACCTTATAAAAGTCAAAAAATGTAAAAGAAAATGTTACACGTTAAATTAAGATTTCTACACTTTTTAAACATAATTTGTAATTAAGAACAACAAGATAATTAAAGAAAATATAAAAAATATACATATTTATATAAATTTATTTTACGTCATTAATATCAAAAATACAAAAAAAATATAATGATGTTTTGAATTATAAAAAATCGAAAATTCAACCATTCGAAGGCCATTGACAAAGCACCGTGGAGATGTCTAAGTAAATGGAAGTATGTATGTTATCATGTAGTAGGTACTGACCCTATATTGCATCTTTGATGATAAACTCGAACGGTTGAATGACGAATTCGAATGGTTGAATATGCGGCCGTGATTTCGTTTTTTATGATTCCAACATAAGAAATTTTTGCTTCGATGTGTCGCATAATTATGTTGGCTTCTAAAAAAGATGCAATAGGGTCAATACTTCACGATTGCATACTTCGATTAATTAGATATCTCGTCATTGACGATCGACGCGCCACTACACCTTCTACCATAGCAAAATTTTAAAATTTCATTAAATCTATGACTGCTCCATCGCATAAATATGTTGGCTTCTAGAAAACATGAAAAAATTGTATGCCACATAGTTATGGCTAAATTAGCTTGCCATTGTGAACTTGTTTTTTAACAATTTATTTCGCTTCGCATAACACGTTTTTTTAGTGTAGATTTACGCTTTTTGGGCTGTTGTAAAGTTTTTTATCATTTTTCTCTGTTAGAAACTTTACTATTGTCTCTGTCTTTAATATAGAGTAGGTTTACTTCTAACTGTAGAGAGCTACATGGCGAAATAAACCAATAGACCATCTTCCAGTTAGTCGATAACCGCTAAAATGATTGTGCTGTGGGTTGTGACTTTTTGTATATGTTTTAAGTTCTCAAATCGTCATTTACAGTTAAATTTTCTTCTGTTTTTGATCGAGTTTTTCGTAAAAACTATAGGTACCAGTTTTAATTTATGAAAAAGTTTATGTTTATCAGTCTGATCTGTACAATGGACACAGACAGAATTTTTTGGACTTTACCGATATTGCAAATGGTCAGTCAGCAAAAATTTCAATGTCGAATATTTTTATGATTTCTGTACTTTATTGTACCATGTAAAATAAAATAATACGTAGGTTTCAGTGGTTTCAGTGGTTTACACTTAGGCCATTTTTGGCCCATTGTGATACCACGCATTCATTGCTACATCATTAACCCATTCACCTATTCACCTACTCACACAACTACAGTATACCACCACCTGCACATTGCAAGCTCCATGTCAACCTGTACATTGACATAGACGGTGGGTCGGCGCTGAATTCTGCACTCCATCAGAGGGTCTCAGTTGTGTTTATTAACATCACCGATTGTAGTTGATGATGAAAATTCGATTTGCATCTGGCCTCTGATGGGATTCGAACCCAGTACCTCCCGGTCCAAGTGCCGAAGCTTTAACCACTGCACCACTTGTCCGGTAAAAATAATAATACGTAACAACACAATAATTGTAAAAAGAAAATATAAAACATTTTTTCTTAATTTATTAAGAGAAGAAGCTTTCAGTTTCGGATTATTTTCATTAACACTATGATTTGGGGCGTTTTAATAACACAAAATACATCACTTGTTTTGTAAAATTTTTGTTATGTGAAATTTTTATTTGCGGTTCAAAAACTATAAGCAAGTGAAAGTGAAAAACAAGCCACTCTCTAAGGCAATTACATTAGATGAGTGGAAGTGATGGTTAGCGTATCAAGCATACCAATTTTATATTACCAATTTCAATTATAGTAACTATTTTACACACTCACCTCACACAATCAAAACATGAAAATATGTATATGTTTACAGCGTATATCCCATGTCAATACGATATATCTACTTATTTAATTAATATTACCACAATAATTTATAAAATTTCTAACCGAATAAAATTTCTATTTTTGAAAGAGAAAATTCCATAAGACCAAAACCAAATATACACCGAACCAAAACCATTCTAGAATATAATATTTTCAAATTATTTTTTTAAACACTATATAAAATACATAAATACTATACATAATTTTGGTGTAGGCGAACTCAAATAGGCTATATGTATGAAAATTTAAACCTAAAATTATTTCATTTTTGTTTCCACACAGAAATAAAACAAAACGTTAGAAGAAAAATATATGGTAGTCCAATTCCAAAAATAATTAGGCCCATCGGAAACAATAAGTAAGTATATTTCTTTAATGGAGTTTATATAACTCTTACTTGAAAAGTTTACTATATAGGCTGGCACACGTGATCATGGTTCAAATCCAAACGATTAATAAACAAATAAAAATTTTATCAAAATTTTTAATTTTACTGGTTTTTAGGAAACTAAACCAATATTTTCCTCTTGTTAGTATAACTCGAAAACCACATACGGTACATATGTGTTGTATATACCTTATAAACAACGTATATAAATACTATATCGATATTCCATATAGAATAGAAGTGTTTCGTGTGCCTTTGCTTGGTTCGATATTATTTCATTCTACCGGTACCATTTTTGCTTTTCTGATATACGAGGTGTATATTTGTAATCAGTTTATTCGTAAAATATTTTCATAATATTTCCTATTTTTTAAAATTAACTTTACAAATAGCTAATTGTTAAATTTTATTGTTAAATCAGGAATTCTCAATAAATTGTTTGGCCATGCATACATTTATTTGGTGCCGACCTTATGGTTACTTTATGGTTACTAATAGATATTACCTTTTATCGTCATTATTCTTGTAGATACGCCAAAAATTGTAGTTAAATTTGAACAAAAGGCCAAACGGTTTGTAAATCAAATAAAAATTACCCGCATTACGAAAATATTAAAATTTATTTAGTGGAATTTTCTTACAATACAGTACAACCCGTTTTATAATCCAGAGCACATAAACTGCGCCAGATAAATTAATAGTGTACCGAAAAAGGAAAACTATCCTGTACGTACCATACTGTATACCCATATTTTAATATTCTCTAAAGTGAATTTATATTATATGTAAGACTTGTTTCCCTCTTTCAGACATTAAAAAGAAGAAACGAACCAATAAAAAAAAACTGAAGAAAATTAATAGGATTTGTGTTCTGTTCTGCTCTGCTTAAAAAATCTAAAAGGAAAATAAATATTCGTACAACTCTACAAAATATAAAAAAAAATTGTATTTAATTTATTTTTTAAGTTTTCCAATAAAAATAATAAATTCTTCAGAATACACATACCGTATAAGAAAAGTATTTAAAGAATGGTGGTATATTACACGATAAACTATATACGAAGAGATTTGGTAAACTAATATACTATACAGTTTTCCGTTTTCTGTTGAGTTGTCCTTGAGACATTAAGAAAACAGATTTTACGATTAAATGTGTATGTACATACACCACCTACCACCCTATATATTACTTATACACCGCACATGTAGAATTATACATTGTACTCGTATGTTATAATGAGTTACCTCATTAATGTTGTAAAGTATTATTTATAAAAGTGCTTAGGTATGTATTTACCGTTGTATATATGTATAAAAAGCTTTCATATTCTTGAATGGCCTTAATGAACTTTGTAAAGTTTTTGTTTAAGGATATATGCAATTGGCACTCAGCGACAAACATTTCAGAGTTAATATACGATTTATATTTTGAAATTATTATAATTCTTGTACAGATGCTGTTTATTTTCCTAATCTAAGATAAATGTGCAAACATCAAACTGATAAATACACTCCAAAGAAAAATTGAATGATAAAAGGCAAATAACTAAAAATGAAAAATTTAAATGATTGGTTTGGGACATATTTTCCAAAATAGAAATTTTCCTTTTTTTTAGTTGGTTTTTTATGTTTACGGTTTCGTTTATTTTTGTGAATTTCGATCTTATCAATTTACACCATTGCCACAGAAAAGATAACAATATAAGGCAAGAAATAAGCAATTTATTGGGTCACATTTAATATAAAAAATTTAAATTATTTTTTCTTGAGCTTTGTTTTGTGATTTTTTAAATGGATTTGCTTTTTACGATTTAATATGTGGCATGTGGTAAATTTTTTGATGACGTGTAATGATTTATACGCTTCAGAGTATTGTATATTTAAATTGTGTAAAGAATCAGATTCGGATTTCTAGTTTAACAAGATCTTCCATATTTAGAGTAAAACCAATTAGACGTCGTTTATTATTTGAATAGGTTTACAGAACGAAAAAAAAATATTTTGGGAATGCTGTTATTTGATCTCATAAACCTACAGAAATTAGATGAAAACGATACAAAATACCAATATGAACTTAAAAGCCGTGAATTTTTCGCTCAAATTTTGAACACTTGTAATTTGTTTTGTTGTGTCGAATAACATCTCGCAAATTAGCTTTAGGAATATTATTTGAAGCTCGTCCTACTTTGGACCCCAACAGGCTTCGTGGCGACCGTTATTGTCTCAAAGTCAATAAATTTCGGAAAAAACTTGTAAGAAATATTTTTCGGAGACGTGGGTGGATAATGACAACATTGTAGAAATTCCAAATTTCGATAATGTCATTCAATATAAAAGGCCAAATATAAGAGCAATGGCGTTGTAATCTCCCATAATGTAAATAATGGAACACGTGTTGTCACCCCACAAATTGACATCAATGCACTTCAACTGGAATCCTTGTCGGTTCAAGTTTTTAAAGTGGGAGAAATAGGTGCTTGTGAAAGCAGATTAGACCATGCCGCATTTGCAATTATTGCGGCGATTAACATTTCTCCCAACCAATCGATTGAAAATATTATTCAATTTATCCACGAGAATTTGATATAGTATACGTCAAAAGTATCGCGGGATTTCAATGTGAATTTTGCATTAGATACGGCGCTCCCTTTCATTCAATTCCTCAGTACAGAATTGAATTTAAAAATGTGCAGCAGTCGTACTGAATCGACAACATGATCAAAAACTGTTATCGACGCAGTCTTTCAACGATATGTTGATAGAATTCAAACTAGAGCAGTCCTTCGTGTCCTATTTTACTGACTGCATTCATCTCTCTCTCGCTGCTTAGATTTCGGTAAGTTTCACTTCTACTTCATGTGAACTGCACACAATTTTTTTTTATTTAGTTACCTAAATTTAGCATCAAGTTTGTATGAAAAATTTATATTAGCTCGAGTGACATACTGAGCTTAACACAACATCCCCAATAGAAAACTTATGATTTTTGCCTTACAGAAAAGTATGAAAAAAAGTTTGAGATTCAAAAATATTTTGTTCGTTAGGTTGGTGGTTTCCTTATGAAAAATGTTATCAAACTTTTAACTTTTGCCTTATGAGAAATACAATGAAGTTAACCGCGTTTTGGATTTAATCCCAGTTATTAATTATTATGATTCAAATGGAATGATATCATTAATCAATACCTCTTGATACGTATCAAAATATAAAATTCTGACTAACATCATCTTTTTGTGGAAGTTAAAAATTAATATGTCAAAATTTTGTAACATATAAATAATGATGAAGTAAGGTTCAGTTCGAATTTTCTTATTTCTATTGGGTATGCTCTTCATAAGGTAAAAGTAAAAGCCAAAAGATACAAGGAAAAAATTTTTGCATTTGGGATGCGGTGTAATAAATAAATAAATCTCAAAAATCTTGATGGACTTAAATGAAATTTACACTTAGATTCTAAAGCATAATCACTGACTGAAATTATGTAAGACTTTTTGTCCCTGTTTTGAGTTGTGACACTTTTCGTATTATTTCAGTTTGACATTTCTTGAGCAATGCGTTATGCTCGAATTAGGCGATTGCATTTAAATTAATGATTAAAGCTATTTTAATACGTTTTTTATTTATTTAAACATTTATGTGGCTGTCAATTTTTCAGTAATATCTTACATTTTTGGCTTAAACATTATTTGTGTTCTGATTTGTATTTTGTGTGTCAATCCAAAAAATATTTTTGCTGTGTTTTTTACAACATTACTTTATATATACAATGATATATGAGCCAATTGCATAAATTTACCCGATTTAATATTGTTGGTTAGGCCAACAACTTCAGATACATCGGCAGGATCAATAAAAAAATTGCTAGCAGTGTTTTATGTATTCGATGTTAGTCCGAAAAGTGATTCACAAATTTATTAGTTGATTTTCAGTCATCAACAATATCAAAAAAGTGTTTTGCGAAGTCATCAAGCGCAGTTATCAAGGATCATCTTTATTACATATTTTACACTAAGCGCTTATTTATTTTTCCATGCCATTAAATTCAATAAATGCTGTAAAATCCAGGGCTTTAGTTTGTCTTTAGATTTATTTCGATGTCGTTCCTCTTTTATACAGGAATCAGAAATAGATTTAAATGCTAGAATAAGCCAGAACAAATTGACAATCGGGCCAATTATTACAAGAAAACAACAAACAACAAACAAAATGATTTTACTACCAAATGCAGCATGTTAAATAGTTATGGCACTGTTGTAAAAAATCCACAATTCACTTTTAATATTACGCTAATATACTGAGGGTCGCAAATTTGAAGATTATCCACAGAAGCAACTACTTAATTTTTTTGTCAAAGCAGTTCTCAATAAAAGTAGAGTATTACGAGTTCCTTATGGGGATTTCAAATAAAAAATGCAAAAAAATTTGAAGACATCAAAAACCATTAATCATCGCTTAGTGAAAGTAGATTTAAAATATCAATAATGAAGTAGTACCTAAAGTAACAAGATACTTATTTCTATTTTGTTTCGACAAAAAATGAATCTGTCACAAAATATAATTTGGAATAAAATGAAAAGTGACTTATTTAAATAAGTTGGCACCTACACCGAATTATTTTTTGGCACAGGCTTACTGCCGTAAGGCACTTTGCAAAAATAATTACTTGAATATAAGTCTACACAGAAAACTCTCCAAAAGTGACGTGTGGCTAAATGTAATTGTCCTTGAAGAAGCGATTATAATAAACACCTAGAAATACTTTATTTCTCTGTTTTAAAGCAAAGAACTTCCGTGAGCTTTATGCTAACGCTTTATGCTAGGAGAAATTTGTTTGAAAATTTTCTAATGTAAATTTATCCAGAAAGACTCCGTTCGCCAAAAATTTAGGCCGACCTTTGACCATATTACTGTCATCTGAATTTACTATAATAGAATATTGAATGAACTGGGAAGACCCTTTATCTCTATTGCGTTGGCTTGTGTTTAGCCTAATCGGCAGGGCTGTTGAATTCTGTGTACCACTTTGTTTGTCAACCGCAGTGAACAGAAAAATTCTAGCACAACACATATCGTTAACATATAGTACGGAATGGCTTTTCTTGTATTCTATGCTGATGTTCAGATCAAGTAAATGCCATATACCGCTACATCTGCCAGCTCTTGTGAATCGAGAAATTATAATCAATATATATTATTAATGTTCAATCGAACTGAACGAAGAGTATTTTGATTTTCTGAAACTCCGCTTAGAAAATTTTTGGTACCTTTTCTTAACACGACAGTCGATCAATATACTACTGTCATCTGTCAAACGACACCATACTAAATTTCAGTCCAGCTTCCAGGTTAGTTTTTATTTGGCAGCCAGTTGTATTACTCGTGTTTCTCAATAAAATTGAAAAAGAGCAATATCGACCGGTAATTCGCTTTTTATTTTTGAATGGAAAAACATGCGAAGGAATAAAATCTAAGTTGGATGCTGTCTCCAATAAAAACTCTCCACCATCTTTGACAACCGCGAGGTATTGCATTGTTATTGATGATGAGTACCCAGGTCGCACGACAGGCGTTGTTACCCAGGAAATCGTTGAGAAGGTCTACGGTACTTATTGATCGACCCTAGTATATGAGCAAAATTAACTTTGTGCGCTGGTGTGATAATTTTATTTTTTAAGATTTGTCGATTGATTTATTCTTGCTTTATTTTCGTAGTAAAATAAAGCACAGTAATTATGAAAAATGTTGATCTCGAGATTTTGCAGATTTATCACTCGCTATATCGTCGAAGTAGAAAAACAGTGCGGGTTTTAAAAAGTCTCTGGGCTTATATGGCTTCGTGCAGACTAAATGTATGTATAGCTTCTCTATACAGGCCAGGCGAATTTTCTAATCGGAATGAAACTTAATACTTAAGCTTTTCTCATAAATTGGAAGATCCCAGAGATTTTTGGGTCAAACCAGTCCATCCGAAGTGGCACCGTTCATATACTATTGGAGCTTTCTAGTTTTTTGCAAACAATTTGAACGTACGGAAATGACGAGCTTTCATAGAAAAAGTGTTTTACCAAAATTCCAGGAGATTCGAAAAAAGACTATATACCTAAACTTTTCCATTAATTGGAAGATCCTTGGAAATCTGTGTACCGGAAGCGGCAGCTTTAATGGGTGGTTTTTGAATTTTTGCAATGATGTTGAAAAATTTTAAAATTTACGAAAAACGACAAATATTTTAATAAATTTTCAATTATCATGGATTGATCCTGCTGTTTTCCTGAAATTCTGAAAGTATAGGGATAAGCCAAGTTTAAATACGCCAAATTCATTATCTGTCTCTATCATTTAAATATAAGTGCCTCAGATAGAATTGTAAATTCACACTAAATTTTGAACAAAAAATAAAAATTTTCGATAAGTTTAAAATACTGGTTAGAAATCCTTAAATGTATATCGGGAAAATGTCGATGTTATTCAATAAATTAGCAATGTTTGCTTAGATTAAAATAATGATACCAAATACGTTTAGCAAATGAATATTTTATACATTTCCAACGGAATAAGTCTCAAATATTGCTCATGATTAACTTATCGTAATTGTGTTTATGTTGAGAAAATCACAAAAACTAACAATCGACAAATAAAATGAAAACCTTGTATATACATCCTGATTAAGTTTATTTTGATCCTTTTCGGGCAATGATTTTGCCAACAAAAAAAAATGTCAATATAATTTTCAATGTATATACTCGTATCTGCCCAAATTCTAAATTCTATTTTAAAGATAATTTTATTGACAGGAACATTATACAGTTTTCCACATCGAACCTAACACATGATACCTAATATATAACACAATTAAAATGGTAAACATCCTAATTATTTCATTTTGAAATTCACAATGGATTCCGTTAGATTTAGGGAGAACGAAAGTAAATCGAAAACATTTTGTTTAAAAGAATAATTCGGGTTATCCTTTTTTCCGCATATTTCCTATATTTTGATTCTTGGTACCTGAATTTTCCAAATATAAATAAAACGCAGTGAGGCACATACATATATGATAAACCGGATAATATTCTATAGGATTATGATTGAATCCCAAGATTTGGCACAAATTGAATTTTATCTATATATGGAAGTAAAATTCAGCAGAATTTATCTAATATTAGATACGATACTGCAAACGTGTATCTATGTATATGAGCATACATACATATATAAATCATAAAAATGTGCCAATTTATTAAAACGTTCGTGGAGAATCTTGTATAATTTGTAAGTTCCTACTGTGTTACCCCAAATACACAATTCACATATAAGATACAGTAGATTTCTCGTTAAAAATTTCATTCATTTCGTTTTTAAGCTTCACAGTTTTTCACTTACTACTAGTATTACTATCGTTCTAATACTGGAAAGCATAAAAATAAATATTCCCACTAGAATTATGGTTCTGGTATTTCATCTGTGCTATGTTATTTTCATTTTTCATCGGAAGAATAACATTTTCTTCGTTCCCCCTCTCATTTATGCTTAAACGTAAAGCAAAAAGTACTTACCGGAAAGTTTTCGTATGATATTTTTATTTCGCGCTGGTGCGGCATATAATTTTATACATGATAAATAATAATAACCCTTTAGGGATAGTTTGCTATTGTAACGAATAATTTTTCTGTTCTTTTTTTGATTCTGTCATTGTCACGTCATAATTTTTCCTTTTTTTGTAAAAGATTTTCCTCTTGTGTTCCTTTTATAAAATATTATTTTTCTTTTGATTATTTACATATGATGGAGTTGCTTTATGGTATGGAGGAGAAAATATAAAAAGCTTTCCAGTAAATTTAGATCGACTGTATGGTGTTTTGATGTTAGTCACATGAGAATATAAACATGTTATTATAATGCTAGATGATGTTGTTTGTGTACAATCTGCGTTGAACACGTTCGACTCGATTTTATAATATAAGAAAATGGAAAAATAAATTAGTTCGATTCATTTCAACTCACGTTCCACACCAGAGAACTAAGTGTTGTTTAATAAATACACATACATTATGTGAGTGTATATGTATAATGGTTGGATTATAATATTGGTATGGTATGTGTGTGGCTGCCGGATAAAGCAGAATACAACAGTTGTGGACAAAATTTTGGTTTACCTTAAATATTTATTTTTGGCAAATGATTTCATATTGACCCAATGTATAATGAATAAATACTAATTGTCCACTTGCTTGATTGATAGCAAGTTTCATATGGTAAAATTTAGTATTTGCAATCTGTGGACTTTGAAAATTTTATAGGGATACAAATAACTAGTTTTTGCTATAGAGGTAGAATATGAATATTCATTTTTGGTATCTAGTTTATCAACATATGCTTTCCGAATTTACTTACAACGATTGTCAAGACGAGCCTTGCTATGATTTGTGCCATTTATCAATTATTGGTACAATTCACTCTAAACAGTAATTTAATCAAGAATCTAACATGTTACGAGAATTTATTTATTCCTGAAGTTGTTCTTGTCCAACTGAATCCAATATTTGATATCAGAGATATAAGTTTTATAAACGTTTGAAATATGTATTTTCGTATATGTATTTTGTACGTTCATTCATTTGATGTAAATTTGTATATTCTCGTATGTTGGTATTCAGTGTTCAATTTTTGGACGTATACATTTTATCGATGGCAATAGAATAAAAATGACATAAACGAGAACGACTATGGACACATTCGTACATGCAAGGCATATGTATACGAGATAGGAACTAGTACTTGAATTTGTAAAAATCAATTGTCCAAAAGTTATTTAAATATTCAGGATCTTTCTGAATTGTTCAACAAACAATTTATTTCGAGATGAATCTCTTTCTATGTGCCATATATTCAAAGGTTGTCATTGTTGTCAAATAACTTTAATAGGCAAAATTTATCTCATTTAAGTATTTAGTGTTATATGTACAGGAGGTATGGTACTTATTCTATCGTTTCAATATGTACGTACATACAGCAGCATACATGCTACATACTTTATTCTCAAGAGATAATATGTTGAAATTTTATTTTTTCGATCATTTGGAATTTTTTATGGTATATTTCAAAGTTTTTATGAGGGATGTATACGTTTATGGTTGGGTCAATCAGATTTTGGTACATTTGGTAGTTAAATTTTGATTATCTACTTAAATAATTTATCCTTACCAAATTTTCCGGTTATTTTGATAACCAACTTACTAACTAATGCCACAGTCAAAAAAAAATAAACACACAAAAAAATAATTGAAAATTTTCTGCTGTGTTGGGTTTAATCTAAAAATCACAAAAAATTGTGTCAAACCCTTGCTCGTGTAAAAAATATGTGAAAACATAATTTTGTTAAAATATAACAAGATAACATGATAATGGTTATGGTGGTAACAAGGAACAATAATAATCATTATGACTATGGTGATCAACAGTAACATAATATTTTTACATAATTACGATGCTTTTACGGAATCATAATAATAAACATTATGGGTAAATTGTTTGTGCCTTTAATGTGAAATGCTCTTGAGTTTTATTTGCACTCCAGAACCCTTTATTCAGTGTTTCATTTATATGTTGATTTCATATGTAAATAGTGAGTTACCCACACTGCAGCAGGGTAATTTGAATCTCAACTATAATATTTTTGAAAGACTTAACCGATTCAATTTGTACTTATCATAGAAATGTGATTTTCAAACATTTTTAATCATGTTTGGAACGAGAAAAAAGAAGTATTCCTCAAGACATACAAGTACTCTATTGGAAACGAAATACACTTACGGTTCAAAAATCAGACGTTTATAATTACAGACCGGTTGTACAATTTTCTTGTATTTCTAAGCTGTTTGAAAGTATCGTGTATAGCTCCCTGTACTTTTATTGCATTGCAAACCGTTGTTTTCTGACAATCAGCAAATGTTCAACATACCTTTATAAATATTTTGCCGCTTGTTAATTTCAAAATTTTTCTGTAATGTTACTGGTTAAACAAGCATATCAATTGTTTATAATTCAAATGAATTATATTTAAAAAAAAAACAGTAATTCTGATGCAGACTCTCCTAGAAACAAACTATTTGATACTTCCGATTACATATACCTGTCACGTATGCTTAGTGTCATCGTGGTTTAGTGGTTTAATTGGTCTATTAACCAATGAACTTATCATTATTTTTTTTAAATAGAACTACGTCTGCCATTTCTACATAACTTTAACCAATCTTTACTTAACTTTACTTAACTTTACTTAACTTTACTTAACTTTACTTAACTTTACTTAACTTTACTTAACTTTACTTAACTTTACTTAACTTTACTTAACTTTACTTAACTTTACTTAACTTTACTTAACTTTACTTAACTTTACTTAACTTTACTTAACTTTACTTAACTTTACTTAACTTTACTTAACTTTACTTAACTTTACTTAACTTTACTTAACTTTACTTAACTTTACTTAACTTTACTTAACTTTACTTAACTTTACTTAACTTTACTTAACTTTACTTAACTTTACTTAACTTTACTTAACTTTACTTAACTTTACTTAACTTTACTTAACTTTACTTAACTTTACTTAACTTTACTTAACTTTACTTAACTTTACTTAACTTTACTTAACTTTACTTAACTTTACTTAACTTTACTTAACTTTACTTAACTTTACTTAACTTTACTTAACTTTACTTAACTTTACTTAACTTTACTTAACTTTACTTAACTTTACTTAACTTTACTTAACTTTACTTAACTTTACTTAACTTTACTTAACTTTACTTAACTTTACTTAACTTTACTTAACTTTACTTAACTTTACTTAACTTTACTTAACTTTACTTAACTTTACTTAACTTTACTTAACTTTACTTAACTTTACTTAACTTTACTTATCTTTACTTAACTTTACTTAACTTTACTTAACTTTACTTAACTTTACTTAACTTTACTTAACTTTACTTAACTTTACTTAACTTTACTTAACTTTACTTAACTTTACTTAACTTTACTTAACTTTACTTAACTTTACTTAACTTTACTTAACTTTACTTAACTTTACTTAACTTTACTTAACTTTACTTAATTTTAAATGTACGAGTATGTTGATTGAATGATTAATACATTGAAGCATACCCGTTTTAGAATTTGTAGAACGTTTTAGAATTTGGGTTTTTTTGTTTGTTTTGTTTTTATCCATGCCATCTGTTTTGGGGCCGAAGCACTTCTTGCTCTTTCGCGGTTTATTTTTTCCGTCTTACTTTACGCATCACCTGCCAAATCGAAAACGTATGGCTATAAGGCCGATTTAAGACCATCTGCATATTGCAAGCTCCATGACAGTCTATACTGACATCGAAGATGGGTCGGCCCATGAGTTTTGCACTCCGACAGGGGGTCATAGATGTGTTACATTTCATCCCCGATCGTAATCGGTTATGAAATTTCACTTTTGCATCCTGCCCCTATCGGGATTCAAACCCGGTACCTTCCGATCCAAATGCCAAAGCTTTAACCACTGTGCCAGTTGGTCGGTGAATTTGGGTTAACCCAAACGCGTTGTCCCGAACGATTGTAAATAATATTGACAAAGTATAATGTCGGATATAACAAACACATACTTCCCATACAAATTTATTTATATTTCATTTGTCTTTTTGGTTTCGTTTATTATTCGCGCTTAAACATTTTTAGATTTTCCGGGTATGCTGTTCCCCCTCGATTCGCAATTCTCACTTCTCATTTTCTTGACTTTTCCGTTGGTTAGAGTGTTTATATTAATTTATCTCTAACAATATTGAACTTTTATTGCTACAGTGCGATATTTTTGTTGCTGTTATGATTATATTTTATTTATCCTAAAGCTTATATTTATTCGCAAACCCAGCCGCTTTGTGGAAACAACAAACGGCAAAAAGCTCATAAAATAAAAATAAAACATTTTCTTATACATTTTTTGTGTATTTTCTTGATAAGAGAAAATAAAATATTTTATTTTAAGAAATAAATACAACATAAAATGTGGGTGTGTGTATCTGTATCGGTAGATATAAGAAAAATGTTTATGATTAACTTGAGGGCCCTCAATTTCCTATCTCAGTGGGGCTTTGATAAGATTTGATGATGATTAAATTTTTTGTGATTTTCCAACAAATGTGTTATTAGTTTTCTAAACGGATATTAATAAGTTTTCTGTATATATATATAGTGTAGAATTCGACTACACAAACGTGAAGGACGGTTGCAATAAGCACCTGGCAAGTGGTTCTACATATGAAACTAAAATTCACTATACAATTTTTAAATTTAAACACACACGAACAATAGTACGTTTTCCAAACTTAGTTTTCTTTAAAAAACATACTCATCCTTATTAAACGGTATACCTCACAAGAAAATTACCAAACAGAGCAAGAAAATCTAATTTTCTGCAAATAATATCAAAAGCTCATGCTAAATGAATTTGTTAAAAATAATAAACTTAAATTGTTGATATTACATTTGATATTTTTCCCGTCGTATAAAATTATCAGTACGATGAGAAAAGCGAGGCGAAGATATTTCCGTTAGGTTCACAATTTTCATTCTTGTTCGTTTGTTTTTTACTTTTCGCGTTATGTTTTATGGTTTTCACTTTTTATGTTAAAAATTAACATACAAATATGTTTTTTATTTTATAGACAAATTTTTATTGTTTTGACATTAATACGAGTATCTTTAAATTCAGAGTGAAGTTAACAGTTAAGAATTGCAACCAGGCAAAAATGGTAGAGGCGTCCTCTAAATCTAGAACGAGCATAGTTTAATTGCTACACATACGCGTAATTTAAAATATTTTAGTTCTTGTGAGACATTCACAACAAAATTAAAAAAAAAACCAAAAGGTGGTTTTATAAACATTGGTTTCATTCTATTGCCTTGGAATTACTTTTTTAATTGGTGTCCATAATTTGACGACAATGTGAATATCATTGTTTATCGATACTTGGATCTGACAACAGGTTAATTAGCAAAATGTGTTTTATATTAGTTTTGTAAATTTTTAAGATGGCGGATTTTTTTATATTGTTTTCTTTTGCTTTAATCCTAAGAAGATATCCAAGCAGCTTCCCTGTGGAGAACTGTAACCATTAGTATCGCTTCGAGGTTAAAGTTTCTCGTAAAGAATTTTTAAATTTTTTTTATTTTCCCATTTGTTACAAAACTGGTTTCTGTTTCTGTTGCCATGTACTATTTTCTAATGGTTTGCGTCTGATATCCTTTGGAAATTGTACGTAGTTTACAATACTTCTTCTTGTCCCAATTTCTGTTTAAAGCTTTCAAAGTAATTTGGTTTATTAATTGTGATTCTGAACGTAAATGCGTTTTGCGAAATAGGTTGAAGTCAGAGCAATTTTACTTTCTTAGCAGTAGATTTTTATTGTTTAGGGTGACCACCAACAGATGAAATATCAGATTAATGTAAAGACTTTTGGTGTTGTTTCCAATACTGGCCGACCACTATAAAGGATCGTAATATTTTAGCTTGTGATGTCATTCGGGATTGGTAACAGACATATAGGTTGTCACCAGTCACTTGAAAACTGTGCTCCGACATTCTATTGCCGCGATGCAAACTCGACCGACAGATCCTAGATTCGTTTCGATGATCCGGTAGCGCAGTCAGTTAGAAAGTGACATGTTCTCGTGATGAAGAAATCGATTTGATCGTTGGCAGAATCGTTAGCGAATCTCAACCACTTTGCGCGGTGGTAGGTGCGAGGTAGGTGAGATTTATTCCGATGACCATTGTATTGAACCAATGATGCAGTGACGTTGTGTCACTTTATTATATGCAGAAATAAACAAAATAATATTCTTTTATCATATAAAATTAAAATTTCACTAAAATAGTTAAAGAAAGTTGATTGCCTTTATTTTTTAATACACATTTTTATTTTTCATTTACCTTGAGAATTTTTCTGTTTTAGAATGTCAAAAATTTAAAAAATTATTTGTTATGATTTTTTATAAAATGCAAATTGCTTGCCTGTACAATTTTTACGACAATCATTCTCAATCAAAAAATTATCCATATACAGTTGTATGAAGCACACAGCAGTAATAATAAAATTCAATCATCTAAAAAACAATTGAAAATAATGATAATCGCAAAACATTATCGGAAACATAAAAAACGAAACGCTAGTAAAAAGTGAGGAAAATAATTGAAAATCGAAAACCCAAAATAACTTTTTAATCAATAAATCAAAAAAAACGAAACTTTTTTTTTGTTGTTATAAATCGATTTTAATGTAATATTTGTTGTTGTCTATATTCTGGCATTTCTCCATTACATCTCCAACTATAATATTGTACTCCGCATACTGAGCCTTTTACAGAACAAAGCATACGTATAGCATAGAAAAAAAATAATTCACAGCTTTTTTGAAATTTGGAATGGAAAAAATCAACCAATAATAAATAAAAATAAAAACAAAACGTATATTATATTCCATGAGTATATAGGAAGTTCTCGTAGCTACCGTATTTTTTTATTTTTCGGCAACCTAACAAAATGAACGATACTCTGTGTATCGTTTGCTACATTTTTACTCATGTAGATGAAGCGCAGGAAAAATATCAAAAACAAGAACAACAAAAAAGGTAAGCTCTCAGGGGAGCAACTAGTTTTATTTATTTATGTTGCTCTTTTCATTGTTGTTGTATACAGTTCCTCCTTTTTGCAAAAAAAATCGTTCGGAAGAAATAATAGAATATTTATAGAAGATGTTTTATGTTTACCAAAGTATAACTCATTGTTCTAGAATATATGAATAAAAATAATTTGCATATACACAAATCATTTGGTGTGGTACCTACCTACAATATTATCACGGACGAGGATATATGTGCGGCATCATGATTGTTCATTCGGTTTTAATCATTCTATTCTTAGAATTCGTGTGTAAAGATGTAAATGAGTTTGAGAAAATCATCTATTCCGTTATATATGGATAGCACGTCTTTTAGGGTAATCTATCATACCAAGAGACCTATCAAGTTCAGCATTACATCACATAATAAAGCGATTCTTGGTGTTAAACGAATTGAAGGAACACCGTCTTATTTGGACATGTAAAGTCTATGTAAAGAAGTTGCTATTTTACCGAAATATGGACACTTCAATTCCCTAAACTTTATACCACATTAAATTAATTTTCATTAATTGCGTCCTCTTCACATGTTTTATACAGTTTTCAACATAAAAATTTCCTATAAAAAATAAAATTAAAATTATAGTATTACATTTTCAACTTTTATTTATCAAAACAGGAATATGCACAGAGAGTACAAAAACAAATTCTCTAAAAAAAATCCGTAAATTTTAGGAAAAGTACATGAAAAACTTTTAATTAGTTAGTCTTCCTCCTTTTGATTTCATTTTTGTGTATATGATTGTGTGCTGTTGTGCTACTTAGCTGTGTACTGTGTGCATGCGATACAATAACAAGAAAAATCTGTTTCCACAACTTCAGAATTTTGTTTATTTGAATTTTCAAATTTTTATTTTTATCTAAATGAAAAATTTTACTAAATAGAAAGTTTTAATTTTAATTTTTCTAGATGTATCTCATTTGGAAATGCAATTAAGGTTATTTAAAATTTAAAGATAAAAAGAAAAACGAATAAAATTTTTAAAAAACAAACTATCTAATAGTGAACTGAGAGTTGGAGAACTATTAAACGAAATCTGCTATTGGTTCTGTCATATAAAGTTGGTTATTTTTGCTTGTGAAACTTTTTTAAAATCAGGTGGTGTTAACTGGTTTTATTAGGGGCACCCACCACATAAGGGCATTTCTACTCTATAAAAGTAATAATATTATTTACTTATTTCGATATATGACCATTTTCTAACCGAATTGAATCACAAAAACGATTTGTTGCTATCGCAGATAATCGAAAATTGACAAACAACTCGTCTGAAAATTTTTAAAATTTTGAACTCGTCTTCAACATACATCTGAAACGATCCCCAAAAATAAAATTCAATTCAATTTTTTAAATTGACTCAGTAATAGCGTTACGAAAAAAATAAATAAAATTTTATCGTTATGGCTATAGCACAGCCAGTAAGGAATAAATAAAATGAGAAGCTACACACAATGTTTGGTAGTAGTGCGTCGCAAATTGTTTAAGAGAAATCGGATTAATTTGTCTATAAATATTTATTTGCAAATATACCAGCCAAACGACATCAAATCATGCGAATTATAAAATCTCAATCGAATTATGGTATTTATGTTTTTAATTTAATATGATGTGTGCGGTCTTGATTCTATCATCCCAAATATTGTATAAAAATTTAATAATATACATATAATGAACCAATCAAATATGTTTCGATATTTCGATATTGTTCAAAATAGTCTCCATGAAGATTAATACTTTTTCCACTTCGATTGAGGTACCTCCAAAACATATGCATTTTAACCGCATCAACCGCTTCTTAAGGTGTCGAAAAACGTTGACCTTGCAATTTATTTTTGATTTGCGGGAATATAAAGAAGTCATTGGGTGCCAACATGTGTGAGAAATCGAATTGTCGTGGTGGAAAATGATCATCGGCGGTTGGTTTTCCTTATTTTGCCAAAGACTTTTGGCAAACAAATGGTTGCGTATCATTCACAATTGACCGTTCCACGTTACGCCAATGGAAGGGCATTAAGGTAATTACCTGCCAAAATTTACATTGCTTTTTATCATAATAATTAGAAGTAAATTTTTATAATATGGGGTTTTGAGTATCGAAAATGGTAGGAAAAATTATTTCCAATTTTATTTTGTTTAAAAAAAACCTGTGTGCCAGATAATGCAATTATAAACAAGAAAGGGGAAAAATTGGGCTACAGGTGGTTAACATTGCATTGTTTAATGTTGGCTATTGTGCCAATTATCTTAGATTATCATAGGAATTTCTTTTGAAACGTTTATCTTAATCAAGGACAATTTTTTTTTAAATTTTACAAATTTTAGAAGGTAGACTTATAAAATTAGATCCCCGATGAATCGCCGAATATTTAATTCCTGTTTGCATAAACAAAATTTTCATTTTAAAATAACAATGGATAGGTGGGTAGAATTATGTTTCTCGGCACTCGCGGAGAAGATCTCCCTATAATAAAAAAATGTCTCTAATCGCAGTGTCAAAAATTGGTTATGTGTAGATGCAATAACGCAAACACACTCTGATTAACAGGAAAACCGCTGTATATTGAGACAACCACTGATATAATAAACATAGTAGAAAGAAAATGATAAATGAATTAGAAAAAAAAAAATTAAAACAAAAAGTGGGAAACAATTTTCACAGAATCAGAAAAAATAAGTTTTTGAAAAACAAAAAAAAAATACTTAAAATTTTGAAAATAATAAAACTTGAAAAATATTTCGAAGAAATCTTTTAATTTTATCATTCATCTGATATTGAAAGAGTTAATTAATTTGTTGAAAAATGTTCGTTTGCTTGTTAATGGTGTTGCTTGTTATTGTTGTTATCACATCGAAATTTTTCATTATTTAACAAGTTTTTAGCTCGACATCATTTTTAAGTTAACTTTCATGATAGCTGTATTGAAGTAGATACATTTAAATATTCATTTGATATTTTAATTTGTTCTAGGCACCATGATAATTTAGTCATCTCTTTAGAAATGTTCATTTGAGTTGAAATTATGATTGACTCAATGAAAGGTTTTAGCCTAGTGGGAGATTTTAATCAGTTTTCAAATGTTTTGTGCATTTTCTTATATAAAAGTTTCATATTTCAAAATTATTTTAAGCATGATAAGGTTTTTCAAAAATTATAAAGTTTTATTAATTTTGCTACAATTATTGGAATACAAATATTTTTGTTAAATAAATTAATTAAATACCCAGTAAACTATTATCATTGAATAAACTACTGCAAACTAGGAAGATTAATATAAATGATTATTTTAAACATATTTTAACTAGCAAGTCTGAAAATAATTGGTATTTCGGAATCTTAACTACTTTAATTACTTTCAATTAAGTTCCACTCTCCTATTTAAACATTTTTATTATTTTAGGTTAGGTTAGAGTGGCTGCTATCGCATACATAAATAATGGCCAATTGTGATACCACTGCATCCAATTTCCCCTTACTCCCGCTGAAACCATCCAGAGCTATTTATGTAGCGTAAAATATCTCGGATTCCACAGTCCGCGAGTTCAGAAAGGCTGTCCCTATCGTACACACCCAAGTATTTATGTCTTTTGTATGCCAGTGCCGGACACGAGCTTATGAAGTGATCTAATGTCTCTACCCCCTCTTCGTCCATACAACTTCTACAAAAGTCGTTCGTATCTAGACCCAGTCTTCTCGCATGTTCACTAAAAAGGCAGTGTCCTGTTAATATCCCTACGACCAATCCTAACTCTTGTTTTCCCAAGGATACTAGTGCCTTGGAGCGCCGCAGGTCCAGTTTTGGCTAAACCTGTTTTGCTTTCCTGCACGTGAGAGTATTGGTCTACCTCTCATCTGTCAAGACGATTGCTTTTTTACTGAGAGCTGATTTGAGCGCTGCTATAGGCCTCCCCAGACCTGCCCTTTCCGGCTGCATCTGAAGAATCATACCGTTTTTTTATTTTAAATTAGCCTAAAATGATCAACATCAAAAATTCCAATGATATCGTAATCAGACAAGCCTAATCTATTTCAGATAATAAAATAATTAATTGTTATCGTACTAACTTACTTCACCAACCAAACACTTTTCCACTGAAAGAACTGAACTTCGAATTGAATTTAAATTGAGTCACGATCCTTAGTCAAACAAGCCGAAAAATTGGCGTGAGAACATCTAGTTAAGATTTTTCCTAATAAAAAGATCATAAAAAGGTGATTAGAGTGGTTTAGTATCATCTGATCTTAGAATCTCATATTACTAGACAGAGACCAGTAGTTTAGATAATTACGATCATAAAGATCAATCTTTCTTTCACACAAAATCATTTTTAATCTGTTAAAGGATACGAAAGTTTTTAAAGTACAAGAAAGAACTTATTGTGATTGTTTGGTGTAATAACATTCAGGCGAATTAAACGAGATGTGATTTTTAAATGGGCCTCAGGTACATTCCAAAGTCATTCTAAGTATTTCCTAAGCATTCAGCATGAACTTCAGTGACATTGGTAGACTGTCTAAACCCAAACGATTGTCCCTAGTAAATTATATGATTTTCTAATTGGCTCTACAGGATTGAGATCAGGTCTTTGTTGAGGAGTTTCCAGAACATGTTGAGGAGTTTCCAGAACATTAACATAATTTAATAATATGTGCTTTCTGTTTTGCCCGCAAATTTTCTTTTGTCCGGAAAATTATTCGCATGAGTGTATAAAGTTAGCAATAAATCAACATTGACATTTTTTTAAATTTGCCCTAGATGACGTCATTATATTTAAGACAATTTTAATAAATAAAAACTTTCTTTTAACTTTTTTTTACTTCAACATTTTATTTCAAACACTTCCAAATTTAAACAGAAGGGACATATTAGGTGTGCAAAGTTTCAATAAAGTTGAGTTTTCACCACAAACAAACAAACGCATCTATTCAGAGCAAAACTAGATTATAGAATTTTTTTGTAGGAATTTTGTCCGTTGGATTATAATTAATTGGTCGTTGGAAGACATGTAACCCCAATTTTTAAATTGTTTCCTTATGCATATGTCAAAACGTCTCTAGTCAGCAAAAATATCCAAGTGAAAGAATAGTCAAGGACGATTAAAATTATTATTATTTCAAATAGATTCAAAATAATTATAAATAATTGTCAGTTTTTTATGAACTTAGCCATCCATAATTGTATGTACGTGCAATGTGCATGTAATATTTGCTCTATATTTATCTGCACATACATAATCCTTAGAATTTTCTCAGAATCACAGGAAACACAAATATGGAGAAGACAATTTTCAAAATAATAGAACGAAAATAGGTTGTAATGTATGTACTTCATATGTACTCAAATGTACACATGAAAATGTTCTTACTTACATAGTATATAGGTAAATTAGAATAATATTATATTTGAGATGTGATAAGAATACATAACAGACAAGAAAAATTGAAAATTTTGGATGTAGAAAATGGAAAATACATAATTTAAAGTGCATAATATTACATATAGCTAGTTCGTACATAGAAAACTAAAGAGATAAATAGAATTTATTTTCGAATTTAAACAGAAAAATAAAAATCTCCAGAAGACTGATGTTTAGTTTTGCTACCAACTTTTTTATGGTATTTTCTCGTTTTCTGGTAAACTTTGCTTTCAATGTATATTTATATTGCTACTAACTATTTGAACTTTTAAACAGTTTAAAATGTGGATTAATTTTGTTGGATCTGCACAATTAATTCAAAATGGTACAAAGAAAAGTTTACTTTATTTTGTTAATGCACTGTTTTAACGTAGAGAAGTCGACATACGGTAATTGACCTAGTTTTAGCAATTTAAACTAGTATTTGAAACTAGTAAAGTTTCATTATGCTACTATTTAGTTAAGTCCGTTACATTTTTGTTCATGTGAGTGATATCATTTTTGTTTTTGGTCCAGCACCTCAGTTAAAGCAATTAAATGCAATTACCAAAATTATTATGTATGTTACTCACGCGTCTAAATATTGCAAAAAAATTTAATAATTTTAAAAAAATTTAATTTTTATTGATACCTTTAGCCCAAAAATAAAAGCTCTGATTGAAATACATTTCCATATGTACATAATGATTATATATATAATGATTACAAATTATGTCATAACATTCCATATATGTACAAACTTTTATCCTTAATGCTACTTATACAATGTACTGTGCACCTACCTACTAGCGACTCTTTCTACTTTTTCTTCTATTCGACTCTGGTATAATAAAATCAAACTTTATAAAACAAAAAAAAAAAAAAAAAAAAACAAAGTCGAGCTTTTAAATATTTTTTTTAGTTTTTGTTTTGTTTGCTGAAAGGAAAGTTAAGTTTCAATATCCACTTGAGAATGATTATTATTATTTTATCTAAGTGTCTTCTTTATTTTTTACTGTACATTATCTTCTTTTTCGCCATTGAACGTTTTTTTTATTTTATTTTATTCGCTTTAAGTTTCCTTGTTTGGTGTTTTTGCCGACTTTTCACTTTGATGAGAGTTCATAGTAGACATATTCCTGTAATGAGATTATCAAATGCGATAAGAGATGCGACCGAAAAAATTATGTTTAAATTCCTGTGCTTGCATTAATCTTGTAGGCTACATACATAATATTGGATGGCATATATAGGAACGTGATTTATTTGATGTTTCACTCAATTAGCATTTCGTGTGTTTCGTTTCGAGTCTAATTAAAATATTGTGATATTATATTTACATCCCACAGGAAATCGATGTTATGTTATAATCGTCTATTGGTCTAAGATTCTGTAGAAAACTCATAAGGTTTTAGCGGAAAATGAGCAGCTATGAGCAGTTCAAAATATAAATGAAGCAGAACTTAGGTGCCACTGCCGTTTACTTTAGAGGTTCGTTCAGGATAAGAAAGTTATTCGACATAGTTTCTATTTTTTAGCATAGCTTACTGAAAAGAACGAAAAGCCTGGCAAAGGAGTATTTTTTGAAAATTAAGAGGAGAATCTTAATCTAGAACAAATCAATTAACAAATACACAAATAGTCTATATTGGTGTTAACTCTAGTATTTAATATTATTAGTCGTAGTCGCAGCTCACTGGGATTTTGAAAGCAACATGTCGTATGGCTTTTACGCATTTGGAATTGGCAAGCCTTTATTTTGGCCGGTCATCACGCTCTTGTTCCTGTAGTTAACATAACAATCTATACTTTTAGAAAATTGTACTAATCGCCGTGATTTCAATTTAATTCTGTTCATATGCATTTGGGGATTTTATTGAAATTATTGGTGAATTATAAGTATTTATTATTTTGTGAAATTTAACCTTAAATCTAGTGCTAACTTTAACAAATTTTTTGTATTATATTATTTTAAGATGTCCTTAAACAAATTCCGAAAAACGATGACGGTGATTTAAACACTACATAGTGATTCGATGGCGGACATTTAAACATTGATTCCAAATTGACTATCAAACACCCCATTTTGAGAGAAAATTGCAAGAAAAATTAACAGAAACATTCTAGCATGAAACTTTTACGATGTTGTCCGCGTAACGGAAACGGTTCAAAATTGTCTCTATCACTAACTACCGGCTAAACGCCCGGAATAGAATTTGAAGTGGATGTGTTGCGTGTGGTATAGCTAGTACGAATGATACCTTTCTTTGTTAAAAGCGTCTCTTGCATTATAGGGTATTTTAGCCTAAATCTTCTTCGTCGCTATGAATTTCGTACTTTAACGTCATTATCTGATAGCTTCGAATTTACGATATTCAGACTTGAAGCTGACTCACTTCAACTTCTTTTAATTGGAAGAGTTACTCTTAAATAGATATAGTTGTGACCAGTAATCCCTGCCTAATTAAATCTTCGGAACAGATTTCGGTATTTCCGGGTATTTCGAAGAATGTGAATGAAACTTATTTCCTCTTCTTGGGTCATATACCAGTCTATAGTCACTTTAATCTTGGTCAGGTTACATTAGATAATGGGAATCAAATTCTCCCAAATCCTAAATCGTTTATTGATCAGCCAGTTTCATAAACGCGTCTAATTAGAACTAAGCGAGTACTGTTTTAATCCAATACCTGCGAAATCCTAAAAGTTAGGATACTAAGCTTCTAAGCTTAGTTTATCGTGCGCTTATTAGGTTCAGGAAACTAGATGGAGTCTTTCCGATATTCTTACATTATCTACTTCATATCCTAAATTATATTTTTACAACCTCAATCGTCCTCGTAAGTTGGAAAGCAGTCCTAGTTGCACGTATTCCAGCAAATAACAACCTTTCTCAGATGTCCGATCTATAGCTTATCAGAATTTTGCATTCGTTGCCGTAAGTATGTCAGCGGTTAATGAAGCATCGAATAGCTCCATTCTTAGATGGTACAATGAACCTCCACCACAACCAGCCTGGTTTCAGTAAAACTCACAGCCAACCACTTCTATCATTGGCCTCCGTATGGGGATATTGACAAAACTATGCTACCATATTGTAAACCTGTTGAATTTAGCAAAGCTTCTTTTGATAGCGTTAGACTCGTTGTTTAGCTCAGCTATATATACCATCCGGTTTTACTTGACAGATCTCAATATGTTACTATTCGTGGTGAAAGCTCCCCATCCCTACCATCATCTAGAAATCCCACAAGACATAATCTTAGATAATAATCTTATCGATCATAATCTTCGAGTCCTTTCCTGTTGAATTTTTTTATAAATGACCATCAATCGATATTAAAGTATATTCTCGTTGATCTATTCGTGGATGATGTTCAGATTTCTAACTAGACCAATATATCTACTTTTTTAGAATGTGTCTCTGACCTAATGAGGATCTACTAGCCGTTTCTGATTGAGCCGCAGCAAAACAGCTTAGGTTTAAATCACCTCTTTTGGTTTTGATCTGATTGACAAGCTGTTAAGCTCCGAAAATTTGGTTATTGTGCTTGCTGGGACGTTATGTTATTGTGATCCACAAATAGTACCTAAATCTCTCGTTCTAACCTATTTTCAGGTTTGAATGAACTGGATTATCTTTTGTTTAGAAAAGTAATAAATCCTTGAATTGACTGAGTGTTTCATTGAATTATGACTGATTTTGCGTTTTGTATGTGAAAGAGGCAGTTACTGTTGTATCTATAAATAAATGAATCAATGGCGCAGCGAAACAATTGCTGTTACACATAGGAATGTTTACGAATAGTAACGCCATTTTAGCAGTTGATTACTTCATAGAGCAAATCACAAACGAACTACGAAGAGATGCTAACTCTGTTTATACCTAAACGAGAAGTGGCCTTAAAACTCAGTGAAACAAAAACTTCACTAACAAAACTCTTTACTGAACATTCAACAAATTCCCTGTGCAAACACAAATATTTAGCCATAATTAGAGGCTATGCTAAAATGGAAAGCGCATGACAAAAAATAAGAAGAATATTTAAACGTCTAAGTCATAAAAATGGAACCTGTCATATGGAAAGAACTGATCAATCGATACATAATAAATGGCTACCATAGGGTGTCCCAACAAGAGCGCCAGATTTAATTCTAAAGAAAAACACATTTGTTTTTCAATTAAGCAAACATTTTTATTTCTACATAAAGAAAAATAGTTCCGATTATACGTTATATAACGTGTTATTATACAACATCAGACAAATGGCCACCACGAAACCTCTGGCTCAGGGCTATTCTTTTGTTGAAATTTTCAATAACGTGCTCACATTAATACGGCCCAATTACTCCGCCAGCCCAAAATGCACACGAAACAGTTACTCGCGGTGGATGCATTGGTTTGAGTATCACGCGAGGATTTTCAGCAAACCACGTTCGACAGTTTTGCTTATTTACGTATCCGTCGAGTTGAAAAGGTGCCTCTGAAAAAGTTTTTTAAAATCCGCATTATTTTGATGATATTCTAACACCCAATCGGCAAATTCACGGCGCTGCGCATGGTACCTTGGTTTGATTTCTTGTACCAATTGAACCTTGTATAGTGGTTCTGGATATGACATTCACGACATTATTTTAAACTTTTTTCGTTATAAAGTTTGGTGGCCGCGCCCGAATGTTAAAGTCACTCCGTCTTATCAATGCACTGTGTTATGTAACATAAGTAATGCGGTCTAAAATTGAAACTCTTTTATGATGAAATAAACAAACATGCAAGAATCAAAGCAGATCCAATTGGAAACGATTAAAATCGTACAATTGTAAAGAAGATTAACCAAGTGAAAGTGATAACATTTAGTTGATAACATTTAGTTTTAAAGTTAGAAAAATAATCTTACTCTTGAACAGCCTAGTATTCAGAGCAGCTATACATTCAATAAAATAATACTTAATCTGTTTAAACTTTGGGATTAACGATTTAAGCATTAAATATTCTACAAATTTTTATCCTGAAATGAAATATTCAAGATCTATTTAGATTGCCCTATTGATCAGTAATAAAGAGCTAGATCCTTTCAAAATAGTCGTATTCCAACATGCAAAATGAATTTTTATTCAACCAAAAAGATTTAAAAGTATATCGAGGTAATAAAATCGCGATTTGTAAGTTATATAACGGTTAATATATTAACTCAACGTTGAAATATTTATGCCCAATCATCTTTACCCTAAATTAACAAGTACAAGTAGTGTGATTTGAAGCACATGCCACTGATTTACATAATTGAGCACTCTATAAATAATTTAATTCCTTATTAACAATTATTATATTTTATGTCATTCCATATTTCTCCCCAAATGTATTACAATATTTTTTCGGGTTCACCAGAGCTGTGTTGTTACATATAATTCGTATTATCATCACCAACATTAACCCACATATAAATCAAAGTGACACAGAAAATATTTTTTCAACACAAAAAACTATCATTAATCATCCAATACGAAATACAAAAAAATCATCAATTTTTCAAAATTAACAACAAAAAACCAGACTGCACTCATGCTAATGATCCTTATGAACCTGATTATTTTGTACACAAGGAGACAATAATTTTATATTATTTTGTTATTATCCTAGATTTTATTATTTATTTATGAAAAAAAAAATTGTTGAATGTCATTTAAATATGTTTGTTATTTTAATTAACAATTTATTAAAAATATCAACAAATTATGTGTCCTTTACTCCTTTTGTCTTTTTGACAACATACATTGTTATAGTATCAAAAACTAACCCTACATAATGTCTACTGCTATCATTTCCATTGTTTTTTAGTTTATCAGGTTGATTAGAAGGGATCCAATTTTTACAGTACAACTTTCAATCACACCCAAGTTAATTTTATGTATGTGGACACAATATACGGAGGCATATTTAGTAGAATTATGATGAGGATATACATCGAGAGAACATAAAAGAGGACACTTTTATTTAAAACTTACTTAATTTTTTTATTTAATGTCATAACCAGAACATATTTGTTGTTGTGTGCTACTATCGTTCAGGATATGTAGGATGAGGTGTAAACCGAGTTATCTTCTGCCTATATCAGCCTGTTTTGAGTAAATTTATCAAAAAGTTCTTTGACTTTGGTTTAATTTTTTGTTTTTATAAAATAAAGGATGATTAATTAACATTTTGTTTATTGTATTTTTAATTTAATTTTACAATAAATTCTAAAGATTATTGGAATTATGAAAAGGAGAGTCTCGTTTACATTTATTGAAAATGAAAATTTAATATTTTTACAGTTATTGCAAATCCATTGTCTATTGAGACTAGAAAGATATACAATCACCATAGCACATTTAAATTTTCATCTTTATGCTAAAAATTAGAAAATTTATGATGTGTTTAATGTGGTACTTCTTGTATGCATAGATATAATATTTATTTGCATATTTATGAATGCTATTAATATTGGGTTTGATTTATTCCATGTGGAACAATAAAATGAAATGCTTCAATTTTGATTTTATCGATAAAGCATAAAAACATTAAAAATAATCTGTTTTATAGATTATGTTGATTTAAAAGATTTTGTACCAATCGTTTAATTTTGATGATTTCCCTAGAATGTCATTTCGGACTACAAACATTTAAGTAATTAATTTCAATGACCCAAGTGATTAGTGATGATTTCTATGGATAGCGAATTAAAATTGTATTGAGTTAAATCAGAGATGTTCACACGATGAGGGAGAGAATGACGTGCTTAAAAGATCTTTGGGGAGTAGATTCCAGAAGGGGGGTGGGGGCGGTTGAAAATCGGACAACCAGTAGTATATCGTGGAAAAGAACGATGCTAACAAAAACAACTCAGCAAGTCATGGGTAGAAATCAAACTTATAGCACTCGAAAGAATTTGGTTGTTTCTCAACAAAGCTCTTTTTTGTGTTTTGACAAATAGATTTTTTTTTAATAGTATGGAAATGTGAAAGCTTAAATTTATGCTAACAAATAACTTTACATTACCACTTCATGTTTGGTCGATTTTCGTCAAAATATCGTGAAATATTAAATCTCTTATCAAACAAATAATCTAATATGTACAACCTGACTTCGATCTCTTAAGCCAAATAATTGTGAAACTCGAAAAGCGCTTATTAGCCTGAAAATTCTAAGATCCCGAAGTATATATGAAACGTTTATTGTAACTAATACATTCCCATCCATTAGACCAGTTATTTTTAAAGTGTGAAAATCTTCTAACAAAACTGAGGCTTTTAAGTAGACTGATTGATCAATTCTCTAAAGTTTCAGAATTGTGTAGATGATAGTTAAAAGGGGTATGACAAACAAAAAAAATTTAAATAATTTTACCTGAATATTGGTTTAACGAGTTATTTTAAAGTCGATTGAAACATTGCGTGAAGGTACTTTTTTAAACGCCGTAACTTATTAATTACAAAATATCGAGTGGGCCAATAAGAATTTTATTCAGCATTTTATTTTAACATCATTTAGAATGACATCGTGGCATAATTTTCCTTTATTCCACCATTATGCTTTATTACCACATCCCTTACCAGCTCTCTAATTACTGTTGGCTTGTTGGGATGGACCTTATTTTGAGACAACCCCAAAGGTGTCAAATCTCCAAGATTGTCAAATCTCATATAATCGGCGAACGCAAGTGAAATGGTCTATAGAGGCCTCACTCCTGGGTTAATTAAATTTGGTAATTAAGGTTAATTACAGTTAGGGTTTTGTAATTATGGTTAATTAAGTTTTGTTGTTTGTGCTTAGTCAACTATTTTGTGTAACATTTGAGTAATGTGATTCTTGAGACATTTTACTGCTTTGCACAATGGCAAAAAAATATACGGGCTGATGATTATATGCTTGAGTAAATGACATAGAAGAACAGAATTAATTGAACAGCTTGAGAAATACAAAAAAAAACGAAAATAATACCCCGGGTTTGCCGAGAATCCGATCCCCTTCCGCTTCAACTAAAAATCAAATTTAAATAAATAGATTAGAACATGGTATACCTTGTTGCTCATGTTTTACATTCAGTAAAAAATTTTCCTTAAACATACGCAGAAGTTAATCTTGTTTCAGGTGAAAAACTTGTTTAACATTTTGTATCGATTTTTTCTATTATTTTAAGAAAAATACTCGATGTGAGAACAAAACGTAACATTTAAGCATTTTATGTCCAATTTTGTTTTCAATTCGAATTGTTCGACTCAGGTTTTCCAAATGTACCAAATGGTGAATCTACACCAACTTTTAAATAAACGTAAATTACATCACAGTTCTTTTAAAGAGACAAATAAAACCTAACCTGTCATTAAATTTACACATAAACAAATTTTCAGATGTGCTTAACTTTCGGTAATCATTCTTTTAATAGTTCTAAGTTACCAATTGGTATGTAATGTGAATTATTAAAAAGATGACCATA
Source organism: Nephrotoma flavescens (assembly GCA_932526605.1). Classification (NCBI taxonomy): domain Eukaryota; kingdom Metazoa; phylum Arthropoda; class Insecta; order Diptera; family Tipulidae; genus Nephrotoma; species Nephrotoma flavescens. Next base: position 326,001,882 of record OW052221.1, on the reverse strand, counting down.
TTGCGGAATTTTCCAAAACTTGAACCTTGTTTCGATTTGAACTCGTCAAAAATTTGGTGGTTAAAATTTTCATTGTTGCATCGCTGTACATATCTTGTATAAGTTCTTATAGTTCTTATTAATTTCTTTGGGATGCTTGTTGGTTTGGGTCTATTGTTATACGAATGCAAGTTCCACATCTAAGAAGTTAACGTCCTTTTCAGAAACCTACTTTTTCTTTCCTTAATTTCAAGTTGATGGTTGGTGAAATTTTATGAGATCATCATTGCTAATATTTTTATGCTCCCAAGCATAGGAGAAATATACGCCGTCAATTTTTCCATTTACTCAGGAAATCTTTCTTGGGAATCGTAGCCAACACTTCTTCCATTTTCTCGGTATGGAATTTAAAACTTCTATTATTATTAGGGCTCTTGCATCGTTGTAGTTATGTCTCCTTTGAATATTTCGCCTGATATATTGTTAAGGTGACCAGTAGAGAGCACTCCTTTCAGTAACCGAGTATTCCTCAAAAATTGTATACTCCTTTTGTGCCCCTTTTAAACATTTTGTAAGATTTAAGTTTATATATAGCTCTACTTAGCCCTTTCGTCTCTCAGCATAAATTCGATACATTGTAGTGCATATATAATCAGAGTCGAAGCAATAGTTTGCAGAGCAGGGTTCAGCAAGTTTGCAGCAAGTGCAAGGTTCAATTGCGATCTTTAATCTCACGAACATTAAATAACATTGGGAATTTTATAGGTTTTTGAAAAATTTTGTTTGAATATGATAAAGGAAACATTTAATTTGAAGTTATTTAAGGTGGGTCTACCGATGTGTGATTCTCACTTCTTTTCCTACAATTTACAACTTTATTAATTATTTGTGGGGTACGTATCTATTTTAAAAAAAAAGTCAATACTATTGCTTTCGGAACTATTCTATTGTATCTCAAAATAATTCTGGAAGCCCGATTCCGTTGCACAATTTAAAAGGTGATTTAACTAAGTCAAAGGTGAACTTGATAATTCAAACTTCTTTTCTATAAGAATATTGGATATACAGTTTGAATTCATCTTCAGATTTGAAAACATTGAATATGTTTTCCACGGAAATACTATCAATTGAAAGTTCTTGTACATGAGGAAACATTAATCAACGATTTGATTTGGTTAAAGTTACATATTGCATTTTTCTGCGTGTTTCGTATCAATTTTTAAGATCTACCAAGGTCTCTGCTGTTCTGTCATTATTTCAATCAAGAAAGATGAGATGTGGTATGTAAGTTTAAAAGCTTAATTTGAAATTGAAGTTCGCCATTAAGCCAGAGGAAATTCTCAAGTGATGCAAAATACTTTTCTATTGCAACAGCTTATGATGTTTTATGAAACGGCATTTTATTTTTATTTGAAATGTATGACAAATTTGTTTAAAAATCAACAACTCTTTATATGACATGATTTTTATTCCAGCTCGGCTATTTCGAATTTATGAATATCCTGATCCATTTTCTTCAAGGTTGAGATAAAATCATGCAGATAAATTAACAATGTACATATAATCGCTAGTAAAATACACATTATTCAATGATTTTAGAACACACAGCCAAATCTGGAAGGCTTATATAGATAACTTTTAACATTTCAGATACGGATTTTACAAGATTTTACTCTAGACCAAAAAGATAAAATAAAACAATTCATACTACAGCGAATCAAAAGAGTCGTTTGTCCTCAAAATCCTTCAAAATATATGAAACAGTCAGTTTCAGCTTAGATGAAATTTTACTTTTTCCTTACAACCAAAAAAATTAAAACTAAAGAATTTGTCATTTATTTATATCTTTTTTCATTTTAAGGATTCATGGGAGGACGAATATCTAGTGGAAATTCTAGATTGTTGGAAACAGAAACAAATCAGCTAATTATTAACCATATACATTTTTTCACGGCTCTAGAGTTGCGCTATAGTCGAGACAGAGAAAAGAAAACATTTAGACCAGTTTTTAAATGTTTCCAAAATGAAGGTGTTATGGAATGGTGAAAAATAAAAACAAATCACAATCAGTGTGAAGTTTTTGAATAATTTTTCTTCTACTTTTCCAAAGAATATGCATGACAAACCTATTTTTTTCAATACGTGAAACAACAAAATATTTAATAAGAAAATATTTTTCTTTGAAATTTTCTTATTTCGAGCCCTTGGACTGTTAAATGTTACATCCTTCGAGTTAAACGTGATTTTTAGAAAACGTATTAATCTGATTGGAGTTTTGCAAAATAAAAATGGGGTTCAAATACTCGTATATCCACAATCAAGGAATGCACATTCGAAAACTACTAAAAATATATTTTTAGTGATTGCGCAATAAAATAACCCAAAAGCAATGAACTCCTAGGAGCCCATATATTCCAGTCCAGTTTTGAGAAAATCAGAAGTTCATTAAGAAGATTACAGTGAAAATGTCGATTAAACGATATACTGCTTCAAATTATTGATGAGGTACCTAAGTTGCCTGATTAATTTAAATTAATTTTATTTAACCAAACAAATAGTTTATAAATCATTTCCTAGTTATTGCACAATCCTTTACCAAAACCATACCTATCAAAAACAAAACAAAAAATCTCCCGCCACTAATTAATTATCCACAATAAAAGGGTTTTTTCTTGTTTTTTACCCCAAAATTAATTGGTTCGCAATCTACCTGTTTCATCATAATCGTACCTATATTTCTTCCCGTGCGCTTAGAAATCTCGTAACCGATTTCTATTTCTTAATTTCACTGTAAACATTTTTCTATATGGTATTATTTTCGTTTTCCTTGTTTTCTTATTTTTCTTTGTATATAATATGTATAATACATAATCACAATAAATTATATTCTTAATTCACTTAATTTTCGTCTTATACATAAATATATTTTTCTTCTATTATGGTACTTTTCTTTTACTTATTTTTTTGTGCTTGAATAATTCATTAATCCAATTCCGAAATCATAACAAAAAAAAAAAAAAACAAAAGAAAAACGAAGGAAAGAAAGAAAAATTATTGTATAATTTTAATGGATAGAAAAGCAAAAATGTTTCTTCAACTAATTGCCTCATCAAATTAATATAAGAAAATACAAAAACAAAAAATAAAATTTCTGAAACTGAGGAAAAAGCTTGGAAATGGGAAAACGATCATCGTTGTAGCAAGAAGAAACCGTTTTTGGTTTTCTTATAACATTTTTTTTTAATTTTCTTCGTCTTTCCCAGGTATTTTTCATTTTAAAAGAGTTTCAATTATACGTACGAGTGTAACCAAAATACTCTTGGTGTTGGCCTAAATATGGTGAAATTAAATGAATAAGTTCTGCTGTGGTAGTATTGTATATCAAAATGACATGGAATGTTTGTTGTCAGATGTCTTTTAAAAGCAGCTTAAAATAAGATAACAAGTTAATTTGTAGAATGGTATTTGGATTAACATAAAATACCAAGGATAAATTGTTTTGAATTAAATTGTTGTTTGCTTAATGCAAAACACGAAGAATAAAACCACCTAGTTGATTGATTTAATCATTTCGTACAACAGTATGCACCAACAGAAACTAACGAAAACAGGAAATAGCATAGATTAAGTATGTACAGTGAAGGGCAAAAATTTAACAAAAAAACATTTTTAGTTTTTAATTTTTATAGTTATAATTTTATTATTTAGACATTAAAAATAACTTGATGTTATGCGTTTGTAATATTATTCCTAAGATTTACTTAAAAAAATAACAATAATTCCATTAATTAAAAAGATCCATATATGCACGTTTTAAAATATAACATCTTTAATATTTGGTCCAAAGTCTCTTATTGTAACTGAATAACTGATTTTATACGTTGGGGCATACTCTCGACAAGCCCTTCTGTGGAAACATGTGGAATTTCATTCCATTCCGTTTCAACTCGCCGCCATAATTCGTCTACGTTTTTAGGTGCCTCACCATATTCGTTTAATCAACGCTTGATGAAGGCCCATAAATGTTCTGTGGGGTTCATATCCGAATTTTGAGCAGGCCATTTGATAGTTTGGAATTTCTGGCCTTTAAACATTTTTGCACTGTTTCGAGCTGTGTGTTTGAGGTCTGAATCTTGGTGAAAAACGATTTCGTCCTTCGGATAAGCGCATTCATTCACTAACTCTACACTAGGTTTTCTTTAAGAATATTTAAATATTGTTTCTCTCGCATAATGTTCTTGATCCTCACTAGTGGGAGTAAGTAGAGGTGAGGCATCCCCAGGCCATTAACGATCCCTCAGAGTGTTTCATTGTTTCCGTAACATGATGTTTCTTTATTATTTCATTTTTTTTCACGCCTGCCTAGCTGCTCACTCACTAACTTTCTTGCTCAATTTTGTAATTAAAATACAACAATAATTCAAGTTGTGAATAAAACTTGAAAAAAGAACTGGCTATACGTTGAAACACAATTTCACTTTTTAATGGTACAGTAAATATAAAACAAAAAAAACAACTGTATTTAAAGGGTAGGCTAAAACGGGCATATTTGTCTACAAATGACCTAAACAATAAATTTTAATATATATTTTTAATTAAAAGATTTATTGTTCTAAGTAAATCTTATGAATTGGACTTTTTATTACCGACCAAATGGCACAGTGGTTAAAGCTTTTACGGGCCGGGTTCGAATCCCTTTAGGGGTTCGATGCAAAAGGAAATTTTCATCAACAGATTACGATCTGTGATTAAAAGAAAAACAACTACGACTCCCTATCGGCGTGCAAAACTCAAGAGCCAACCCATCTTCCATGTCCAGTATAGGCTGGCGTGAAGCTATGCAATGCGCAGATGGTAACTTAAATCGGCCCTATAGCCGGTACGTACGTCTTCGATTTGGCAGATATGCGTAAAGTAAAACGTAAAAATAAACCGCGAAAGAGCAGGTGCTTCGGCCCCAAACCAGATGGCATAGATTAAAAAAAAATATTACAAACTTGTAAAGTCAAATTATTTTTATTGTTTGAATAATAAAATTATAACTTCAGAAATTAAAAACTTAAAATGTTTTCATTATGTGTCCATTTTTGCTCGCCACTGTATTTATACAGTGGCTATATTTACTTTTAAATTAATATAGAAATATCAATAAACAAATATTTTCCGGGAAAGTACAATGTATGTATTTAAGAATTTTAATGAATTTTGTTACTTTCAGTTTCAGAATTTTATCAATGCCGTATGTCACGAAACTCCCAACAGGTCCAGTTGAAATTATTTATATTTTGAAATAACATATAATCATTTGTATAATTTCCATGGTACAAAAAAATTAAATTTTAACAGCAGTTAAACATGAAAAAGTAGCCGACTGCTCGAGACGAAAGCCTTCTCAGAAATCATTCATTAAAAAATTCTTGGGTAGGTAATGGCCGCCACTCTATCCTGTAGAAATCATAACTCAGTTTAGAAATTGTATCGTCACTACTAAAATTTTTTGTAACGCACAGGATGCAGCATATTTGTTTACCTAGTTTTATTTCTCTTATTTGTTTTACAACCATAATATATTAAATAACTATAGGACAGTCGTGTTTTTTTATCTTATCCTATCGCATTTCCCGTAATTAGATTTTCTGGCACGGTGTCCCTTTTGAAAAAGTTTACGATTTTTGGTTGTCAAAGTGTCAACTGCCAACTTCCAAGTACATAAACATATTTATTTTGTTTGTTGTAATAATTATAATTAATGTTTAACTTAACTAAATTCATTTTAATGTTTCTTTGGCTTAGTGCTTTTCTTTGGCTAACTTTTCAAAATTTTTCTCTAATTGATCCTGGACGGACTTCAATACGCTACTACCTGTGAGTAGCTTAAGCTTATCATATATTTATATTAAGCGGCGTTTCATGTTCCTCTCCTTCGGAATCATTATCGAAACAAGAAAATTCCGTCTCAAGTTGTCCTGTCAGTCGGCCGTAAATAGAAAACTACTCGCCAAACCTTGTATAATGTATTGCCCGTCTTCCTCGTCTGTAGTTGACTCACCAAGTGAGGGCTCAACATTTACATCGTAAATAATTCCTATGGACAATCGAACATAATGACATGGCCTATACACTTAAACGAGGCGGCATGTACTTACCACCGGTAACCAAAAAATAGGACGACAGTAACATGTAAATATTTTTATTGTGGATGGCTGATGAAACCACGGTGGACTTTAGATTTTTATTTAGGAACTTCCAATATTGATAACGGTGAACTATACAACGTTTGATTTTAACAAACTATAGTAAAAATTATTTGAGGGCATGTTTTGACTAGGCATGACAGTATTTATTTACTTTTTTATTTTGACAAATACCCTACACAGTTTTTTTTTTCATTTGCTGTGTTGATTTTCGATTTTTTTTCGAACTTGTACTAAAGCACCTAACTCCACTCTTGTCCTATAGAAAATAAATTTTGGAACACGATTTTAAAAGACAGTGTATATATTGATACTATTTAATATTTGGTTATACTTACTATAGTATAATAAACTCCTAATTTATAATAAATGTATCGGAGCTACGATTTTAAATTGCAATTATTAAAATAAAAAGGAACAACTTATAGAAAATTTTAATCATGAATTTAACTGTACAATATCGACAAACTAAAGTATAACATTTTATAATTAATAAGGATGGAGTTATCAATAAATAATAAAAAAAACGCAATATTTAGATTCAGAAATGTCACGTGACCTTCATCGAAACTACAAAACCAAGAGAATTAAATTATTCTGATATATTTTCAGTTGGTACAACGTCCGCTGCAATTAATTTACCAACCGAAATTTTGTACCTAATATATTTATTTTTATATATAACAATTTGAATATTCGACAATTTCACCAACAATTGGTGAATTTTCGACTACGTGTAAAGTTTTAGCCACTCTAATGTGATTTTAAGACATTGGATCACGTTTGTCGGCTGGTTCAATAGTCACTCCACAAATAAAACATTAAACGAAAATAGATTTACTTTTCAAAGAATATTTGAGACATGCTTAAGATTTAATCCAGATTAAGTCATACAACACTTGTAAAATGTAAATCCCAACGTCCAACGTATTTCGGATCGCGCTCACTGTAGTACTGATTTAATTACTTCTCACGTTTACTCTAAATCGTTCAAGTGATTTCTAAATTTTTGTAACCGAACACCAACGCCCAAAGTAAACTTAAAGCTTTAAAGAACAATAAGAATTTTCCAATTTTTCAAAAGTCAATGGTTGTACAAACAAATAACACAAACGAATAAAATAAGTTTCATTATAAATTTAAACTTAAACAAAAGAAAAAATTCTTTACTATTTTCTTTTGTACTACCGATACTAAATACATGCTTGTACGTACATTAAAATTTACCAAAAGTACTTCATACACGAAATTATACTTCATATCCGGGCATACATATGTAGTACAAAAGTTTTATGTAATTTTCTTTCTTGGTAAGGAATTTAAAGAATTACTCTTGTACAAATAATACATTTTCATTCACCTTATGTACCACATAAAAAATATATCGTTTAAAATTAGAACAATAGTGTTTACCATGCTGTACGAGTAAGATTTGGTACTAATGATGATGATGGCATAAGTTATAAAAATTTAAAACCAATAAAAAACCAAAATATCGTTTTCCAATTGAATTTTGATGTGATTCTACATGAACTACATGTAGAGAAGTTTTATCTGCTTAAATTTGAATGTTATGTTAACTCTCAGATCCATGATAAAATTTCCCACACAATTTATTTATGATTTGCATACAAAACCAATTCCTAACGTTAATTTTTCTCGAAGATTGTTATAGACGAGTATTAAGCTTTACAGAGAACATTTTCATTTAACATTTTTCTAATTCCAAACAAGTATATCGATATTTAATCCTACACGAAACTGATAACTTGGATAACTTTTGTGCTCTCTATCCTCCTATATAATACTTATGGTAAAAGTTTTGATTACTAAGAAAATGTAAAATTGGGTTTAGATTGAATATTATAAAATCGTACTGTAGGAGGAAAACATCTTCATTTCTTTGTATGTGAAGAACATTAACACCAGATGTCAAACAAATATATTATGTTGATGTAGTATGGGATTGGAACATTATTTAAGGTTTACATTTTAAAGTCATTATCGTAAATTAAATAGTTATAAGGTAAGTGCAGGTTAGGCATGTAAATACATATATATATATATATATATATATATATATATATATATATATATATATATATATATATATATATATATAGTAACAACTAGTTCAAGTTTTCCGTTAGCTTTATTCTTAAGAGTGTGCTTTAATAAAGTATAAGGGTATATTGTGCAGGTTCGATAAGTTATCTGTGGGAACATTTTCTTCCAGAGTTTTTTCAGAAAGATCGTGCTTAGTTTTTCTTCTCAATTTTGGCTTGTCATTAGGTCTCGCAAGCTCAAACGGAATATACATCATCAACAGCTGAAAAACTAAGTTTTTGTATTAGATAGGTTCGAATGGTCACGAAAAGTGTATAAATACACACATTGAAATTTAATTTTTAGGTTGGGCTTAAAAACAATTTTAATTTAGAAAAGGGTGCTCTTAACAAGAAACCATAACCTAGATTATCACTTATATAAGATGAAAAAAATATGGGAGAATTCTGCCTGAATATCAATTGGTTCTAGGAATATTGTCTTCATTCCGCCATATTAATGGTCCAAAAGTTGTGGCATTTACATCAGGAGGTACCAGGGTTCAAATACCGACAGTAGTTCAAATAGTTCTGATTATAACCTGTAATATTTATAAACACAACTATGACCCATTGACAGAACACGGGGCTCATACACTGATTCATAATCCATATGAAAATAACAGAGACGTAAATAGGACTTCATACAGAACCGAGAAACAGTTGGGACATGAACAAATAAAATCATAAAACAAGCTTTCCGTTTGCATTTTTGGCTAGTACGATAATCAGTGAGTTCTCGAAATTTTTTCAGGAAAAATATGTCAAATCTGCAGCAGCATCTCATTGATATGAACTTCGTTTGTGGAAAAAGTAAAAATGTTAAAAAAAAGGATTGTCAAAAATCACTTGCAAATTAATTATTTATAAACCTATATCACGTAAAATTTGAAACTGTTCACTTCGCTGCCAAAATGGTGTACAACTAATTTACTAAATTGCTTTCTATCTACCCCAAATATAATGTTGCCTTTATCTAAAATTTAAAAAATCCTTTTATTGTGTATGTACCCTCATTCAGACATAAATTACAATTTTCTGTGTTCTTTTCTTTTATACCGTTCGCATACACATTTTCTAATCCTGATATACATACAACAAAACCTGCTACCACCTGTGTCATTATAAATCAACTTTTAACATTTTTATTCCTACTTTTACTTCTGTTCTTTCATAAAATCCTTTCTCAAACTTTTTTCAAGTCGAGCTTTTCCATTCCGTATATGCGCTTGATTTACATTTTATACTCTTGTTTTGGTGTTTACGTAAAAGTTTTCTGGTTTTCGTTCTAGGATTTTCCATAAATACTTTACGGAGAATTGTAATAAATTTTATGAATAAAATGTATAGAATCAAAATAACTTTTTTCGTTGAATCAATCTTAATTGTTTCCCCCTAGATAAATGCATGTGTTTGCAAGACTTGAACACAGCAAGAAATATTAACGCAACTAAAATTTGTGATGTGACAGGCATGAGTAATTGTGTTGAAAATCGTTTATCTTATTAGGACCAATTTAAGGATTATTTCATTTTGCCTCTTTAAAACTCGGTTGAGCATTTTAGAATGTAAAAAACGTTTGTTACATTTTTTTGTAAATATCGTAAATTACATAAATATTTGTGAAAGTTTCAAAAAATATGTAAAAAACGTGAGAACTCACGTAGCTACGGCACAAATGAGCAACATGGCTACAAATGTTTAAATGGCAGTTTTTGTTTTATTGTTGACCAAAAAGCTTGAATAGCATATTTTGTAACTGAAAGTATTCCATTATTTAATTTTTTTGTTCTTTCGGAAAATTAAAAAAAAAAAACAGTAACAAAACCCTAAAATGGAAAAAGCGAAAAGCGCCAAACGTGAAATGACGTGAAATTTTCTGTGTTTGACATTTAGAGCAACATACGATATACGAGTAAATACAGTAAATCATAATTATGTTTAGCTTTTAGTTATCTATAGTACAGTCATAAGACAAAATTGCTTTATGCATCTACAATGCCATCCATCTGTTTTCATCAACTATAAACAATATACACTGGACGGATATAAACTACCATCATTCACGTCAGAGCACGATGCCAAAACGAGAGGCACTGAAGTTCAGTTTCATTTGTCTCGAAATTTTTGTACCCGGCCTACGGGCTTAGGACGATGAATTCCAAAAGGCACAAATTTGTGATATACCTGCCAATGTAAGGATATGATAATATAGGATACATTTCATTAATCTCATGTTACCAACTTAATGGGCGCAAAATCGTCTTCATCTGATGAAAAATCTAAAAACGATTTAGTCGATAGCCTAGCCAATGTGAAGAAAAAATTGAAACGTTGAAACGCGCTCTCTGTTATATACTCTTTTACGAAACACGTATTATTTCCACTACATAAACAGAGGTGACAACAGCCAGTGTTCTCGAAATGTTGAAATACCTGGAAAACGAATACACAATTATCAGTTAAAATCTATCGTAACGTATTTGTACTTAGCCCATTGTTTTGACGTTTCATAAAGGTCAATTCACAATATGTGGTAGTGTGTAAATGTAGCGACTCTGGTGTAGAGTTTAGCCATATGCGAAAAATTACGTTACACTTTGTTAGTACACAATGTTTTCTATAGAATTGTATAACTTTCATTTAAAACCTTAATACGTTGACATTCCTAAAAAGAGAAATCTACTTCATTGTAGAGTACAGAGACCTCTAACTTGTGATAGATTCATGACAACGACACTGAAAACCTGTTACTAATCATCAAATATCAAAATTGTTTAAATTTGTAAAATAAAAATTACTCGCTCTTCTTGAAAGTGTCTTCAGCGTATCAACACCTAAATAAAAAAGGTGATTAAGGTTAAAATTAAAACGTGTTTTTTTGGATATTTACCAACGCATTACCTAGACATCCGAATATCGTTAACGGGCGATAATATCACAGCTTTCTCTCTCTCTCTCTCTCTCTCTCCGGAAACGGCAAACAATTAACATCATATTTTGGACCTTGGATTGTTTTATTTGGATTTGGAACTTAACACTCAAACACCTCAACCCACTCTAGAATTAGGACACGAGAATTTTCCAGTTGCAGCAATTACAAAACCGATTTACATATCCAACACGTATAATTGTAAACAGTGGCAATGTTACTTAAACTAAATACGAATAATTAGAAACGCATTTCTTCAAACTTGAACTACTCTAACAAAGAGTGAAAAAAATGTCTTAAGTTTTTTTTTTAAATCTCTTTTATTTTAAAAAATCCTTAAATTTTTATTTTTATTCTACTCAGCATCAGTCTTCTGTTTTTTCATATATTCCACCTCCCCAACGACTGCAACATAGCCGGCTGCAAAATGCTCTGCTGGATCAGCCATTGGAAAGTCTGTTGTAAATTTTCAGATTTGTTATTGATTTGAGATAACAAATCTCGAAGTTTGTTATACTGCATATACAACACATCCGGTTGTTTTTTAGTAGATTTGACCATTCTGAATCTAAATGGGAAGTTTGGGAAATAATTATAGTTTAGAATTTAAAATTCAAACTATAATTATTTGTAAAAAAATTTGAGATGTTCTCCAGAAATTGAAATATTTTATTTGGTGGTGGCAAAACTCAAAATCTATTAAAACATTTTTAAATGTTACTTCTCAAAATCCAAATTCAACCCTTCGTATAAAATTTCGATTTTATATGTAAACAAGTTTTCGTGCAAGAACTACTTTATAAATACATTTTAGAATTACAATTGTAAACCTACAAACGTCACCATTATTACATAAGAAATAGTCGAGCTCTATCGAGCATAGCCAAATTTCAGAGTGCCATATGCATTTTAGAATCCACTTTAATCGTGCAGCATGGATATATACAGGAACTTAAAATAAATGTATGTTTAACTCGAATTCCAATCGTAGAAACCACATTTCGCGAAGACTGAACCGAAGTTTGGTCAAGCTTGGACAGATTCCAAATCATTATTGGTTAAGAAGGGATACAGTTTCGTCTAACACAATGAGACTTCATTTCTGCAATGTTGTTAAGTACAACTACACATGACTGAATTTTTTGTGGACTGTCCAAATAACATCGATCTTTTATGATACTCCACAAGAAGAAGTATAAGGGTGTTAAATCGCAGATGCGCTGTGGACATTTAATATCTCCAAAACAGGATATCAAATGGGATTTAAATGTGTAGTAAGTCGCATCAATCCGAGATGTTTGTGTAAAATTCTCCTCGGGCTGCTATGGCCTTTTTTTTAAATTCAAACAATTTCGGCAACACACCTCTTGGAAATACGATTACATTTTTCCTAACGTTGATCAAGCTTAAATGTGTTCATTTCGAACCGCGGAGATATGAAACTATGGGGTATAATTTGTATAAAATTGTTTGTAGTTAACAAAATTAGAAAAGTGAGCTAAACCAAATTTTGCTAGAATTTTCTTAGATTGAAAGCATTCATCACATGCTAAACGGGGTGAATACAGCCGTCATTTTATCGCCAGACTTATGGGCAATAGATCGCAATCTTTTAGTCTCACAAAAAATGTTCTCAGAGGTATACAAAACATATCACAGATCATACTGTAATCATAATCACCAGTATCTTTAACAATTGTCATAACTTTATTTCACCGCAACTAATTTATTATTTTGCCAATGTTCTCGTGATAAAGTCATGTTATGTACGCGATTCGGGGATTAATGAACTTGAATAAATTAATTGTAAATAAAATATGTATTAGTTTTACTTTTTGAAATTTAAAATATTTATTGGGTCTTCTTTAATAATTGGAAATACATATTGAAAACAATTAAACAAATAAAAGATGCTTACTTGAGCGGAAGCATTTTTTTATTTTTAACAAACCAAAATTGCAAAACGGTAGCGAGCTTCCACAAACGTGTTACGGTTTCTTTATTATTTATTAATCATCCGCTCCAAGTAATTCCATTAATATTATTTTAGTAAATAATTAAATTCAAGTGTTTGGTTTCTAAAGGCCAAATATACAACTAATTTGAACCGAAATATCTTAAAACAAATAATCAAACAAACTTATTCCATTCCGTAACATATATTGTTTCACTCGAATAATTTATCCTCAAACGATAAGTAAAATTACTATTTTCAATCATCCGATTACTAATTATGTTAATCCTCATAAGAATTTTTTGTTTTTGATACGAGAAATTCTCACACTTTCGTACATAAATTACGATAACTATACTGTTTATGAGGTTCAAATGGAACACAATTGTTATAATGAAGCAATATGGGGCTAATTGCCTGAATCTGTAATTAAAGATAATCAAATATGAAGAAAATGGCACTCATCTCATCGTCGTTATTCTGGAATAGGTTGGGTACTCTTACAAAATAAAATTAGATATCTTTGAATAATTCCTTAATTTAATTCAATAAATAAATCTTCCTTTGTCGATCCGTATATGTATGACTTGGGTTATAAATTTACTAAACATACTCATCGTCTCGTTCTCGTAACATAATTTCCTTTTACATATTTACAAATAAAAAATGAGAAAAAGTTAAGAAAAATTGTAAATGATGCAACCTGTCTCAATAATATCAACTTTCCAGTTCACTGAACTGAAAATATATTACCCACCTGTGATATATCGGTTTATCAGGTATTCCAGACATATATCCTTTCCATTATATTTTCGATTCCACATTAGTATTTTTATATATGTAAGGTAAGTATTTGTGTAATACTAGAATACTAGTATATGCTATATAATATTACCTATTGAAAAAAGAATTTATATTGTTGTTGTTGCATTTTACTATTTTTCTTCGGTGGCTCTCTATTTTCATTTCCATCGTGTATTTCCATTTATTCGTTTAGAAAATTTAAGAGATTGAAAAAATTTCATTGTAAAATTATAGTAACGTTACCAAGAATATTAATTGAATACCTTATTTAATCAATAATAACAAAATTTAAATTCTTGTTTACAAACTTACGTTTCTAAACGGAAATTTAATAAACTTAAATTCCAAAAATATTTGAGAATGTGTAATACAACTTTTTATAAAATTCGCGGGTTTTATCTATGATGATATCATTGCAAGACGTACAAAGTAGATTTAGCGATTTTTTTTACATAAAACCAAATCATAATAAATTTTCCAACCTATCGCTTTGATACATCATACTCGTACAGACATAAAAATTGTTTTCATATTATATCTAGCTCTGTCGAAATGGAAATATGAAAGTTAAGAACTTGCAATTTCCTATTACTCGTAAACTTGTGTACGTATGTTGGATAATATTCAGAAATCATATTTTAATCTAAAATGTAAGCACATAATAATGTGATGTTGAACAACAAAACAACCCCTAGCTCGCAGTACCATTCCCAGATATAAAAGATGAAGCTACCTAACGCTCAATTTTTGAGAAATGAACAAACACGACAAAGGAGTGCACAAAGAGGAAAATGGAAAATATAGAATTTTCTTTTTAATATTGTTGTTGTTGTTGTTGTTACAGACTGTTGTGTAAAGATAATACGTACATGTAATTTGTTGTAATGATTTAATGATTTGATGATTGTACTCCATCCGCCTATAAATCGCAACGGTTTCGACAAAATGTACTCTCTAACCCGTATATGGGTTTCCAGGCTCCTAGTTTATCAACAAAATTGTATATCAAAGTTTGTTGGAAATTTATCAAGAAAACCTGTAATATGAAAAGAAAATATTTTTGATATGTGATTGTTCTTTGCTGTTCTTGCTGTTTTTGTTCTCTATACGAAACGTGTATTTACTACCTGTTATATTAGATGTTTTGTTGGATTTTGCAAATTCCGATTGAATATAATAAAAGATTACATCATATAACGGTAAGCGATACATGTTATAATGTTATAATGTTGTTAGATTATCATAAATTCAGTCGATTGATGCATAATATTCAATTGAAACGATATATCATAAATCGAATATAAAACAAAGCTAAAGTCGTAAGAAAACATATGTAGGTACAATATATATATATATATATATATATATATATATATATATATATATATATATATATATATATATATATATATATATATATATATATATATATATATATATATATATATATATATATATATATATATATATATATATATATATATATATATATATATATATATATATATATATATATATATATATATATATATATATATATATATATATATATATATATATATATACACGGTATGACATTCAGGTTTTGAGATTCATATAAAGTTAGTCCAGCCTTGGCCCCAAAAGAAACAAAAATTGGCAACAGTGAACCATCACTATAGTTTTTCATCCCAGAACATAACTACCAGCCCAGTATTTCTACCATCCCAGTTAGGAAAAAACTATAACTAAACTAGTACCTCTACAGCTATCGCTATAGAGAAAGTAATTATTACTTAAACACCGGACAAGTAGTGCAGTTGTTAAAGCTTTGGCACTTGAACCGGGAGGTACTGGGATGCAAAGCGAATTTTCGCCATCGATTACGATCGGTGATGTTAATAAACACAACTAAGACCCTCTGTTGGAGTGCAGAATTCAGCACCAACCAACCGTCCATGTCAGTGTACAAGTTGACATGGAACTTGCAATGTGCAGGTGGTATACTGTAATTGTGTGAATGGGTGGTGTGTGCGTGAATGAAAAGAGGGGTATTAATTGGCCTTCAAGGGACATTAAATCCACTGGACACTTAATACTTTCTTTTTTTTTAAATGTCAGCCCAGACATTGGGTGCTTTCAGCCAACAGTTGCGAGAACATGTTGAGTAAAATTTAAGTCAACGTTAAGAAACTGTTTTGCATGAAATTAACAAATCAAATTGGCGACGATTTCACTAATCACGGTAGGGGACTTAAACGCACCCATCTAGGAAAAATAACTTTTAAAAAATACTATTTTTCCAGCCACATATTGGACTATTTTTATCCTAATATGACTGTCACACCTCAAGTATGTGGCATTAATATTCTGCATTACAAAACAAATAATAAAAAAATTTAAAAAAGGTGAAAAATTAAGTAAAATTTACACGGAGTTGAGAATTTGCTGGACAAATTTGGGGAAAATTCATGGTCTAGAATTTTTTGATTTTCTACGGCCATATAAGTTATTTTCAGTTTTTGGCCAATATCTCAAAAACTTCCACTAGTAACCAATACTTTCGGTTGTTTTTCTAATAGTTTAGGTCATGCTGAGACTATGTGGAATATTTGGGGAAAATTTATATTAAGTTAGTTCTTTTCAAGTTACTCAAAGTAATATTAAGCAAGGCATGATTAAAGTTTAATTACCGTTCAATAGCATCGTCGATAGGTCGGACTGGTGAGGATATTTCTGTAGTGGTATCTGACATTTTGTGTGTTGTCACTTTTATAGTATAGGTTAAGTAATTTAATAAAAAATATTGCATGAGTGTTCACTCTATGAATGACTAAAGAGGACTAAAAAATTTAACCGAAACACGGCGAATTTATACTTTTTTTTTATTAATACGGGTTGTTCAATTGGATACAGGACAAAGCTAAAAATAATATTTTTTTTATCAAATATAGCTTTGTCCTTGTAAATTGTGTCCTATAGCCTTTTAGTTTGGATATAGTACACTAAAAAACTGAAATGCTACTTTACAAAAATTCGATTTGTGTCATACTTGAATAATTTTACAAATAGGACATATGAGAATAAAATCACGCGAAAAAAGACAATTTTATGGTCTATGGGTCTACTATAAAAAATATCTTCAAAACTATAAGAGATAAGTCAATTTTGACCAAAAATTCTGAAAGAGCGTGGTTGAAAACATATAATTATCCATTCATAACTCATTTTTGAAAAAAATATTCTATATAGGACAAAATAGAACTCATATGACGATACTTTGGCGAGAGGATTTAGAACTGATACCCCTACCAGAAAAGACTGAGTCAGAACTATAGAACAACATTTTTCTGAACCCTAAAGATGTCACTAGAAAAAAAAATGGACTAGATTTTTTTTCCGTCACGAGAAAAATATGCAAGTGACCATGCCAAGACCGGCCATGACTCTACCTTACCGAACTAACCGATGTTTCGATCACCGTATAGAGATAGTAATCCATAACTTTTTGAAATTTCAATTGTATATGACCAAAACTATATTTGCCAAAACTAATGTGAAAACATAAATATGTTAACAAAATTTGTACTTAGTCGTGTCTCTTTTCAAGATTTTTGAAATTTGCTAAATGTCTTTACTAGTCCGATCTTCGACAACAGCGCCTCTACTTTATATACGCTAGAGCTTTGTAGTATACCTGATTAGTGTGGCTTAGTAAATTTTTTAAAAAATTTGCAAATGTTTATTTGTGACGAGGAGTTTTGTAAGTTTTTTAACTTGTTGCAAAGTTCGTTCTTGAGCGAACTTATTAACTAGCAAAACTGGCATGGAAACAAAATGTCTTAAATTTAATTCACAATTTATATAAATACTCTTGTTGTCCTATTGTGATGAGGTAATCGAACCATACAATCAAGAGAATTGAATATCGTTTTTTGATGTCGATTGCAGTCAAGTCAGATGATCCGCTGCTACTCAATTTTCTTAAATAATCCTAAACGTACGGTTACTCTAAAACTGTGGTAAAATATATAGATTATTTAATTTAATCATACTCTCAATACCAGTTAAATAATTTCCAGAAATACAATTTTACTCAAAATTTAGCAATAATAATAGATCAAATGAATTGTAACAATTTAACACAAAAAGAAAGATAAATAAAAGAAAATTTATAGACAAAACATAAGAAAATACCACTTGTCATTTTATTCGTATTGTGTAGGTATTTATGTAAGGATGTTTACCTGACATACAACAAAAATGTATTTATCCTTACTTACATAAAAATTTCCTTTTGAATTGAACATGAAGAACCGAAATAAAAATAGAATTCGAATTCGTAATGAAAAGAAGGAAAATTCTTTACTTTTGTTTTTATCTCTCAAATAATGAGAGCAGGTATACGGCAAAAAATTTCTTCCGTTTTTTATGTAATAAATCCTCAATTCAATAAAACAATGGCAATAGAGTAATAAATGGAATACATAAAATTCATATTTGGTTGGATTGGAATTTCGTACGTTATGTTACTTTCAAATTGGAGCATAAATCATATCGTAAATGTAGACGTACTACAAAACATAAGTAGCATAAAGATCACGAGGGTCCATTACCAAAAACCCATTTAAGTATGTATAAATATACCTAAATCTCATAAAATTTAACTGGAATTCTCTCCCTAAATTTTTTTTTTAATTTATCGTAATTTCCATACACTCCACACAAATAAAAAAAATATATTGTCATCGTCGGTGTCCTTAAAAACGTACATAAATATTATGTTACGTCATATCAACCTCATCCTTTAACTTTATCGACAAAGTTTATGGTATAATAAGCGATTAACATTTTTTAGAAAATACATATTTGGCTCTGCTGTAAAGTAAATTTTCTTTTTTAATGTGTGTGTTCATTCGTTTCTGATGCCTTGCCGTATAGAACACACATCTGCGATTTATCGCTTTGTTAGACAATTCGCACATTTTCACATCATATTCCCGACGATGGAAAACCTTTTCCATTTTTGTGTACATATATCTATTATGCTTAGTACAAAATGGATAAAACGTATGTGTATCCATTATGCTTGTATGTTTTATGTGAACTCAAGCATGTACAAGAGCATAATATATTGAAAATGCTCGAAACATATAAAAAAATTTATATGAGCGTTTTTCTGTTTAGTTACCACTTTTATGAGCTGATCAAGTTGATTATATTGATAAAAAGTGTGAGATTTTTTTGCATTTTTCTACTTTGATTGTAATGTGTAATAAATAAAACGTGAAAAACGCACCATTCCCTGTACACCTTGGCATGCGTACGGTTAATTGAATAAAAAGTTCATTTGGTTGCTTAAAATAATGTGATATAAAACATGGCACTTCGTTATCAAATTATTTTTATTGATATTTCTATAGAATGTACTTCTAATAATATAAACAAACATACGTGAAAGGTATAAAACAACTTTATGAGGTAATTAAATATTGCCAGGGTATCTTAAAATTCAATCTCGTCATGCGTTAAACGTGTTCTTGGCTATAACTGCGAGGATAAATGAAGCGTGTTAAAATATACGCAGTCATGCAAGTGATTATTTTTCAAACGTACACCTAATTACATTCAAGCTCTAATTAGTTAAATTATGTTGGTGTTAAAACTGGAAATCAAGGATTTCATTAACACTTGATTCTCTTCATTTGAATTCTGGTTCTGATGTATCATCACTCAACATTATCAAGGATGACCATCTGCAAAACGCATTTTTTTGTGATTTAAAGAAGCGCGTTAAAACCTTTACAAACTATGTGAGTTTGAGGCAAGTTTATCAAAATCTATATGAAATACTTTCAACGTTCTAATGGAATGACTTGACCGACAAATTCAAGATGGCGCCAAATAAGTTTCAAATTAGTAAATAATTGGAAAAGGGCCTAAGTCTGTAATAAGTCGGTGTTTGGGAAAGGGCCTAAGTAAAATTAGTTCTTTGTCACTGGTGTACGGCAATATAGACACAATCCTACCTCTTTTTCCTTTAAGCACATATTAAATGTTAAGAAATTAAGGAATTTTTAAACACATACAGAAACTCCCAATAATGAGTCACGTTACTTAATCTGTCTAGTGATAACATCGATGTGACTACTCAACTTATACAGTTGCTTGATTCAATAGAGATTCAAATATACAATAGATTCAATTTTTAGTGCCATTGTCTTCTATTCGATATGGCAAACAAAAAGAATGCCCTGTTTATATTTTTTTAGGCTTATTCAAATGGAGCTCGAAACATTTTGTAAAACACAACCAATGTCTAAATAAAACTTCAAACAAAATATGTATGGAAATCGGGTTGATTCAAATTTATCTCGTCGTTTATTGATTTATCTGCGTGCTTTGTATGGCTGCTCGGAAATTTTGTTGCTACTTCTAAAATAAAATTCTTTCCGTTAAACATTTTGTATGTACATTTAGAAAGAAAATGTAGTTGCATATTCGAATGTATGTATGTATGATAATAAATATTCCGTTTGTTTCGCGAAAATTCATACACAGGAAAACAAAAGAAGAAAAGACAAAGAGCAGAAAAATTGTTGATCATGATGAAACATCAAAGTGTTTTTTTTTTTTATTTTCGTGCATTCATTCATTCATTGTAAAAGTTTTTCACTTGAAAAATCTTCATTTTCTTTATCTTCTTATTCTTTTGATTACTATTCTTCTTGAGCTTCTGCTTTCTTTTTGTGTTATGTTTTTAATTTTAAAAAGCTTCTTTCTTCATTGTTGCAATGAAAATTATCTTTATGAATTTATTATGTGATTTTCATTTGTTTTCTTTTCTTTAACTTGCTGTTTTGTTTCCTATACAAAGTATAGATTAAATCGACTTATACAGTGAATTTGTATTATTACATTCATAATATGGGATTTTGGTCATTTCGTGGAACTTACATACGGCCGGTATCAATTGTTACGTTTTCGGTCGATGCCAAAATAGGGATTCCGCAAAAACTAAAAAAACCGCATATAAATAAACAAGGTTCAACTCCTTGTAATTCAGCAAAGCTTACATTTATATAAAGTTTATATTTTCCAACTTAATTCGACGTATAAACAAGCACTGTTTTATTTAATTTTTATTTATGAATTTACTCGAACATTTTTATTCTTTTTAAATTTTTTTATCATAAAAATATATTTAACTCTTTTTTATGTTGCTATGTTTTCATTTCCGAAGCTAGTATGTAAACCAGCTATTATACATATATCCATGTAAACAACATCAAGCAATAATGAAAAATAAAAATAAAAGCTTAAATAATAATACCGAGCAACAAAAATGGATGAGAATACAAAACAGCTCACTCCGCATTTTACATTCGTACACCAATCTACAACAACATAAAGTATAAACTGATATAAACAATACGATATACGATATAATTAAATTCTAGTTTATGTTCGTTCAAAATTCATAAAATATATACAAACAATTTTTAACCCTCCGAATCCAAATATCTAATATACACACGGATCACAAATTAAAAATGGAAATGTATACGAGGAAAAATGGGAAATAAAAACTGGTTATAAACAAAACCAAAGTACTAAAAAAATCCTTTATTTCGTTGTTGTTACCGGAAAATCCTCTTGAGTTTTTGAATATTCAATTCTTATCCTAGCTGCGTTTACAATTCCGTAAGTAAGGAAGGTTTAAATAAATTTTAATTTAAATTTTTATGAATGGTGAGGTCATTCGGAAATCTTCTCTGGAAATATCGCAGAGGTATCAACTATACAAAAAAATGTCGATAATCCCCGAAGTAGATATCCTTTAAGCGCGATTTCCACTGCAAAAAAGTTTTTCTCAGTAAAAAAAAGCGAGACTTATAGATTTGTTAAGTGTGGGAGAGAAACAAAAATGTTATCCAGTAAAATTTTCCTGACAAAATTATTGTACCAGTAGTGTACTGTCATACAAAATTGGAAAAAATACTCAACGAAGTACTTTTTATGGCAACAGTCCAACATAGTATAGTTGTAGATTTAATATTATCTTTTTGAAACTGTTGGCTACAGTTTTTATTCCGACGGAAATTCAGAGCATACTTATTAAAAGTGTGTAGATTTTTATATTGCTCGATGGAGTAATAATAATTCGCCTTGGGTTCGTATATTTCAGTAGACATTAAACGATTGTTGTCTTTTCTCGAGAGAACAAGCTAATTTTTCTGTATATATAAACACAAATAACACAAACGGTAAATTGTAATAAATATTTGTGTATCCAAAGGTCAAAATAATATTTTATTGCTCGGGTGAAGCGCTTATTGACTAGGAGGCTTGCCGAACTAAGTTTCACATCAAAGATGTCGTTCTTTTGCCTATTTTCAAATGCTTTGGTAACGCTCAATTCTTAACTCATGTCGCTTTCAAAATTTATGTTTCATATAAACAGTATAACCCAGAAAAATCAGCGCTTCTGAACCCAATAATAGAAATTTGGTTATATTCATCACGGTAAAGTCATATTAAATTCTGTTCGACCGAGGCAACATGTTAATTTATCAACGTGAAGTATTTTCTTATTACTTCCCGGATTATTTAAATTCGATATACAACATCGTTAATCGTTAAGGCTCATCCCTTCTCGTAGGATTATTTTAGTATTTCTGTAAATTCTTTAAAAATTGCTTATATGTATATCGTATTTCGTTAAAATTCTGTCACCTTCGAGTTGTTGCTCCTCACGTATTTTTGATTTTTGCTCATATCTCGGCTCACATCGCTTGTACGTACAAACTCGTTAAAGACTAATATAAGACTCACCCAATCTGTTCATTATACCCGTATATATATTCCGCGAACAATCGCAACCAATCAGCTATGATCTGCAACAGCCACTAAACTGCTATTAAACTACATCTAATGCTTCTACTTAAACCTAGAGGTCAGTTACAAAATTGATATAAAACCAATTTACGGTTGATCCACCAGCCAAAGCGACCAGTCTACTACCAAAATTGTGACAATAACAATAGAAATTATCTTTTGAAGTACTGCGAGTAGCGTAGCCTGTCACATTTCGCTGACCAATTTCCGCTGTCATAGATGGGTTATCTGTGTATCAATTTTGTACGCAAAACGAGAGCGCTAGTTGATGAGGTGAGCAAAAATTTTGTGTACATATACAGTGTATAATACACAATTTTATACTTGTATTGTGTTTTTTGCTCTCTTGTATATGTGCATTCTATTTGTCATTTTTGCGATAGTAGGTACCAAAATAAATGGTTCCTGTCCAATCGGTTTATTTTTTTTTTTTTTGATACTGACGTCTGCTCACCTCTTCTATTCGCTTGCTTTTGAGCGGTGGAATGAAGTAATATTTTATGGTTTAGGATTTTTAGTATTCAAATGTGTGAATTATTTTCAATTTAATTCAAAAATATGAGGATAATTCGAATTATTTCTAAAATTATGAAATGTTTAAGCATAGAAACGTCAACCAAAAAAAAAATCAAAACTAGAACATGCGCATGCGTCTCGCCTACTAATACAAACAAGATGCTCAATACTATGTTATTCCGGTTTGCTCACCTCGCGCTTGTCGCTTTTCGTACAAAATTGACACCCTGATTTCAAATATTTAAGTTTCTTTGTCATTTATATTTGTTCTGAAAGTTAGTGTTGTGGCACGAACTTTTTGTTTTATTTTCCGACAATTTTCAGCAAACTCTCTATTTAACTCCTTGGGGTCCCTCGCATATTTTTCTGGGAGGTTTACCGGTTCATCAGTCTTATACAGGAAGAATTATTTTGTTTTTTGATTGTTCTGTGTTGGCCCGGCCCAAAACTTCATTAAGGTTGTTTTCTTCGGTTAAATTCTAAGAATAAAAAATAGTTTTCCATCTGGAATAATAGTTTTTTTCATCGTGCTTTCCGTTGCTTTAGTTTTTGTATTTGTTCCGCTGGCGACATGCACTCATGTTCATTATTGCGAAAATTCAATTGTTTGGAAGATTTTGATTTTCTAATAGAGGATTCTATCAGGTTTTTATAAACTTCGATATCGCTGGATGATTTTACGTTTTAATCGTTTTAAATCCCTACATTACTTTACAAAACACACCACAACAATAATGTTGATTGACGCTTTTTTTGTTTCGTGTTTACTCACAATCCGCTAATACACTGATATTTATTACGGTTTTATGTATACCGTTCGAATTTGACCAAAATACTTCGCACCCCTGCTAAGCAAAATTTCAATTGCAAAATTTGTCAAAAGGGTTGTAAATTAATGTCCATTATATGTATATGGCTTTATATAGTAACTATGTGCAATAACCTATACACACAACCATATTGTACTCGTGTATTAGGTATAAGCATAAAAGGTTAAAAGCTGAAACGCGTATAAATTTGTATATTTCCAGTCGAATAATTTCGATATCGATGAGGGTGTTCAAGTAGAAGCGCGTTTGTTATAAAAATTTAATGACTAAAAATAAAAATATTTGTATGAGATTAGGTCGTACGGTTGGGGACTCGTAAGTGTGTATCATACGTAAACGTTATTTATCTCAATTAAATATAAATCCATTCATGTGTATCTGATATCAGTTACGCATTTTAAATTAGTGCGAACAAAATAATCTACATATGCAAATTTATATATAAGGCAAGGTGTTTTTCTCGATATACTGGGTGTTGCACTATTTTATTACTGGGAGAAAAAATTTAATTAAAAAAAAATTATTAATTATGTTTATCAATTTTTTTTATTTTAAATCCTTTTATAAAAATTTACAGCAACAAAACACTTCATATAAATTTTTTGTTACGACTAAAGCTCTATAAAAAAAAATTATTTTTGCATTATTAAAACGAAATTCCTAAATTCTAAAATAAAATTATGTGCACCATACAAAAGCCTATTGATTTTGGATAAAGCGCAACAAAACTAAAATCCGCAAGCTCGCACAAAATTTCGATGATTTTCATACGCAAAATTTTAACATCCCTATATCGCAATACATACTCGTACATATGTATATTCTAATAATGTTTTATAATATGTAATTTAATTACACAACTAATTCTGGATCAGTGAGCTGCACAAAAAAATAAAAATAAAAAAATGTATGGCAAATTGACGAGTATCGTTTTACCTGCTTAAAATGATGAGAGAGTGATTTTTTTTTGTCTTCTAAAAACACCAAAAGTTTGTGCATAAGCTATTTATGTGTGCATTTATTCTGATATCGCAAAACCACATCAATTTAGTAAACAAATAATTCCAAATACAGACTTAATACAGCAAAATCTTTTGCAAACTAGTTGAGCTCTTAGCATCCAAGAAATCTATGACAAATAAGTCGAACTAAAAAAAACGATCGTACTGGATAGAATAAAGCACAGCTTCGGCCGTATTGGGGAAATAATTTACAAAGCTTTTATGTATATATCGTTTTTTCTGGCCTACTGAGGAAAAAAGTTTGATGTAAATTTTTCAAAATTGGAAATAATTTGCTACTGGCAGAGGAAATTATTCCCAATTTTATTTTGTTTTCAAAAAAGTAGCAATAATTATTTACCTTAGTATGCCAGAAAAAAATTATTTAAATATTAATTATGTAAATAGAAATTCTTTTCCCAGTTCCCTACTTCCGGGGCATTACCAGAATAGGGTGCTGGAGAGAGCAAACCAATGCATGGCCGTTACCTAAGGACTTTTGAGGAACAGTGTATGGACTGTGCCAAGGAAATATGAATAATGGTTAAATACTACTACGTTAAAGAGTGAGATGGAAAATTTGATTGTAGCGGCCGAAGATCAGGCTCTCCAAACCTAAGTCTTCGAAAATAAGACACGAGGAGCTCAAAACGTAGACTCTGTGGAATCAGTATAGAAACTGTAAATCACAAAACCTATCTGCTCGCTCGAGACTGGCTAAGAACGAATAGGTTCCCTAGGTCTTCCTTTAAAATCCAAAAATTGTATGTCCAAAAGGATGTTACTATGTCTGCTGTTAAACAGATAATAATTGACAGACCCAGGTATAGTAAAATGTCTGTTAATAAATGTGTCAGTGTTTTAACAGTAATATGTTATAATAAAAAAGAGGCTGACAAAAGTACTAAATAAAAATTCAAGAATATAATTTCTGATATGATGTTAAATATACATATATGGAATTACACCCCTTTCAAAGATAGAAATGGGTATAACAGTGTCCCGAACGATATCAAATTGTAAATGTGTTGATGTTATTTTTGTTCTAGAATTTTATGTTTAGAATTACGAGTATTAAACATATCTGGTTACTGTGAACATTCTGGTTATTGATATGACAACTCAATTGTTGTTAGTTCATATGGATTTTGGTATTTTTCTGAGGATCAAATGGATTTTCTTATTTTTCTCTTTTTTTGGTTGTCAGTGGCCTTCAACCTGTAGGTGTATCAACTAGTTGGGTGTGATGAAACATTATAGTTTGGACGTTCTTCTGAGGTGATTGTGTGTATATTGACGGAGGATAACGAAACCGCGATTTTTTAAAACATCACCATCATTCATTGTTATAAATTGCAAAAAGACACCATGGTCGAGATAATAAACAGAACCTCTGGTGGACACATTTTACAATCACACATCCAGTGTATGGAAGACGCTTCTCTGATATTCTAAAATCTAAACAACAACATGAATACAATATTATGCCACTAACAGATCTCCCACAATAGAAAAAAAAATCCTTTACCTTTTGCCTTAAACTTTTACCTTAAGAGTATCTCTCACAATGAGCAAAAACAAAAATTAAATTGAAACCAACTTCGTTTTATTTATCTTCATACTAATGATATTTTTGAAATTGTATTTTACATTATTAATTATAATTTTAAGATATATTAAACCAATAAATTAGTTCTTATTTGCTCTTTAACATGTTTTGTCTGAAAAATGACCACAAAAAAACCCCGATTTTGAAATGTAGCCAACTTCATTAGTCTTTTCTTAAGGCAAAAGTTTAGAGTTTGCTAACTTTTTCCTTAAGGTAAAAACGATAAAAAATATTTTCTCAAGTTTTTTTTTCAAACAAACTTGTAAGGCAAAAGGAAAAGTTTTTCTATTGTGGGCGTTCTGTAACTCTACTAAAAGAATAAAATTTATGAGTGGTTTGGGGCCAACGGAATTTTTGGAAAAATCAGAAATGATGACGTATTAAAGAATCTCTATAACAACAATTAATTATCAACTCAGTAATCTTAAAACAAGTACAGGTGCAGAAACGTTATAATTATGTTTGCAGCATTTATTAATTATTTGTTAAAAAATTAGAAACATACAAAATATCGCCAAAAATGATAAATTGGAGAAGTTAGTATAAAACTCAATGTAAACACTTTTACATACGGCGACGGTAGGTTACACAATCAACATGTGAAATGAAAGAAAATTAAATCGCTTATAATATCCGGACGGCTTAAATTTACAAAGCAATTATTAATATAGAATTCATGGTAAATAATATTGGTTTTATTAAATATGAACAAGTTGAAATGTTTCCAAAGTTCTTTAGGCTTGCCAATATATTGCTCATAAAACTAAAACTTTTCCTTTTTGTAGACGTCTTAATTTTGTACGCTACTAAGGCACCCAAAATCATAAACTTTTCAGTAATTATTAATAAGTTGATCATCTTTGAACTTTTTTTTGGAATTAAAGCATTTTTCTTGCTTCTACACAAAAAGTTTTATTATTTCGTGTAGTACTTTTCTATTGTTTTTTTTTATATTTTGACAGTTGGAAACCAAGGTCACGTTTACTTACCTTTGAAGAGGATTCTATTTATTTATTTGAATTTTTTTGCATGTAAGTATTGTTGTAGAAGTGCGCCACGATACACGATGCCCACCGAGAGCATTTCTTTGCCCTCGGTTCTATTAAAATATATGCTTCGGAGGTCCAACATGTTTAATGTAGTTAGTTTGAATGTTCAGAGTCTTGCTTTAAATATTGACGATCTTCGTAATTCTTTTAACGGGGTCCCAATTTATGTTATTTGTTTATCGGAAACATTTTTGACATCCATTATTTCCAATTCTGCGTAGGCCATTAGTGGCTATAATTTATTCAAGTGGGGTAGGGTGAATCCAACGGTTAATTATGGTGGGGTATGCACATATGTTAGCGAGCATATTAAATGTTATGTTGTATCGGTACCCCCCTCAATTTCTCAAAGGCTCGTTTCTAGACATTGAGTGTCTTTTTAGTTATTTTTCCTGTCGGTACGATGAGGTTTTCATTTGGGGTGATTTTAATTTTTATATTTCTCAAGAGATTTTATTTTCTCATAGCTATTTATATATCCTAAGTAGCATTAACCTTTCGGTTTAAAATACTGAAGCGCCCACTTACTCTTACGCTACTGCAAGCGGTGGTAGGTTTAATTCTTATCGCTAAGCAAAATTTTATCAAATATAACTTAGACCCCTCACTTCTCTCTAAGATATTTTGGCGTAACGTACGCAACTTGGGCCTTGGTGGTTGCAAAGGGGCTGCTTCTGTAGATTTTAAAGCTAAGGACTTTAACCTTTATCTAACTAATTCTAGTCCCACCCATGATATTTTGAATATTGATTTAGTGTCCCTTAAATCTTTTTCATTTACAAATATATCCATTGTTGATTTGCATTCTGTAATTTGGAAAAAATCGCAATCCACTGATCTAGATAGATAGAGGTAAATCCTGTAGAGTTGAAGTTAATTTTTTCCCCATATAAAATTTGCTATTTCATTTGGGACACGTCAGATAATTGCTTGTTAATAATTTTTAACTAGTGGTTTTACTTAAAATTTTACTTAAAAACGTCACATAATATATCGTCAGTACTATAGTTATTCAAGTATACTCGTACTCTGTTTGTTAGTAAATTGATTCATAAAAAACCCAACTTTGATTTTGAAGCGAGATTGATAAATCCCTACAAGACATCCGCAGAATAAAATTCATTTTAGCTATAAAATCCTCCACAACCTAAATCAAAACCACCAAATCCGAATATGTAGACAAAGTATGTAGAGGTTAAGGAAAGCCGCATGAAAACGAAATCTGTTAATTTTTGACCACATATTGTGGAAAAATATCGTTCGATTGCGTGTTTCCAGAGATTTGTTCATATTCATGTTTCTGTTTACTATACATGTTCTGTTTGTACTCGTATATAGCAGTTCTTTATTTTCTTTAACGCCCGGCAATATCTGCCTATAAGGCTATATGTACGATAGCAAAAGGATCATGTACCCACCATAAAAATTGTGGAATAAATAAAAATTCATCCATAAAATCTAAAAACAAAAGAAAATACCATTTTCTGTGTATAGTAAATTGTTTCTTTCTTGGGTTGGTTCGTGAGATGTATGGCTGATAGTTAATTGCTTTTTGAACACCCAAAATCGTATTTTTGCTGGGGAATAAAAAACAAAACGTAAGAAATTTTAGTTCTTCGTCGTATTCTTCCGTTTTTAATGATGAGAAATTAAAAATCTTATGTCTCTTTGTATTTTACTAATAGGCAAAAAGGAATATGCTGTAATCGTTTTTTTCGTGAGATTTTAAGCAAATTTATGTAAGTGATTTAATGCTGATGGTTCACATATACACCCCCCCCCCCCCCCGTTGGCCAACTATATGGTGTTTAAGAATTTAAGTATAAAGTACTAACGATATATATGCAGTGGTATTGTATATAGAAAAGGGATACCTATTTATTTTTATATTGCTTATACAGAGGATCCGTTAGTAAAATAGAAAATACAAAATAATAATAAATTTCTTTTTCCTAATGCTCCCCATATTTTTAGTTCGTGTGAGTTTAAACGATTTCACTTTTTGGGGATTGAATATATTTTTTCAGTTGGATATCTGATTAAAATGTTCGTATGAATGGAATAATTACCTGATTGAATGCTGATGTATGGTTACGAGTTTTTAATGGAATCAATATAATGTAAAACTTACATGCAAACAAATTATTGGTATTTTAGGGGGATATAACCGGAGGTATGCATTTTACTAGATGCTATACGATTATACAATCTAAATTGCAACAAATGATCTATTTAGTTTTGAAAAAAGATTTTAACTTATTGAATCTCAAACACTTCCATTTCGAATATATATATTATAAACGTCTATGTCATTGACTCACTCGAGAACGCATAGGGTGACCAAACAATTTTTTTTTCTATATTATAATCCTAAAAATGAAATGCCGAAAGACTACGACAATCTGAAACGCTCCATAAATTTCATGTAATTCATACCGTTCTCTCAAAAGTTTCGACGAGACAGTCATCAAATTCTCCATTCAGATCCAAATTCAGATACACATCCAAGTACTATGCATTTTTGTTCGTTTTTAAACCAGTTCCATTAACTTTATTTGATCACAGCTGTGAATTGAATGCTTCAACGCTGACTTATCAATAAATTTCAACATTAGTTCAATTGGCCGATCTAATGAGCATTAACCCGGTACAATTGATATGCTTTCAGAGCAGACATATTTTTCCAACTAATACCTAATAGGCGAGAACCGCTGGCGATACCGAGGCTTCAGCTCAACTACATATGTCTTTGGACAATATCACAAAAAAAAATTTCAAAAATATCGCTGGTATTGGAATGAACGTACTGAATTGGCAGATTTGGGAAGGAGTTTAAAAAGCGTGACCGTTAAATATATGTCAATAAAATCCTAAATATGTAAACATTTTAATAATAAAACAATTTAGTTCTGTCATTTGGTTATGTATAAAACAAAGGTAACTGAGATCTGGCTATTTTTCGAAATAATTCAAGTTTTTTCAAGAACTACTTAAATTAAAATTGAAATAATAGTTGATTTCCAATCGACCACCGCAAGTACTTATAAGCACTTATGGTTTTTGTCTTTGCTAAATTAACTACTCACAACTGCTCTACCATTTTATTATGAGTAGTTGAAAGCAGTTACGAAAAATTTGTCCGCTAGGTGATTGTATGTAGTATTTTTCTGTCAAAAATATAATTGAATGTCGTATGTGAAGCGCTAATAAAATCTCGGTATAGATATTTTTTTATTAAAAAGTTATCACAAATAAACTACACATGTGTAGGTTATGTTTTGCTTTTGTAATTTTTTGTGCTTTCCATCGACACTTTAGCCAATACACATTTTTTGCACTTACCTACAAGTACTTGCGATGGTCGATTGGAAAGCAACTAAACGTCTATGTCACTGACTGACTCACTCGAGAACGTACAGGGTGACCAAAAAAATCGTCGTTGTGATTTTTTTTTCAAATTTTTGTCAATGAAATACACAAAAAGCAACAACAATGCAATCGTAAAATCGAAAGAGCATGTGTTATTTTCGAAGTAGAAAATTCTCATTAATATATTACAATATCTGATTTTGACAAGACGTGTTTTTAAATTGATATCAAAAGTTAAAATTCTAAAAAATAAGGCTAGCAGAAAATTTCATTAATAAGACAGACAAATAAACTTTTACTAATTAAAAAACCAAATGTTGCGAGCTTTCGGAAATTGTCGTGTTTTTTATTAATTTAAAAACACATAAATTGAATGTTAAACTATTCGATTGTGAGAAAAATGTCGATAATTGAATTGAAAAACAAAACAAATATTAATTTGACGAACTGCTATTCAAAAAAATCTTTTTGCTACTAAAGTAAAACATTTTGCGGTTTTTATCTAAATAAAAAACACAACAAACCCTGATAATGGCGTAATTGCCAAAAGCTTGGAAAATTTGGTTGTTTAATTAGTATTTTTAATAAATATTTAACTACACTTTGTTGGGGATAAACGGACGCAAAGCGCGTCCGAACAACCTAGTTCTAAATAGTGCGCCTTAGTTACATATAAATGGAGTTTGTTTCGTCCTATAAAAATAATGCAATTCCTTAATTGGTTGTAAAAAAAATGTTTGTTAATCAGACAAATACTAAACTTTTAGTAAAACATGACTCAAGTTTCAACAGGATGCTTACAAAGCTAATCAAAATCTAACTGAAATTCATTTACATTTACCAAAAGATCATACCTTAGTTAAAAATGAAAATTAGACTTTGTTCTACCACGAATGTACAAAAATCTGACTTCTAAGGCGAGAAATACAACTTACCATAATTTTGGTTGGCTTTTCAGAATACCTATAATAACAAAACTTTTGAAAAATTTAGTCTTTAAATTTATTTCTTATAATTTTTGGTTGATTTTCGAAAATGCTTTACATTTCAACAACATTGCAAAAATTAAAAAATCTTCTTACACAGATTTTCACCAAACTTTCATTTCAATTAAAAATATTTAAAACATTTTTGTTTATAATGACTTTTTAAAATATTTGGAGAAAGCTATAAAAATAATTAAGCTTTCCTTTCATTTTCCTTTTTAAAACAAATCTTAATCCTTCTGGACTGTAGGCTAAATTTTTGTGTAAAACAGTGTTTTGTGAAAAATCGTCGTTTCATTTCCGCTTATATTTTCAAAAATGAATTAGACCGCCATTGCTGCAAATTTAATTTACAATCTTTCAGTTTATAGTATTTTTTCTCATAAACAATATACAATTCAGATTATTTGAAAAAAAAAAAAAAAAAAAAATGCTACTATTAAAGCTAAGTGGCAGCTTTGTGATCCAATATCGGCCGTCCATAGCTTGAACCTTCCAATTTAAGGGTTGAGCACTTGATCGGGAAAAAAATCAATTAAAGCTTATTCCACTTGGTTCACCGGAAGTGGCAGCTTCCGAGCTCCGAGGAGCTTTCCGTTTTTTTTCCAACATTTTGAAAGCTATACAACATTTACGAAAAACAATTAACCAAATTATTAATTAAACTTAGCTTCTAATAGCTCAGTGGATCAGGATAACGTGAACATCATTTCATCAACATTTTAAAAATTTCGTTTCACATTCTACATAATGCAATGTTCTACAAATTTAAGAATTCTGCAATCTTCGGTTACTATATAAGTTAATTCATCCAACATCGAATTAATAATTAAGCGATTTTTTTCTTATCTTGTTAATTTGTATATCAAAAATCGATAATTCATTTGATTTACAGAAGAATTAAAAATAACTACGAACCAAGTTACGAAATCCTGACAAAAATAATAAAAAATGGCCTAATTCAAAAATATATCTTCTTTAGGTTTGGAGGTCCTTGAATCCGAAAAAGCAAACACTGACCGTTCTTCTGCGATGCGTAAATGTAACCCTGAAAGCCTCGATAATAAGCATAAAAGCTGTTGCCAAATAGTCCTTAAATATCCGTTCATTTTTTGATTATATCGGCTTGATTTCGGCTTGATTATATCGGCTTGATCGGCGGAAAATTTCGAAATTTCTTCTCATTATCACAGAATTAATTCCAATACTCCTCTTTAAATTTCTTCATTTCTTAATAGTAAATTTTAAGATCCTTGTAGGAGTTCCAACTTTTAGCTTTCACAGTACTTTTAAA
This sequence comes from Nephrotoma flavescens, assembly GCA_932526605.1. NCBI lineage: Eukaryota > Metazoa > Arthropoda > Insecta > Diptera > Tipulidae > Nephrotoma > Nephrotoma flavescens. The sequence continues at coordinate 325,968,383 of OW052221.1, read as the reverse complement.
TTTACTACAGGCTTTCTGCATGCTTTCTGGTAGGTCCATAGTTTCGCAGAACCCCTTATTGGTTTAAGCAACATATATAGAGAAATCAGTTAGAGTGGGGTGGTCTTAGAAGTGGCGATTCTCCTTCTGCCAAAACCATTTGTGTTGATTCTACGGATCCTCCATATCATTTATGAGCATAATCTTAAGCTAAGATCTACCACGGTATGTACCATAAGTGTTCAATCGACAGGCCGTAGTGAAAACGCCTGGTATACACCATAATCTAGTTTTAGATTTTTTTACATTTAAATGAAATAAACGTAGTTGGATATGACGATTCTTGTGTTTCGTGTTAACATTTTCGCACTTTCTCAGAATCATAATGAAGAGTCATATTACTTATCTCAACATTCGTTGTAATTTTCACCGAATAGTTATAGGTACAATTATAGTTTAAATATGCATGACTGTTGCTGATGTTCGAAATTTTGATTGGTAATATCTTGTAATTTTTAGTTTACCTGTAATGTTAATCACAGCCCGGAAACAAGTAGATACGATGTGAAGAAATTTGTTAATTTTAACGTCTTATTTTTAAATTGCAATTATTTTAAATGTTTTATATAAGGGGCATAGCTTTCTCGTAAAATTAGTGTCACCTCGAAACTGGATATTAGTTCAAAACTTTATTATTTTATAACGTAATGACACATTTAACGACTGTTGCACAAAGTTTCTTCGTACAGATTTAAAACAGGAAAATCTCCAAATGTCATTAATCGAAGAAGATTTTGAATAAATCAATCATTCAAAAAAATATCGAAATGTTCTATTCTACAACTTTTCATTTAAGCTATACGTGTGCTGTACCGGCACAGGTATGATACATATTTCACTTATTTATTTAAAATCATATATCCACCCTACAAAATTGCCTATATAAACTTCGACAACACAAAAAAATTGATTCAAAATATTGATACCTTATTAAAGATTTAATATTACAATCAAAAGTATTGAAAACATCAGTCAGATGAAAAAAAACTGTTGGTCTACCTCATCGGTATATTTTTATTTATAAATTGTATAACTTTTCCAATTTTCGTAGAATCCTACAAAAAAATACTCGAGCTAGGACGAAATCGATGAATATGATTTTCTTGAGTATTTGCTTTTAAACATAATATACAGGGTATTTCACAACATAGAGCATGCATAAATAAAAATAATCATAAATTCGAAGTAAAAGTGAGACGTCTTATTGTGTGAACTTACCGTAGGTAACCGGTTGTTTAATAAATCCGATTTAGGAAATCTCAATCAAGTTCTCAATGAGAGTGGTTTACTTTATGAGGAAAAACTTGGTATGAAAAACACCCTGTATAATGTGAGAAAGGTTGTGATAAATAAGAGGCCATAAAACATGATATAAATTTATAAATTGTTCGATTTTAAGATGATCGACCTAACCTTAAAGCTATTAACTAAATAAAATATGTAAATTCGACGACGCGCAAAAACAATTTTTAAAATGCCTTCCGTGGGTTTTATACATATTTCCAATACTGTACCGAAATTACTGTACCCGGTACTTGAATATTTTTTTTGTACATTTACGTTTCATGTTTATTTATTTATTTATTTGTATATAACGTTTTTCCTATTTTGTTTATTTTGCTTATCTTTTCCTTCTTTTTGACATCGTTATATTCTAAAAACTGTATATTAATCCTTAATTGATTTTTAACCTTTGACAGAAAATAGATAGATTTTTCCTTTATGGTTTTTGGTATACATAAAAACGAGAGCATGTTGTATGGGTTTCGTTTAAATATTAGTAGTAAAGGGCACGTTGTCATGGCAACCAGGTATACTGTCCGACTCTATATCTAGGCCAATATCCAGTTAAACATATACATACACAGACACGCATACATACATTTTTTTTATAATCCTAATTTAGATTTCATTTTTATTATTTTTGTTGCGAAAGAATTTAATCCGTTTCGTTGCTGCCATTGTGTTCCTTCCTTTTTAATTTAATTCATTTTTAATAGCATCAACGAAAACATAATATGACATTTATCTAAATTTAATAGATTTGTTGTTGTTATTTTCCTTTATGCTCGTAGATAAACTGATAAAAATTTATAGATATATACATTTTCAAATGGGGTGATTATGAAAAGCTCTTTGTACTGTAGTGTAGGGTTAAGCTCATGATATTATGGTCGTATTACCCGCTATATACCAAAATGCTTGGCTTGTTGTCTTAAAAATATCTAATTTTAATTATCTTTTGTCACACGGTTCGCGTTCTATTTAAAAACCATAGGAAGATGACATACGGATAAAAACCAACAGAAATGTTCTCTAATTTGGAGATTTTCCAAATAAATAATGTTCAAATCGTTTTTCGTTTAGAAAAAAAAGTTGCACAAGAAATATCGAAAATGCACAAAGGAATTGTTCGTAACTTTCTAGTTGCATAACCAAAACCAGACAACAACCAAAAACTAACTAACTTAAAACTACAACGAAAACTAACTACTATATTCTAAGAAACTTTAATCTTCCGTGCATACTTCATCTCCCTGCATGTGTATTTAAAAATGTTTAAATTTTTCCAGTCTAGATTCCATTTTTTTTTTTTTTTGGAAAACTATTAGCAAAAAACACAAAATGATATCTAGGAAAAAACGAAAATTTTATTGAAAATCGAAAAGTTTTCGAAAAAGACAAGACATGAAATGTTTTTGTTGTGGTATATACACCAGCAAGTAAGATAAAAAACGAGTCTCAAATGAAAACACATATGTATGTATCTTGTTTTTAGCTTTATCCAGGAACATAACAAACAACAACAACTGCACATATTTGAAACAGCCAAAACTTGTAAAATTTAAAACGACAAAATGTAAATCATGTTGGGAAATATAACAATAAAAAAATTGTCTTGATCATGAAAAACAACAACAACATCACCTTTCAAAATAATCCTAGACAAATTTACTGAGCCACAAAGATAAACAAAATTAGTTCCTGTTTTGTTTTTACGAATTGAAAATATGAAGTTATTCGTTGTATTCCAAAAATGTTAAATCACAGACGAAAGTAAAGCAAAATTAAGTTGAAAATGTCAATCCAAAATGTCATCCTTGTGTTATCTGAAATTTTTCGGAAGAAAACCATATATTTTTAATTGTATCCGTCTTAGACTGAGTGTATCTTGTTTAAATATTTTTCCGATAGGATATAAGATCTGTGTTTGTTTAAAGTTGTTTCTGATGAAATATTCCTATTCGAAATTTTTAGTTTTCCATCTTGAAAGTTTGTGAGGTCTGAACACGGTCTAACCTTTTTTCAAGATTTTGATGTGCATTTAACATTGATTTAGTATATATTGTTTTACATGTAACCCTTACATCATTGATTGATTTCGCTTATTTTAGCCACCATTTTGGAAATAATTCCAAATTCCCACTCGGAGAGTTTAGACTAAATTTATGTTTTCTAGGTTTTTAATAAAACCCGTGATTTTGGTTTTCATTTAAAATGAAGAAAAACTCTTAAGTTACTCCTCTAACTGCAAATGCTATCTATTTGACTGACGGTCAAATTGAATAACTTTTTTTAGAAAAATGATGTCAGATGCATACCTTGAATTTTGTTACTCAGCCAATGACTATTCGCTTACCTCCCTATTTTCTGTTATTAACTTTTGCGTTTAAACAACAATTGCCTGGGACGATCAATAGATTAATTTTTATTGCCTACTTTTTGTCTCTCCCTCTTTATACTTTTTTTGCTTTTTTCTGCTATACATAACTAAATTTTTACTTTTACAAATCAGTAGATACTCCTAATGATGACCTAATAAGTCGAAATCGATCGAGTGATTTTTTAAACTTTTTGAACAAATTTTTTAATTTAAAATCAAGTGTTTAATAAAATGTGTTTTTTATTATGAAATAAAGCAACTTCTCGGCTCAATCATCGGATTCATATCATGAATCCGCTCAAATCCAGTCGAGTTAGATGGCTCGGCCACATTGCAAGGTCTCCACAACAACGCATGATCAATAAAGTATTCCATCAACAACCAGCCGGTAGAGGAAGACCCGGAGAGCGATGAATCGATACGGTTGGAGGGCCATAGTGGGAATTTATAAGATGTGAAAACTAGAGAGAGGGAGGCGAGACTGCTAGAGGAGATCGTCCTATGATGTTCCTTTCTTCTCTGTTATTTATTTGCAACATATTGTTCCAATAATATCGTTCTTTTTAGAAAGCGGTAATCTTTTTTTAAAAGCTTTGATCTTCGTTTCGGTGTATTGACTTATCAAACAGCATATTCTATTACTTCTCTCCCTCCATTTTGTTTTGGGAGTGACGGCCTCGTATAGGCTATAACTATTCGGGACGACTGTTCATCATCATCAAGTTCAACGAATGATGTCGTTTCAGTTTTGGTCGACAAATTGGTCGAAACTGGTACAATTCCTTCACCACTTGCACCTACGGATCAGCACTTTCTATCAACTCTAGAAATGGATATAAAAAAATTTTTACTTGTCCTGCTTAAATTTCAGAAGAGCAACCGTTGTTGGTTTAAAATGTATTATTTAAATTTATTAAAATCTTTTAATTTGTCGTTTTTTGTAAATTGAAGCTGTCACTTCCGGTAAACATGTTGCCACCAAATTTCGCAAGGATCTCCCAACTATTGAAAAAAACTTCAATATGAAGTTTTGTTCCGAATAGTCCATCCGTCTAGACTGTAAAGATGCTGAATGTTGGTGAAATAAAATTTCCAAAATATTTGCATAAACGGTAAACCTCCTTTGAAATGTGTCACTTCCGGTGGACCGGTCTCGGAAAAAATGTAAGTATTGGTTTATGGTAAAAGCTTAAGTATAAAGTTTTATCCTGAAAAATAAGTCTATCAAAGGCTGTATAAAAGAGGAATTTTTGTAAACAGTTTTTTTTTATAAAACACCATTTCCACTTAAATTTCGGAGAACTGATTTGGACCGGTATTGATGCAAATTTCATTTATCACGTTCACAATCGTTTTTCGCGTAAATGATAATCATTCCAAAATATTTGCAAGAAACTGAAAAGCTTATATGGAAGATGCCACTTCCAGTAAGCCGACTTCGTATTAAAATGGCTAGATCTCCCAAATTACGGGAAAATCTAAGTGTGAAATTTTATCCCGATCAGTTCACCCCAATTTGAACTGTAGAGACCCAATAACGTTTCTTCCGGACTACACCAAATACGCACGCACACACACATGATCTGCCTTCCTGATGTTAAAGTCGCAACATTTTTTGTTAGATCTTAAAACTTTTGATCATTTTCGAAATAATTGCAGATCCTGAAATTATCTACGTTTAAGTTGGGCTACGATATTGTGTCATTTTGCTTTAATCTAGACTTTCGAATTTAAAATATGTTTTACTTCCGGTGGGAATACAGCGCTTCCAATGCATATTTTGTTCAATAACTCTTCGTCAACTAATGTTGACAAAAAAACTGATCGTTCATCAATTTCCAGCCGAGTTGTTTACTAAAATTGTTCAGTGCTTTTTGTCAAATTTTCCTGCTGGTTAGTGCCCTCCTGATTTTTAAGCTACAAAACTTTTTGCCTTAGATCTTAAAAATTTTGATCATTTCCGAATAATTGGGGATCCCAAAATGATGTACGTCTCGAGATCAAAAAGTTTCATGATTACTATATTTATTCAAAGTGAAAACTTGCTTGAAAATTATTAAATTTTAGCCGAAAACCTCAAGCTCCGGCCGGTTGACCATTTATTGTCAGGTTCAATTGTACCGAGTTTCCAGCCCACTTGTCTTCAGCGTCCGCTTCACGATTTATATATTTCATTAGAATTTTAAACAATCTTCTCTCAATGCCGGTTAATTGCTTCGGATCCATTGATGATCGTTTGATTCTACACAAACAAAAGCGTGAGGTTTGTACTACTGGGTTAAACGTTTCAGGTTCAACAACTGCGGAAAAACTAGTCTCGAAATGGCAAACCCTTATTCATCCCTTTGAACTCTGTGCAAGTTTAAATAATTTTATGGCATATGTCTGTTTAGATAAAAAGATAAACAACTCATTTAATGTTTCACAATCTTTTTCGACCAAGGCCTAGCCTCTCAAGCTTCCAGTTTTTGAATCTAATTTATTAGGGATAATTTAGACTAAGCTATGGGTCTCTGATTTCTGCCCATGAATTTCATCTAAAGTATCGCCTGCGGATTGCGAATGGATGCTTGTGTGTATCGTAGTCATGATCAAGTCATAAAATTATTGCCATTCAATATAAGTTCCATGTAAGAAATATATGTGTGAAATTTATTTCCACCTGCTTGAAGAGTAAAGGTCAGTAATGGCGAGCGATGAAATGCGATAAGTCCTTATTGGGCAACCCTTTACATGACCCCATCCATTATAATAGTAAGTAACGAGGTTTTGCCGATTCAACTCCTCTAGGAGTCGGCCGGGTTACTCTAGGAGTTTATATGAATTCAGTTAGATCTGTTCATGCTATGGAGTATTTTTCCTGATCGGTTATGATTATATAATGTATTCCATCTGAGAAGCAGAACGTAGAAGCACCCATTTTAAAAATGTAGTTTACTTTACCCGAGCCACCATCGGTTGTGAGCAAAATAAGCGAATCATCGAACCACCATTTTGTTCGTTATTTAGAGGCATCAGAGAATTTTTATCTGCAAACTGGGATCTGCAAACTCTTACTGCACAAAGAAAACATAATCGATTCATCGCAGGATACTTGATGGTTTTGATGATAAATTCACCGAAATGATAAACTCGTTTCGTGATGTGTATATCTATATGGAAACCTGTACTTTGTGAACATGAATGTGAACTTGGAACTGGTGCTGTACGTGAAATTAATCCTGCGGTTTTCTCTCTAACTTTCTCAACTGAAATTACTTTCAGGCGCATTAACTGAAAATTTTCTTCTTCCTACGTTTCTCGAAAATTGAAAGCAGTTTAGCTTTCAGTTTTATAAAATCGACCAAATCGCTTAAGGCACTTGTGAAAATCGACTAAACCGCTTAAGACTAATGAAAATCAAAATTGAAAGTTAATATTTTCAATTATCACCCATCACACTTTGCCAGAAGTTGATAGATCAAACAGCTTTGTTTGGAGAATTAAAGTCAACACAAATCGAGATGAATCGATTAATAAGAATCGATTGTTTTAATATTAAACGTCGCTTTCCTTGTACAATTAATTAGTAACACTAATCCACTGGAACCTCGGGACTATATCGCTTCGTCAAACGAGGAAACAACCGCTCAGTGTATCAGGCATGATTTTTCTCCTCCATAACAATAAATAATGGTCATAAAATTGTGCTTGCCTAATGCGAATTTTGTTGAATACCGATGGTGGTAAAGTTACAGCCCTTAAGTGAAAATGAATTATTACTCAAACATTTTAATTGTTGTCAAATGCAGAATTATTTTATAAACTTCATTACTTCTGTTTGTTACTCAATTCCTGCCATAACGTTTTAGGTGCCCGAAAGGGAATTTTTTTTTCTCACTATAACAATAATTCTTAAAACCGGATGATATTACGAATTTCGGGCTTAACAAGGATTCGTTATGGATTTTGCAAAAATAACACTGATTCTTTTTATTAACGCGGGTATAATTTATTTCTCAATAAATTACTACACAGTTCAACGCTTTGATTACTTATTTTACCTTCACTGTTTACTCTTGATCACTGGTTAAATAACAACTGTCCTGTCGTATGCTGTGATTTTATCCCCTTTTTATACCCAGAAATGCGATTCTCGATCTTTCCATATTGCGCTGTTGCAGCTAAATTGTCCATGTATTTGTATATTTATTCGAGGCGATGCTGTAATCGTTGTTGTAATTGTACACATCTTCCCTCTCATCATGCATTTCCCCTTTTTATATTCCATTTTCTACTTCCATTCTCTACTTCCATCGGTCACGCTCATCTTCTGGAATATTTCTGTGTTTTACTGAATGTAACAATCAATCGTTAGTCTGCATTTGCAACTCATTGCGTTAATATCTGTCGTTCGATGCCAAATAATCCTGCAACCTTAACCACTCGGCTAACAACGACTCTGATGTGATCTGTGCGTATGTTAGGCATAATCGTCACGAAAGTTTAGCCCCTTTGTCCAAAATAAACCCATTATGAACTTGAATTATGATGGTGAAAAGCTAACTAAATATGAAATGTAAGAAATAACAGTAAAATTACCACAAAAACATATTTCACCATAATGGCCTAATCATAACAAATTCCAAACCAATAATCTCTACTGTCAAATACGAAAATTATATTTGTCAATTCCAAATTAATATAAATTTTAGATTTTTATTGTTACATGTTTTCAGATTACATTTATGTCACAATGAATCTGTCTACTCGTACATATAGACGATTATCATTGTTTGAGGTTGAATTATGTTTGTATCAATAAAAATGAAATCGACAATAACAGTAATAATAATCGCAGTGGCATACTATTCAACCTATAATGGTATGAGAAGTCGGGTTGGGGGATACTAAAAAATTAAAATTAATGTGTTCTCATAAATTTGGTCTTCGACGTTATGTCAACATACGCAGTCTTCACACAGAGATTTTGTCTAGGATTTGTCTATGTCCTTTGCCATTGTGGTTGATTATAAAACATACATAAAGGATGAATAAATATTTCATACCAACTTTTTTATATGTACATATATGTATAGTTATACCGATTGGGGGTAATTTTTTTGACCGATTTTTCGATCTTTTGTCTATGTACGACCGAATACCGGATAGGTACAAGGATTATGTGGTGTTATGTAGAATACACTTTCTGCACGCCGATGTATTAATGTATGATATTATATACATTATACAGGTGACATTTTTATCAATTTTTCATTATAGAGATATTTTTACAGTAACAAAAAGGATGATGATGTTGACTGCTTTTGATTGGGATAGATTTGTGGAATATGGATGGTATGAGATATAGAGCGACTCTTACTGCTAAATCAAGTTTAAGCGTAATAAAATGGGGATTATGTTTTGATATAAAATTCAGATGGTTGATTTTATTGTTCAATAAATAAGGGTTTTAGACAACCAAGTACTAAAAATTTGTTCCATATTGTACTTCTTATATACCGTGGCAGAGCAGCACCGTAGCATGATTTATGTAACATAAGAAAATAATAATAAGTGCAAGTACAATTTTAAATTAATCTTAAAACCTGTACCGATAATATAAACAAAGACGGTGAAGTTTAAGATATTGCGCCTTTATCTGGAAAATAAATATAAAAATCCCAAAACTAATCTACAATTTGCAATCTTGATTTGCAAGAAAAATTTTAATTTATATACGAAAAAGTGGCCAGAATAAAAACTACTTTAACGTATTGATATTAGTCGGAGAACACAACCAGAAACTATCACAACTGTTTCATTTCAAGCCAAATAAATTACGTGAACATGGTGCGTGCATATTTGCCGTAAATATTGGAAATGTCAAATTTATCATTTTTATTTTATTTAAATTACGATTCCACAGCATATTTTTATGCGGTAAATATTTTTATTTTTATTATTTTCGGTTTGGTTTATTTTATATATTTCACTTGGTATTGAGTTGTACCGTTCGAATTGTTTATCATTTTGTTGTGTTTTTGTATATACATAAAATGGATATGGAACTTTTCTTTACATCCATCATCGTACGTACCAGCATACGAGTATTTTTTACCATAATGTGGAATAATCATAAAAACTAAACATGAAATAAATAACATAAAATTCGAACAGTTTTTAATGATTAGGAATTTCTAATATTTTATCGAAAAAAAAAAATAAAAGGAAACCGAATCGATTGGCGCAGATTGAAATTTTTAAATGTAGGTCATTGTTTCTGTACACGGCAGGGTATGCCAGCATGAATCTCCTTTTATGTATTTAAAATAAAACAAAAATCATCATTAAAACAAATTTTTAATGGTCAAAATCAAACGACAAATGGAATTTAAATGTAATTTTTCTTCACAAGACGAGCCTCTCAAAGTTAAATACATCAAACTTGAAATAGAAAAGAAAACTCATTATTAAATAAAAAACTGTCAAACATAAGAAACAAAAATAAAAAGTAAATCCAATATACAATGTGGAACCGTTGCCTTGTCAAACAGCCGCCACATCTTACAATGTAGCAAGAAAAGATAGGAAATTGAAAGTTCGACGATGTATATATTCTACGGGTTCAGTAGCACATCATTCAAATGGAGAAGGTGAAATGGTAAAAAACAGATCTAATTGTGAAACGAAATCAAAGAATTTTCTTTCATTTATGTTTTGTTTGGCATTTAATTGGAAAACTTCAACTCTCCCCTATAAAATTGTAACTTTATCGGAAAATAAAGTTTTTGATTGAAAAGCGAGGAAAAAATCGTTTTAAATTTTCGAATTTCTTTCCGTTCTTCTTATTATACATATACCATAGTCGAGAATTACTGAAAACCATCTTAGCATTTTTATATCTTATATATACCGGGATAAAGATAAAGTGTTTTCTAACCAATAAAAATTTGTGGTTTGAAAAACTAGAGAAGGAAAATCATTTTTACTTGTCAACCCGATTCAAAATACAAAATACACGAGGCACTACAGCAAACGAAAAATAAGAAAACTCCCAAAACAGAAGTAGTTAAAAAGACATCTGCTGTATAAATAATTGGATGACATTAGTCGGTTTTCTTCGTATCACTTTCTTCTGGTGATTTAATTTATTATGTAATTCATTATCTTTTTTCAAATCGTAGTCCTTTATATGAAAAAGCTGTTTGTATTTTTTACCCATATATTATTTCAGCAGTCTTAGCTAGTCATACAGATTGATTTGTAAAGTTCAATGGAATTTAAAATATTTTTCAAATCTTTGCCATTTTTGAGTGAACCCTTACATTTTATTTTTTATCTCAGATATTAGATATATACTAAATCTTTTTAATTGTTCACGTAATGCACACAAATTTCACATGAACATAGCCAGTATTTTGTTTCATTAACACTTACGAAGAGTTTACTGGATTTCGCTTAGACCAGGCTAAATTTTAAAAGCTTTATGGAAGTCAAAGCAATAGCACTCAAGACAGGTAGACGGTCCAGCTTATCAGACGCTAATTGCTACTAAATTGTACATTAATTAAAAAAAGTGCTCTCAATGTTCGTTTTTCTCAGCATCGTATTCAATAATCAAGAAACCTTCTATATATTATATCAGAAGATATGACTCTTATTTGTCTGTTTGCAATACCGGCTTTTACGTAGGTCTGAAAAGTTTTCAATTATTATGTCGTAATGATTTAAGTCGAACATTTATGTAAAATTTGCACTTACCAATGTTGAGCCTCGCGACATTCGCAACATATCGCTAGGTTGTCAATGCCTTCTTGTAGTTTATTGGCTTCGTCGACTGACTCGATGACTTTGTAGATTTTGAGGTCGTCTGCGATCATCAACATTTTAGAGTGCTTTATAAAAATATCATTAATGGAGATTATGAAAATCCATGGGTTGGAAGCTCTTGCAATGTCGGTATATATTACATCAACTTGTTTGTGCTTCTCAATTTCTTTAATTGGATAGTTGGTAAATTCTATGAGATTTACCGATGCTTATCTTTTGGACATAAAACCAAGTTGGTAATGCGAGACACATATACCGCGAAAATACTAGGTATAGCCGATATAGATGTAATACCGCTGTAGCAAGAAACATCATTTCAAGATCCCATGTTTGAAAAAAAGCGTCACTCTTAGGCGTTATTTTCCACTGTTGTGGAAAAGTTGACAATTTTAATGACTGATTAAACAAAATGCTTAGAGGAATTGCCAAATTTCCAGAATTTTTCAAAAATGAAACAGGAATACCATCAGGACCACATCCTTCTCCAAATCCTACCAAAGCTCGCTGGATGTCTTCTGTTGAGTAAATATGAATCTAATATATTCAATAGCGGTTGAATTTTGGTATAATTATCTATGTCTTCTGCGTAATAAACAGATTGAGAAAACACAGCACACATGTTGGTTATGTCCTGCGGATTACAAAATTTTTGATCTTTAAATCTCGTTGAGGCTGAATCAGTTTCGCGTTTGGTTTCAAAAAATTTCCAAAAGCGTGGTGTATTAACGTCTGTGAGTACTCCGCCACCGGATTTTTTTTATGCTTGTTTGTGATAAGCGATCAACCACATATTGAATTCCCAATTTAAAATTTTATCGTTGGATGTTTCATAGATGATATAAACCAGAAAGTGATTTTAAATTTAAAATTATGAAATTTAGCTGCCTTTGAGAAGTCATTTTATTTACATTCTGAAAGGAAAATGTCTGTTTTATAGTCTTTTGAAGATGTGACAAAGTTGGGGTCTAATTTGCTACTATGGTTATGGTTAGGTGGCATGGATGGGAAACTGAAAAAACGATTTTTTTTGACGTGGTTATGCTTTGAAAAACTTCGTCTCTAATATTGATTTTATACGATACGTAATCACATTAATCCAATGCTTGGTTTTGGTGCCATGCGTTGGGCAACGTGATCGTAAGTATTCGCGATCTTTGTGAGTAATTTACGGTTTTTTTCTTTGTTGCGCCACTCAAATGGAGTACTCTTCTTTCAATTGGACTTGATTAGAAGTTCTATTAAATTTAGGGCTGACGATGATATTAGTGATGATATGGTGTGGTTTTTATTCCCTAGGCTTGATCTTTCAGCCTTGGTGGAGACTCCGAACATGGATCTTGTGACCCGACGTTCTTCTGTGGTTGAACAGAAGAGTGGGACAAGGCATGAACCGCATTGTGGACTCGTCTGATTTTACTATTTTTGAGTGATTTTTCGATTTTGGATAAGGTTTTTTTTAAATCATCGACGACACGAATTTCACAGTTAATACACTTATTTTAGACGACATTATTAATACAGAGTATGCTTTTTAGTTTAAAATTTGACAATCAGCAATATTTTTATCACAACACTACTACACTGCACTTTGAATAATTTTCCACTAAAAACAATTAGCGATTTTGAATTTGTATTATTAGGTAATAAAATTATTAGTTATGAAGGTTAATTATTAGATTATTGTTACACAAAAAAATTAAATAAAATAAAATAAATTAAATTGAAATTAAAAATTGAGAGTGTCCGAGTTCGGCGAATTTCGAAAGCTAAACTTTTCAACATCATTATGCAAAAATTGTAAAGCTTCCATCAAATCTACCTCATCCGGTACACAGATTTCCACTAAATTTCGCAAGCGTTTCCCAAGTTCTATTTCGAATAGTTAATCTGCTATAGAAATGTCGAATCTCGATGTTTTAAAGTTTTTTTTTTTTATCAAAACTCGTCATTTCAGATAAAAATGTGAAAAACGGTATTAACTAAATTTGTTTGAAATTTAATTCACAATCTTTTTGTTTTAATCGTTTTTTCGTAAATGCTATATACTTTTGAAAACATTTGCTGAAAACTAAAAAGCTCATATCGAAACTGCCACTTCTGGTGGACCAATTTCGAACAAAAATCAATAAATGCATGCTCAATAAATCCGTGTGAGCTGTACAGGTAACGAATTTTTGCTGAAAACTTTCTATTTTCTCAAAAAACGTATAGTTTCCCCATTAATTTTGGAAATTTGATCTGAACAAGTATTGTTGCAAATTTAATTGAAAATCTATTAGTACATACATAGTCGTTTTTCTCGTAAATGATAATGATTTTCAAAATATTTGCAAAAAACGAAAAAGCTGTTATGATTTTTTTTTATTGGTAAATAGATTTTGGCCAAATTTCGTAATTTCCTCTTCAATTTTGTACAACAGATCTAAATTGATACTGTTGTAAATTTAATTTATAATCTTACAAAAACGAAAAAGCTCCTATGAAAGTTACTTCCGGTGGGCCGAAGAACACTGCCAAAGCACTGAAAGAAATCGCGCGGAGATATTTACACATTTTGCTGTATAAAACCAAAATTGCAATTATTACCAATAATGTTTAAATAAAGTACGAGCATTTTTAAATATTAAAATTATTGCTGAGCAGCATCTGATGACAAATTAGATTAATTATATTGCAATGATGCGCTAGGTAAATTTGAGCTGCGCAATTTGAATATGTCATTTTCAATGCAAACATATTGAAAATGGAAAAATTTTGTCGTTGAGAATAAATTACAAAGTGTATTTAAAATGTTCAAATACTTTTCAAAATTTACTTTGCACTTAGTAAAACAATTTTTGCAGGGATATTATAACCAAACAAATAATTTATTCTATCCGATTTTGCATTTTGTTCTCCAAATGTTATTTAAACTTTCAAGCAAAAATTAGACTTAATATGAATTTAAAGCAGACAATTTGTTTACAAAAATGCCAGTTCATCTAGTTTCTGGATTTGTTGGGAAAAATGGTAATTATTTCAAAATAAAATAAAATATAAATTATATTTAATTTTATCCTGTATTTGCAGTTTTTTGTAACCTTACTTCGCGTCGCAACAAATGGCCGCTAACTTTGATTACCAAACCATAAAAGTGCTGAAACGATATATGATAAGAACAAATTAGACGTATAAAACTTTATGTCCAGTAATATTTGTTATCTGAGTGAAGTTTATGCCAAAATTACAAAATGTACACTGTGTCCTGTAAGTACTTAGAATTGAAAAAACACTCAAATGTGAACTTTCATAATAATATCTGAATTTTTTTAATAAACACAAATAGTTTTACACTATACGTAGCAAACATTTAATTTTTGTGAAAAGTTTTGAGTGAATTTTAAAAAATTAAATTTTTTACAACAAACACACTATGAATTGGACAGAGATGATCGAAGTGGTTCTGAACTAGTAATTGATGTAAGAAACCAATCTTATTCATGCTCTGAGATTTTCGCTATTTGCGAGAGAACATCATTGAGTATGATACGAAATTCTTAAACATTTGAAATTGTTTATCTCGTCCCCTACGGATTGCCCGGATTCGTATTACACTCAGATATGTTCTGTCTCGAATAACAAAAATTTCAGAGATTTCCGAGCATGTGGATAAATAAGATTGGTTTCTTAGTATAGTGTAAAAATGTTTGTGTTTATTAAAAAAATTCAGATATTATTATGAAAGTTCATATTTGAGTGTTTTTTCAATTCTAAGTACTTATAGCCACAGTGTATATTTTGTTATTTTGGCATAAACTTAACTCCGATATATTTGTTGCTTTCTTGATTTAATTTGAGAATTTTATAAAGTAATTTTAGAGGACCGGACCAACTCAATTAGCTTATATGAGGAAAATTTTAGCAAAATTACAACAATTCAAAATCGTTGATAAAAGAAAAATATATTATCTTTTCACAAAAGATGAATATATTATTATATATTCATCTTTTGTGAAAAGTGAATAAAAAATATTAATTATAAAAAATGTGTTTCATTAAAATTGGTTTTTAATATGTTAAATATTAAATTCTGTCTCCTCCAATCTAGAAGTTTCGAGTGTTTGCTTCTGTGTTTAGTAAATATTTATCAGCTGCAGTTTTCTGGATCCGAAAATTTTAAAATGCATTGTAAACCATTATCCACCTTGCTGTCATTATTTACTATGCGCTCTGTAAAGAATTTCTAAATTATTTTACGAACTGCAGAGTAATATATCAAAGCAATGGCAAATATAACTTATCCACAGTGAAATAAAAATAATAAAATTTACTCAGCAACTTGTAATAATTGATTTGCTAATATGGCAGTAAATACAAATCGCTTGTATGGCTCAATTCTTAATCAGTTTTCATTAAATATTACTCCACTTTTTGGTGAATATCACCGCTTATTTTTTTTCATTTAACACTGGGATCTCCCAATTTATGGATAAAGCTTAAGCATGAAGTTTCATCCCGATCAATCAATCCGTCTGCGCTGTCCAAGAGCCAAACTTTTGTTGAAAAACAGTTTTTTTGCCAAAAGTCGTTTATTACCTAAAAGAAAGTAAAATTAATTATGTAATTTACAATTTAATTGTCGCATTTGCTTGGGGTTAAGTCACTAACAAAAATGTGTGTATGTGATGGGTTGCAGATTTTATTTGATATACACACAGTGTACATAATATCATAAATCAAACTTGCCACATATTATTTTTATGTCTATTTACCAAGAAGTAATTGCCTCGTATTACATTATTATGACCATTGACCGCACATAATGCCAAGGCAAACATTATAAAAAATAGTTCAAATGGTTAAGTTATCAGAAACTATAAGAAAACGAAGTATAAAATTGATTCATCTGATCTAGGAAATATATTTGTACGTTTCAAGTTTATGTGTGCAAAACGTTCAGCACATAATTGACCCAATTTCTAAATAAAATTGTAATATAAGTTTTTATATGTTCTATTACTGTAGCATAGTTTGTACTACTATTATTATTATATATTTTCACACTACATTAATTTAATTTGCCATATATCTCTCTCTCGACCATGTATATATGCAGTACATATTTCAAACCACAAACACAAAATAAATATTTATGTGTGTATATGAAACATAAAAATACTATACTAGTTTGTAGTAAAACATAATAAAAAATATAAAAATTATCCAAATATTATAAATTGTATCGCTCATATTTCTGCAGAGTATAGTTGTTGCAAAATATGAATGTTACCCAGTATACGAAGCTGTTGTACCAATAAAATGATTTTTTCACTTTTTCGGTTACTGGTTAAACCTGGTGCTCTTGTTTCCATTCTCGTGGTGTTGTTGCTACATAGGTTTTAATATTTTTCCGTATCCACATACGTATAGTTTTTATACTACTCTATGTCTATGTATATGCCTTGGTACATATTATGTATGTCACCATAGGGAAGGTATGTTATATTAATAAATATCAACAACAGCGCCAGAAACACCGACATAGCACACACAGTGCAAAAAAGCTCAACATAAAACAATTTTATTTTTCATATTTTTTATTTGTTTTTTTTTTTGATTTATTGCATTTTGTAAAATTGAAATATGTTGATGATATGTTGTGTTGGCTCTGTATGGAATTTACAATGATAATTAGAAAACAGCAGCGCCACCAGCTCATATAAATGCACACATACTTGTATGCATGCGATGATGTACGGCACACGAAGCTTCATATATATCTTTAATGAATAAATTTTAATTTGAAATATGCCTACCCGCATAACCCATTATTTATGGGTTTGTTCCATTTTACAAGCGGGCGATGATTGCTTTTGTTTCGCGTTGAGCATAAATTTTAAATTCGTGGTTGAAACAAAAAATTGTATTTAGTTTTGTAGTTTGGTGTCGTTTGTTTGCGAATAGAACGATCACTTTTGGACAGCGCTGCATTCAGTACGTGAGCTTTTACATTTATATAATGATACTACAGCAAAGTGCTTAAAGTAGAATGATTTTTAAATGCAAAACCACAAGTTCAGGTTTAGTAGCTTCTTACATCGCGAAAACTACAACGATAAATAGAAAAATCAATTTCCACAGTACAATTTAAATTTATGGCGTTTCGATAAAATAAAACGAAACTATACGGCACATAAAAAATACATATATGTATATATAGAAAATATGCTCTGGGTTATTTAGATTCTATGATAAATTTATTTTCTTTTGCGCTCTAACTTTTTCCTATCCCCAAGAACACATTACGCTTCAGCTATTTGAACGTATATAGCAGTGCTCTAAGGTTATGCCATTTTCTTTTCATATTACCACACAGAAATACGGTATACGTATCGTACAGCTAGCTAAAAAATGCCAAACCAAAAAACTATCTGGGAAAATTTAATTGAATTTTTGGATGTTCTTGCTGTAAGTTTGTTGTTGTTGGTTCATGAAATTATTACTCTTCAGGATACATTTTTGTTTATCCTTTTTTGGTTAACAAACAAAAAAAAATTGATAATCGATTTCTATTGTATCGAAAGCTCGTAACGAAAAAAAATAAAATATACGACATTTGAAAGTTTTGGATTAACAAAAAACTAACCTATAAAAATGGGTAATGTTGTATTCGATTTTATTTATAGTGAGAAGAATACATACGAATTTTCTGGGTACAGCATCATAAAATTGTTTGTATGATCACAAGGGGCTTTGAATGTGCGATTTATGACTTTTATTATAAACGTTTTATCAATGCAGAGTGGCAAATCTATTTTTTACTGTGATAATACAAATCGGGTCTCTATCTTTTAGAATAAATTTTAACATTTATTAAAAATGTGTCTGAAACTGTTCATAATTGAAAATATTGTTGTAAAATAAGGAGAATTTTTTTTCTATACTTTAATCAAACTTTATCTAACTTGACGAAACTAACTTGTTGACTTAATATGATTTTCAATAGGTAGCCGTAAAAAGCAACTGTATCCCTTAGCAACTACTTTATTTTATAATGATTCGATATTTCTTTAAACAGAACTACTTTTTGCAATTGAAAGTTGACACAACCCATTCGCAATGAAAAACGTTAATTTTACGAAAACCGTTATGAACATATTTATATTGCGACTAACATTTCTTTAACGCAACCAATAACAAAAGCAAGATGAATGGAAAAATTTCCAATTTTATTAATTGCTTTGGTTTTTTCGGTGCAGAATAAAGTTGACGTAGTAGTGCAAATATAAGTTAACCAAACAAAATATTAAAGAATCATGAAAATAACGTAAATAATTAATTATTTTTTGTGGCTTTTAGATTAACCCAGATATTGCCGTTGTCCTTTATAACACCACACAAAACACTGCTGATGATTCGAGCACAACTTGTGGAAAGTTTTTTTCGAAAGTCCCGTTAGGCCTGTTTACTATATAAAGATTCATTCGGGACAACGGGTTTTAGTATTGAAGTGTTTGGGTTTTGTGGAACAAGTAGTGGATTAAAAGTAGTAAAATAAAAAATTTTTATTCTGAATTGAAGGCAACAATACCGAATGAGAAAATCCGGAGAAATCCGCAAATTAATTGTGAAAGAACGTACAAATGGATTTAATTACGGTGAATTAACCTTAAATTTCATCATTTCGATGCAAGGTGCAAAAATAATCGTAGATACATATTATAGAGAAGGAAATGTTGAAACATTACATGGAGGTGGGCGTAAACGGAAGACAACCGGCAAATCTGGGAGAATGCTAAAATAGATACAGAGCTATATGTTTCGGTATGGACAGTGCCAAGAAACGTCCACTAATTAGTGCTGTTAGTAAAATAAAGTGAGCAAATTTTGCAAAGGCTCATGAAAACAGTCCACTCGAATATTGGAACCAAATAATTTGCAGTGACGAATTCAAGTTCAAATTGAAAAACCCAAAAAAAGAAAACGAATCTGGTACAGGAAAGAAGATCGCCTTAAATATTATGACTACATTCAAAAAACTGTAAAACATGGAGGTGGTTCTGTCATGGTTCGGGGATGTTTCTCTAAATCAAGAGTGGCAAACCTGCTAAAAAATGACGAGAGGATGACTGGCAGTTTATATGTAAACGTATTATAGAACAACTTAACAGAATCAGCTGCCAAAATGGGGTTAGGTTAATTTATTTTCCAGCAAGATAATAACCCTAAGCATATCCTAAGATTGCTTAAAATTATTTTACTGAAAGTTGTATTAAAACGCTGGATTCACCACCCCAGTCACCAGATTTAAATCCGTATAATGAAAATCATTATTCCTGCTTAAATTTCAGAAAACCAACAAGGTTGGCTCATTGTTGAAAATTTAATGTTCACAGCAAAAATTTAAAAAGCTCCTACGAAAGTTGCCACTTTTGGTATACAAATGCCCACCATATCGCATGGATCTCCCAAGTTTTGGAAAAAGCTTTATATGACGTTTAATTCCGAACATTCAATCAGTTTGGCCTGTAGAAATTCTGAAATTCGATGAAATACAGTTTTTTTGATACCGGTAAAAATTAAAACCATAACCTGAACAAATTTGTTTTGATCATTTTATAATCCTTCGTTTTGCGCATATGGCGCATATGACTGGCCAGTCCCTTTTCGATCTTAATTACATTTTAAATCTATTTCTAACTGAGCTAACGACTTGAATTTTTGTGTATACCCCAAGGATGTATTAATCGTTTTCATACTTCATGAATGAACGATAATGCATTTTATCGTGTTTTTTTTAATTTTCTCTTGATAATTTTTCCATTCCAAGAAGTCTTACCACTACGCCCATCTTAAATCTGTTCGTCCCGAAAGGACATATTTCATATCACTACAATTTCTTGTACCCGATACACATCGTCGCTGATCCTCTACACAATTTTGTATGGACCTTTCTAATCTCGTTATGTATCTTGAGATCTGCTATTCCGCTTTCTGGAATTCTGCCACACTAAGTTACCTCGTCGAAAATCGGCAAATCTCCCATTCTGCTAGTATTACGCTTCTGATTTATTTCTGGCGTGCTATTGCTTTCTACTGTGGATTGATTTTGTCAATTCGTTATGGTTGTTAAGCTAAAAAAATTGAACAAATTTTTTTTTGAAATTTAATTTACAACTTTTTGTTTTTAATCTTCTTTTTAAAAACGCTAACATAATTTCAAAATATTTGCAAAAACTACTATGGAACGTGTTACTTCCGGTGGACCGATTTCGGCCAAAAATCCAATCTGCTTAAAATTTTGAAAAACTGATCTAGGGTAATGATTTGCAAAAAACGAAAAACCTTCTGTGTAAGCTGTCACTTCCGATGAAACGATTTCAACCAAACATCACTAGGGCCTTCAAATTTATGCGTCAATGCTGGTAGAGAGGCCGTGTAAACTTGGTAAACTGGTTTGAGCTGATATTGTTGCTAAATTAATTTAAAGTCTATCAGTTCTTAATTGTTTTTCTTCTAAATGATATACTTTTCAAAATATTAATAAAAAACGAAAAAGCTTCTGTGAAGGCTGGCACTTCCGGTTTACAAATAACAGCAAAAAATCGTTAAGTTCCCCCAATTAATGAGAAAAGTTTAAGTATGAAGTTTCATTCTGATCAGGAAATCCGTCTGGACTGAATAGATGTTGCAGATATTAAGTCTGCACAGAACCACACAGTCGAAATAGCAAACTATAAATCTGCAAAACTCTATAAGTCAAAATTTTCCATGATTACTTTATTTTGCTACCTACAAGAAAGTAAAATGTGTGTTTTGGAGTTTCTTTCAATGTTAATTTGCTGTTTTACTTACACTGTTCTTACCTGCCAATTAAAATATTTACCACGCCCACCAGGGATTCTCTTTTAAGGAATTTAATTAAAACGCCAACTATTTATTTTATTTGTTTCCAAAAAAAAAAAAAAAAATATTGTACGCAACCCAAATTGTTTGTAATCTTTTGTTTTATTATTCACAATTAAAATATAATTACAATTTTTTTTTTAATCTCTCTTTATTTATTTTTTTCTGTTTGATTTTCCACATTTCATTTCCCAGTAAAATAATAATTATGTATTTTTAATTACAATGATATTTATAATTGTTTGTTTTGTAATGTTTTGATTAAATAAAATCTAATTAAATTTTTATTATTACCTTGAACATTTTTGTGTTGACTGTTTAAAAATAAATTCAAATAATTATTAATTATAAATTTATTGGTTTAAAAATCTTAATATGTTATTAAATTATTATTGTGTAATATTGATAAAAATAAAATTTCTATAAATTAATATTTACGTTATTAATTATTTGTTCTGTATAAATCTAAATCTAAAAAATTATTTTTTTTTGTTTATTGATTTTTTTTTATTTTTGTTCTTACAATTATTAATTTATTTTTTATGTACACATTATTATATTTATAAAATTAAAGATTTTTTCTTGGTTTATTTGTAATACAAACTGTTTGGTTAGTCAGTGTACTATATATAACACTTATTCACACTGATATGTTTGCACAGCTCAGTGTTACACTGACGCACTAAGTATAAATTTAAATAATTTGTTGTTTATTAGAAAAAAAAAAACGAAATTATTAATTAAATTATAAAATAATATTTAATTTAGATATATATTTATAATAAACGTTTTTAAATTTTATTTGTATTGTCAAATTTTGTGAATTTTATTTTTAAAGAATTATTTTGAACTTTTATTTATTTATTTAATTTATGATACAAAAAAATTTTATTATGTAAATTAAATTATAAATGTGATTGTTTCTATTTTTATGCATTTCAACTAAAATAAATTTATTGTTCATTTAGATAATTGCTTTAAAACCTGATATACTTTTTACAAGCTGAATTCTCAAATGATAATACCAAAAATTAATTAAATTATAATTTATAATAAATCAAACATTTCATAATTTCTACCATTTAAAGTAATTCGATGCCGAATTACAATCTCTAGCCGACCCGCACCATTTTGACTCTTGCAATGGCGGACAAGGCCGCCCACCTCGCCTCGCATGTTTTATTACTTTACGATATCGATGCATTTCTCCGATGCCACACGTTTTACTACACGGACTCCATTCAGACCAATGACTTACACGACAATCTTTTGGCGGGCGCCCTTTTTTATTTCTCTGCCGTTTTCTCTGATGTTGTGTTTGTGGTTTCGATGTGCCATAATTTTCCGCAATATTATTTAAAATAGCTTTTTTATCATTTTTCGGGATGACATTCGAAGTTTGATTCATTCTGAAATATTAATACAAAAAAAAAAATTTTGATATTTCCTAATACTGAATGTCACAACAAACACAAATCTTACTCGTTCTTCATTTTTGCTAAAATTCGTGCCCGATTTTTATCCTTCTCTGTCATTCGGAATGGTATTTGTGTCACTTCGTGTTGTCGTTCCTTTTCAATATCCGCCGAAAGCTCATTATTCATTTCGATATGATTATGTTCGATTTCAAGTCGATTTTTTACAGCCTTCACAGTTTCATATTTTCGATCGTCTTCAATGTGATTAAACATTTCACTTAGCTCGTATTCTTTCAACTGGAAAAAAGAAAAATGAAATGTTTATCTTTTATATTTCTACACATGTACGTGTATGTGGTTTGGTATTGGGGTATGTAATATCCGTTTCTGTATGTAGGAGATACGATAATTTGTCAATTTTAAGGAAAGAATATTGTCAAAAATACATTTCCGCTCCAATGTTTCGGTTGCGAGATTAAGATTTTGAATTTTTGTTAAAAAGTGATTGTGTAGGTTGGCAATAAATCGATATGTCAATATAATAAAATTTTGTAAGGTCTGATGGATTTTATGGTTTATATTTATGTTATAAATAAATTGTTGTATATTGTGGTGTAACCAAGGAAGTAATGCCGTGAATATAATAATAACATTGGATGGACTCACTGAACCTAAGAATTTCAAAATTTGTATAATTCGTCAAAACTGCAAGAATACCGTTTTGCTGAGTGTATAAGCTTGATCAGATCATACACGGTTTATAAGTTTTCCGTGGTGTAATCAAGAATACTTCCGATGGTTTTACTAGTTATTCTTCCCAATTTTGAGAATATAGTATCGGAATTCACTGATGCATCACAGATTCAATTAGATCTAAAATATTATGTATGATAAAATAGTTGACTAGACTAACCGCAAATTGGATATTGAAACATACACAAATAGTTTACTGTGCTCTTCTCTATATTCAAGTCATTGGTTCAAGAACAAAAATTTATCTAGAAGTTATGCAATAATCATAATATTAAAATCCTTAATACAGAATACCAGGAAATTGTGGAGCAATTTATAAACCAACCAGCTCTCACGATTTTCCCGCTTATCCGGATAAATTTTTTATATGTCATCTTCCGCGCGATATGCAGTGGTTTCAAGTAATACGAAGAATTCAGTCAAAAATAAATAAGAAATCGAAAAACAAAGAAAAAATATTACAGTTAATAAATTTCTAGCCTTCTTCTTGACAATGGGAGAGGGAAATAACAAGATGACAACAAAAATGTACACAGTTTATCTAAAGATATAAAACAACGTATAAAGAATAGGGATCTACGATTGGAATACATTCAGAGGGAAAAAATGTTTGGAAAATACAAAATAATAATAACGACAAAATGTCCAAAGTTATAAAACAATTTTTTTTTTATTTGCTGAAAAGTTTATTTTTGTGCGGTATCTATCTAGCTTCTGGGATGAATAATGACAGGTTCGTTGTTGTATAAAAAACTGTTTGCTGTTTATTGTTTCGATTTTTTTTTATTTTTCGTCTGCCAAGATTCTTGAAAGACAGACGATAGAATGATAATTATATAAATGAGGTTTTCTTATGAATTTTCCGCTCATTCGAAACTCGTAAGTATATCAAAAAGTTAAAACAACAACAGGAATTATTGTGGCGATCGATTTATCTTCAGACGTAATATATTAATGTCAATGTTTGGCAATTGGATGACATGAAATATTTATTTTTAAATTTATGGGCCACACATTGTAAAAAGCGATTTAACCAGCTTTTTACAGGATGACTTTTTTCATAAAATCACGGGAACGTAACTTCAATTCTATGATGAAACTATATTTTATTGAAATTTTATTAAGTTAGTCAGTAAAATCGGCTCCAGATAAACAGGAAAATCTTGTCACTTACCTTAATAAATTGAAATGTTGCTACTGGCGGCAGTCGTTTACTATTTGGATAGAAAAAACTACCGGCCGGATGTGCTGGATACCTTGATGTTATTCTATAGATAATACCTTGGGGCTCAGTCGGCCAATTTGGTGCTGTAAATGTGAATCCGTTGTCGGTGCCAGCGTCGAGTGGATCCATTTCGACTGTTACACTGTCTATCCAGGAACCGCCAACGCATAGCTATAAAATCAAATAAGTAAGTGAAACAAAACAAATTTGTTATCAAAGTAGCTTACTTGAAACGAATCCACTCCAATGAACCAATCCGGTGACGGTACGATCCTTGTGATTAGTGATACGAAACTATGATTTCCGTCTACAAAAAAATTTGTTTCACTTCGTCCTCCGCCCGTATTTATCGCCGGTATTGTAAATTCATCATAAATTTTCTCACGTTGATTTCGTTCATCCAATTCTAAATTATCCGTTTTGCCAATTTCAGCAAACATTTTCAAACCAGCTGATGCCTGTTTGCCCAACTGGAATATATTGAATGTTGAATCATGTGATCGACCTGCAAACGATACAAGAACACAGAGACACCAAAAAAAAATTAATTAGAAATGTTATACACAAAATAAAATCTAGAGAGATAAGATTATCACCTATAACAACCCTCAAAAATATATATAAGATGAAGAAGGAACAACAAAAAATGTAATCTCATTGAAAATCTTCTTATTTTATTTTTTTTTTGCGTGTGAAAGCGTTTTTCTGTAATTTTCTCTCATATTTTTTATTTATTTATTTTAATCCCTTTCTCACTGTGCGTTTAGTTCCTATACATAGATTTTGATTTGGAAAAACCAATTTCCATTGCTTTTGAATTTTTTCCCGGTGTTTTCATATTTTGGTAGGGGATTTACGTGCTATTTGGAATGGTAGTTTATTAATTAAAAAAAAAAAACGACAAGGATGAACATTTGCGTTAATTGCTTGTGACAGGGAAATAGGAAAAGATTAGACGAAAATCTTTTGTTACGTACAGTGGAATGTAAACAAATTCGAACACAGAAGTAATTTATAAGCGAAGTACATTGAAATTGGATAACAAGCCCTTAATTTATACGCACTCAGCACATAAAAATGCTTTCTATAGTTTTTATTTTATTTCATATGTGTCATTTACAGTCACATTTTATTGCGCTCGGGGTAATAAACATAAAATGTTTACGTACACAGTTCAGTTATGCGTATGATATACGCTTATAAAGGAAAATATACATAGGTATACCGCTCGTACATTCGCATATATGTATTGTGTGGAAAGGGGTGGGGTAATTCAAAAATATTCCAGGAATGTCAATCATATCGGTTACACACACACATTTATGTAATACATACATGCATGTTACATGGCCCGAGGTATCTTAAAATTTATGGAAAATTATTCTAGAATTTTTTATTTATTTTTAACAGTACGAAGCAATAATTAGAATTGCTTCTATTTAAAACATCAATAAATATTTTATGGCCAATTCATTATAGTGATAACAAAATTCTATTGAAATTGTTTAACTGTTCACGAAATTTGGAACTCATAGTTCGTGCTTAGTTATTATCTGTACAACTGCAATAATAATAACTTTTTTAACAAGATCAGCAACGTACATAGCAATTCAAAATGAACGTGTGCGCATTGGAAAGCACTCTAATCATTTTAATTTACACATCTTTATATTCAAGTGATATACTTGAAGGTTTTTTCAGAGATCCACACAATTTTTTTTAAATAAACATTACAAAGGGTCGTACGCGCCACAAGGTGTATTTTAACGAAGCTAAATAAAATGTGATTACGTATCGGCTTCATCGATAATCATAACGTCGTACGAGGCTATTTTCGCGGTTATGAAAGAAATTCGCTGAGCAATGGCGTCTCGTCTGGTGTGCACGTCTTTAAAAAGGATACTAAATCAACATCATCACCCAAGTTTGACATCCACTTTTTGCAAGCAAAAGGTGGCATACAGATATAGGAGCCACACGAATAGGTTGTGTGTACAATCGAAAATTTTTGCCCGTTGGATTTCGAAATCATAAACGAGAAACTCATGTACCTGGCTGGATCCTAGTTGTGTTCATTGTTCATTAATTTTATTTAAATTTAACTAGATATTTCTAAGATTGACATGTGCTTCAAGGTCAAATGACTTTTCTTTTTTTTTTTATTTAATCTTTGCAATCTGTTTGGGGACCGAAGCACTCCCAACACTTTCACGTTTCAGTTTTCACGTCCTACCAAATCGAGGACGTAAACGCCATATTTTTATATTGTTTAGAAGACAGTGTTACTTTTTAAATAATTTGTTTTTAAATAGTCGTTTTTTATATTTAGTAAATTAATATTTTATTTTTAAAATTTATGACATTTAAAATAAATTTACGTATAAAATTTCATTATTACATATAAAATTAATTTATAAATGTATAGTTGATAAAATAAAATATAAAATACAAATTAGCATGTCAAGTAATGACACTCCACAGCTCGAGAGCAGGCATAATGTGTTGAGAAAAGGAAAGAAGTACCATAACAATTAAACCGATGTCCTCCACATGTATTTTTAATACATATTTACAATATTATATACCATTTTCAAATCCTAAATAACAAATTTCAAATACGTTTGGAAAGGGATCTATAAAATACAAAGGATACTCAGCGCTTCGAATTCATCAAAATGGTATGGCACATCAGCTGGTGAATTCCGGTTTGCTGACAAATGACAATGGCAAAATTATATGATTTTTTTCGACTAATCAATTCTCATTATCATCAAATTTCTGAGTCCAGTACTACTACTGAGTTTTAACTTGCTATAATTTTTATAGCATGAGCATTTTGCTTATCGGGAGCGCTTTGACAATCCCAGATATTAATATTTTTCTAAACTTTCAAGTTATTCGACGATCGAATTATTAAATAATAGTAATAAAAATATTTATAATTTGGACTATATTATTTTGAGGGCTCGAAGAAGGACAGCTTCAAATCGAAGGTACAATAAACATAATAAAAAAACGGCTACATGAATTAAAAAAGTTTGAATTAAAAAAGTTTTTTTTTCTGAATTAAAATAAGTGTTTTTAATTCATTTTAAAAATGAATTAAAATCAGATTTGAAAAAGAAATAAAAAAGTTCGATAAAATGAATTTAAAAAGGCATTTCTTAATTCAGTTTTAAAATGAATTAATATAAGTGTTTATAAAATGAAAAAAATGTTATTTTTATTAATGAAAATTTTTTGGAATTTAAATTTGAATTTTGCACGTAAAAATTTGGCAGTGCAAAATAAGGCGTAATTTTATTTTACGTTTACATCGGAAAAATCAGGTAAGGAATATAAATTTTGGAAATTTTTTAAATGAAGGATTGTTTACTATCAGTTATTAGGGGGAAGGGATGCTGCATTTTTCCGGAAATTTTTTTTATTTTCCGGAAAAATTTTTACTTTTTTTATTTTTTCAATATTATTTTTTATTTTTATTAATAATAATTGCTTCGTAAACCTTGCAGTTTATCTCGCTCTTATCGCTTCTTCTGACAAATGTTAAAACTATCGTATATATAAATTTTTTTTAATGTAATTTTAATTCGTTTATACCTTAGAGGATGGGGGCTGCCCCCACCCCCAAACCCCCGCTTTTCCACAATTTGTACAATTCTTTAAGTGTCAAACTAAGTAAAAAAAAATTGAAAAAATTTCAAAATTCTCCTGGAAAAATTGAAAAATTTTCCCGGAAAAATTATTTGTAATGTTGAAAAACTGTTAAGATACAACCCTATTATCCAAATTTTTATAAAGATTACATCATTTGTACGTATTTTGAATAGAATAATACACAATTTTTTTTAAGTGAAAATTCTCCCGGAAAATTTAGCTTCCCCCTCCTAAAAACTGTTGATAAACAATCCTGCATTTAAAATTTTAAAAATTTATACTTCTTGCTGAATTAAACTTTAGCCCAAAATAATGCACATTTCTGAATAATTGTTAAAAGTCGAAGTAAGATTTTTTAATTTATAAAATGAAATAAAATGTGCCTTTTTTAATTCATTTTGAAAATGAATTAAGGTAGGTGTTTTAAAAATGAAATAGTGTAAGTCTTTGTTAATTCATTTTTGAGTTTTCTCATTTTTCTAAATCGCTTTTTTTAATTCATAATTTTAAGTTAAAAATATGTAGCAGATGTTCATACAAAAATCAACTTTTTTAATTCATTTTTAAAGAGCTTTTTTAATTCAAACTTTTTTAATTCGGTACCCCAAAAAAACAACTTTGAGAAAAGTCGGCGTCATGAATCATTTTAAAAGTCTGAGAGCAGTGAGGAAGCATTTAAACAAAAACCGATATCTTGATTCGAAATGAGTATTCCCATCAAAGCTGGAAGCAGTGATTGGCAGG
This sequence comes from Nephrotoma flavescens, assembly GCA_932526605.1. Classification (NCBI taxonomy): domain Eukaryota; kingdom Metazoa; phylum Arthropoda; class Insecta; order Diptera; family Tipulidae; genus Nephrotoma; species Nephrotoma flavescens. Next base: position 325,939,186 of record OW052221.1, on the reverse strand, counting down.
GAGTTGCATAGCGGATGACAATAGCTAGAATAATTTCTCATTACATAGCTGCCTCGCTGATATACACCAGAAGTATGCTTCTACTATATAAGGATCAACGATGCTCCGTAAATGTTGGGTTTTACCATCTTACATTGGACACCAACAATTATCTCTTCGTAAATTTTAACCAAATACTTTAATTTTTATTAAAATTGTTTTGTCCACTCCATACGCTGCATACGCCATTGTAAATGAGCATCTACTGCTCAAAATGGCGTATATTGGTATACGATGTGCAATAAATAAATAAATAACTTAATAAAAAAGATAAAATAAAATAGAGCGATGTCAATAAATAAGTTAAATAATTTATATTAGATTCCAGAAATATGTAGTTGCTCGGTAAGATATTCACAAATTTTCACACATTGAAATAAGTTTGAATGTTTTAACCATGTAGTTTTAGGTGATAGTGGATATAGCCGTGGGTTTCAACCATGGCTGATGACTCCATTAGCATCACCATCTAATGCACCGCAGGAAGATGATTACAACATGAGCCATAAAACACGCTATACTGCCAGTCTAGATTTCGCTGCCTCAGTCAGCAACGTATATTAATGTACACTGCTCAAAAAGGTGGTTTAATAATAAATTATTGTGCAATTTTGCACAACGTGTTAATTTTAAATGGATGTCCGTTACCACTAGAGGAAGACGTAGCAGCTGAAATGGACCCAAATTCTGTTGTAGAAGGAAAAGAAACCATTAATGTATCCGGCAAAAATGCTTTCTCTTGGCAGAGCAATAAGAAACGATGTAGTCCGAACATATGTGGAATTAAAAAATAAAAATAAACCCAAAATAACATATTTTACTATTTTATTATCCAATATCACATTATATTTCAATTTTGAACAAAAACCAACAAAAACTATAAATTATTTGATTAAATACGCGCTCTACTAAACAAATCACGATAAAAAAATTCCTGACTTTTTTTAACGTTCATTCTGAGTTTTGCTTTCTTAGTCATCAAACCGGAATCGATTTTATGGTTTTCTTATACCATTTAAAATATGTACACCATTTAAAGCCATGTATGACTTTTGTCATTAAACCGGAATTTCCCTGCAGGCATCTGTATCAGCTGTTAGTTCTAGTCAAATTTTAGACAGGTATTTTGTCAAAAAGAATTCTTCAGAGGAAAACGATGTTTGTCTAACAGAAATCGTCCAAATATATCATATAGGTTTTGTACTTCAAATTCACAATTTTGCAAATGATATTCAACTTTTTTAGTTCATTCACTAGTTTTTACAAGTTAACCACAATTTTTTATACTTCATTGTCATTTTTTTCTAAATCAACCTGAATTTTTTGAGAAGCAAATTCGTGTTTTTTTGAAGGAACTAAATTTTGCAGAGTAAATTCAAATATTTTTTAACACAAATTCAAGTTTTAGTATTTCAAGTTCGTAAATTTTTTGCAACTTTTAGCAAAACAAATTCAGTGCTGTCAATTCTTAACCGTTTATGGTAGGATTGGGTATGTTGGATGGAAATGGGATTCTTAAATGATTTTTGGAAGAAATTCTGGAATATTGAATTAAATTAGCAAAACGACATGAGAAATATACTTTAAACAAAGAATTAAATTTTCTATTTATAATTTTTATTTTATTATTTTTAAATTAGTTTAGTTTGTTTTTTTAGTCTTACTCAGAGGATAATGCTTGAAATTAATTGAAAATGAGATTTTTAATTTAATTGTTTATTTTTTGTAACATGCACTTGCATGTGGTTTGGGATGAAATAATGATAATGACATTTGATTAGACATTATTATATTCAAAATAAACTTAATATAGAATAACAAAAAAAAATTGTACTTGTCCTCCATTGGAATTTGTAAAAGGTGGCAAGCCTAACTGCACGTCATTTTACATGAGTAACTCACGCATGGGACAAAATCGATATACAGATAATGACAAATTCCTTTTGCATCCTGCCTCTATCCGGAATAGAATCCGGTACCTCCCGATCCAAACACTAAAGCTTTAACCACTGTATCGTTCGGTCTGTAAGATTCATTCACGTTTTTTGTTTTTATTTTATTTCTATAAAAAACGTAAACAAACATCTAATTGGTTCACGTGATTAGCGCCGCGCAAAAAAAAGTGAAAAGCATGATAAAAAATGTCAGACAAATATGGTAAACTTTTAGAAAAAAAACGAAATTATGACAAAAAAGTTTTTAGATTTGGATTAAAAATAGTCTGAAACTGTACTTGGATAAATTATGATTATGTCATTGAAAAATCATAAGAAAACTTAAGTATTTAAGGAAATAAAGGGTGATTTTTTAAGAGCTTGAGAACTTTTTTTTAAAAAAAAACGCATAAAATTTGCAAAATCTCATCGGTTCTTTATTTGAAACGTTAGATTGGTCCATGACATTTACTTTTTGAAGATAATTTCATTTAAATGTTGACCGCGGCTGCGTCTTAGGTGGTCCATTCGGAAAGTCCAATTTTGGGCAACTTTTTCGAGCATTTCGGCCGGAATAGCCCGAATTTCTTCGGAAATGTTGTCTTCCAAAACTGGAATAGTTGCTGGCTTATTTCTGTAGACTTTAGACTTGACGTAGCCCCACAAAAAATAGTCTAAAGGCGTCAAATCGCATGATCTTGGTGGCCAACTTACCGGGCCATTTCTTGAGATGAATTGTTCTCCGAAGTTTTCCCTCAAAATGGCCATAGAATCGCGAGCTGTGTGGCATGTAGCGCCATCTTGTTGAAACCACATGTCAACTAAGTTCAGTTCTTCCATTTTTGGCAACAAAAAGTTTGTTAGCATCGAACGATAGCGATCGCCATTCACCGTAACGTTGCGTCCAATAGCATCTTTGAAAAAATACGGTCCAATGATTCCACCAGCGTACAAACCACACCAAACAGTGCATTTTTCGGGATGCATGGGCAGTTCTTGAACGGCTTCTGGTTGCTCTTCACTCCAAATGCGGCAATTTTGCTTATTTACGTAGCCATTCAACCAGAAATGAGCCTCATCGCTGAACAAAATTTGTCGATAAAAAAGCGGATTTTCTGCCAACTTTTCTAGGGCCCATTCACTGAAAATTCGACGTTGTGGCAGATCGTTCGGCTTCAGTTCTTGCAGGAGCTGTATTTTATACGGTTTTACACCAAGATCTTTGCGTAAAATCTTCCATGTCGTCGAATAACACAAACCCAATTGCTGCGAACGGCGACGAATCGACATTTCACGGTCTTCAGCAACACTCTCAGAAACAGACGCAATATTCTCTTCTGTACGCACTGTACGCATTCGTGTGGTTGGTTTAATGTCCAATAAAGTAAACTGAGTGCGAAACTTGGTCACAATCGCATTAATTGTTTGCTCACTTGGTCGATTATGTAGACCATAAATCGGACGTAAATCGCGAAACACTTTTCGAACCGAACACTGATTTTTGTAATATAATTCAATTATTTGCAAGCGTTGCTCGTTAGTAAGTCTATTCATTATGAAATGTCAAAGCATACTGAGCATCTTTCTCTTTGACTCCTTGTCTGAAATCCCGCGTGATCTGTCAAATACTAATGCATGAAAATCCTAACCACAAAAAAATCACCCGTTATAATCAAAATTAAACTTGCTTGGCAATGAATCCCTTATAATCGATTTTTTTACTATGGACAAGTCTAGTCGCGATTGCCTGTCACTAACACTTACAATGTAATCTTACTGTAGTTAATGGTAAGGCTGCGGTCCTATTTGTGACTTATATTGTGGAGATTCGACAGTTTCCTGTCGAATAGATTTATTGGAAACTTGTTAGAATTAGTTTGGTGAGTGACCAGTTTGGGCGCAAGCCTCACATAAAAGTCAAACAAGTCTATAATAAGTCTATCCGACAGGAGGCTTATTGTCGACTTTCAAATAAGTCAGTCTCCACAAAATATGTCACGATTTGGACCGCAGTCTATTTTCATAAAAATTACACCGTTCGATAGGTATTCTTTTGTAGGTGTTTGTTTCACGATCTTGTTCAACAATCTTTGTTTCACGAAAATCGGTTGGATAGTTCATGCAGAATTGAATCAGATAGTTTCTTCGAGCTTGTTTGTAATTGTTATTTTTTTCGCTTCAAAGCACACTGCATATCTACTCCAAGTATTGTATTCTCACATATAAAAATTTACAAACTGCAGGTCTGGCAATGCAAAACATTTCGAATCAGAAGTCACTTTAGGTGAACGGAGTGGATTCACTTCATGTTGTCATAAGAGTAAATCAATATTACCGGCCTTAATGAATACTTTAAATCATTGTATGATGGGCTTACTTCAAATGAACCTTCAATAAAAAGACAGTCAAAAAATTATTTTGAAAACATTCGTAAATACAATTCATCATTTGCTATGGTTAGCTAAGAAGCTAAAATTTCGGATACATTTTAAAATACATATAGTGTTTTTTATCACAGATCAGGTTCAGGTGCAATGATTGCTGGATATTATCGATAACCGTGTTAAAGTTAGTTACAAATCCACAGTTAAAGTTAGTTACAAATTTGTATGCTGATTAAAGTGAATCGCAATTTAGATCTACGCCGTTATAACGATGCAGTTCAAACTAATGTAGCAGTAATATTTATTACAGTTGATGGTGAGCCACCCTTTGGACGAAATATGGTTTCGTTTTCAAAAGTACCATTAAAATATCTCTGTTTTCGATTCATCATTGAACCCTTTAGCGTATCCATTACTTTTTCCAAATGGTGATACTGGGTGCCATATCAATATTTCTACCAACTACATCTAACTCAAGAGTGCCCAGAAATAAATTAACCATGCTTCAGTGTGTTGATATGTATGTAAGAATAGAAGGCACAAGATTACATTTCATTCGACAAAACTAAACAATTCTTAGGTCTGAAGTTTACAACAATTTAATAGATTATTTAGAATTGAACCTCGATGCTAATAATGTTGGCCGTAGAGTAATCTTCAAAAAATGTGTATCAGAATTATTTAGATGCAATGCCAATTGTACAACATTTCGGAAATCCTTCTTTGTTTATTAAAATGACTCGCAATCCAGGGTGGCCTGAAATAGTTAGCAATATTGGCGTGGGTGATTCAGCTAATTTTCGACCTGAGCAAGGTCAAGAAATACAAATTGTCAACAATTTTTTAAATGGTCGTTATGTCGGATCAACTGAAGCTGTAGTAGAACTACCAATGCGTTTTTCAATCACATGTTATTTCTAGACTTGACATTCATTTACTGTGTAAACAGAATGTTTACTTTTGAAAACGGCAATGAATTGAATCGATCAAGATCCCCGAAAAAAATAGAAGAAGAGAAGGCGTGGAGGTGATAAAATCATTACACACATATACATATTATGTAGTATCACCAAAAGACATCAAACTTTTCCATTTACGATTGCTATTATTACATGTCTGTGGCCCAAAATCAATTGAGGATGATAGAACATATAATTATGTGTATAATAATTATACACACTTCTTTTGTTGAAGCGTGACATGCTCGCGGCATTGCTTGAAATGATAATGAATGGCGCGAATATGAATGAAGCAAAAGAATTACATTCACCAAAACAAATGCAAAATTTATTTGGTTATACATTTGTGGATTAAATGTGCCATCCAATGCATTTGCGTGATGGAATGAATTTCAAGTATTTCTTAGTGAAGATTTTTTGAGAGATTACAACCAAGAAGTATCCTGTAATAGAGCTCTTTTAGAAATTGAAAATATTTTGAATGTTCATAATTTATCATGTCACGAACTTGGTTTACCAGTTCTCACATATTCGCAGAGAACCGACGTAGCAAATGTTAGTGAGCCAATAGAACAAGAGTTTCTGTTTTGTGAGCTTTATGAAATTGCAAATATTCAACAGGGGAATCTAATTGATCGTGTGATTCGTGAAGTTTTGCATCATGATACTGGATCTAATGTTTTATGTTTAACTGCTCATGCAGGTTGTGGAAAAACATTCACGCAAACATAGCAATCATTCACAAATTAAATTCGCTTAATCTTCGTTCCATTGCAACACTGTTCAAGGGCATGGCTTCAACTCTATTACTTGGAGGTAGAACTTTACACAATGTGTTTATATTGCCTATTCCCATTTTGGTAAATTCTGTAGCGAATATTACTGCAAATAGTAGCTATGGACGCTACATATTGTAAATTCATCACCATTAATAATTATTGGTGAAATTTTTATGTGCCCACTACAAGTATTGAAAATCATAGATAGAAAATGATAAACATAAACCATTTTTGGAAGGAAAACGGTACTTCTGTACGGTGATTTTCGACAAATCTTACCGATTGTTCAACATGAATCGCATGCAATTGTAATTGAAAATTATGAAACGAGTTGGCATAAATTTGTTTATTTTCATAAATTAACGTTCACTCAAAATACGATAGCCTTAACAAGTGAAATAGAATTTTCCGAATGCTTGAATAAAATTGGTAATAATGAGGCATCACAATTCCCTCATTGTGGTGAAAATATTATTGAAATACCTCAGCATTTATTAATAAATAAAAATAACATTATTAATGAAGTGTATGCAATATTTCCGAAAACATACTCTCAGATAACATATTGAAGTTAGTTATTTTAGTAAATAAAAATGATGATGGTACTGTTATTAATACTGGTATACTTAATCGAATACCAGGTGAACAGAAAACATATCATAGCCACGATAAAATAATTTGTGATGATGAAAATGAAATCAATAACTATCCAGTCGAGTTTTTGAATTCTTTGACAACTAGTGGTTTGCCACCACATAAGTTAGTATTGAAAGTTAATTGCATCGTTTTACTAATCAGACACTTAAATACAAAGTAAGCATTACTGAATGGAATGAGAATGTGCATCAAGTGTATCGTAATTCTGTTGATTGCGAAGTTTTAAATGGAACCGCACGCAATACGAGAATTTTGAATCCACGTAAAAATTTAACATATTCGGGGACTGTTTTACCATTTTACTTTTAAAGAACTCAATTTCCGGTGACAATAAATAAGTCTGAAGGACAAACATTCGAAAAAATTGGAATTTTATTGAGGCAGCCAGTTTTTACACATGGTCAATTGTAAGTCGCAGCAAGTAAAGTTCGATCATTCGATCTAATGAAAAAGGACATTTAGCAAATGATGATAGAATTTTTACAAAAAATATAGTTTACACAGAAGTACTGATTTACTGAATCATTAAATTCACTTGAAAAAATGAAAAAATTGAAACTGAGAATGAATCATATCAAAAAATTAAAACGAATAATGAAATTGTGTTTTTTTCAACTGTTACTAACATTAAATTTCAAATTTCATAGGTATTGTAAGGAATTAAGGCAAACAACACACCGCTAATGACGTATTTGTACACGCTCAAAGCTGACGTAATAGAACAAAAATTATATGCAATTATGGAGGTATATACTTAGACAAAAATTCCTAAATAACGTTCAAACATAAAAATTTAATTAATTGCGATCGATTTTCGACCACTGGGCGACCATTTTTTTATTAAAAAAATTTTATTTTTAAATTTTAACAATCAATTATATATCCTTAAAATTACTAAATAAATTAAATAATATTTTTGGATTAAGCAGTATCATGTTATACAAATAAATAAAAATAAAAAAAATAAATAAAAAGTGCTCTGCTCTAAAATTTATAACCTAGCAAGGACAATCGCGCATTAAATTTTTAATAAAAAAAGATTTCTGCTCATACACAAGAATTTAACAAATTTCTTTATCTAAACTAATTTTTTTGACTTGAATCAATTTTTACACGTACATATCCATATACAAAACGATAATATACGTGAGCGCAATGTTTTGCCCATAAAAATATTTTTGAAATTGAAAAGGAGTGGGGATGGTTTTAAAGCATTTTTGTTTAAAAAAAATGATATGGTTTCGGTTTGCCGTCTGTCCGTCTGTGTCCACGATAACTTGAAAACAGATGGAGATATCAACTTAATTTCTTCACTAAAAGTTCAAGCAATTGAATAGAGTCCTATTGATCTGGACATTTCTGTGTTTAGGGTGTTTGGAGATATGTCAGGTTTTGTTAACCCCCTCCTTAAAATTTATAGACTTTTTTTATTTTCTGTTCTAGTTTGGTTTCATAGAGCATGTGAATGTGGAATAAAAAAAGAGAAAGATTCGGAGCCGAAATCTATAAGCATTTTGTTGCCTATAAAATATAAGGAAATAGCTTCTCCACAAAAATAAACACAAACCACCATACCTAAACATTATTACCACCCTCACCCAATTCAAACCCCCAAAACCCATCTCACCCGCACCACCAATATCATCACCATTTAACACGAGAATACCCCCTCCCACACACAAACACATTTACCACCCATATAGACGCTCATTCACCAAATCTCAAATTCCAACACCAAACCCAAAACACTTTATCCACCTCCCCCCATCTCCCATACCACCCCCATAATAACATCACCCACACAAACCCACATCCACACGAGATATATTTTTATTCACATGCTCTATGAAACCAAACTACAATAGAAAATAAAAAAAATTCTATCAATTTTAAGGAGGGGGTTAACAAAACCCTACATATCTCCGAACACCCTAAACACAAAAATCAATAGGGCTCCGTTCTCAAGTTATCGTGGACACAGACGGATAGAATGTGGCAAAATTCGGATTAATATAACATTTATGATATGACGATTGACAGTACAAAATGAAGGATTTTGTGATATTAATGAGTTATAACCTCTTACCGGTAATTAACCCGCAATTAATTTCAGAAACTCCCAGAAGTATATTCCGTATGATTTTTATGCTGTTTCACCCGTTTCAAAATATAATAAATCGTGGATACCCTGTATATATTTCCAATTCTCCTAATTTAAAACATTAAAGCATCACACAGCTTAGTAACATTTTAAAACTAAACATTTGTTTATATTTCGCAGAATTTAATAGTTTTTATTTATTTAACTTTATAGATTTCGGCTTGTGAGGTAGCTTCTGATCTCTTGAGGATAACCTAAAAAGTCAAACTTAAAAGAGTGAATTAAACGAAAATTATTTAAATTGTGCGAAATACAAAACAAGTGTTTCAATATTTTCAGTGTAGGGGTAAAATGTAGATGCCTCCGTTTTTGATATTTTCAATTGTAAATATAATCAGCTGTCAAAGTTGGCTTAGACCAGTGTTAACTGCAAATTCTCATCTAAACTACGCGATAATTTGATGGCAATTTGGTCGCTCTCCAATTGCTTCGGAAATAAAAACCATATACATAATTAATTTTTACTTCATTAAATACAACGAGCCGCACAAAATCCCACCCAAACCAAAAAATATTTTCAATCCGTTTCATCAAACATAAATTGCAATTCAATTTCCAGCACAAGTTTTAATGTTGAACTCTTGATAAATTTAATTAAAATTATATACAACAACAAAATAAAGAATCATAAAATTAAAATTTAAAATCAATCAATGTACTGCTCTATTCGAACAGTATGGCATTGGATTACGAAAATTCAGTTAAATATTTATATACGTACCGTACAGATACCAACTGATAGATATTTACTCGTAGGAGTGAAATCGAAAATCTTCTCATATCTCACCTAACCACACATACCTCACATTAATACTCAATGTAATGTACCCATTGTACAATATTCTCCAATCCCACATATTTAAACTCAATAAAAATAATTTAATTTTAATTTTGTTATTGCATTGGAATTTCCATGGAAAATGGAATTTTTAATGTTGATGATGTTTTCATTGTTGCGAATGAATTTTACTACACATACATACATACATTTTTAAATAAATGATTGAACGATAGATTGATTTTGAAATTTCTGCTTTTACTGAATATTTTGGAATAGCACATCTAAATGTATGAACGCGTATACCACTAAATAATAAAAGGAATTTAAATAAATGAAATTGAAAAATAATTATGTAAATCGAAAAAAAAACTCACTTTAATATGGGCGCATCCCAACAAATTTCATCTTCCAAATGAATAACTTCTCATCATGTTGCGAACACGGTAAATTAATACAAATTTTCTAGGTACTTTAAACGTCATCTTGTTCATAAATATGATTTTTTGTGGTACGTTATATGTTCATACGTATATATATCTCAAGTGAGAAATGGCAATAATAATAATAATCATCATCAACAACATCTTGAGAAAAAAGTGGAATCACAAACAAGAAAAGAAGTAAAAAATTCTGTGAAAGGAAGAAAAAAGGATCAAAATTTTATTGTATTTTTTTCATCTGACCGCGTCTCTATTTTATTTGGAAGAAAATTGTGTATACCGATAAAATTGTGGAAAATAACCCGGAGAAGAGTAAATATTGACCAAGCCGTACGTACACACACACAAAACCAACAACATTACAAACGGACGATGAAATAAAATTATTGATGACTTAGCGAATTTGTCAGATCATTAATTCTATTGTTGTATTATATTTTCTTGGTATCATCATCACCATCATCTCGATATAATTTATAAGACCATGGTGTGATGTCTCTGTGCCATATTACTGTATCGGTTGTCCTTTTAATGTTCTATTATATACAAGAAAAACAGAAATAAACGTAACGGAAATATACAGTTTTACTGTGTTGCTCTTTTACTCCTGCCTCCGATGCTCTTCCATAAAATTAATTTTTTTGTGTTCATCAATTTTCGGAATGATAATTTTTTTATTTTTTTTTTGCTTATTTTATATTTTTATTTGGCTGCTGTGCTTTTTAAGGGTGCGATTTTATAGGGTATTTTTGATGGTATATTATGAAAAACTTCCCCGATGAAGTGGGAAAATTAAATGATTTCACTGAATATAAAACGTTCTACAGAGTATAGAACTGTTTTGATTTGAGATTTTCGTTTATCTTTTTTTTTGTGCTGGACCAAATTGTGAAAATCAAACAAGTGGAATGAATTGAACATGAACAACATTCGGTCGGTCATTCGATTTATATTTGTGTTCGTACACACAGAATTTTTTTTATTGAGTTGATTGAAATGATTTGTGGTGTTTCTCCTTAGTAGAAAGTCAGGTGGGAAATTTATTTATTTTTTTTATAATGTTATGGGAATGATTTTGCTTGTAGCACTGATAAGGGTAAATTAAATGCCGAATTCCATAGAAATAGTTAAAATATACAATTTAAGCTTGACTTAAAACAGTTATTTATTATTTGGGCGATGGAATTTAAATGAGATCGATACATATATGTTGATGGTTTAGGGATTGACATGGAAACGGTAAATTTAGGTTTTATACACCTTGTTATGCATTCCAATAATACATGCTACTAAATAAGCCAATAAATTATTGACTAGCTCCTGAGTCAAACATTATTTTGTTAATTAAAAGATATAAATATAAATAATTTTTTGCATTTAAATAAATTTTTTGGACTCAGGAGATTCCACCAGAGTTTTGATTGGATTGTTACGTTTACAGATAGATATTCTCAAAACTTTTAATTTGTATATATTCAAGTCTTAATGAAGATTTGGCTATAGATAACTTTCACTTTCAAAGTATCTTTCATTACACTAGTGAAAGTTATGGAATTTTATTGTGCCTTGAAAATTACGATTCATTACGACTCGACAAATATACTAAAATAATTATCATAAAAAATTTTGTCAACAACCAGTTACAAAATTTTAATCAAATTCTTAGGCGAAAATTCTTATAAGATGTCCTACAATATTTTATGAATATTTGAAAGAAATCTTAGTTTTATAAAGAGAATAATTTGCGAATATTTATAATAATATTTATATTATTTAAATAAGTTAGGTCCCTCAAATAAATATTCGTTTCGAAAAGAGCCGTGGTCATATTCATGCGTCGTATTCATCATAGCCACCACCGAACTTCTTCATCGAAGTCAAAAGTTAAATATCTTAAGAATTATCATCAACTATTTGGCTCACGATGATATCAGTAAAAAGAAAAATACAATATTTTTTTATTTACTTTTTTGCAATTTTCGAGGAGGCTCTATGGCATGCATACTCCGTAGCCTTGCCACCACAATACTAACGCAAGTAGCGTGAAATCAATAATCTATTCTAGAAAAAATAATTTAGTAATTCATACTTCAACTGTGTTTCGAACATATTTACAATAAACTGATTCCAACAGTAGGCCAAAATTGAAAAAAAAACCAAAAAAAATTGTCATCGTATTTACAAAACATTGGAATACGCAATATCGCCCACTGCACTTTAATTATAAAACAATAACGAAATAGATTCAAATCCATCTACAAAACTACAAACCTTGTATATTTAAAAAAAACTGCTTAATTCTCATAAAACTCGGCGGGTAATCGGTAAAGCGAAAAGTCGGTTATTTGAATGCCCTACCTGTAGTGACAATCATTATAAAATTCCATATTGAGAACGGTGATATGTAAATTGGGGAAATTGTAAGGGTTTTATTATTTTAATGTGTTTACAGGAGCTACCACCGTATGAAAGGAGTGATTCGAAAATGCAATCTATATAACACAAGTAAGAACTGTAGTTTTTAACACATATGAGCTGATTCAATAATATTTACACGGGTCCCATTTGAAACGTGATATTTCAAAACGCGATATTTTAAAAATTTTAAATTTAAAAATCGGGAAGGGAGTTTAGGATCGGGTTATATCAGGCAGGTGAAGGAGAAATTTAATTTCAGTTTATACGAATTTGAAAAGTGATAGGAGCGGGAATATAGGACCGAGTTATATCAGGCGGATCGCTGACATCCCGTCGATTCGCAATGCACATTCTGTACCATATTGAGTTTCGAAATATCGCATTTTGAAATATCGTTTTGTACCATATCGCGATTGAGATATGTCTCGTTTCGAAATTCGTTGGTAGAGCACCTCTAAAATTGATCTTTTCCTAAACGTTGGTTCTTTTTCTAATATTTTAACATATGTGTTGTAAGTGCACTCGTACCTTCATATTTATGTTGATAAATTATTTTTTCTAAAAATTGTTTCGTTTGGCCAAACAACATAACAATCACATTTAACTTCATAAATTAAATTGACTGCTTGTTGAATAGTATCAGGTCTTTAAGTTTAGAACAAATACAATCATTCAAACAAAATGAAGAATTATTTATTTATTATTTAATACTTAATAAAGCTTAGAGCGTATACACATTATGAAAAGTAATTATTAACAGTACAAAAAACTTTTTTGACATATAAGATTTAAAAACACATAAAATAGATAGAAATATAAAAAAAATAATAACAATAATATTAATATAATAATATTATTAATAATAATAACAATAATAATAAACGAAATTATAATGTCTAACATCTGGTAAATCAAGTAAAATAAATAATATTATCTCAGAGATGCTGAAAAAACGAATTACCGACAATTTTGCAATTATAATTTTTCAACAAGTGTTTTATTTTTTCATATAAATGTTTGTCATTGAAAAATAATTTTTATCATTATGAGCCAAATTTCACAACTTTTAATAAAATTTTTTTGTTGCAAAATTTATTAATTTTGCCGGAATGGTTAGTTATGTTTCTGTTAGAATTTTAAAATTTTTATTGTGAAATTTGGGGTGTGAAAGTTTTAAAATTTTTTGGAGCAAAATGTTTACTGTATTAATTTTACAAATTAATTTACATTAATTTTATTTTTTACATTTTTTTCCTACTTTACAAGTAGGAAGCCAAGAATGAAAATTTAGATATCCGCAAGAACAACGATCTTTGTGATCGTAAAGAAATTTTGCCATCCGGTTCATGGATCAATGTAAAAATGAAATTTTCTTGTCAACTGTCTTTTCCAAAGTAAATTTTATTCGATTAAAATTGTAAAAGCTGTTCAAAAATATATAAATTTTATTTTCAGGAATAGCCGTTATGATATCATCAACATATCGATAATAAAATAATGGCTGAAAATCTAAAGAATTTAATGCCAACTAAATTTTTCATTAATAAATTTGCTATTATAACACACTTTCATTGTTTTAAAGAAGTGCATTTTATACACTTGTTTAAAAATTTACTTTGTATTTGGAAAAAATGTACCTGGGTAAGAACTTTTCTAATACGTTTCTTTTCTCTACGATTGATAATGAAAAAGTTACATGAGGAAGATGAATCGAAAATGTACATAGCGCAAAATCAAGCCTAGTGTAAGGCTTTTTTATATTTATTTTGAGAAATGTATATTAAAATTTTCATTAGCTTTGAAAATGATATCGAAGAGACATCGAAAGCGCAGTAAATAAATTGTTTTATTTTATTTAAAATAAAAAGAGCCCTAAACCATTAAAAACTTTATTTAAATATTTACAATTGGCTCAATAAATAATTTTTAATTATAAAAATTAATTTAATTCAAAAAATGATGAACAAGGGTCAATGTAATTATGATTTACATTTAATAAAAGGAACTTAAATACTTAAAAAAAATTAACTTAATTATAGAATATACGTAGTAACAAAACATCTTATATGCATAAATTAGACTAGAGAATGAGGATCGGTATCGGATAGCGGGAAAGGGGAAATATGAATATGCGTTCATCTGTCACTAAATTTGTCCAAACACAAGAAAAAATAGAAACATTTTTTAGAAAAATTAAAGTCGCGACATAATATTTGGAAAGCTTTGGAAAAGTCAAAGAGAAATTAACTTCCCATTTTCTTTTCAAATAGACCGCTTTTTTATGCAAGTACTTAAATATAAGGTTTGCATTAATTCACACGCGTGAATTAATGTAAACATTATACATAAGCACTTGCATAAAATCGAATCTTACGAATTATCGAACCTTATCTTAGTATAAGATTTTGTTTTCAGGGTGTTATTTTTACTTCAAGAATACATTTATTCGTTAAACAGATTTAAAATTTTAAAAACATTTCTTATGTAAGGGTCGACTATCTACACAATTAAATATAAAATGTGACCATTTTATTATGAAAGGGCCATCCGAACATAACCACGATCAAAGTTTCAATTATTATTTTGAGCACAATCTCAAATTAAAAATTATTATCTGAAGCAGAAGCCAGCATTCTGGATGGAAATTTTAAAGTAGTCCCCACTCTATTTCACCAACTTTTCACAGTCCACGGCAAACTTAATGAAGAAATTTGAGCTTTTTTATGAAGTACTTCGGGTCGCTTGTGATAACGGCATACATTTAATTCGATTGCGCATTATATCAGATTTTGAAAAAGCAAACGTTAAGGCCGCTAAAATGTTTTTCTGTGACGCAGCCTATAAGAAATGTCTATTCCAATTGGGGCAGATCTTATGGAGGCGGATCAAAACAGAAAAATTAGCCACTAAATATGGCAACTACGATGAATTTAACATAAATATACGAATGATTTTAAGTCTAGCATTTGTTCCACCAAAAGACATACAACCGTATTGCAGAAGTTTCTACAGTGTTATAGACATAGATGGAAAAAAGTGTTAAAATGGTTTCGAGAGAATTACCATATAACCATCCGAACCATGAGAGGTGAAACTACATCACCAAAATACCCTACAACATTTTGGCCAATTGCAGATGCTGCGGAGGGAAGTTTACCAAAAACAGCTTAGATACTTGGCATAGACGCCTTCAAATTATAGTTTAGGATACATGTTGGAGTATACAAAATAATCCAAGAATTAGCTAAATAATCCAAGACTTAGCTAAAGCACATATAATAGTAAAATCACGTATAACAAAGATGAATGCAGGTGAACGACCAATTCGTAAGAAAATATACGTTGAAAAAGAAAACAAATTAAAAGATGTTGTGCAGGATCGTAAAAAATATGAGAATATAGAATTCTTCAGAAATATCGCCTTCAATGTTGCATTAGCTAATTGATCAATTTTTTTTAATTATTGCTTTTGAATTTACTAAAATAAACGTTTAATAGAATAAAATATGTGCGTACGATTTTATTTTTCAATTGAAACAAAAAAAATAATAATTATGTATTATTTAGAAAAAAATACAGTTTTTTTCAGAAAAGCGAGATTTGTAGTGAAACGAGATTTAGGAAGGCGTTTTGCGGGATTTAGTTACGATCCTATGGCTGTTTTTAGTAGAAAATGGCTGTTAGTTGATTGTTAATTATTGTAGTTGTATTTAGAGATTGGTATGTGATCATTTCCTGTGATCATCTACGCTTCTGCAAAAACAGATTTGGTAAGACCTATGAGCTCATTAAATAAGTTATGTGAGGTAGTAAAAATTGAAAGAAATTTTGTGGCCGAAACGTTTCCAAAATAGTTTACCGGTTTGGTTACTGAATCGATCAATAAAAAATTGAAGTTTTGCAGCTCTAATCATAAAGTTTACTTTATTACATGCCCTAACATATTCAGATCTAATCGCTTGAGTATTATGATTTATCCAATTCTATCATGAAAAAAATCACTAATATTACGATTTCTAAGAATTTCATTGGCCGACGGAAACTCATTAATTTTACGTTTTAATTGGTTTTTTTGAGCAGTGGAATTTGATAAATGGGATGTCTCATACAAACATTTCCAGTTTAAAGTAATGGTTCAAAAAATCATATCATGACTATTAGAAATGCCAAGTACAATAGTGCAGCAATGCCAAGAGTGAAAGTCCTAAAGTTGTTCGGTTTATTTCCAAAAGCTAACTAAATTAAAGTGCGGCAGAATTACCTAAAAGTTAGTAACTATTTTTGAGATTACTTCTAGACCGCAGGAAGACATTAGTGTTTTCAAGTACCTACATAGTTTCCGTTTTTGAGACGAGGTAATACTTTCGAGATTATTTAAAAATTTGATAGATTGTAAATCACACCGACAGCTAACTCCACGTTATTTTGATTAGCCACCACGACGACCCACAGTTCCTTTACCAAACAGTACAAAATCATAAAAATGAAAACTTTGACATAAATGTTTGAACTTGAACCAAATCTCCGAGATAGCAATTGCAGAGAAATCTTTAACAATTAGTTTTAATTCATAAAAATTAGCGCCTAAACTATCGGTATCTAACTGACAGGAATGAAAAACATGAGCACAAAAAATCCATAAGTAAAAAATTCTGCTGATTTGAAATGTGTAATATTTAATTTCCAACTGTCGCCTATGCTTATGCAACACTGTCTACAGCTACTACCGGATATACCGGTATACATTTTCAATAAAAAAAAGCCAGTGATATAAAAAATATGAATAGCACATCGTTGAGCAATGGTCATTTAACCGTCATACTGAATACATTCAATATAATAAACACGAAAATGTGGTACAAGATCACGATTGTTTCTCTACACGTATATTACAATGATTATGAAAGATGCGTTTTATTTTTTTAAAAGAAAAATTCTATAAATAAAATATTTAAGCAATTATGACAAATTCACAATATTATTAATTTGAGACACGAAAATACGAACGAAAATACATTTCTCATGTCTGTGTCAACGGTGAAGTTTTTCTGTGATATGTAACAACACACAGAAATACACAACGAAATCTTAAATAACAAATGGATGACTGATCCGGTTGAATTCCAAAGATTTTTTAAAGTTTAATGTCGCCTTCTATCAACACGTGTTTTTGGTATTTTGTGCATGTAGTGTCTCATGCGATTTTTATTTAGATCGTGACGATATATTTTAAAAGTGCTTTTTGAAGTACACATAATATGGAAATTTTCTTACATGATTATTTGAGAATAAATCTTGTGCAAGTACCAAAGGGAAAAAGAAAAAAATTTATGCACGTGAAAACCGCATGTAATTGGATAAAACTGTACGTAATGTGATTTTTAAATTGGAAGTAAAATCAGAAACAGGATAAGATTTATTACAATTTCGTTGTCATCTCTCCCAATCATTTTGTATCTTTCTTGTGTAGACGTAAAAAAATTTTCTGTCCCATCATATTCATTCAATTTATCTTCTTCATCTATCATTTTACCCAACAGATTTTTTCGAATCGTTTGTTTCTTGGATTTTCTGAATAGTCATTCTACAAAATGTACTAATACCAAATACCCATAAGACCAATATCAACATATGCGAGACGATTGAACGAGAAAAGATCGAAAATCATGTCTGAGTGATTTTTCCTTGATTTTGTAACAAGATAAAAGAAGTTGGTTTGCTGAGGAAATTTGTTGCCATAAAAATTACTCGATTTTACTTATCACTTTAGTCGTTAATCTTGTTGTTCGTTTTAACGCAAAAATGTACAACTAGCAAACTGAATTGTTTATCTTTATATCGTAGGTTACGTATTTTTAACATTCACAGTTATATTCAAACACATTCTAATCAGGAAAATTTTATTTTGGAATTATGGAATCACTTTTATTAATAGTTTCGAAGCAGAAAAGTATATCACAATAAAACACGATTCACCTAAGGCTGTAAGCAATTTTTGAAAGGATGAAATACAAACAGTTCAGATGCTAAAGTCATCTAACACAATGACTATCTTCTCCGTGTTTCTGGTATCGCTTTTTGTTACGTAATTATTTAATATACAAATTGGAACATTTTCATCGTATGTAAAATATTTATTAATGAAAATTCACTTGAATAAATAATATTATTACCTAATTTGCACCGTTAATATGTTTTGATAATCAACAATTTGGCTTAGTACCACCTTACATCCACCAACTATACTCAGAATTGATCTATAGCAGGCGTGTCCACTAATATTTTTGAGGGATCTACTTTTTCATTTCCAAAGATATTATAAAGGTGCACTCAAACAGTTAAAAAAATCGCGATCGGCCTTATGGACACCTCTGGTCCATATGGCTGAGTTCAAAAATCAAACATTTATTGTTTTATAACAGACGCTTGGGAACCGATTTCCCCAACTAAATTCCTCCAAAAAAGTTAAAACTTCGAATCATAATGCGGCGGAAAAACTTATTGGAAATTTTGATTGACTCGTAAATTTTGTTTGAGCGACTCAAGTCTGCTATAATTTTCATAAATTTAAGTTTAGGCCAAACGATTGTCAGCTCGTATCATTTGTGTTAGTTCCATTACTAGTAGAATTATTTTTATAAAATTAATTATCGTCGTCTTGCTTCTTTCTTTTTTAACAATTATTTGCACAAAATAGCTTTCGCTTCCAAATACTTTGTAACACTCTATCAAAAATTTAGGAATGCTTAGATTTTTAAGTATATTTTTTATTCATTAAATAAAAGAAAATCTTCGTTCTTATTTTTCCAGACTTTTAAGGATGTAAGGATGCCATCTAGTGTTATTTTTTTGCATTCAAAAGCAAATCTTACTTAAGTCGCTGTGTGATAATTTTAAGGGCTCTTGAATTTATCTGCTCGATGGTTTGATATCGCATATTTTGTACAGCATTTAATATTCTTTTTTTTATTATTGTTGTGAACCATGTGGAATAAACTCATGCCATCGAAATGTTTTGATGGAAATGATGATTGAAAATTTATTGTGTATGTGATGTGCAAAGAAATTGTGATATTCGATATTTGCGAAAGTAATTTTTTGCATTTTATTTCTAATCTTTTTTTATTTTATTTTTTTCAGCGGAAGCCTGAATCCTCTTAAACGCCATGCGGAAATTTTAAACTGTATTCAAATATTATATGGAAAAGCACCAAGAATTAATTTGGTTTTATTCTGTTGTTTCCAAAACCTTACAAATTCGTTCTATTGCCATAATAAAGCTGACGAATGTTTTTAAATATTTATAGCTTGCTGTTTGCATGTTTCTCGCAAACAAAAATTTTGACCTCGAGATTTTTGCAGATTTACCTGCATAAAACTCATACTTAAGGTTTTTCATTAATTCGGAGATATCAATAATTTTAAGTTGAAACCGGTGCGCTGGAGCTGGTATCGTCCATAAGAGCTTTTTGTTATTGTAAATATTTTAAAAAGTACAATACATTTACGAGAAAAACGATTATGAACTAAAAAATTCTAAATTAAATTTACATCGTCATCAGCCGAAATCATATTTCTAAAATGTAACCGAAAGTGACGATTTTTGACAATAAAAGGTCTTTACCAACAAAAATTTTGATCTGTAAGCCCAATCAGTCCGGATTGATCGGGATGAAACTTCATACTTAAGCCTGTAGCATAACTTTGGATATCCAAATTTCACTCAAAATAACAGCTGCCATATAGGAGAATTTTCATTTTTTGCAAATTTTTGAAAATTATAGCATTTACAAGAAAAACGACTATGAACTAAAAGATTATAATTACAATTGGCCCAAAACAGTTTTACAAAATTTTGACGGAAATGACGATTTTTGCAGTCCGTGATGATGTGCAGCCCAGATTGACAGATTGATCTGGATAAAACTTCATACTTTTTTCACAAATTTGGAGATCCCAGTGAATTTTGGCTGAAATCAGTTCTGTGAAAGCGACAGCTTCTATTGGAGCTTTTTCATTTTTAACCGAATTTTTTAATTTTACCGGAAATGGAAAATTCTGATAAAAAAAAACTTTATTTCAAAAAAATTCGGGGTTTTTACAGATCAAGCGGATTGGGAATAACGAATGAAGCTTTACCATAAATTCGGAGGTTTTATGAGATATGGTAGAAGTGGCAGCTTCCGTAGGGGGCTTTTCAATGTGTGCAATGATAATTAAATTTTTAACAACCTGTTTACCTACTTGGTTTGATTATAGGAGGCAATTTCTATCATAAACCCAGTATAGGTTAAATTTTTCGCTTTAAAAATTTATGGCATATTCACGAACTAAGTAAAGTTGTTGTAAAAGAAAGTGGGTCTTGGCTACAATAATTAGACCACTCAATTTTTTATTATTTTTCTCCAGATCCCAAATTTATGTTACCTTAATAAATAATGTTAATATTATAATGATTATTATAAAGAATGATTTTGTTTTTTTTTTCTATTGGTCTTGAAACATTTCGTTTTAAAAGTCACGCACTACAATTTCAATTTGGAATACTTCCTACAAAAATAGTTAATTACAAGAAAAATTATGCAAGTCACAAGGAATTTTCTGGAAAACTTCAGAAATGGTCCGATTTATGTTATGTGAAGGCAAATTTGAACTTAAGGGATTTAGCTAAAGTTTTCATGTGGTTTTCAAATTACATAGCCGGTCCCTTGTACCGCACGCAATTCTGCTGGCTGATTTCCATGAATTTCCTAAAAAATTCTAATATTCTAAATATTATTACTCGAAAGCTCGGTTTTCATTATAAACGATATGCGTTATTTAAATAACAAGATTTCCGACAAACTTCTAATATTATTTTTTTGAGCAAAATGTTATAATTGTTCAAGTCGTATTCATACGACGGATGAAAATTCGAGATTTTTATATCCCATCGTTTTAACAAATTACATCACGCAAATTATACAACAGACACGCCTCTTTTCATACAAAATAGTTGAACAAAATTGAAAAAAAATCTCGGATGTAAAAATACGACTTCAAAGAGATGAGATTCGATCATTTGAAAGAAACTCGCTATTATAATCGCTAAGAAGGATTTTCTAGCAGGTCGTTATACTGTTTTACGTTATACGTTTGCCCGTTAATGGAGGCAACTTGACTCATCTGCGGAGCTTTTGCTTCATTACCAAATATCAAATCCCTATTTTGTGATTTGTATACCTTATTCAATACGGATTTAAACGAATATTAACAGGTCATCTCCCCAACCCTGCATTAAAACTTTAGAAGAATCTAAGAAAACATTAGCTGTTTAGCATTTAACTATAGTGTAAGGAGGTTCATTGTGAGCATTTAGCCTTTAACTAATTCCCACGTGTCGTTACAAGCCGTTAATAAAATCTACAAAATTCTATAAAGAGGGGGAATTAGTTACTGAAACTGCAGAACAATGTAAAAAATTGAACCAGTTTGATCTAACTTTGTATGTGTTTGTAGAAATGGCCCACATACCATTGGGTAGACAAAAATTTTAAAACTCAGAATGAATACCAATTTAAAATTTAGAAAAATTGACAAACAACTTACTCAAATCGAATCAATTTTGGAAACCACGATATTACAGATTAACCGATTTAATTTGATCCGATTGGATACGACGATATTATAGGTTAATTCACATTAAAAAATAACACGCTAAAAGAATTAATTATGAATGAAACTGGGTCTGCACAAGCAAATAAATTCTAGACCAAAAAAAAATTTTTATAAATTACAAATTTCTGAAAAGTAAAATATTTGTAAGTTAAGTCTAGCATGATTTATATTTGTGGTAATAATATTAAATACGCCTTCGTTAAAAACGTTAGTATTAGCTGTATGTAGGAGGCACCTAATTTATGTGTACAAGTTTTTGTTGCATTGGTTTGCAAAATAGCTTCCACGAGCACTTATGTACGTGCATAGAATACCTCATTGGTAAACATATTTTAATAAGACATAAAGTGAATAACAAATCTCCTGAAACAACCCTATAAATTCATAATTTATCGCCATTTATCAAAAATGAAAAACTTTAATATCAAATTCCATATTTTGCAATAAGGGACTTGAAATATAAGCAGTTATTCTTTAATATAATTCAATCACGACAAAAATCTCTCCCCTCCTCGCAACACAACATTAATCAAATCGAAATCAAATCATTTGACGTAAATTCTATCTCAAAATGTTATTGAACCCGATTTAAATTTGTATATTGAGTGCAAATAAAACCGTAGCCAAATCTCGAAATAAACCAAGATGTTCCCAATCATTCCAGTGGACATAAAGTATTATGTATATGACGAGCGTGCGTGGGTGATAAAAATAGAGACGCACAATCTTTTAATTTAATAAATTAACGATCGAAAACGTGTACGAATATGTTGCGTATACTCGTATATACGCTAGGTTAGGACAAACATTTTTTTTTTATTTTTTATTATATGGGTTTTTGGTTGAACTGAACGCATATACAATGTACACGAGTAGTTAGTTGCTCAAAAATAGACCAAAATAATAATAAAACGAAGAGCACGAACCCACAGTGGAAAATAAGGAAAATTCTGTTCTTAATTTTATTGTTATACAACATATATTTTGGTTTGCTGTTTATTTGTGTGTCTGTATGTTTGTGTATTATATCTTCCATTCAGCTTTCCTTTTAATTTTATTATCATTAATCTCTTTCAATTTTTATGTTTTCTTTTTGGTTGGAAAATAAAACCGAAAAGAAGTAAAATAGTAAGAAGTTCACCAAAAAATATATTTTATAAGAATAGAACGATTTTCATTTTTTTTTTTATCTTTTCATCTCACTGCTGTATTTTCTTTTCAATGCCTTTTTATTTTTACAGTTTTTGTTATTTTTCTTATTTGTACTGTGTGTACAGAAGGAAAGTAATAAAATTGAAAGTAAAAATCTAAGTAACATTTCGAATTACTTAGAACTCTCTCACGTACATATTTACTTCTCGTATACAAGTTAAATTTTTATGAAGATTGATGGAATTTTCCAACTTTGTAGGTTATTTCGCTTTTCTTATTTTGTTTATTTTTTTAATCAATAATTACATTTCACTGTTTATTTATTTTCTTTATTTTTCGTTGTTTTCGTTTACGTGATTTTTTGTTTTTTTTTTTTAAGAAAATACCGAAATGAAAAACCTTTAAGTGATTTTTATTGTTATTATGGTATTTTTGAAAGATTTATAGAAGATTATGTGATAAAATTTTTATTTTTATTTTGTTAGTAAGATCAATGTATACAGGTAGGTAGGTATCGTACTCATGTATGAATATGTAAAAGGCAAAGGCGGGTTTTATTCTAATCACGTGTTGGATTTTTGGAATAGTTTTTAAAGTGGAATGCCTTAGGTTTTAATTTTAATCACGGTTCCTTCAATTATAACATGTGGGTCTTTCAATTTAATTAATATTTTCGATTAATTTACCCAAGAATTAAATTGAAAATATATTGGATTATTATTCTATTAAATATTTTCTTTTGTTGTAACTCTAACAGAGTGTTCCTTATTATTAATAAAACACATCGAGAAAACGATATCTTCGTTTCATCCATTTATGGTTTTCAGAAAAATTAAAAACTTATTTCAGGTGATGCAACCGATATGCTGATCAAAGCGAGTTGTCACTTATTAGTTATTTCATCTATTGCAGATTTTACAATTGACAATTGTCAAGAAGTCTATCAGCATGTCCACTCAGAACATCTCTAGAACCCTTAATATCTAAATGATTAATTTAATTTAACCTGTTAATTAAATAACTAATTAAACCATGAACTCCTAACAAGAAAATATAGAAAATTAATCAATAATAAACAATGATAATGTTTCCATTTACAGTAATAATAATAATAACCATCAGCATAATCATTACCCATCTAAAGCAAAATTTTTCATCTTCATTTCTACCTAAATCATTAACATATATTTATTTATTTTCTCTCGAAAATTTAAAGTTAGATTAAATCAAAGGAATGCCTTGAATCTAGATAAAAAATTACTAAGCAAAGCAATGTGTTTCCAAGATTCAACATTTTGTATATTTTGAATAGGTTTCAAAGAGAATTTATTGATGTTGTTTTAGATAAACATATAAAAATTTATTGATTGAGCCTACCTAAGAAAAAATAAATTATTAATTATTATTATAAGTATTTATTAGCTAAAGCTTCCCCGAACAACTAGAATTTTTAATAAATATTAGGAATACTTTTACGCTATTTGCCGTAGGCACTTGGCGAAACACACTAATACTTAATAAACACATTTTATTAAACACTTGTTTTTTATTTCACAAAATTAGATTTTTGAATATTTTAATTAAAAAAATTGTTCAAAAAGTTTAAAAAATCACTCGATTGATTTCGACTTGTTAGGTCATCATCAGGAGTATCTACTGATTTGTAAAAGTAAAAATTTGTTGTATGTAGCAGAGAAAAGCAAAATAATAACGCAAAAAAATAAGCAATAAAAATTAATCTATTGATCGCGCAGGTATCATTCCGCAGGAAATGCCAAACACCTGGAAGACACCAAAATTAACAAAATATTACAATATATTTCTAGCAGCTAATTTTATTTTACTTTGGTTTTTGCAATTGTAATGGTGTTATTGTGATTGTTCTGTATATTGGTATATTTCAGCACTCTCGAATTAAATTCACAAATCGTAGGAAATTCGTCCATTTCGAAGAATTCTTGATATGTTGACAATTTTCCATTTGAAATCTGGTAACGATGGCTTTAGGTTTGTTTCGAGTTTGGAGCTAGCTTTTGAAGGATAGACGTTTGATATAGTTGTAGCGAGACGATTCCGGTATTCCGCTTTTTCTAATTCAAATGCACACAGCTCCTTTGATAATAAAGTATTTTTTTTTTAACAGTTGGAATACCATAGAAATTGATTATATAGAATGAATATAAGCAGCTGTCAAGCGTCACAAAGGGATGGTAAAAGAGAAAGCATTGGCATATAAATCAGAAAAAAAATTGTACTTATAGTATTCCAAAATAAGAAATAATTATGAAAAGAAAACCACGTAGTAATATGTACGTAGTAAGCGCGTAATAATAAGAAAAATGCGACACTGGTAATATAACATACGTTCACAAAACGGAAACACCCCACGCCAACAACCAAAATTGTTTTCTTAATTTTTTCTGATTTATAGCTTAAATTAAGCATAATTTTACCACAAATCACTTTCTTAACATAATTTACATTGACACTTGGCAAACTTATTGATCGGTAGTTTTGGAATTTTTTACCTGTGTTTTGACATGTATTCACAATACACTTTATTTTAAAAAGAAGTTTTCAAATTTTATTTCTAAATGATGCACTACTACACGATGCACTAACCATTTTATTAAAATATTTAATCATTTTAATTAAAAATTTCAAGATTTTTTAAAAGCATAAAATTAAGTCATCACATCGTACAAAAACAAAAAGTAGTTTAATTGGGCTGTTTTCTTTGACATATGAGACCGCAAGATGCATTTTTTATATAACCATCCTGCTCTGGCTTGTATCACATGAAATAGCAAAATTTATGTGGGAAACAACTTTATATTTGTTCTATATAATCTAATTCGATGTGGAACACGTATAATACAATGTACCTTTCTCAAAAATAAAGTTGCATCCTGCTCACATAAGGCCACTTTATTATAACCTACGAGGGAGAGAGAGTAAAATCAACCAAACCAAACACTTGATTTTAAAAAATGTTTATCTCACATCAAATTTTGACGCAGAGGGTACCAACACACAAGAATTTTTTGCCCAATACAATAAATTTAAATTTTGTTTTATGTGTCCGTTATACCTTGCCGCCCGGTGGCAAAGTGGTTAGCATGCTTGCTCCAGCGACCGGAGGTTCCAGGTGGTTCGATTCCCGGCGGTGACAAGGAAAAAATTGCACGGCTGGTTTAGGATCAATGAATTAATCACTCATTATCCGAAATGAAAATATGATTATGAAACCACATTTGAGGCGGCCAAATCCCTTGATGGGATATAGTGCCAGAGAGAGAGAGAGAGAGAGTTATACCTTTAAGTATCTTTAAGTCACCACAACGTTTAACCTCTCGATTTTTTTACAAACCTAGTGAAATAAAAAAACAACGATTATCAGCTTACTTTATTTCTAAGTGCCGGTTAACATAAGATTGGCTTTATTCGTAATTAAATTAGAAATTAGTAAAATCCAAACATTTTGTTTCATTAAATAAAATTGACGTTACCCAAGTACTCGATCAAAATACCCGGGTAATCGAATAGTAAATTTTTTTACATCTACCCGGGTAATCGATACTCGACATTAAAAATTCTAGACTCGTCGAATCATAATTTTTCTATGTTCACCATTGAACCAATTGAATTCATTATCTATGCACTCAACCAATTGAATTCATTCCAAATTACAAAAAGACAAAATGTACTTGATTGTGTATGACATTTTTAGTGTCAAGTCTAGTTCATGTGTAACATTCATAATTTTAAATGTAGCGTTTTGCATCTAGCTGTTATAAAGTTTTTATGTCACATAATTTGTCAGATATTGCACTATAGTGAATTTGGTTTGCTTGGCGCTATATGGCGCCGTATGCGTTGTTTCCTACAGAGGCAGTAATATGAATCTTGCTCGAAACGAAGAGGTAAAGGTAATGTTACGATTTTAACTGTTGAGAAATGAAACTAAAATTCCGTTACTTGGGCTAGATTACTTAAGGTTGGCCACTTAGGCTAGATGTAGGGAATTTAGAAAAATACTGACATCTATATTTAGATAGCAGTACTCGTAGGCATTCTAGACAGATCAAGAGCATTTACTTCTTAATTAATCCATGCTTATCTAGAATGTCTCTTCTGGTGCACAATAGTTTAACAGCGAAAGTGAATAGTGTTAAAAATTAAATTTAAAAGAAATTGTGAGGATTATTGTAAATTGTGTAAAGTGAATTAATAAAAAATTGTGGAAATTAAGTTTTAAGTAAATTAAAAGAATTATTTCTCTTATCTCTGTTATAAAATGTTTTTCGTAATTTAAATTGTTTTTTCTCCGCTTTTAATGGACAAAATATTACTATCTACTACAAAAGGTAGAAAATTAACTCTCCCTTTTTTTTAACCCCCTGGCGCACTGTGTAAAAATACACACGAACCCTTACAAAAATGAGAACCTCCACAATATCTATGCAAGATTGAATTTTTGCAGTTTGGTCGTTGCAACCTGATGAGTAAACCAATTCAGTACTAAACCAAACTGCCAAGATAGAAATTGTGGAGGTTCTCATTTTAGTAGTAATCATAGTTCCGTGATTCGAGATTCCGTGATTTGTCATTTAAATTTTCAATTTAATGTTTTTACAATGTTTATGTTTTGAAAATAGTTTTTTCGTAAATTCTATCTACTATATTTATAATATTTGTAAAAAATCAGAAAAGTTCTATATGCTATGGAAGCTACCATTTAGGTTGGACCGATTTGGGCCAAACTTTACTTAGACTTTCCATTTGTTGTGTGTGTAACACTGAATCTTTTGAAAACCACTTTTTCAGACTGCGCCAATATAGCGATTGGCAAAAGTACAAAAATTTGAGGTTGAGAATTTTCTTCATTACTATTTATATTTTATTTTACTATACGTAAATGAAAGCAAAAGTAATTTTAAACCAAACCATGTGTGTGTGTAGTACATACTTTTGCTCTCTTCAGCTCATACGAGCTTACTGATAAACATGAAACTTTTCACAGAAATTTGGGGTGGGAAATTCCTAGTGCTTTTTGGTTGAAATCGCATCATTGGGAGTTTTCCACGAAGTTTTTAGATTTCTGCGAATATTTGAAAACATATGTGAAAGTCATTTATGTGAAAAAGTATTAAGAATAAAAAGGTTATAAATTAAATTTTCAGGTAAAATTCAGCTCAGTTTTTCCACATTAAGCGGGATGAGAGTATTTTATAAATGAACTGACTTTTACCCACAATGCGGCCTTCACTTGTTTCTTCATGCTAAAGATATTTTTGTATAAATTGGAGTGAAATTCAGCGGAGATCGGTACACCGGAATTTGTCGCTTTTCTTTTTCGGTCCATATTTCAGAAAAAAATAAATCTTTAGAAATCAATATTAGTGATATCCGTAGACTAAAGAACCAGAGAAAGTTTCTTATGTTGAATTCACGCGTTTTCATTACATGAATGAATTAATCATCCCACTTAAATGCAAACTCGAAGTTCAGTTTTGATGGATCTGCTAACTTTTATTTCTGTTCACTATCAATGCGGGGTGGACATGTTTTGGGCTTAGGCATATATTTTAGTAAGCCGTTTGAGTTATTTTATAATCCTCTTATAAAGTGGTTTCTATGGAAGCTATTAAAAATAAAATGAAATAATTCGATCACAACCTTAAATTAAATTTTGATCCCGCAGTCTACATATGAAGGACTATATGTCTCATATAGCCTGTACTCATGATTAACGCAACATGCGTCACCTGCATCTTGGGTCAAGGTTACCGGAAGAATCTTCTCTCAAATGATTAATACTCAAACTCAAGTTTACAAGATGAATTATCTTATAGAATTCAGGTCATATTTACTATTTTTCAGAAAGTTGAACAAAATATTAAAACTCACATATGCCACTAAGCTGAGTTCTTCACTTCAACACAACAGAGAGTGATAGATGTGCTTATTTAAACCTATCGTAATCATATGAACGATATTCACTTTTGCACTTAGCAATGGGATTTAAACCCAGTTCCGCCAGGTCTTTGTCTTTGAAGCTGTAATCACTGCATCTCTTATTAGGTGGAAACTGTATTCCGTAGAACCTAATTTCATAATAGAACAAATTCGCGGTGTATCGAATTGTTGCGATATCAAAAATTAATGGAAACCAAGATTCTTAACGGACCTCCATAAAAAGTATTCAGAGCAGGAGCTCTAAAGGGAAAGATGAAGTGTTTGAAACGAAAGTGTGGAAAACTGAACAAAATGACTTATAAACCACGGGAACGACAATGGGCTTATATACAGTAATATACAACCATGCGATTTGAATGTCTCAGTATATTTACAACGGTTTCAGATATTTTCATCACATTTCTGTTATATCGTGTTTCATCAGAATCTATAGTTAGTTCTAATCAACAAGTAAGCTTAAGCCTCAAGCCATATCGTAAATGACATCGATCGGTCTTATATTCTGCACAGCCAACTATCATGTTTTTTGCTCTATGAGATCAATTTACACCACAACAAGCATGACGACGCGTTAGTATACAAACTTATTATCGTTGCACTAGAGAGCAGAACATTCTTGACTGTGCAGGTGCTTATTATCGAGAAGGTGACTTTGACAAAAAAATTAAACAATATTACAAATACATACATATTACCCTAACGGTACAACAAGTGCTTTTTCTAAAAGGACAGGGGGCCCGGAAAACTAAAATATTAAATTGTGCCAACTATTGATTGCTGAAATATTTATCTATTTATTCAACATACACAAAACATTCATACACAAAATTGTATGAGATGCACTCCTTAGTTTAAGGAACCACATCATTCTACCAAACATCCACAAAACTTCATATTCCGCGGAAGCATTTTCATTTAATTCAATTTAATTGATTTTGAAATTGTATTAAGTTATTATTTTTTATTTTAAATCGGGAAACGTATTTAAGATCAGGACATCAAAATAACCTTACACTCTATGTAAAAAATAATTTTCTCAATTACTTACGAAAAGTATTTGGTTTCGTTTTTGTGTGGAATAGCATTTATTGTACTTCTTCTGCACCAAAAACGTACTACCATGTTTTGATCAACTCACCTAAAATTAGAAAAAAAAATATTAAACATTGTAATTTTTTAGTGCGTTAAAAGGCTAAAAATAATAATTAATTTCAAAGTACTCGATAATCCATTTAAACCCATAATAATATAATAAACCAAAGTGCATGTAGATACATTTCAATGAAGCTGTAATCCTTTTAATTCTATACTGTACAAAACACTATTACTCCTTACATTTACACCTTTCTCATGTTATATTGCTATAAATTTGACTAAAAAACTTTTCCTTTTATATGTTTTTCTAAAATAACGCTTTTCCCACTTTTCACTTAATAAAAATTAATTTCAAAGCTATACATAAACTACGAGAATAAACAAAAGAAAAACAAAATTGGAAAAGCACATAGAAATTTCGAGCTTTTAAAGTAAATTATTATGTTTCAATTCCACTTTTTCAGCTTAATACTTGTTTTATTAATTTAAGCGCAGTCAATCCAATAAAAGCACAAATAAAGCTCTTTCCTGCTTTTATACATTTTATTTTTTAATAGTGTTGGAAAACGAAGTAATTGCACTTTTTAAATTTAGGTCAATTTTTTCTGTATATGTTGTTGTTTTATGTACTGTAAATAACTTTCAATAGAATGGTTTCTTCACATTTTCGAATAGTTGCAATGCAATAACATATACCACTGTGTAGTTAAATGGAAAAAGGAAAAACATAAATATTCAATTTGGTCAATTTTCTTACAATAATCAATTACAATATTATTATAAATAATAAATTTATTAAAAGAGCTTTTTGATTTAGACGAACTGATGACTAACAAAAAAAAAAAGAAAAAAACAGAACACCGTACCTCATGTAAGTGAATAAATTTATCTTGCTTTAAATTTTGAAATGACTCAAGCATGAAATAAGACAATTAAAATGATAATTTATGACTGTCGGTCACCCGATGATAACATGTATTGTTATTATTCGCCGGGGAAAAAGAATCTTGACAATTATTACTGTGCGAGTGCCGACCTGGTGTCAATTATACACCCGATCGTCTTAATTATTATTTGAAATATTCGAAAGGACGAGCGCACCACAGATCGCGAAAATATAAAAATATTAAAGAGTTAATAAATTTGAACCGCATTAAATTAGAGAGAAACTATATGATTTTAATATAATGGACCATGTGGTAACTTGTACATATGTATTGAAAACACTTAAACCTAACAAACAACAAAAATGTTGGGAAGAAAAGTTCATGTGGTTTCGAACGAAGAATATTAAATGTTGAACAAAAAGCACCTGTTACATTTTTTGATTTATTTTCTGTGTGTGTAAGTCTACGTACGAGTACATATATCGTTTCCTATGTGGTCACTGGTATATAGAAAATGCGTAGGTGACAAATTTTATGTATGTAGAGAAAACACACTTTATATTATACATGGAAATTATATTTTTCACCTGGAAATTAGGTTAACCTCAAACATATTCTAACTGCACTGTATATAATTTTCTCTTGTTTTTTTTTGCCGCTTGGTGAAAATGTACACATTTTATTTAATTTGAAATTTTTCCAAGAATTATTTTTGTTGTTATTCATCAACGTGCAAATTAATTATCTTGAGCACGAAATATATACGTTGACAAGTGAAATATATAATTTGGGGGTTAGCACAGCAACGAATAATGTTTATGGCTTATAGTAATTCGTACGTTGCACTTAACAATCTATAGATGATGATACGATTTCGTGGAAATCATATGGTGGCGTATGGTCGATGATTACTATTTTGGCAACAATATTACTTGCTTTTATCAAGTACATGATTTTGTAAGCCGAATTTTATATTAGTATGCGAATTATAAACAATTTAAAGTGTGTCAAATGTCTTTAAGATTTTTTATGTTTGATGTTTTGAGAGGGTGGACTTTATTGGCGCCAAAGAAATATAATGAGAAATTTATAATAAAGACGGTTCGTGTACGATTGCATACATATGTATGTACATCTAGAGCCAATTAAATTTAATTGATTGTCGGTTGTAGCTCAGTGTATTCTAGAATTAGAATACAATCGACGATACTTAAATTAGACAGGTAAAATGAGAAGACAACAGTTTGACACGAAAAGTTATTTTTGACAATGGCTCAACGATTTCAAGGGAACTTTAGAGATATTGCCGGGCTCTTATTTATTTCTGGATAAACGATAACTGCAAAAATGAATGTTGCACAATTTTCAGAGAGTTAGTTATTACTTTATTATAGAATAGCAATAAAGTATAACTTGGTTTTCAAGCACACTGAGACATTTAACTTGAAATCCGATGTAAACGGTTGTGACGTCTTAATTGAAAATCTGACAAATAATTGTGACAGTATTTTTACAAAGTTAGATTTGTTTATTAGCTGTTGCGGACTGTTATTAACGTTTAATATATGGGTTTAAAATATGAAAACGCTTTTGTGATAGTGAGGTGGTACTTTTACAATCTTCTTGGCCTCTAGGGATAGAACAGTTGGCCATACTTCAAAACTTTCGTAAATAATCATTTTAGAAACCCATTTTTATTCGCAATATACAATTTCACCATGATACAATACACGCGGGTCACACATATTAATGCAAAGGCATTTCTCAAGGATACCACAACGAAACATCTTAGCTTCGCAATCGATTCCTGGTACTTGAAAATCCCCTTTTAGCATAATGTGCAAGAAAATCGTTCGACCCGATTGCGAAACCCTTGATGTTAAAAACAAACATAGAATTGTTGCTCGTATTGATTTATTGGTTAGATTAGATTATAGTTAATATTTTAATTTTAATCCACATTGTTTAATAAGTCAAATTTAAGACAGGTCTTTCACAAAAGCCGTTCTCAATGTATTGCAAAAATATAACTCGAGAGTTTGCGTTTTAAGAAGAAAATTGGCAGTTTTGGAAAACAACAAAGTTTCTCTTCAATCTAAAGCATTTGAACATGCCTAAATTTTGAAATAAAGTGATTTATCAAAATAAATCAAAAATTTAATATTTTGATGGATGGAGGAAAATTAAAATGCCATGATATGACGACAAAAGGTGGAAACGCACAATTTATATATTCAACAATAATTCGATTAACGTTGCAATTTTCATTGTACTAAATTATCTAGACGTAAGATAAAAATGTATTTTATGGCGGACTAGCATAGGTACATTACGGCCCACAGCCTACCAACATCATGCTCAGTTTGATTTGGTAAATGTGTTTAGCCTCCATGTGTTAATTTAATTTAACATGTTTCCAAAACTTTGTAGATCTGAAAGCGACCAGACTTTTGAAGCACACGTTGAAATTGTACAAGAACAATAATAAAATTGCGAGCATACGTTTTGAGAAAATACAGATTAGGTATAGATCCGGCCGAAAAGGATTCCAAAGCACTATAGAAGAAATTTTAAAATCTTCTTAGGTCAAATGGCGCGCTTATGATCGACCTACTGAATGAGACTGCTGGCCAATAAATAATCACAGACAACGTTACTACCCCAGCATTCCATTCCAGAAAATAAATTGTTCAATCAGACAACACTAACATATCAATAAACAATTTGCTTTCTTGTGTGAAGTTATCTTAGTCCAGATTTTGATTCATTTCGTTTAAATATATTTTATTTAAATGAAGTTAGGCCAGGCAAGAAATTTTATCAAAATGAATGAAAAAACTAACTAGAAAATTATCAAATAATTAAAAAATAAAAATCGAAAGGATCAAAAAATGTAAGATTCTGACATTATAAAGTACTGGAAAATTTTAGGTGATATAAGAAAAAATTCGTTCAGAAGCAGGTTCTCGAAAATGAACTCTGGGCTAGGAATTTCATTGATTTTTAATTAAATTTTTGGTCGATAAAGCTTAAACTATTTCGCCAAAACTAAAAATGGCTCGGATCAGGGCTACATGAGTTTAAAATGCACACACTAGTAGTTTAATTTTATGCTGAATTAGAAGATAATCGTTCCGTGGCAAAAAAATGAACTCTGGGCTACAAGTTTCATTGAATTTTTATTTTGGCGAAATAATTTTAGTTTCATCGAGCGGGACGAAAATTTACATAAAATTCAAAGAAATTCCTAGCCCAGAGTTCATTTTGAGTGACTTGCCACTGAACGAATTATCTCTTATGGCCTAAAGTTTTCCATTACTTTATACATCTCAGAAAAATAAATCACGTTTAACAAATTTGATAATTTTTCGTTTTTTTTTTTCAATAATTTTGATAAAAATTTCTGGGTTGGGCTAACTTCACGCAAGAGCAAATTGGTTATTGATATGTTAGTGTGGCCTGATTAAAAAATATTATTTTCTGGAATAGAATGCTGGGAAAACTTCATATAAGTACATTCTCTTACATGTTAAAAAACAAAAGCTTCTGTCACTGTTATGAGCAGAAGGTTAACGGATAGCTGTCGCAAAGCCATGTTTTGGTGGAATGAGGATATTGATAGTTTATGCCGGATATGCGTCTTCTTTTACAAAACTGAAATACCAACGTTCATATAGTGAAGGTCTCGAATTTTTCAAACTGTACTGAGACCAAATGATAAACCACTATTTCAACTCCTACTTGCACTGAGGTAATGCGCAATATACTAGCTTTATATATAGGAAACAGTTTGTAGGTCCAGTAACTTTGCTAAACTTAAGACAAGCTTCAGAAATTGACACTTACTAGTTAATGGCGTTAAACTTCATTTAAGAAATTGTGGGAAATGCCATCATTCCCACTGCCGAGCTTGCAAGGGAATATTGGCACACATTTATCTTGGACGTGAGAGATGCATAGAATTACGTTAGAGCTAAATCTTGTTATTAATATCAAGAAGGTTTATCAAGGTTCCATTGCTAAGAAAAATTATATTTAAATGACTAAATAGCCAAGTTTTGTAGTGGTTGCTAAATTGCAAAAAAGAGCTCAGGCGTATTTTGAATTGTAACGAAATTATACGAATGATCCACCAGTGGTTGCGGTTAGTCGGTGGATTAAGCAGAACACCGAATGACTAGTTAATATAAAACCATTACTAGCAAAAAGGTAAATGAAATAATAAATCTGGGGATTATAGTGGAAGAATTATTAATTTACACTCAATAATGTAGTATACATGGCCATCATTGATAGCAGGCGACCCCTCCAAAATTATGTGAATACTAGCGTATAAATTATAATATGTAGAACGTAGCAGCGATGGGATAGTACGATAACAAGGATTCTGAGATAATTGGTTAGATAAAACCTATCTTATTTGTTCACCACCAGTTTAAGAAGGTTTTTCTCTGCCAGCAAATGACAAACATCTGAGCAATACATTCAGAGTTACACAAAGCTATTCTTCGGACTCGGGTGATACATACTCGGAACGAGTAATAAATTCGAAAAACATTCGATTCGTATTTGATTAGTTAAACCAAATCAAAATACGTACATATCTGCATTTATTATTATTTGGCAGCATGATTATGCGGGTGGACATCACCTATTAAAATTAAAATAGCTTACATTTTATATCGAATGCGAGAACGTGTAACCTCAATTGTCCCAAAAATCAATTTGTGCGAATTTAATGACTTTATCATATTTATTCAACGACAGCTAAAAATAAATGATACATCATTAAAATCATCTGGTATGCTCATTAAAAATTAAAACAAAAATGTTTGGTTGCGTTAAATCATCCGTACAATTTCAGTCACGACCCCATATGATATAAATTAATAACCAAAGATTAAAATCACTGAAATCGTCGTTTTTATCGTTATAAACTGGCACTCGTAAAATAGCCGTACACATACTAAAGCAATAAACATACACATACATAATTTGAAAAATCATAAAGTATCAATATCTACCTACATATTTGTATCCATAAAATTCATAATTACCATAAAAATGTTAACCAATAACAATCAAATTTAATTGATAAAACCGACTGTTAGGAAAATGTAAATTTTTCATACGGCACTGACAACAACAATAACAGCAGCAATAACGAAAATTGGCATTCATTCAAAACGTAATTTAGGTGAGTAAAAATATTAGGTTTGATTACCTTAAACATTTCAACATTTTTCCTACTACCAAAAGGAAAATTTTTCGTTTCGTTTTTCAAATATACATATATTTTCACCGATGATGATGGCAATAGTCCAAAAGCATAAAAAAATTGTTTTGTGCTATGGATGAGAAACTGAATTGGATTTTTGATGATTCAATTCATTTATTTATTTTATTTTTGGTGAGCGTGTGTGTGTGTGTGAATGAGTATGTGTATATGACAATTTACTAGTGTATACGAGATGCCGTTTGCTCAATGAAAAATCATATGAAATGTGAATTTTTCAATTTATTTTCTAATGGTACGAGTATATCGTACACGTTCACAACTTGATGAAAAATGTAAGTCAGTCTCTTGGCTCTATATCCTCAAAACAAAAAATGGAAAACATTAAATAAATATTTTATTAATGATTGTAAATATTATTCAGACGACAAGGCAGAAATAACAAGAAAATAGTAAATAGTAACTGATCGTGACATGAATACAGATGATAGAGAGACAATTAGGTTAACTTTGATTATTTGTTGTAGGCTTGTCGGATTTTGTGTTTATTTTATTTACAGTGTTTGCCTTGTTTTATTGGACAAATATGCTAATACCGTATTATAGCAGTAAACAACTATATTGTTATTGCCCATAGGAGTTATACTATTATTCACCTTTACACTACGAGTCCAGTGCAGTATCGGTTATTTCTCCAAACTCTCTCCTAATTATTTAACTGTTTTACAAATAATACAGATATAAGCCCTCCCCTAAAAATTATTGGCGACTTTTATCTGATCGTTTTTATAAGATTATCCAAATCTCTTAGTAAAATGAAAGTCCGACAAAAAAGAACAAGCGCAGCATTATTAGGAGATGAACCTCGCCCGCTCAACCTGGAAGTAACTATAATTAATTATTTGGTCCTATATCTGCATACGCAGGAAACATTGCGCAGGACCATTACATTCACGATAGCAAATTATTATTTTGGATTGAAAAAATACACAATGATCAGAAATCAACATAATGAACTGAACGAGTATCTCGAAGAGCGAAATCTGTCAACAGAAAGAAACATAAATGAGTGGCTTTCAAAATAGGCCTGTGAAATCAGCGGAAATTCAGTCAGTGCTTAGGCCATCACAATTTAAATCCCAACTTTTTGATTGAATTTAATTTACTACAAAAATGTCTATTAAAAATAATTTTCATAAATTTTTAATATTTTTCTCATTTATTAATTTCGTTTTAGTGTAAAGCACTTGAAAATGATATCAGTTGATCGAAATGTTATAATAAAAACAATTTAATGTTTATTAATAAAATTATATTGATAAATCACTAAAAATTGTTATTCCAACACTAGAAAATAAAATGACATAATCCATCGCAAAATCAAGGTGATACGCAGTTATATCGAAAAATATCGAATGAGATCAGAAACGATGAATTAGCTCATGAAACAAAAAGCATATAATGTGAAATTCACATGAGAGGTATAAATGACGGTAAACGAAGATGCGTGCACGTCTTAAAATAAAACTTCTTTTAAAGGAAAATTTATAGATTCCACAGCCAAATTATTAAATATTTTTCTTTATATATTTTTTTTAACACGATATAACACGATATAATCTTCAAGCTTTTGCACTAAAGCAGGCCAACAAACATTTTTTCTTTTCGGGCCACTAGTTCCCCACTAGTTGTCCCACTAGTTCTTTATTCGGGTTGGCAGAGACACTCAGACTGGGCGTATCAATGGGAAGAAGATTATTAGGGATAATATTTCCGTTCCACCTGTTCAAAAATTGAAGATAAAGTGAACCCGCCAGTGTTCTGCATCTCTTCTTAAAATATTATTTAAACTCATTCACTTAGTTTTTTTAACTTATATACGTTGCCTAATACTGCGGCGTATTTTTATAATTAAGTTTAATCGTTTTAATCAAATGCGACATCCACTACTGTGATGCGTGTTTGTTTTTTCAAACTGTGACGCTAAAAGTAGCTGTCATCAGTACTGTGGTCACAACCAATAACTGCTAAAGTCGACTTTAGTCAATTTATTTGTTTGAGCTAAAATTTTTCAAAAATTTTAGATATTTGCTTGAATTTTGTATGGCTATTTTTATATTGATCTAAAACGCGACTGTATTTGTGCTTCAAACAATTCCTGCACATTAATGTATTATTTGACAGAGGCTTATTGGCAAAAATGTTTTAGAAAATAAACTCGACTTAAGCAGTTATTGTTTGTACAGCTAGATATCATTAAATTACTATCATTATAAGTTTACTTGGTCTCGCTACCGCCACGTACCTCGCTAGCACTTTCGGTTTATTAATCCATCAACGATAATTTCGATACTCCTTCTATCGCCTCAATTTCGATTTTTATCCATCGATATTTTCGTTCATCCTGCGCATGCTCAATAAATCGAAAATGCAAGATCGTTCAAATTCCTTAACCATATCAGTCAGTGTTTCCCTTAAGGTACACGCTATCGATGTAAGGTCCAAACTTCTCCATAGCAAACACAACAGCCACGCTCCTTCACAGTTCGAGCATATACTTACGCTGAGTCAAAACTAGTTCTTGGCTTATGAAGGCTATCACCTTTTCTTCATCGCGCAAAATTCGCAATAAATCGGCAAACCTGTTGAAAAATTCAAGATACTAATGATTTTGTCACGATCAGTTCTTACTCCATGTTCATCCAAAATTTTGTCAAAATATTTGATTTCCTTCAGACAGAAGTGTGACGTTTGTTTACCTCCTTCAGTAGAAACAGCTGCTCCTCAAATATCTGCGACATCGCGATATGTCATCCAGATAAACCAACATCGTCGACTCAAAAGACATCGTGCTGTACTGGAATAGTTCCATACTTGGTACAATTAATGCAGTTTTGAGCAACAACGGAGGTAAAAAATTTGATTCACTTCTCTCAGATTACAAATTATTCAAAATAGTAACACCAAACGTTTGATGAAATGAAGATATTTCTGTAATTGGACATTTTTGGTTAAATATATCAGTGAAAGTAGTAAATTTAA
This sequence comes from Nephrotoma flavescens, assembly GCA_932526605.1. NCBI lineage: Eukaryota > Metazoa > Arthropoda > Insecta > Diptera > Tipulidae > Nephrotoma > Nephrotoma flavescens. The sequence continues at coordinate 325,899,586 of OW052221.1, read as the reverse complement.
ATAGAATCAGTGAAAGTAGTAAATTTAAATAGTGAAATATTATTGTATAAAGCAATAGTTATAATGTTTTTTTTTAAATGGTGAATACATTTTGCTATTTGCTAAAATATTAAATAAAATTTGTACCAATATTACGGTAATCATGAGGAACACATCCATCAAATTCTAAATCAACATGCAAACTTTTTTTAATAACAACAACACTTTTCATACAAAACGATAATGTATGTTGAACTGCTTACCACACCAATAAAAACTGTATGATAAAATTCACACGTGTTCTGTTATGGTGGCCCCCATAAAACCCGATTTGACAGATACATGAGAGAATACAAGCGAACAATTTTCTATAATGAAAAATGCTACAAGCACATCACGTAATATGTATGTACGATGTACGTACAAGTAAATTTCTCACGATTAAATTACTTTTGTTAAAAATTAATCTTCCTTAATTAATTTGAAAAGACAAAAAACATCAAAATCTATTTTTGTACAATTAAAACGCGGTAATTCTTCTGCGTACTCGGTGTGGTCTACTCAAAAAAGACGTAAAGTATTTTAAAACCCGCGTCAGTGATTTTATTTAAAAATAAATTCATTCAGTTTAGGCTCGCTCGTGTTGTCACAAATTGTAAGTCACATAATCTAGGAGAGATCAATGTTCAATGAGTCATGTTATAATTAGACGAATCTTAATGTTTTATTTACACATTTTCATGAACACTGTGTACTGTGTTCGTCCATTTCCTGGTAATTTCGTTTTAAGTATAATTTAAATAATTAAATAAAATTAACAGTAAATTTAATTTATTTTTTATGGCAGTACACATAATTTAAAAACCAAAAAAATAAATAATTTGAATAATTTTTTTTGTTAATTTTAATTTTCTCTGAATGTTTGCATTTAAATACGAGTATATTTTATGAGGATTGTCAAAAGTTGCAAAACCACACAGGTTTTTGAAATTTATTTGTTGTTGAGGTGAGCTAATTATTTAATTATTTTCGACAAAATGAAAGCGTATTGCAGTTATAATTTTTTGGAATATTAGAATTTTTTTTTTAATAATTACAGCATAATTATTTTTTATGTTGGTTTTATTAAAATAATTATTAATGATAACATTTTTCGTTATTATTAGCTTTGTCAATAAGTTCATAGTTTTTTAAAATTATTGTTTTTTTTTTTGAAGTTTCAAAATTTCGGGTTTTAATTTTCATCGAATTATTCATGTACATACAAATCTATTTACATAAAAATAATAATCGGTTGGGCAAACGATAAATGAATCATAATTTATTAATAACTAATAATGCTTACGGCAACATAGGTTTAATTATTTTTAATGAATTTTAAGCACTTCATAGAAACGTGCATCGACATATCAAAATCCTCACCAAAAAATATTTAAAACAAAATGGAGATATTTTAAAGCGAATAGAACCCAAATCAAAAAACGGATACACAAGTCAATTAATTGGTTCATTTTAAGGTGAAAAACCAGTGCTGTGTCAAGAATGAGTAGGTGGAAAACTATCGGAAATTTGAACTATCGATAGTATCAATAGCGAAATTGATAAAACAATCGATTGCAAACTGATCAAGTAGTAAATTAAGATAAAGGCTAGAAAAAATCTATCTCTAGTCGATGTATTACTTGTGCAGCCTCTGGATAATGGGTTTCTTAATCATCTCTTGTAATACTCGTGCCGCCGAAAGAAGGAATATGACATGCCGTAAGTTGTCGTAGTTGACTCAAATGGATCTTCCATGTCTTTGTCACGCCATAGTATGCGCTGGTATTAAATGCTTTCACTTGTGATCTCGAGTTACCCGATGCGCTATGATTCAAGCTTTCTCATGTTTGTTCAGATACCACACTAACATTTTCACGTGGAATGACGTACCGTGCACGACTTGCATAACATTATCTCTACTGCGGAGTGTCGAACACATGTACATCATTACAAAATACGAGCTTCAACAAGACACGGTGAACTAATTTAGATGCTATTTGTATAAAGGAAATCTAGCACATTGCACAGATATTTTTTTCAAAAAATAAAGTCATGACGTACACGTGTACGGCACTCCACGCGGAAGGGCTAGTTTCGATTATAAATACAAACACGAATTCTTCGCTTTTCAGTCCGTAATACCACCATGGCTGACACCTGGCTGATCCAGTGAGTTCTGAATTACAAAAAGAAGTTTTAACAAAGTAACAACATTTTAATTCAATTTTGGAGTAAATTAATTCGTAATTGTAATTTAATTACATTTCTAACAACGACAATTGTAATTTCTTTTTTATATTTCCATTACTCAAATAAAATGTAATGTACAATTAATGTATTTTATATTTCAATTACCTGGATCAAAGTAATTTGTAATTGGTATTACTGAGACATATGTAATTTGCCCACCCTTTGCAATACGTAACATAGAACGTGGAAAGCCAACCGCGAAATAGTTGGGAGTGCTTCAGCCCCAGAACAAATTGCAACGATTTAAACAAAAAATTGATTTTATTGGTTTGAAATTCTTGATATCGTAGAGGTTGTCGGAATATTCTACTATGTACAAATGTTGGGGTTAGGTTGATACACTCAAATGAGGCACGAGCCATTTCCATAACGAGGGGATAGGTATCATTTTTCGTTCTCGTAATTTTATTCGGGTTTATTGGCGTTAGTAGTTTAATTTAGATAAATTCTAGATCCAGTGGAGCTTGTCGAAAATTCCACTATGTGAAAAGCCTTGGTTAGGTTAGACACAAGCGTTTTCGTTCTCGTAAATCAAATCGTTTTTACTGGTTTTGAGTAGATTTAGTTAAGATAAATTCTGGGTATCGTAGAGTTTGACTCATTTGTTTGTGTCAACTTATGATATCATTTTCAGATAGTGGAGTTTTCCGACCAGATACTCTATACCTACAAACAAAATCGATTTATTTTGTGGGGACGAAAAAGGATACCCGTCTTCTCCTTTTGGAAAAAGCTTTTGACTCATTTAATTATGTCAACCTAAGGCTAACAATTCCACCTAGTGGAATTTCCAGACAAACTATGATATCGAGAATTTATGTAAACTATAACTACTCAAACCGAACCGCAAAGTGGTCAGCATGCTTGCGACCGGAGGTCCCGGGTTCGATTCCCGGTTGTGAAATAATGATTATGAAACCTCATTTGAGGTGGCCAATTTTCCGACAAACTTTACGTTACTTATAATTAATATCCAGAATTAATCATAACTTAAACTACCAACCGCATTGATATCCAGAATTAATCATAACTAAAACTACTCAAACCAATAAAATCGGTTTGAATTGCGAAAATAAAAAAAACTCTCCTCATTTTGGAAATAGTGTTTGGCTCAATTGATTGTGCTAACCTAAGGGTAACACATCCAAATAGTGGAATTCTCCGAAAAATTCTACGATATCCAGAATTTATCTTAACTAAATATACTCTACTTAAAAAGCTCTCCTTTAAGAACAACCTTTTGAATGCTTGAATGTATTAATATTTGGCTAATATTTCCACATACTGGAGTTTTCTGATAATCTCTACGATATACAGAATTTAACTAAATTAAAACTACTCAAACCAAAAAAGTCGATTTGAACTGCGAGAACGAAAAAAAAAATCTGTTTCTTCCTTTTGGAAATGGCTCTTGTGATTCAGTTGATTGTGACAACCCTACTCTCAATTTGGAAATTGCACTTGATTCATTTGATTGTGTCGGCTTATATGCATTTTCCGACAAAATCCACGATTTTAGTGATTTATTTATTAAAACTACTAATACCGAACGAATTGACTTAATCTACCAGGATAAAATTCGGAAGTATTCCTTTTTTATAGAAACGACTTTTAGCTCACTTAAGTGTCTTATCGTAATTTAATAATAATTTCCTCAAAGTGGCTTTGTATACAAATTTGCTATACCCAGTATTTATAGAGATATTTAAACAGCTACCTAGTATTATCTTCTGTAAAACTACTAAATGAGATTTCCCAGGCTATTATGGAAGAGTTAACTAAATAAAATAAATAAATTTTACCGATGTGAGGTTCGAACAAAAAATAAAAAAAAAATTATACATGTGTTAGTACCACTCAATATTAAATTCTTATTAAAAAATTGAGTGTGATTTATTACACTGTTAAATTATTCTAGGAATCAAGTACATTTAATAATTATAATTTTTAAAATAGAATTTATTTAAAATTACAAAATAAAAAATGAAATACAATAATTATTCAAACAGATAAGTCAAATAACAAAATAAAATCTTGTGTAAATTAGTTAACAAATGAATGAATCCAAAAGCTTTTTATTGCAATTTTTCGATACAAATACTGTGTAATTTATCAATCTGGGCCAATAACAAGTCACTTCCAGAGATTAGGGAATAGGTCGAATTGGCCTATCTATAGAAAACATTTTCCGGTATAAGGTTTTTCCTAGTGGAGATTATGTAACCTTGTTAATACCAATTTTCTACTGTAAATTTTGGTATTTTATCAACCCGACCTATATAGTGGCATCTTGCCATAATCTCTGGAAGTGTCTTGTTATTAGCCCAGATTGATAAAATACTCCAAATTCGTGGTGGAAAATTGCCATTGACAATGTTATATTTTCTCCGCTAGGAAAAACCTTATACCGGAAAATGGTCTCTATAAATAAGCCAATCCGACCTATGTATGTAGTGGCATCTTGCCAAAATCTCTGGAAGTGGCTTGGCTCTAGCCCAATGCCCAGATTGATAAAATACTAAATATTTTGAGTGATAAATTGCAATAAACATATTTTTTATTTTTTTCCAGCTTTAATTGTATTTGTTTGTTAATTTTTTCTCTAAGTTATTTATTTGTTTCGCTAATATCTTATCTTTTTTAAATTTCATTATGTAAATTATGATTTTATTTAATATAATAATAATTTTTAATTTGCATTTTTAAAATATTAATAGTGTAAACCACCAATACTAGAACAATTTATTATGACGGCTATTGGAATCTATTTGAATCCAATAAGAAGAAGAGTTATGTTTCCGCCATGTTTTCCAATTGGAACCGTATACCTTCACGTGTTATTTTTTGTTAGAAACTTCACGGGCTCTAAATTTTTTGAGTATATTTTCCAATTATATTGTACAATTTTTGTTTCTTTCAATTATAACTGTAAATTAATTGATTTTAATTTTGTAAATAGAATTCAAATATTTTTTTGTGGTTTAGAATCAGGGGACCAGTCACGTGATCTATTTGATCCAATGGTTCTCTTATCTTACCTTCTTAATCTTGTTAGTTTTAATAATGTTTTACACACAATGTATTTTATTTATAATGATTAAGCTGGTAATGAAATAAGATAAAAAAAAAAAAAAATTCACTCAAAATTCTTATAAGAATTTTTTAACAGTATATTTAATTAATACTTCTATATTTTTGTTATTTTGGGCATATTTCACTGCCATCATTAAACTTATAGTAAATTTTTGGTGGTGCATTAATTTCGCGTTCTAGTTCATTTAAAAATATTCCACAATTTTAATTTTATGTATTATTATAATTTTTGAGGTGGAACAACTATTTGCATGCGAAAACAAGTTCAAACAAGGAAAATGTTTACGTCTTACTTATAAATTGTCGAAATAGACATTTACAGATGTTTTGAAAATTTCTTTTAACCGTATGTATACATCCGGTGCTCTAAGCTATACAATTAAACTAGCCCCTTCTCAATGCTAGGTTTTTACTAATTAAGGTTAACGACTAAACAGAATTCGCATAGTTAATTATATTTTAATTTAACAGCTTGGATTATTATTGAACTGGTTTAATTACAAAGTATTTCTTAAGTTCATCAATTTCGTATTTAATTTCATAATTTAACTAATCCAAATCTTGTTAGAATTAAATTTTATTGATTACATACTTTTTGGTTCCTTTGAGTTACAGAGATGTTACTCTTCAGTTTGATTAATCAAAAGTTTAATTGATTTTCGCCATTTAACAAAATTATTGGAATTGACACATTAAAGCATTAATATAAATCTTATAAATAATGATTAATTAAAACTATATTACGTTTAACTATAAGTGATATATTAATATATGTATGTACATAAAACAATCTGCAGAGCATTTCCATTATAAACGTTGCTTGTACACTGTAAGTAAACAATTTCATTGATAAAATTTGTATTGATATACAATTTGCATTTTATTATTTAATTGATGATCACATTTTTGCAATACAATATTTATACTCGTACAACATGCTTCATAATGGTATCTATGTGAATCATCAAAATATCAAAAAAAAAATAATTGACGACGCTCCGCAAAAGTTGAGAAAAGCTAAGAGATCAATTGGCTGGTTATAAATCTCATCAATTTATCGAACTCCATATACAATTATGTTTTGACATTCGAATATTCCATATATGCGAACGTGCGTCAGATACTATCTTGTTATGAATCGGTCGTTTCATTCATTAATAATCATAAAATTATAACAACAAAAAAATTCGTTCAAATTTCTTCTTCAAGGAATATGCTTCTTGTCCCCTATATCTATAACCATTGGCATCTACTTTTATCGACTTTTTTTCCTAATGTATATACGTATGTAATCCTATTTTAAAGACACACCTCTAACAATGTATAATGTGGACCATATTTCATTAATTAAGATCATTAAAACCACTTAAGAAAAATTTAAATTTAATTCGCAACTAGATGGCAATAATTTAAAATATTAGGGGTCAATGTTTCACCTTGCGCATAAACAAAACACCCGCGTTCCTAAACTTTTCGTAACCCTTTACAATTACTTATAATTTATACGTGTACATACGAGTATATCGATTAGGAAGTGTTATATCTTGTACATAGTTCAATGCCATTCGCTGACATCAAATTATTGATTGTACATAGCGTATAGTGGCAAGACAATTTAGAACAACAACGAATCGAATAACGTGGTTGTCATTTATTATGATTGACGTATTTATTTAGCTCTAGAGATTGATTGGTTTGAACTATGTTGAAACGCTGTTAAAATGTGATCGATATATAATTTGAAATGTGTTTTTTGTCAAATGTCTTAATAACCACCCAGTTTCAATGTAATTTATAAAATAAATATTCTAGTGATACGTATAAAATAGAATTAGAAATCAAAATCGTGTAAGACACACAATTCCAATATATGAGATGATTGTACGTCTGAAGACAAAAGGATAATCTCAATGAAAATAAATTTGTACGAGTATCAAAACGAAACGCAATACAAATTGTAATTCTTAAAAAAGAATTTTAGATTTTATTTTTTATCGTATATATCGTTCTGGATTTGTATTGTACTACATGCTTATGTATACATATATACGTTATATACAACAGATTTAATACTCATGTACGCAGGCATCTTTGAACAATTTTAACAGTAAAACATAAACACACAACCTACTATATCCAACAGCAGCAGTATATAGACACCATGGATGTACCGAACAAATTGAATAATACATTTCCCATTTTCTTTTTAATGCTGTGTCGTCGTGTTGTTCTGTTTGTGCGGAATTAAGCTGAAGAACATAGCATAAGATAAAAAAAATATTAGAATAGCAACAATAACAACGGAAGCGGCATCAGCAACACTGGATGGGTATACACTAAAATTGATTTATCCATTTGGATAAATTGAGATTTTCATTTTCAATTTGATTTTATATGAAATATGTATAAAGTGGGTGGATTAATATAATCAATATGCGGGAGGTTATTAATACCGATAATAACGTTAAACCGTTTCGAATTTAAAATCTGTATAAATCATAATAATTTATATTTTGCAATATTTATTAACCCCGTTGAATAAAACAATTGATAACAATTCGCACACGTTGAATTAATTTTGGAGATCCAAAGTTCAGAGCAAATTTTTATTATTTCATGTTCATGCCAACGCATTTGTACATTTTAATTTTACTTTATAATAATTACCCGGATTTTTGAGCCCAGTACAAAATGTTGATGCTCTTACCTGCAAATAAAATAAATAGAGTATAAATACATCAAAAATTTTCTAATGAACTTGTGTATAAAAACAGGAAGGACTAGGCTATGAGACTGTGGATATCATCACAATAAACTCACTGTATAATTTTGGCCCGCCCTGGGAGTCAATTCGCGTTTCGTGAAATAATGAAAATGAAAAGTTTTTTCATTAGCAATCGAGTAAGTTTACATTCCCCATAAGAAATTTTGATTTCACACAGCAAAACTTATAATTGCGCGCGAATAATTCAAACTACTAGATTACCAATGAAAAAAACTTTTCATATTCATTATTTTACGGAACGCGGCTTGACCTCCTGTGGCACTATTCTGGTAATTCCCCGGGAATAGGGAATTGGGGTAAGATTTTATATGTAATTTCTGTTCAAATATATTTTTTCCGGCCTACTGACCAAAAAAAGTTCCATGTAAATATTTTTAAATTGGGAATAATTTTTCCATACCTAAATTGGTAGGAAAAATTATTCCCAATTTAATTTTGTTTTGAAAAAAATTAACACTAACTTTTTACCTCAGTAGGCCAGAAAAAAAATATTTGCACTGAAATTACATATAAAATCTTTCCCCAATTCTCTATTCCAGTGGCCCTATTCTGTCTTTCCCTGGGAATAGGGAATTGGGAAAAATATTTTCATAGCATTTTTGTCCAAATTATTTTTTTCTAGCCTACTGAAGTAAAAAGTTTAGTGCAAAAATTTTTGAAACAAAGTTAATTGGGAAACTTTCGTTCCACAAAATTTTTCTAGGGAAAAATATTTTCCCATTTAACTTTGTTTCGAAAATATTAACACCAAACTTGTTCCCTCAGTAGGCCAGAAAAATATAATTTTGACAAAAATGCTATGAAAATATTTTTCCCAATTCCCTATTCCCAGGGAAAGACAGAATAGGGCCACAGGGGAATTACCAGAATAGTGCCACTGGTAGATGATAGCTAGGTCACTTTTCGATATATTTAGCCACATTATTGACCAGCCTTTCTAAACAGCTTATAGTTATTACGTATTTACCTAAATCAGCCAGCCAAAATATAAATTCTGGATAGGAATCAAGCACGCATTTCTTGAATCAAAAATTTCATAATAAAATAAAAATTGTTCGATAAATTAGAAAAACAAAGGATGCTACCTTAATTACGGTTTCACAGTGTAAATCATACCTATCGGGAAATTTTATTACATTGTTGTCCCAGTAATATCAAAGGCATACTACGATTATGTTATGAATTTTCTGAGTATTTTAAAGATTGTTTTATTCGATAACATTGGGTTTGTTTATACCAGTTGAACAACAACAATCGTAGTTAGATTGTTACTTACGTTTACACGAGAAAACGTTCTTCAGGTTACTTACGTATGGAGGGGGGGGGGGGGGGGGGGATGATAATTAGAAATTTTTGGTTGAATCACAACCAGTGTAAACTGGCGGATTAGCTGTGTTTCTTGATTCGTGAGCTGGTCCGGTTCAGTTCATGTTTCACGAAACTACGCAAAGCCGCATACTAGATTTCAAATCAAAATTTGTGATCCAAAATAAAACTTGGATCTGATTTTCCATATAAAATTTGAACTTATCTGGATCAATGGGTGTCATGAAGTTCCTACCACCAGTGATGTTAACTGCTAAAAATCAGCTCAAATTTTATATGAAAACTTGATCCAAATTTTGTTCTAGATCATAAATTTTGATTTGAAATCTAGTAAGCGACTTTGCGCAGTTTCATGAAACATGAACTGTATCAGGTCAAATCAAGCATCAAGAAACACAGATGACATTACATTCTTCTTTGAATTCCATTAGCTGTAACGTGGTTTCCATGGACGCATCGCGTATATCGCTAAACGACTGCTACACACAACTATTTATACCATTCAGACTGTTGCTACGTCTGCGAGGTTGGTAGGTAATGTCATAGCAGACCTCAGGCGAAATAGTATTATGTTATTATTATGACTTGCAATTTTTGGTGTATACGCCGTACACAGTTCGCAAATCGTACGATTGTTTTGATGTTGCATCAGCGGCCTTCCCCTGTTTTTTTTTAATTTTTTTCTTGCTTTTGGGAAGAACATTAATCAAATATTTTTTATCGATCATGATTATAGAACATTCGTCCGACGCATACACTTCATCGAAGGTAAGTAAAAAAAATAAAAACGAAATAATCGATGTGTGAAACAAAAACAAGGGAAACCAAAATATAGTTATCCCAATAGTGATCGTTGGGAAAAAGTGTTCATGGTTAATTGAAATGAGTAAGTTTGTGTGTGCAATAATCTTTAGTGATGTGGAAAAACGTTAAATTAACACTAACCAAAAGATATTTTCACGGTTATACCTTTTCGAACAAACGATAAATATATAAGAAAAGTGTGCTTGGTGTGGTCTGACACACCTCCAAAAACTTATTTGTGGTAGTTTGAAAAGTATAGACTGAACGTGTTATCTACTGAATAAGAAACGAGTGTTAGTTTGGTCTAAGAGACAACTCCAGTCCAACACTAAAGTATTACATCGATTAAGCAGAACATTTAATCCAAGAAACAGATAGAAGCTAATACTTTCCGAAGTGTGGGGGCACGTGTGTGGTGTAAAGTTACGGTAACCGCACATATATAGAAACGGCTGAATATTCTGGCTGTAATTTTTCGACGATACCCGGAAGCATTTTGGGCGCAACTAGTTCCAGTGTAACCCGGTACCGCTAACTCGGATACAGTAGTTGGTGAATGCGAGGTAACAGCCGCATGGATCTGATGCAGTGTACCACAACAGCTATTCATCGGATTATTTTTGGATAAGTCTTATGTATTTTCATATTTTAAAATTGCTTTCTGTTGAATTTTTGTTTATACTTTAATTTGTTTTCAACTTATTTTCTTCTTTTTCGTTTCTGGTATACATTATTAAAATTCTTATTTGAGTAATCTTATTGTAATATAAGGCCATTTTTTTTTTTTTTTTGAAAATTTCCAGTTAATCAAATTTATTTTTTTTCTTTTATAGCAATATTTGTATCACAGGATCCGAGGCAGTACCAAGGTCGTTCTGTGCTTCTTCGCCAAGGATACTTTGTCAAGGTAACATGTATATATCGTTTTTTTTGGGGTTTGATTGCTCCCAGATTTCGCTCCGGGTAATGCCGATTAACTCGAAATTCTTCTATTTGTAATATTTTTCCGAAGTTTTCTTTAATGAACTTAGCTTAGACAATTTTTGATTTGTTTTCTTAAATAAAAATATATAATGATCAATTGTAATTATGTTTCTTGTAATAACATTATTTTTTTGGATCTTTGATTATGTACAACTTAAATCGTTTATACTATTTTTATTATTATTGAGTCGTGTGGGACTCAATAATAATAAAAATAGTTTCCTTCGTAAATTGAAATTTTATGTCATTATTTTATTGATCGGCCAGAACACAACTCCACGGCCAATAGTATATTATCTCCACCTCTGAGCTAGCGGCGGAAATCATGGCGTGCTCTCGTGAATACATTGTCGTTGTTTTTTTCTTCTTATTTTGTATTGTTAATACTATCATTAATATTATCATTATTTTTGTTTGCTCACAGCAGCACTAATCCAATTAATAAAACGGCAAATAATGATCAATCCGGTGTACAACAACAACAACCACTTTGCGCAACGTCATCAATCAATAATATATAGTGAACTTTACATCAAGGTGAGGTTAAGATGATGGAAGTTTCGATATCAATATTTCAATACTTTTGTAGTTCACTGCAGTCTGATGAGACGACCGAAATTTTTAATGCAAAAAATTCAATGTTTTCATTAGTTCGAAACCAAACTTTCATCGTCTTGATAACCTCACCTTGATGTAAAAATACTATCTGGCTATCAATCCAGAATAACCCAAACTTTCATATAGTGTACTTTATTATCATTAACGATTGTTATTCTAACAACCTAGGACAATAAATTTACCTATTTTAAGGTTCAAATCCAAAATAAATTAATAAGAGTTTGAGGATCGAATTCACGCCGTACATTAAATTATTCAGGCCTCGTGCTGAATTGTATGGACATCAATAAATTTTAAAAATCAAGAATACTAATTAATCGTCAACAGAGAATTGTTTTTCCGGCAATTGTATAAAGCTTGTTGGATTAATAATCTATCCTCTATTTTTAAAGCTGGCAACACGTTTCCCTCCCCTCTCTTTAGGACGTAGTAATTAGGAAAAATGCAGCACTCCAGATCATCATCGCTGGTGGCAAAGAACTTTACCAAACGACGTAGTCTAGCCTCGCAGACGTGGTGCCATTTCCGATATGAGCTATGTTGATAATCTTTTAACGGAACAAAAATTCAACAGTAAAACAAAACGTTCTGTTAATAGCAAAATGAATATAGTCAGTTTAGATGATATTTAATGTTTCTTTTTTTATCTTGAAATATATAAAACAAAACACCCAGTTGTAAAATAGTTCAACCACCACGAATCGAACGCGAGACCCCAGAACTAAAGTGCAACGCTTTACTTACTTTGCTACTCAACATTTCATGGAATTTCATGGAAGGGTCTCACTCACCTACATGGTTCTTTTAACTTGTGTGCGAATTTTTTAAAACTAATGTTCACTGCTTCATGTGCACATATAATGTTCGTACAAATGGGTCTGGAAAATTTCTCTGCAATTATTCAAAACTCTATGCGCGTGGTAAACGAATTCTAATTATGGTGATTTTTAACAAAAAGCCTAACGTTTATCGTTGTACAGCCAGCCCTAAAGAAATGTTGACAGATAGTAGTCCTTTTATTACAAGAGTATTAATATAATCTTGATCCTGTGAAGATTTTCGAATTTCCATGCAAAAATACAAAAATTTCTAATATGAAAAAAATTGGGTGCTTAAGAATTTCGAAATTTTGAGAACCTTAGTAAAATTAATAAACTTAAAAACCATTTAGATCACCGAAGATCCTTAATTACCTGTTTACCTGTTACATATATCAATTTTCATTGAAATTCACAATTGTATAGTTGAATAGTAATCTTATAAGACGAACGAGAAATACTAATTATTAGTTTTGTATTGCAGAAATATAAAAAGATTTAAATACTACAATATCCCCTTATTGAAGCAAGCAAGTGATCTAAGATGAATTTTATAAACGAGAGAAAATATCAATTTAGTTGCGACAAATGACTACGGACAATACAAGAATATACGTTTCATAATAATTTGTCATAATTTTCATGAACTGTCAACAAATATTTCAAATTTTCGTGACCTTTTTTTATGTTTCTTAAAAAATTTCAGAATACAGGCTACAACAATGTGTCAGTACATTTTTGGCAGTAAAAGTAATAATTTGGTACAAAAGCCCAACTATGTAAATTATTTATCATTTATAACAAATCATTAGGACAACCTATATGGAACAATGATGAAGATATATGTTTGACTTATTACATTCCTTAGAATTTGTAAATGGGTTCTTATTGCCATTCCCAATACTGATATAATCTCGAGTTAATAATTGTTAAAAATTAGAAATATAAAAATAGAATATTTTTATTTTATGTTGCTACATCTTTTTTTTTTATTTATTTATCTTAAACTCATATCATTAATATCATGACTAGTGGATTTAATGTCCTTTAAAAGTTCGTCATTCACACTTATGTATGTCTTGTACTCCTAAGCTGTTTGGAAATTTGTGTATGATGCACTTTAATATTATTGTAAACCATTATTTTCTAACAATCAACATGGTTTTCTCAATTCACAAACAGTAAGATTTCGACATGACAAACATTAAATACCATGGAGGTATGGAATCATGAAGTTGATGTTTTTTGACCGATTTTAATAATCGCCAAACGGCAACCATTTGGGGCAGATTTTTTCAACATTTTTTACACGCCGATGACATGAAAATTTAAAAATGGTCAAACACCACCTAGAAGAGCATGTTACAGTCCCACCTCAATAATTTCTCCACATGGTGTGGAAAAATAACATTGAGTTAAATGTGGACAGACCATCTCAAATTAATTAACTTAGAACTACCCAGTAAGCGCCGAGTTGTTCCAGACATCGTTCTCATTCACTAATTAACGGTATCGAATTTCCTATTCTTTTAAAGTAAGTATCTTAAAATCTTATTCGTTATCCTATAAGTATTTCTGAAACATTCTATGAAAGAGTTAAATAAACCGAAAATTTTGACTCGCTAGATTAACCTCGTCTTCGGTCACAACTTGAACAGGCGTCATATGAATGATTTCCGCGCAAAATTGAGCGGGTTGGATATTTCTTAATTAAATTCTTAAATGTTATGAATTTAAGACCAATTTTCTCGAGAGATGTGTATCTCCCGCTAATCAAGCCTCATGTGTTTCGTTGGTAGTATGTCTGTGAAGAACCGACGAATTCCAATTCTGCTGAAATTGGAGTTTCAATGAGTTAATATATTTTTTTTAATTAATAGTCAAGAACTTAGCCGATTAAAAACAATTGAAATGTTTTCAACTTCGATCATCCTCATTTCCTCTTGATAAAATTTAAATTTGGTTTACTAAACTAAACCTGACCCGATCACATAATCGCAATAGTTACGTGGGTTACCAAAATTTAAAAGAAATTATAATTACCTATAATGACCTGAACAAAACGAAATCCTTGAACATACCCTGGGGTTAAAACTCCGCATAAAAAAGCAATTTCTAGTAATAGGTATAGCACATCCTGGGAATCGCACAAAAATTCAATTAAAATTTTTGAAAATGACGAATCACTCCATCAATCAATCTCCAAAAATAAAATAAACAAAATTCCTCACATCCTAATTTCTAATCCTAGTATTATACATATGAGTATATACTCGTATATTATAATGCCACCGAACAAAAATACAAAATTATCCTAACTTTTACTTTTCACCACCACCAATTCCCTTTTTTCAGCAATCATATTCCAAAGACAAACCAAAAGTATATAATACAAATATTGTGGTAAATTCAGATAATAATTATCGTCTTCTAATGATAATGTCACACATAGAAATATATTATCCTTTTTTTGTGTTTTATTTGCCCTGCTCCCTGATGCTGCTGCTTTAACTCCAACTCGTGGTGTGTATGTAGCTAATACACATAATATTATAATTCACACAACATTTATGCTAATGTAAATTTTCCACATTTTTATCTAAAAAAAAAAAAAAAAAAATAACAAACAAAAAAAATCCTATTCCAAGCCATAAAATGAGAAAAATCTTGCCAACATCTAAATGTGTACGAGTATGCTCGTATATATAAAATAGAGACACATAATTTTCCGTTTGAAGATAAATGAACACAAAAAAGGAATAAATCCTTTATTTTTGATGGTAGTACAAAAATGTTTATCGTAAATCCTATTTTAATTCATGTGTAACTTTTATTTTTTGAATACGAGTATAATGATGATGAGCACCGAACATGCTCGTACCACTATATCAACCCATCGAGTAAATAAGTCCCTAAAAGTTTAATGTGTTATTAATCCAATGAAAATTATATAAAAAAAAAAAAATCTTTTGATTATGCGATGATGATTATGATGACAAAGTTAAAAATTTCGACTACGAAGTCTTTTAATTTAATATAATTTTTGTTGGTCGTGGGTGGTGGTGGGGTGGCCGTAATGGTATATAGATTCAACTTTTATTCCGATATGATTTATCTTGCTTGTTCCTTTATTTTGTTTATATTGCTGTTGTTGTATATATTTTTAATTTCAATAGCGTAATCAATTTTTTATGAAGTTTAATCAATTTAATTATACCAAACAAAAAAAGAAAGAAGCAAAATAATAAATTTTCTTTTCCCGCGCTTAATACAAAGAGCTTATATAACAAGTATTCGGTTGTTGAAAAACAAAACAAAAAAATGCTTCAAAAAATATAAATTTAATTATGATAAATTAAATTGTATTAAGTTTGTGTTTTTTTATTTGGTATTTTCTTATTTTTTATATATATATTTCCTGAAGGATGATTTGATAATAAAAAAAAAATTGAATAATAGAATTCAGTACAAAAAAAAACTTGGGAAAAGGGGAAAATTATGTATTCAAATCCTTTTTATTTTGGTTGTCTGTAAAATTTGAGTATTAATTTACAATCAGATTAATATTTTTTTAGAAAAAAAAATACCAGAAAAATCCTTTGTTTACTCGTTCCAACGAAAAAATAAAAAAAAAACAAAAAATTAATGGTTTCTTAAGGATTTGAAAATGATTCTCATCTTACGTTTCACCATCCCACTTCTTTTGTTTTGATAAACATTTTTACTGAGATGTAATCGAATATGTATGAGTATATCAACCCAAGAATAAAACTTGCAAGGTTGTTATTCGAGTTACTTAGTTAAGAATAATTAATCAAAAATTAATTATTCTGTCGATCCCGATGAATTCCGATTTTTGATAGGCGTTTGTTTAATGATTCTATATTTCTTCGATTTGTAAATTTTAAACAAAGCGTTTGCTTTGGATAATTTTTATAAATTCTCATTTTTTACTGTTAAAAACCAACCAATAAAAAACATCAGTTCATTATTTTAGACTCCATCCGAATGAATCGAATTTCAATTAATTTAAGAAAAATAAGGGACGTTGTTTTTTCAAGGTCTTTTGGAATTCGGAAGTAAAGTTTTGCATTTTAAATATGCAGCAACATTTAAGAATTTGAAATGAATCTAGCACAAAACTATTAATTTGTCACTATTATTAAGCGAAATGTAAAGACTATCTTTCTCTCTAATTTTCAAAACCCCCTTAGATTAGGGTACACAGAGGGTTCCGCCTACCAAACGTCAAGTCCACCACGTATTCATCGCAGAGGGATGACTACCATTTCGACAATAAGGAAGTACTACCAAGGAGAAACTGTCAATGGAATAACTTAGCTAAACCAAGAAATTGAATACAATAAATAATGAATGTAATATTCCAGGTACTATACAGCAGCAAGGATGGTGCCAAATCAACATACTTTAATGGCTAGTGATGGCTAGTGGCCAAGGGCAATCATTGCCTAATCCAAATTATCAGGATCACCAGTGTCCTCAACTGAAAATATCTTCTAAGATGAATAAAATATAGAACTTCGTGTAATAAGAAAGAAGTGTAGTGAGAAATAATGGAATTTACAGCTAATTTGGGTGGTTACACCTGGGACATAACCTAAACCTGTAGTAACACCAATGGTTTTTTAAAAGCCAATTAATCGTCAAGAAACAACTACATAGTTCCAGAACAAATGTCCAGCGAAACCAAAGGAGTAAGCACCGGGAGCTACAAAGATTAAGAAAGAAACACTTAAGAAATAAACCAAACTTCAACCACATAGGAAATAAACTGAAGCAATTTAAACCAGAGAACCAAAGCTGTACTAGCAAGTAGCAATGCCAGTAATCTCGAGGAGCAGTGCACAAGATACAACAGTGCTTCAAAGGTCGTAAGAAGCACGGGAACACTTTGCATTCGACTAACTAAATAAGAATAGATAGCTAAGCAAACTCTCTGAATGAAATGGCATCAATTCTCTATTTCTATAAATTAAGCGAACAACCACAAATAAAACATTAAGAATAGAAACCTGTATACCGACATGTTGCAACTATCACTTTTTTCGTTTCGATGAGTAGTAAATTTTTTTGTAAAAATATTACTTCTAAAATCGTTATTCTATCGAAAACGCATCGAAACGAAATAAGTGATGGTTACAACATTTTGGCACTGGCATACAAACGGACTAATGCAACATATTTCAGAGCAACTAATCTAGATTCGGAATCTAAATTCGGAAAAACAGGGACATGCCTAAAATAGGAAACCCATTTTACTACAACTTCATATCTTAAAATATATGGAACATTATCACTATCATTCTCCAATGGAAAGTTTGTATCAAGATAAATTGACTCAGTCTCAATGATATTATCATCTAGGGTAGCGAAATTATCATCGATCTCACTATATTCCGATTCGCTGTCAAATACAAATAAAATGCAAAATACACTTGTTGCAAAGGACATAATGAAAACACATTGAAATTTCAAAGTTTCGAAAATGAGAAACCATTCGCAGTTTGTTTATAAAATTGCACTTCGATTATTCGGATTTGAATGCTTAAGTTAAGAGTAATTGATCTACTAGATTCAATCTGGATCGGTAAAAAACATAATAAAACTGCAAAGGAGACTAGAGTTACAGTCCTCCCAAGCGCACTTAAAATATGCTAGATAAGTTACTAGACGATAGACAGCACGTTAATCAAAAAAAAAAAAAATATTAGTTTCTTTATTTATTAGAATGGAGTTCCCCTCTTCTGCCACATCTTTTGGTAAGAAAAACAATTTCGGTGGTAAAAGTTTCGGCTACGAATTCGGTGGTAAAAATTTGAGCTAAAGGATGTAAATGAACATTGATGAAGAGATTGACGACAGAAAAATGGATACAGACATAAACATAATCGTACACGAATTTTCATATTCCCATTTAGTTAGATGAAGGGATAGAGGTAATTTAGTAATCGAAACCTAGTTACAGTATGTTCAACAAGAGCTGTGCTTTTAAGTGCACATCAGAAATGACCATAAATGTTGATTGCAAAAGCAGCTAATTATATAAAAAAGTCGAAGACATTTGTACAGAAGAGGATTATACATTATTCAATGTATAAAAATGTTGACGACTTACCAGATAGAGGCAAATCCGAAACACTATAAAAAAGCAGGATGAAGGCATCATACAATTATTTGATGAAAATTCTTCGCTTACGCTAGATGCAGCTGTGGCAAAATTGGCGAAAAAGAATACTATTTTACCAAAAACAACCATACGAAAGAACATGGCTACGCATATGGAAATACTTTAGTCAAACGACTGGCAACACAAAAAGACATAGAAAAGTAACTATAGTGGGCGTTCATTCGCCCAAACATAATAAAAACAAAGATTTTACGAATATTGTTATTACCGATGAGTCATCCTTTTGGAGTTTTAATGTTAAAAGGCGTGTTTGGCGAAGTAAGCAAAAAAAAAGGATTGTCCGAACTGTGGAGCACCCACCCTAGCTCCATGTATGGGGATGCTTGACCAAGCAAGGTTTTGGTAATTTAATCGTTTCCACACGGAACCTAAACGCACTTTTCATGAATAAAATTTATTCACGATGTTTGTTACCATCTATCCTGAAATGGTGCGGGGAACTCTAATTGGATCTTGCAAGAAGACAACGAACCAAAACACCATAGCCTATTCTGTTCGAAATTTAAACTAAAAAAAATCATTCCAACATTGGATTACCCGTCTCAGGCACTTAATTCCAATCCGATCAAAATTAATGAGTACTCAGGAAGATTAAGCTGAAACTGTACCACATAAAAAAAATTAGCGACCTAGCGCGATTGGTCCGAAAGATATGGAAAAATGTAACACCACTCTTGTTGCACATACTGTTTCATGGCTTCAAACTCCCGTTTAAGAATATAATAAAAACGCAAATTATCTTCGCAAATCTTTGAGGACTCCTTGACCTTTTATTTTCAAGTATAACGAATTGGATCTGCCTCTTGAAATTTGAACCGCACGTAACAAAATCATTGATTGGATAATCCGAATTTGGCTGATAGAATCAAAGACCTTATTAATTCTAAATACACTACATCGACCTGTTAAGTAATAACGAAACAAATGAAACCAATTAAGCTTGTAGTTGATAATCTACTTGGTATGAAACATTGGTATATTCTGGTGATAGCCAGATATTACTTTTTACATCGAGGTGAGGTTACAATAAAATTCGAGGAGGTTAATAAATGCATAGCGAGATACAATAACTCGCTAAGGCATTCGGATTATACCAATTGAAACCAAACTGCCAAATGGTTTGGCAAACTCCTCTCGCTGTATTTCTAAAGATAAATCGTTTCCAAAACTTTGAATTTGAAAATATAGCAAAAGCGCTACCATAAGTTCTACCTAACTACACACTTTCCTATTTTCCCTCTTATCGAATTTTCTCTAATTTATTAAAGAAATCATCATTTTCATTCCCCATAGGTCTGGTGTTGCTTACTATAGTGTAAAGATTTTAAGATGATTTGCTAAAGTGGACGTTACACAAGTGTGATCCACTTGATTGGATAAAATCCATTTGACGATAATACCAATATCTCCAATTGAGAACAAATCTCCGTAAATCAATTAAAAAAACGGAAAAATGTATATGATCAGTACAAATTGGCCGATGACTATCCATGTACGAAGCAGTCTAATTTTGTCACGATGATCATTTTTTGCTGGATAGTGTGACAATGAGCGCATGGCCATTTAATGTTTTCAATTCACAATCGATCGCAAACGAAGGCAAACAACGTTTACATGCTAAGGTAGTTCGTGTTCGTAATCCCAATCAGTTATTTTCATTATAAACAGATATGGTACCATAATTGATCCACATATTCCAGTTTATGTCTCATATAGCTTCAAGTGTAAGATGAAGAGAGATCAATTAGGCGTTTCGCCCATGTCCTAAAAAAACCAGTGGAAGAACATAATTTCATGACACCAACTGATCGAGGTTACTTCAAATATTCAATA
Organism: Nephrotoma flavescens; assembly: GCA_932526605.1. Taxonomy (NCBI): domain Eukaryota; kingdom Metazoa; phylum Arthropoda; class Insecta; order Diptera; family Tipulidae; genus Nephrotoma; species Nephrotoma flavescens. The sequence continues at coordinate 325,878,846 of OW052221.1, read as the reverse complement.
AAATTGATCAAAAGTTTGTATTGAATCACAAATTTTAGTTTAAAATTTTATAAGCGCCCTAATGTGGTTACACAAACCTAAACTGAACTGGATCAAATTAAGTATACGAGTATTGCTCTGTTTTAAAATAATAGTCAATATGGGAGAGTATATCGGTGGGCGCTGTTTAAGTGTTTAAATCAATATTCAAAATATGTTCGGAAGTTTTAGTCTTTTGCTGGTCGCTCCATTTATAATTGAGTCAAAATTGTGAATACATTTTATTACCTTTGCGAACTGTTTATCTTGATCAAAGTTAAGCAAACCACATTCTCGACCGAAACAAACATGAAATTTCAAACTAAAATTGTCTAAGCAAAAAAAAACTAATAAATAGTCATGAACACTCATTGACTCTCTGATTCTCTCTGCGATCGCAGATCAACATTAGATAAAGATAGTAGATAAAATGTTATTTGCATCTCGTACCTAAACTGCTATATTTTCAAACATTCACTCTAGTCTAGTATATTGATTTACGAGAGAACAATTTGGTAATGTTCACGAGCTTCTTAAAATAAAATGATTTTCGGCGAATGAAATACTATCCTTTTTCAGTTCATGTAAAAGCATTATAAAGAATAAATAAAATACAAAGGTTGTTCATCGCTAGAGAAGCAAGATATGTATTCCTGGAAGTATGCACCTAAAGGTAACTTTTATAATATAGGAAAATGTATTTTACGTTGAGACGAAAAGCAAATTGCTCTCGATCGAGAAAATAACAAAAATTTGTAAGGCACAGTATGTTTGACAGAAACTGTACAGCAAAGGTGAAGGGACTGACCCATATGTTTTAATGGTAAATGAGCCATTAAAAACATATGGACATTTAGTAATAATAGAAATTTTAGGCCGGGTAGATGTGGATATATTTAACACTAAAGGCTTAATTCTAAAAACATGATGTTGCGTTAATTGTGCCGAATGAAACTAACAATCGTACACCGAATGGCTTAATATGATTAAGTTCGTTCGCTACACGCCAATCATCAACCAAATATATAAAAAAAACACAAACCGATAATCAAACTCAACTTCAACTCATTAATTACTGTTTCCTCTCCTAACCAATTTGTGTTTGACGCACAAAACGAACGCGCGTAACATCTAAATTTTCATCAATTATATTTTGTGTGTTTGTCTAGTTTTGTATTTTTCCTTATTTTCCGTTTTCCATCATGCACTAATGATCATATTTCATTAGGAAAATCTATCTTCCAATTTTCTATTCTCTTTGTCATATGACGACACATTGTTGTTGTTATGTGTTAGGCACGATGTATTTATACCGTCCCGTGTTCTTTTTATTTTCGAAAATAAATTGGAATATAAGTGAAACATATATTCCTTGACTGATTGATTGATTGATCGATTCGGATTGATTGGTATTATTTATAACTAAGTAGAGTCACTGTACACAGGATAGAGAGTTAGATCTCATTTTCATTCAATCGTATATTTGGCCAGAAAAAGTCGTGTGCGGATGATACACATACGATATAACGAGTTTAACTGTAAATATATCGCGAGCAAATCGATCAATTTAATTTATTTTGGATTGCTTCCCAATCTTCGTTCATTCTATCTGTGTGTCATCTAATAAAATATGGTCATCAAAATTTTATTGATTATTCGAGTTCACGGAATACAAGAATTAAAATAGAATATCGTACTGTATATGTGCGTAACGAACGTAATGTGTATGAAATATGAACGGTATATGGTATATGTATAAATGGACGGGGGTGGGTGGCATAAATTGGTTAAATTTTCAGTCTCAATACTGGGGTGGTTTAGGAAAAAAAATCGGAAAACCCAAAAGGAAAAACCGGAAAATATAAAAAATTCTAAAAAAATCCGGGAAATCTAAGGAGAAAACTGGAAATTGATAAAAATCGGAAACTTGAAATTTGCGTATTGTATGAAAATTTTGTAAGCAAATTTTTTATAGGACAAGTGGAGCAGTGGTTAAAGCATCGGCACTTGGACCGGGTTGGTGGAAAATTATTAAATTCCACAAATTCCAGACATCATCCCAAGTTAAAAACACTAAATTCCACACTTGGCAATCATTGTTGCGATGATTTTTTGAATTTTTAAAGATTTAAGTGAATTTGGCCAAAGATGCTTCAACTTGTACGTGTAGGGCCATATCGCCAATCACAACATGCAAATTGTCTTGAAATTTTTTTTACAACTTCCAGACATCATCCTAAGTTAAAAACACTAGATTCCACACTTGGCAATCATTGTTGCGATGGTTTTTTTAATTAAAATACTTTAAACAATTTTTTTTATAAAATATGTATATATGTAAATAATTTTAAATAAACCACGTGTTTCGAGTTTCTTACTTTTTTTTCTTTTCTAGATACACTTTTTGATAATATGTGTAACTTCACATTTTGAGTCTACACTTTTCGTTAAAAAGTGTAGCTACACTTTTTATTAACGTTAAATACTTCACACCGGTCATTAGATGAGGTTTTAAGTTTTATGTGCGACTGGAACAAACCTTTACACCAAAGATAATAAAACTCCTGCCTGAAGCCTCAAGTATTTATGAGTCGTTGAGATGGCTGTCACTCGTCACCATAGCAATAAAAATACTAATATTACGAAACCTCAAAATTACAATGCACGACCTTTGGCCTAAAATATTGGAGGCGGTAGAAACGTATACAAGTATGAACACCAACGAAATATCAAATTAGGCAGAAAATTGTAGCTCTCTGTAATGTAAATTAAGTGAATGTAACGGATATGTAAAACAAACGAGAAGCAAAAATACAAACAAAAACTTATTAAGGATAATTTGTTTTCTTTGTAAACATTAAAACAATTTTCATTATTGAATGAAATAAATACAAATTTGTAACATGGATAAATTTGCCGAGATGAGCCCAAAAAAAATACGAAAATTTTATAAATTTTGTATCCTGCTCTGTCAATATTATACGTATACTCGTATATTGGTGGAAAATTATTAGATCTGCTTTTTTGTTTTTGTACTCCTATATATTCAGACAAAATTATGAAAATTTTCTAAATATTTGGTTTTATTTTCTCTATATCAAGTCGATTTAATCGGCGTACAAAAAAAAATTAAATTTGTAAATTTTCCGAACCAGAAAATGCAAACAGACAAAAAATAATCGAAAATTACAACAAGAACAAACTAAATTTTATTTTAAACTCAATTGAACGAATGTCCTTTTTGTGTATATGTTTAAGTATTTGTATATGCCAATATGCCTATGTGTGTATGTATATGTGTTCGTTATATATTATAACTTGATTGATCAAATTTATTTGCTACGGTTCAATAGATTTGGAAAATGTTTTCTGTTTTATGTTCATTGTTGGTGTTGTTATTGCTGGCTGGTGCTGCCGTATATTGTAAAATTCAATTTATATTGACAGTGACATGTAAAAGTTTCTTGTTGTTTGTGTTGCTGGTTTTATTTTTTTCTATTCTTTATTTATTTAGTTTTTGATTTATTTAGTTTATTTTAACTTTTGCTATCTACTCTTATTATAATAAATATATGATGATATATTAATCGGGAAATTTTAGGGATGTATGTTATGCTATTTTAGGAAAGTCTACGAACGTTCATATTTTCACACCAATTAATAAATGAAGCAGCAAATATTTTTGTCAATTTTATTAAATTGGAATAAATATTAATATCGTTTTTAAATCTTTTTCCATTACAGAGTTTTTTTTTGCTTGTTTCTATAATTTTCCAACATCGTTTAGAACATTTTGTTCTAAATTTGGTTTTTCATTTTTATCAATTTAGGAAGAAAAACGTATATAACAAAACCTTTAAGAATTTTCGTTTATTCTCTTTGAAATTTTTTATTTTCATTGATTTATTAGATTTATATAAAAAGGAAATATTTTTATTTCGAAACTTGAGAGATGAAAAAATGAGATTTTCTCGTTTGTTCCTATTAGATTGCTTTTAGGAAAATATTTCCGCTTTGTAGACAGTGTTGTTGTTGAGTTATTATAAATTTTTCCTTTTTTGCTTTATTTTCACTGTAAAGGAAGCAAATGAAAACAAACATGGAAATTAATATCATCGGGCGATAGGGATGGAGGAAAAATGATTTGTTATTATTTATTAGGAAAATATGTGCATGCAAGGAGTAAGCAATATAAAATAAACGGGATAAAAATGAAAATATTCAGTTTATCGTTATACGTTCAGGGGTAATATTTCATTAGTATACTAGTTATACGTACCAAATATTATTCGTGTGATTTGTTTTAGCTGAGATTTATGATCCTGATTTAAGAGGGGTGATAAAGTATTTGTTTGCAAATTAACGAAAACATTTTCTTCCCAATTATGGTGGATTAAGTTTATGGCTATGAGAAGTCTAGCATTACCGTAGTTAAGCATTACCGTATCGAACTAAAACCTGAGATGAATTTATTTTATTTCAGGAATTCAAATTTTATATTACCAATACAAAAAGTATCATAGAGATTTCCCCCTCGATTTATGTATTTTATATTATTACAACATTATTATTAAGTGATATTCGATTGAACGTCGTATTTTCATTATTAAAACTTATTTTAAATATGGTGGATGGTATTCAGAAGTTAGAAGAGCTGAAGAAGAAACTAGTTCAGTTCAAGATCAGAGAAGCAGAATTTATCATCGTAGTGGTCGTACAAGTGAAAATATTGCAGCTGTTCGCACAAGTGTTGCCGAATAGTCAAGCACATCAAATTTGTCGTCGTTCACAGCAATTAAACCTCAAACCAATAATTTTGTTCAATATTTTACGCAAAGACTTTCTTGTAATAGCTTACAAAAACTGTTAACACAAGAAGTACGGCCAAATGACCACGCATTACGTCGGCAATTCGTTAATTGGGCCATAGAAAAACAAGAAGAATATGAGAATTTTTTCAAGCAAATTATCTTCACCGATGAAGATCATTTTGAAATTGGCGGCTATGTCAATAAACAAAACTGCCGCGTTTGGGCTGAAGAAAATCCTAGGGAATTGTTTGAAAAGACAAGGAAACCAAAAAAATGTACTGTATATGGTGTGGATTTTTGTAACGTAATTGGTCCACATGTTTTCGAAAATGAAAATGGCGATGAAATTACTGTACATGAGGTTCTGTCTCGAGAGATGTGGTTTCAACAGGACGGTGAAACATGCCACATATCAAAGGAATCAATAAAGCTTTTGAAATGGAAATTTAATAATCGAATAATTTCTCGAAGAACAGACGTAAATTGGCCACTAATATCATGCGATTTAACGCCATTGGACACACTAAAGTTTTTCTGGATAACCCTCAAACTGTTCAACACCTCAAAGATAACATCATCGAACAAATATGACTAATTGGATCATCACTATACGAAAAAGTTATTCAAAATTTTATTAAAATATTGACAGTTTGCCGAGGTAGCAGAGGAGGTCACTTGTACGATATTGTTTTTCATTACTAGCCGGGGCGGAGCCAATGTACTTTAATTTCCGATAAAAATAAATAAACATTTCATACCATTTATGTGTTTTATTTAAAATTTAGAAAAATACCTCAACTTTGATTTACTCGTATAAGATGATTCACTTTTTACGAAAATAGTGTTCCAGCGTTGTGTGTGTGTACATTTAGGCGAAATAATTTATTATGAAGGTAATAAAAATAAAATAATAAAATTATATAATATTTTGGGCTATTCTGGATGATAGATAGATATTGTTTTTACATCGAGGTGAGGTTACCAGAACGTTGAAAGTTTGGACTCGAATTAATGAAACTGTGAATTTTTGAAATTACAAATTCGGTCGTTTCATGATATCTGGCTACCATCCAGAATAATCCAAAACTTCATATAGAAATTACGAAGGGGTGAATAATTGCGTAGCGAAGCATAATAATTCGCTAAGGCATTGTGATTATACTTTGTTAAGTTCAAAGAATTTTCAATATTTTTGTTTCAATATATACTCTTCTACAATACTCTTCCAAGGTCCCAGACATTGCCGTTGCCCTTCATAACGTCAAACAAAACGCTGTAGAAAACTCGAGCACAACTTGTGAAAAGTTTTTTTTTCTCGAAGGTCCCGCAGATATTGCCGTTGTCTTTCATAACGCCCAACAAAACACTGTAGAAAACTCGAACACAACTAGTGGATAAAATTTTTCTCGAAGGTCCCAAATTTGACCGTTGTCCTTTATAACGCCAAACAAAACAACGTAGAAAACGCGAACACAGCTTGTGGCAAACAAATTTCGCGAAGGTCCCAGATATTGCCGTCGTCCTTTATAACGCCAAACAAAACACTGTTTGAGTTTCGAAAACAACTTATGGAAAGTTTTTTTCTCGAAGGTCCCAGATATTGCCGTTGTAACACGCCAAACAAAACACTGTAGCAAACTCGAGCACAACTTGTGGAAAGTTTTTTTTTTCGAAAGTTCCGTTAAGCCTGTTAACTATATAAAGATTCATTCGTTACAACGATTTTTAGTATTGAAATGTTTGTTTTTAATTCGGCAACATATGGGTTAAGATGAGTGATAACAGTTTTCCAAAACCTATTACAAACGGTGGAAAAGCGCGGAAAGTAACAGTCAACAAAGCGAGCTGGAAGAGGGAACAGCAAAAGAGAAATAGGTAACAACAGTTTAGTTAGACACATTCTTAAAATCTACATTAAATCAAATTTATTTTAGGTATATTCGAAAATCACTGCCAAAAATGCCAAAATGTTCCCATAGAGAATTTGTGTACCATGGCACACGAATACGAGTTTACGATGAATTAACTTTTTCCGCCTCTTTCTACATATGTTCAAATAAAATATCCGAAGATGCTTTCATTCTTATGCATACAAAAATAAATGTGCCAAAACGACGACGAGGTGTATGTGGACCCCAAAAAAATTTAGTGTGCAATATCTAATGCGAAAACGAAATTCAAAATTGGTTAGAATTTGTCAAACCAGCTTTGCAAATATTTTGGGGATGACGAAGGTGCGAATAAAAGTGGTAATCAAAAGACATTTGGTCATTTTTCCGTAGGCGTTTAATTTTATTTTATTATTTCTATTTTTTTTAAGATTTTAGAAAATCATTATTGTCGATGGCGAACACAAAGGCCGTACATGTGTGGGGAACTGTCTATTAATAGACTTTACCTAATGTTTAATTTTCCAGATCTAGAAGTAAAAAAAAGTTATTTCCTATACATATTTATCCGAAATTTTAATATCGGTGTTAAACCCCCATCGTCTGATATATGCAGTACTTGCCAATCCACAAATGAACAACTAAAAACTGAAACGGATCCGCAGAAAAAAAATTCCTCCTGGCGACAATAATGGTGCACAAATTACGAGCAAATCCATTTTACGGGTTTGCGAAAGAGAAAAAGGAAAATATGGAAGACAGCTGTACTTGTACAATCTTGGAGTTGTTCAAGGAAGTTCGATAGATCACCTTAAAATAGAAAATGTATTTCTATACCTTTGGGCTGAAAACGAGCGGCCCAAAGGGTCTTATGAAATTACCTCAGCTGTTTATCACATACTTCAAAATTCGACTTTTAGCAGCAAGATATTGAAAATCAGCCTTATATGTTATGGTTGTGGGACACAAAATAAAAATACCGCTATGATGGCTATGTGCTCTTATTGGTTAAATTTAGAGACTCCCAATCACATAAAGGAAAACGAGATTATTTTCCCTATCCCTGGACACTCGTTCATCCCCCGGATAGAGTATTTGCTAATTTGGGAAAAAAGTTAAAGCGAAGGAGACAATAGTTAAACCGGAGGAATACTTCGAGCTTTACAAGGAGAATGGGACCATTATTAGATTGGGAGGTCCTGATTGTAAAATTAGGGATTAGAAAAATCCAGCGGCTACAACACTAAAGCTACCTGGTCAGTGGCCTTTTAAATTCAATATGTCGAAGTGATTTTCAATAAATCGACTTGATAATAACGCGGTAACTATTCGTGGGGAAATAGCTTACCTGTCGGATGTAGGTAAGGTGAAATCGGTTCTAAAGATAGGAAAATCTTTACAAAATATGATAGTTAGTATTCTCCCTCTCAATGTGCAGGTAAAAATTGAAAAACTTAAGGATGTTCAAAAAACACTTCGGTGAAAATGAAGATCTTGCCTTTTACAAACATGTACAGAACAAACTGACTTACAACCGATAGAGAGTCAGTCACTTTATTTTAAGTTAAAAATAGTGTTAATTTTTTATTACAAAATGTGATATGTATGTTGAATACGTTACCTTTAATAACTGAATTAAAACATATTTTAAAAAATATCGTTTTTAAACAGTTTAATTATTTAAAGCATATTTGAATCAAAATAAACGTTATCCATGTCGGTTTGTTGCAAAGCCAACCTTATCCGATGGTAAATAGCAAACGCATCCTTATCCATTTTTAATTAGTTTTTTCCTCGGAATTCATTAATTTAAAATATCTGAGGGATAATTTTTTAACTTTAATTTATATTTCTTAATTATTAAAATTAATAAAACTTATAGATTTTTTTATATTTTAAAAATTGGAAGATATTGCCATTTATCTCAAAATGATTTAAGATGGATAAGAGCATGTTTTGCTTTTAATACAAACAAGTAGTCTTCTTTCGCACTTTTAGTACAAAAATTTTAAAACTTCGTTTCGATTTGTTAATAATAAGAGCTTATTTGTATACATTAACGAATCGTTATGTAAGATCGATAATCTCATTTAACTTAATGTTTAACAATGTTGTAACTTAGGTCACATATTATGTAGTGCTAAATCACAACATACTTAATTCTTCTTAAATGTAACAATAACATTTTTAAAACCACAGAATTACCAGAAATCAATTAGAAAATTTAAGTCTGGTTGTTACCAACATCTAAGCAACAAAAAAAAACTTTATGTATTAAAACTTAATCTATTTGGTATTTTCTTATGATAATATACGATTCTATCTCTGCTCCATTCATTCATTTATGGTATACGAGAACGTATAAGGCAATATATTTTTTTGTTCTTATTTATAAGATGAGACTTTAAATTAATTTTAATATACTTATTATATATAGAAAAAAAACAATAAGTAGAAGAAGAAGTCGAATAAAATAAGAAACCGACACCCCATATAAATAAAATTAACACCCAACAACATGAAAATAAAATTATCTCACTCACTTGTGTAGCTAGAAGAGTATACTGGTGTGTCGTTGTCGTTGTCTTCATCGTAGTGGGAGAGATTTATATGTCATAAAGTGATGTTCAAGATGATGATGAAAATGAAGATGGAAAACAGTATATGAGTAGTAGTACCGTATATAGAGTACGACATACTTAACAAACTAATTAAATTAAAAATATTTTTTTGTTTGACTTTTCATTTTCTATATGTCGTGTGAATTTTCTTTCGTTTTCAATTTTTTTTTTGTTCCTTCGTTATTTTGATGAATTTGAAATTAGTTACCTAATTTGAGATGAATATTTTATTTATTTCGGTTGTAAGGGGTAACATAACATGTAATAAGTAGACATAACGAAAAAAAAAGGTTTAGACGGAAAGAATTTCTTGTATGTTCGTTCATCTTCTTTTGCTATCAGTAAAACGAACGAGGATACGTTTCAGCTCATTGTTCTAAAAAATTATGCTTTTTAATTAGTTTTTAATTATGTATATCTAGAAGAATGTGAGAATGTATTTCTAGATATAAATTAAAATATTATATTTGTATCCGTTTACTTTAATATTGATTACCTTTTTTAGGGTGGTACACTTGTCTGCTAACATAAATTCAATTAAAATTTATATAAATCCCATATGGGATCCAACTAGAAATTTTCATCATACTTGTAAAAATATTTGTTGAGTTTCTTTTTTGTTGTTGCGTAACAAAATTTTTTGACCATTTTGGAACAAGATAACATCTATTGGCCTATGTTAAATTCACACAGATTTATTTTTTTTTTTTGTTTACTCTACAAAAAGTTGCGCATTGGCTGGGTATGTGCGTGTGTGTGTGTGTAATTTTATCTTGATTTTATTTGCGCCCTCATTTTTCTAATGAATATTTAATTAGTACCCGAATGAAAAATGTACGAAAAGATCCTAATTCTATTATTATCGCTTAAATTACTTGAAAGTTTATTAAGATGTAGGTAGAATTTTGTTCTTGTTATTGTTATGTTGGTTTAACGAAATTGGATTCAATTTTTCGTTTGTTTTGAAGCCGCTTGTTTACGATTTTGAACTAACGTTTAGGTTGGCATAAGAGAAACATTATGTACATAATTAGGTTTAACAAGAAGTACTAACTGTAGCTCGATAGTATATTCGCAGCCGAACTATTCTTCTTGTTCTGTTCTATTCTAATCTTTATAATAGTACGTTTAAACTATTTTTTATCTGCGCCATTTCGATAAATATTTAATTGAATTATTTAAATTTTTTAACTTTAAGTTAATTGAAAATTATGTTACTTAACAGTCTCAGCTATTTTGCAATTTTGAGGGCTGAAACTAAAAATTTGACACGAGTATACTGGGTGAAAAAATGTCAATGTTTTCTTTTTTTCAGTGAAAATGAAGTTGCTAAAATTCTAAAGTTGACTAACAATATTGTTAATTTATATTTCTTATTAATTTTAGTGATCCCGTATTTTTTTTTTTATAAAATGTTGAGATGTTTTATAACTGGCTTGTCATTAATGTGAATATGCATGTTGATATGATTCTTACATGAAGCATGGTATTGTCCAAAAATTATGTTATATCAGTAAATAGTTGCAGGCAGATCGCAAGCCGAACCGTCAATGAATACTAATCATAAAAAGCTTAATAAATAATTATGGTTTTGTGACTAATATCAGAGCCATCTATGATTTTAAAGAGCCGTAATACTAAAATGAGAGCTTTAAATAAAAGGGAAGCTTTTATTGAGTTACTATAAGAAACCGTAGTAATTGGAAAATTTTTGGACATAAATTTATGAATAAAAAATTAAACAAATCATCTAAATTTAAATTTATATTTTTAATTCAACAAAAACATATTTGAAAATCAGCCCCCATAGTACAGTATTTAATTATTAAATTTAAACTGCAGCGGAGCATAACTTTATTAATTTTCTTTAAAAATGAGCATTCCGTTTAATTGTGTAGGTTATGTGATGCCGCAGATTTCTCTTACCTCCAATTTAAAATTTTGTTTTATAAAAATTGAACTTTTTTAGTAAATTCTGGGCCCATGCATTTATAACAAAATTAAAACTAAAAATAAAAAAAAATGTTCATCAAAATTTATTTACGGGAAATGTATACAACATCATAGTTGATATCGTTGATTTTCTTAATTAAATATTATTACAAAAAACAACAAAACGTAGAAAACTTCAATTTTACGCGATTGCAAAACCGAGGTTTCTGTAATTTCAAAATCTGTTTACAGATGTCTCTTTAATAAATTTTCTTGAAATTACAGAAAAGAATAAAATAATTAAACAACAATATTTACGAAAATAAACCATTATTAAAGCGCGAAATTTTTAATATAATAATTTAACATAATTAATAAAACGCAAAACAATTATAATTTTGTTTATAATACGGTTGGCGTAAATAAAAATTTCGTCGTAAAATCTTCATCATCATGATGTAAAACAATATTAGAAAAATGTCATAATTTTTCCAAATTTTCGTTTTTTTTTTTAATTTCATTCCAATTTGCTCGTGTTGCGTTATTTTCAGTTCCGGGAGATCTCCATCACCTATTGCACCAGTCAGTACGCATAATAAATTGGTTAAATTTCTAAACAAACATTTGGATTTTAAAATATTAAATCTTTTGTTGCTTTTATTTTTTAAATTCATACTTAGCGACATCTTTTGATTGGTTTAGTAATTGCGAAAAGCTTTATAAAATAACAACGTTTTTATTATATGAAGCTCCGTTTTGTTTATACTACAGGAGGAAACATATAGCCTGCGAATTTGTTGCGATGAAAAGTAAAAATTTTAACAAGTAACACCGCATCCCCAATAGAAAACTTATGGCTTATGACTTACAACTTACGACTTTTCTAGGAAGAACTTAAAGCAAAGCAAACTTCATTTTTCAAAATTATTTTTTGTCTTCTTGTCAAAATCAGTTAATTAGCAAGTAGAAAAATAACAACAACCAATTTTGAAAATGCTATTAGCTTCATTGTATTTCTCATAAGTGAAAAGATAAAAGTTTGATAACTTTTTTCATAAGTTTTTCACCAACCTAACGAGATAAATTTTTTTTTCTCAAAATTTTTTTCATACTGTTCTGTATGTCATAAGTTTTCTATTGTGGATGCGGTGTAAGAAAAAAACAGTTTTCGAAGTTTGTTCATCAACATGTTACATTGCTACTTTAAAAGCATTTTTTAACGACAAATAATGCTGAAATTTTTGATGGAACACTCTATACAAATTTCTTATTTCTTTACATACACGTATAAACAAATTCTTGTTTCTACAAAAAATAAATTGTGTTAGACTAATTTAAATTTTACACCAATTTTAAAATATGCTTTTCCTGATTATTGAACTAACCATTCAAATTGAAAATTCAAACGCAGCATTTATCTTTTTATATACAAAAAAAGCTTTTAAAAATATATTAAAATACACTGATTGGTATGGAAAGGAATAAAAAGCTCCCCCTTTATGAAAAAATGGCGGGATCTTACGGCTCTTATATTTAGGAGGCTCTGCTAATATCCGATAAGAAAATCGTTTGTTAAATAAAACTGGTTTATTCTCAGAGATTTTAATTATACATATGTAAGCTTAATTATTTGTGTTATAGGGATAAATATTCGTGTATTTTTTTTTTATTTTGACATTTATCTCTATTTTGCAATTGATAGTGTTTGGCTTCATCATCGACATCATTATCACTAGGAAAATCATAATTTTCCCCCAATAGGCTAAGTAGCCAGCTCGCGCTAAAATAAATTTTTAAGCGGTCTTCACAAGTCTCCACTAAATTAGAGATAAATTTTGTTTTATTTGTCCTACAACAAACAAAAATACAGTTCGCACAACTATTGAAAAAATTAAATATATTAAAGAAAATTAACACGAATTACGGAAATCACGAATTTCGATATAAATATTAAAACAGAATACAGAGTTAAATAAATATACTATAACACAAATGTATGTGTTCACTCTGAAAGTTTAATTTATAATGAAGAAACATAACCTCAAAAGTATGACATTTCGTAATAATTTCATGATAATATATCGTGAAATAGCCTCCTGATAATTTGCTGATAGTGTAGAAATTTATATAAAATACTCACACATACATTAATACTCTGATAGAAAATATCAGTAAATTTGCATAGTGTAGACTCTATGTAAATAAAGGAAAACAGAACCGATTTAGCATCATTTTTCAAACCCAAACAAAGCATCATTTGTTTTTGTGATTTTTGAACCAAAAAACTACATGTATCGTATATTTACAAAAAGTGAAAAAAATAATAAATATTCAAATTTTTTGTGTTAAAAGATTTAATAAGTTTTAATTGTTGAAAATTATAATTAATTATATTATGGAAACTTCAGTATAGTGAAGATGAATTAGACGATATCATTATCGGTTCTGCTGTTTTTCTCATGACACTAGCGAAAAAAAAGATGCAACAACGAGAGTGTCGTTTTTTTATTAGCCCGTAGGCCGTACCTAATGCAGCGACCAGCAAAAGAGTGTGTTGTCGTCGATGTAAGTATTATTTGAATACAATTTGATATTCCGTTATTTGTTCTAAACAAATTTCAGTTCAATGATGTAAGGTCAAATTTGTACGCACATGAGAATAGTTGGCTGTTTGAGTATTTTCTTCAGGTGGAATTACGAACGTGGTAACATCCTCGTCATCAAAATTAGGGCTGGGGCTAACAGTGGTGCTGCAACTAGGTCCCGAAAACCGTTCTATAAAATATAAAAGAAACCAACACATTTTTTTGGATTTACTAAAAAAGACACCTAAAAACATGTTCATTACGATCTAACGAAATCCTGATTTTTTGAAAAAGAAAACACATACAAAGAGAGGAATTACTTCAACCAAATGTTTGGTGGTTTGGAAATGTGTTCGTTTTTGTTTGCAATGACAATGGGCTTCGTCGTCGACCCTTTCTGATTAGCCATCTTCCAAGTCAGCTAGACTAGCTGATTTCTTTTGATTTTTTGTATATACATATGGAGTTTCAAAAGGTTCTTCCATTTTTATACGTTCACAATTTTAAATAAAATAAATCAAATTTATTTACTTATTTTTCCACACACGAAAATTAAAACACCAGAATAAGCGTTTCCTAACAAAACCAAATTTTAAAAAAGTACGTGAAAATTATGTACCGAGACATTATTTCGCATGAAAATAATTTGGACCATTTATGCGTGCCATCTTTAATGTAGTGAAAAAGACTTCATTTTTTCGCTGGTGAACTGAGTACTATACAAAATAAAAACTAAAGTGGAATTTTTCATTTCTAGTTTCACTTTGGTAAAATCGTGTGAAGATTATAGACGAAGAATAAGTACATTGTACAGTGTTTTCCAATAAATCATGAATGTTCCAAAATCAAAATACTTTTAAATTTTTAAATTTAATCCATCAATTCATATCTTTCTCCACTACCCTAAGATCACTTTACCTAAACTTAGAAAAAAAACTTGTACAGTACTCGCACGTCGTTTTATGGTATTTCAGCCCATATTTTAATCAATAAAATGTTAAACTAACACAAGCTTAAATTTTGTGTATCGCCAATTTCGCCAAGCATATAAAGAAATCCAAAGGGAGAGAGCACTATCTTACTGGAAGCAGTAATATTTATTTCGGGATATCACTAAGGCGTGGAAAATCAAATTATATATGAACATTTTCAATGTTCGGCACTTCGGATTGATGTTGATTCCCCTTTCAATAAAAAGCAGCGGAAACTTTATGAAATTGCTCCGCAAACCACCACAGCTGAAACATTTGAAACCTTTGCAAGACTATTTTAATTAATGGAATGCTTCTCAATGACACTGGATCATTCTTTAAATTTTACTGGAAATGACGAGTTTTGATAAAAAAAAAAATCGACATCGCTACAGACCAGGTGGACTGACTATTCGGAATAAACTGCATTCTTAAACTTTTTTCATTAATTCGGAGATTCTTACGAAATCGAAAGTGGTAGCTTCACTAGTAGCTTTTCAATTTAAACGATGATGTGAAAAAACGACAAAAAATTAAATAAATCTTAAGATTAAATTTTCAACCAACAAGGAACCTTGTTGGTTTTCTGTAAGTTTTCAATTTAGCCAAAAGTCCGGTAGGTTTAATTGTTCGTTAGAAATCATGTGTGTGGTGTATCGAGATATATGTATAGTCTAGTTTATGTTTCGTTCCCACACCTAATTAGCAACAAACAATAATTTAAAATGGTAAAAACCCCTGTATATTTAGTCGGCATGGCCTAACTATTTGAGGAATAGAGGAATAGTTTTAGGAATTTGAATGTTCTCATGCTGACAACTTAAGATGAAACTGAAACTCGTTACTAATTGCATTTACAATTGTATTCGATCAGAGTACGGTCGATATATATGTATATGTATAATCTCTAACATTAAATTGCGGAAAAACTTATCTTACAAAAAAAAAAACAAATTTGTGCGAAATTGAAAAGAAATAAAGGCGAGTATCTATAAATTCTTAAAGAATGAATAAAACTCATAATGTGAATGAATGGCAGATGGTTTGACTATTTTTACCTTAAAGCTTCATTCAATTCGTAAACATAAACACAAAAGAGCTTTCATAAGTTTATTTGATTTCCTCATTTTGTTATTGTTGTTAGTCAATTCTCAATAGAATTTTCTATATTCTATATTTTCTTTTCATGTACCCTAATCAAATTTTGTTTGGATATTTGATCCTTTCTACATGTATGTATACATATAGATATGTGAGTATAAAGAAAAACGAAAGACAAACCTAAAAAGATTATAGTCTGTCTAAAAATTGTTCTTCATCCCAAATTGCTACAAAAAAAAAAATTGTATAGCAAAAAATCCAAAAATAAAATAAAACATAATTTATTAGATCAAACTGTAATATACATACGAAAGCAACAATAATTTTGTAAAAAATCTTAGATAAATGTATATAAGAAGACATACAGCCCAACTAGGAGCAAACAAGAACAACAAAAATATGATGACATACATCAAAATGTCAAAATATTACATGATGAAGATAAAGATGAGGCGATGAAGCCGGCACAACGACGTAGACACTGACAAACTGTATGAGAGAAATTATAAAAGTTGGAATATTTGTCATACCATTTACTATGTATAGATACCGAGCACATCCTAACTAACAACCACCTTATAATATAATCCATCAAAACTGAAAACAAAAAATAAACAGAAAAGGAAATAAATACAAGAAAAATAAATAATTTTCTTCTGATCCTGATTTGAATTGAAAATTGAGGAGAAAACGAACGAAATAAACAAAAAAGGAAACATTATGAAAAATTATAATTCCAGGTGACAGGATATTGAATTAGACATTTTTTCTATATCGTGTCTCGTATCTATTTATCTACGATATTCAATACATATACAGTTTTACGTGTGTTTTGTCAGTAAGCACTCACAAATTTGAATCACAAGAAGTAACAACAAAAATAAAAGTTTGAATGGTTTTGGGAATTTTATCCAATTACAAAAGAATTTTTTTTTTATGTTTGATGACAACTTAGTGACATACCTCGTTCTATACCAACCTAAAGGAAGAGAAATATGATTAAATTTATCATTAAGGATATGTACGCCTGATAATAAAAAAGTTTTGTTTTCTTTGGTATGGCTTGAAGGACATTTAATTAAAGTTTCGGCAATTGATTAACCCAGGGAGCTTTTATTACTCACATAAGCTTGTCAAAAAAGTTTTGTGATTTAATCAAATTTTATGAGTTTACACTTCAACTTCAAGTGTTTTGTACTTGGATGTGTTTAACATGTAGAATTAGAAGCACCCGGTTTATAAATTAATCTTTAGTAATATGCATGAAAAATCTTAATGTAGAATTAAACTACACAAAATAAAATAAAAAATATCGATTTCTCATGTTAAATTTTATTTAGAGCAATCTCCCTTAATAAGCACACGTTCTTACTGTTCGAAAGGTCAATATACCAATTGAATCCTTTTATATTATGTATGTTATGGATACATTTAAACATTAATCTGAATTAAGGCGATACCATATACGACAGTAGTAATACAAATTTGTAATATTTGTTGTTGGTTAGCTAAAAGCTATATATTTTTATTAGTTGCTTTAGTTAAAGTTCATTCGTTCGCCTTTAAGGATATATACGAGTGTTTATATGGTATTTAAAACGTGACCTATTATACAAGACATTAGAGTAATGTTTATTTGTTATATGGTTAGTTTTCGTGTGGTCTCCAGATGATTAATAGTTGATGTTGATGTTTTGCTAATGAAAGGGCATCGTAACTATTTTGAGATTTTATGCGATGCTTAAAATGAGCGTTGGTTGTCCCTTGCCGCGGAAAGGCGATTATTATTTTGTGTTCCATATGACTTAATACTGTGTTACTAAATTAGTATGTAACTATAACGACCTTCTTACCACTGGTTTTAGATGTAAGACCTCTTTTTATAAGAAAATTAAGTACAACTTCATCTTTTGCATTGGAGTTTACTCTGTTTTTCATTAAACAAGGCAATAGTTCCTAATAAGGTTTTCCTGTTGAATTACCTCAGGTATTTAATTATTTTGGGATCACTCAATCTAACTTACTACAACACAAGTATTTGAGGCTGTTCCATAATCTTTCAAGATTTTTCAACAAGAAGTTGAATCATACTTTTAAATCAAATTCAAGGAATTTCGTTCTCTTAGTCTTTAGTCCTAGTCAAATTTTCTTAAAATTATTTTAGAGACAAACGTGTTTTACATGAAATCGTTACAAAGACTGAATTTTAATGTTGTAGTTTCCTTTGACAGTACTACCATTATTTAGGCATGCAAAAGGTTGATCAAACATTTTGAAGTTGATTTAATCCATGGTCAAGTTATTAATGAATTGCTTGTAAAATTAGTAATCTAGTACCATTCACATGAAAAACTATGTCTTCGGGAACACTTAATTTCACATCGCGGTGAGGTTACCAAGGCGTTAGAAGTTTGGTTTCGAACTAATGAAACTGTGAATTTTTTAAATTAAAAGATTCAGTCGTCTCATCAGACTGCAGTTTGGTCAAAACTACAAAAATTATATATAGAAATCGCGGAGTGCGTTAAATTAAATAAAATTCGAGGTTACTAAGGAGTTGACAGTCGCTAAGGCATTGTGATTATACTTTGTATGAAAGGTCGAAGTATTTTCAATATTTTTGTAGTTTGGTCACTGCAGTCTGATGAGACGACCGAATATTTTAATTTAAAAAATTCACAGCTTCATTAGTTTGAAACCAAACTTCCAACGTCTTCAAAGCGATGTTACAGTATGATCTGGAATCTCTATCATGATTTCCGAGGCGAATCATAAAATATTTCGTTCGACCCGCATCAACTTTCATATCATGAAATCATGAATTTCGCTGAAGAAAAGACTGTCACCGCGTTCATTTAATGTCAGCTGACTTGAAATTTATCAGTGAAAACAACATTACTTTGAGATTAATTTTGACTTCTAGATTTGTGATTTGAGGTTTTAGTGAGGTATATCATTACATTATAATAATAAATTTACAAGATGGCTGTCAAAGAAGCGTTTTGTTTCATTTTGGACAATATTTCGAATAAACTCCAGAGAAGGAATGTGCGCAGTGTTCCGCTTATTATTAAATTGGCTGCAACTCTCCGTTTTTTGGCAGAGGGAAGTTACTAGCAAGATATCGGTTGAGATGTTAACGTTTGCATGGCACAGGCTACTGTTTCAACAGTTTTTAACGAAATGATAAATATATTGAAAGAGCTTTGTGTCCATGCCATGACATTAACATTGTAATCTTTAGGCGATTTCAGATATCCATTAAAGCCTTGGCTCATAAAACCGTATCGAAACGTAGCCAACAACTCATTAGAATTACGTTTCAATCTGAAACTCTCAAAAGCAAGATCAGTTATTGAAAGGGTGAATGGAGTTCGTAAGGGCAGGTTCAGATGCCTACTAAAAGCAAGAAAACTCCATTATAAGCCTAAAAAGGCTGTCAAAATAGTAAATGTGTGGGCCAAGCTACATAATGTATGCATAAAATATAAATTAAACTTTGTAAAAAATATAATAATCGATGAAGATAATTTCAACGTGGGTTTCATTTTTAATGCACCCCACTCTAATAATATTAACAGAGAAGGAAATATTATAAGACATGAAATAAAAATGCAATTATAACTTAAAATAAAACTACTTTAATTATTTATCAGTTTGAACACTTAATTTCATTTAATTTATTCATCGCTACTTTGTGCCAGACTTCATTATAAAATTATAATCTAAATTATCACATGATTTCATTTCCATCCATATCACACAATTCATGTTTTCTGTATACAAAAAAAAATAAAATTTCGATTAATAAAATATTTGGATTAACTTCTGCAATTTTTGTAATCCCAATTATTAAATTTGTATTTTAAGTTTGGGCAGATGGACTTGCCGTTCCTTTTCTCGTTGTTTAAATTTTAAGTTTTCGGTTACTTCTTTTTCTTTCAACTTCCGAATAGACTTTAATTCCTTCCTTATACATCTTTTAAAATCCTTAATTTTTCTTTGTTGACAATTTTGGTGGCAATTTGGCGTGTCTTCCTTTTTGTTCGGACGATTCCGCGGACATAGCACCGTTTGAGCACTATCAATTTCGTGCGAAGTTACAGTAGCAGTTTCCATTGCAGAGTTAAATGTAGTAATATTTTTTCTATGCCATCTAAAAATCCATCAATATTTTCTTCTAAATTAGGGATGGTAGTAACTATAGTATTTTGTAGCTCGGATGGAGATATGGTTGGAACCTCCATTTGGGTTCCAAAACAGGTGCCAGAATTTATACCAAGTGCGCGGATTTTAAGTTTACATATCCCAATAATGTGTTCTTTGCAAGTGTTGTAATTATTTTCTATTTAAATTTTCCACCACCGGTTTTATTTTCGCCATTTATATTGTACGCTAATTTAGTACTGGTATAATATTTTATATCCTTCCACACCTGTTCCATCCACCTGAATTTCGCACTGGATGACCTTCAGCATTTAATTTAGTTGACAATTCAATCTCTGTGCCTCTCCATAAAGTTAACCATAACCTCAAACAGGGTTTGATTTTGTAACTTTTCCTGCCCTACACAAATTCCAAAAATAATTTATCATAAAAATCTAAACATCTACTATAAATATATATAGCATTTTTTTTATTATTACTTACATTGTAAATTACTAAGTTTTATTATTTGATAGTATTGCAAAACACAACAAACAATTACCAACACAATAAAGAATTACGTCCCTTAAGCTAGTAGAACCCATACGGCAGAACATTACAAGATAGTATGGATAATTATAGGCTAATTAAATGCTCTATTAAAAAATTTTGGAATCCATCCATTCCAACTAAAACACGGGTTCTGCTAGCTTATTTAATGCCCTATTTAATTTTTTTATTATGCTTGCTCTAGGAGAAAAGTAAGGCTTTATCACTTAAAAGCTTACAGAACCCAAATCGAAAATGGGGCCAAAAATCAAATTCGAACGCAAAACAAAATCAATCGACAACAAATAATTTTAGGCTCATTATGGGCTAATCAAAAGCCACATTAAAAAAATTGGGCTCCACTCGTTTTAGATGTGGCTTTTGATTTGACCATAATGAGCTTAAAATTATTTGTATGTCAATTTTTCTTGTTTTGCGTCCTAATTTCGGTTTTGGTCCGATTTATGATTTGGGTTCTGCTAGCTTTAGATTAAATGATCTGAAATTTGGTCAAAAACGAGTGGAGCCTAAAATTTTTTAATGTGGCTTTTGATTAGGCCATAATGAGCCTAAAATTATTTGTTGTCAATTGATTTTGTTTTGCGTACGAATTTCATTTTTGGCCCCATTTTCGATTTGGGTTCTGTAAGCTTTTAAGTGATAAAGCCTTACTTTTCTCCTAGAGCGAGCATAATAAAAAAATTAAATAGGACATTTAATTAGCATAAAATTAACCTTTAATTTTCCAATTGTTTTTAAATTGTTTTTTGATATGGGTTCTGCTAACTTTTTCTAATCTAGCAGAACCCGCGTTTTAGTTGGAAGGGATGGAGCCAAAAAAATTTTAATAAAGCATTTAATTAGCCTATAGTTAGCCTATAATTATCCATACTATCTTGTAATGTTCTGCCATATGGGTTCTGCTAGCTCTATACTCGTAGTATACTTTCTTAAAAATTACACCAAGAAAGTAAACTTCGAAAGGTCGCTCCAATATTTTGGCAATGTAGATTTGCATTTAAATCCTAAGGTTTGACTTTCAAAATGCTAATGTTTATTTACAAATCGTGGTCCGTCTATGGGTAAAAGATTAGAGCTATACCCGGTCTTTTATCTTCGTTATTTCCATTTCACCTCTTTCATTTCAGAATAGTTTGTTCTTGCTTTTGCTATAGTTCTTCATTCCAGAAACAGGTTGTTTCACTGCTATTCGGCTAAGTTAATAGATCTCGTTTTACTAGCTTTCTCTGCCCCAACAATTCTTAGTGTCACGGGTTTGTGCCAGCTCAATAGAGCTCAATAAAGATAATATAATAGCCAATATTTGATCTAAAACGAGTCTACGACTGAAATTTATGGTTAAGTGAAAATGGTTGGTTCCCTGGCGGAAAACAAATTACTTTATTTATAAATTTAAAATGAGAATAGCTACGTACGGTAAAACTTTTATTTTACTGCCGCTGTATAACACATCACATGCAAATTAATCATATATACATACAAAAATACATGCATGCACACAAACAGAGAATGTGGAGCTGGGTGGATCACGGTCTAATTGTAAATTCAAAAGATAGCTTTCCTAAAAAAACCTTTTCCGCGCCCGCAAATCAATAACTAGGTCACAGCCAGATGGTAGGTTAATTATAAATTGCACACCTCATATTTAAATATTTACATAAAATTTCACGGTGCAATTCAATTCTGCAATTAAATTATCATAAAATCCATTCTATCAATACATAATGCTTCATTTTCTATAATATAATTAATTAAAAATGTTTCTTTTCGTTTTTGTAATAATACAAAAAATTATAATATTTTGAAACGTTAAACAAAGTAATCAATAAAACTGTATTTATAAAAATTAATAATAACATAAAATAATTAATATTTTGTTTTTGTATTTAATTGATGATTGATCGATTTTTTGTGTTATTTGCTTGTTTGTTTGAATTATATTTGTATTGAAATATAATAATCATTTGTTAAAACGACGACAAAATACAATAAAATATTGATAATAATTAATTATTTAATTGGTTCAGTTTTTTGTGTGTTATTCCAATAATAACAAAAAATAGATTTAATAAGTAAAGATAAGAAATGTGGGGAACAGTTAATAATTACTAATTACCAATTGAACATTTTTATTGACAATTTTGAAGTTTGTGGCAGCGTTAAAAGAATCAAGAATTACGGACTTATCGAGAACTCATTAACTACACCCAAACAGTTAGAAACATAACGCACTGCGTGGGACGTGTTCAGCGAGCTTATCGTATTTAAAATTTTTATCAACTTCTAAACCCAAAATTACATCAACAAACTAAAAAATTATTCTCATTCCCTCTAGTCACCGACAAAACACGTAAAACAACAAAATTCCTGAAACATAATCAAGATTCAGAAAAGAGAAGATTACCAAAAATAAAACAAGAAAAAAAATATCACCTGAGGAGAATCTAAGTATGTACATAAAAAAAACGCTCGTCATTTTCAATTTTCTTTATTTTGTCTTTTTTGCTTAAGATGATAACAACAATGAGAACCAAATACAAAAACAAGAAACAAACAAAAATTCACAAGAAAATGAAATTTGAATTTGATTTGACAAAAATTCAATTTCCCTTTAAAAAAAACGAAAGCACCGAAATAAAAAATGAGATTATGAGTTTATGTAGCGAAAAATTAATTTTCTTTGTTTGATAAGAAGACGGATCTAGATAAGAAAAACACAGTGTACAAGACGAGAAAAGTAAATTAATTTTTTTGTGTTTTTAGCGGGGAGGGATCTGCTTTGAACTGACTTTTTTTTTTGTTACACCCAGTAAGGCTATTTTGGTAAGATTTTGGTTATATTTTGTTTCGGATGCTGCGGCTTTTAAATTAAGAATATGCGTGCATAAAATTTTCCCAATACATCATTTCCCGATGGGGACCAATAAAACATCGATGGTGTTGTCATATCTATTTTTTTAAATTAAGTTTGACACACCGTGTTCGTTTTCGGTGCAAGCACCCACTAAAAATCTAAAATGTACTCTTCATGTAGAGTAGACATATCTAATTCATATTCTAAACCATTATGCTCTACTTAAAAATTCAGATCGTATACTTTACAAGTGGAAAAATAAAATGGGAAAACAGTAACAATACGAAGAACCTAATACTAAATAAAAAAAAAAACATTTTATTTTTCTTACGGGTCCTTAACACTCACACTGACGACACACAAAAATTGTATAATTTTACGTTTTCTGTATTGGATGTTTCTATGTACTTTCACCCCTTCCGGCAATATAAAAATAACACCAAACGAAAAAGAAAAGTGGTAAACTGTTTTCAATTTATAGTGGCGTAAACAGTAGCGATGGATAAAATATAATTTTCCTATATATTATATTATCTATATAAAAGTGATGCTGCAAAAATATGGTTTTTGCACAACCATGTAACATTTGCCGGTGATGACAAGAACAACAACAACAACAACAACACCACACAAATTGACACTTTAAAGATTGCCACGCTATGGAAGCATACAGAATTTTAAATTTAATACTTTGGTTATGTCTAGTGCAAATAACCCCCGTGCACGTTGTCTTCTGAATTTTAAATTAATGAAGTTAAATTGTTTTTAAATTAGATTTTTTATATTTGTGCTGTGTTGTAGTGTATGGTAAAGTAAATTTCATCGAGTGGGTTCTTTTTTTGTTTTACCTTTCACACGTTTCACACAAAATCGGTATAAACATCATATTTTCATAACAGCGTTATGTACAATGGCACTCACCTGGAACGATAAGAAAAAATGTAAGATTATTGGACATGATTTATACAATATCAACGTGAACATTAATTATCAACATACTTAATTCTTGAAACACTCCCCATCAACAAAACATTTTTGTTGCACGGGTTTTAAGTTAAGCTACATACTCTACGACATTTTGAAAGTTCAAACTTTATTCCACCTCATTTTCTACTTACATACAACAGCAGCTTTTTATAGGTGGACTGCCTTAAAATAAAACAGAACACAATAAAACCCTAAATCCTCCCTCTCGATATAAGGAAATTATAATATTTATTTTATTTTTTCTTAATATATTCCAAAAACAACTCTCGTATCTCCATTTATAGGCAATTTTCTTCGGTTTTCCAACCCGCGTATTTCTTCCCAATTTTGGTACATTTTTATATTTTCATTCATATTATTTTTTTAAGATTTTGTTGCTGTTTGTTGTACAGTACATTTATTTAGAGCGGTTTTCGACTACTCTTTGAAGTTGAGGGGCAAACGAACTAAAACTACGACTATATGGAAATCGCAATGCTTTTGCGAAATTTTTAAAATATGATTATTAGCAACATTACCCGTGTAACGGAAATAGTTAACATCTTTCTTGCATGTCAATGAACGTAATTGTCATGAATTCAATCGTTGCACCTAACTGCGTATAACAACAAAAGGATTTTATTCCAAACATTTTGTGCCAATAAATATTTATTGAAATTAAAAATACAATATCACACTACTAAAGGTTTGTGTTTTTTGTTAGCCTCCTTTACTACGAAAACTCGAAATTACGGAAAAACCAAGTCCTGAAACAAGAAATCCCGGAAAATTCTGAAAAATCAGTCCGCCGCTTTCAAAATAGTTAATTTAAACAATTTTTCATGATTCTGTAAAATGTTTGAATTTATTTAATTAAGGTATTTTTGATTATTGAATGGAACAATTATAAAATTAAAAAGGTAACTGTGAAAAATTTTAAACAAATAAACGAAATGACGATGATCGTGGCAGTATTCACTTGTTTTATTCATCAAGATTGTTGACTTGTGTTTAACTTTTCAATGAATATCTTCAAAAAACTTAACCCCGAATTAAAGTGTGACACGGACGGTTGGATATTTTATCTTGTAGCCAATATATTGATTATACGGCCTTCAAAAGATTTTAGAAACTGGAAAAATCAGCAAAGCAACTGAAAAATACCACACTTCAAACTAAAAACAATCAATAACGGAGCGTTTGCCAAAATTGAAAAATTCGTTGGAAAAGGGGGAGAACCTATAAAAAACTAGCTGACCCGGCGAACCTCGTTCCGCCCCAAATTACTGCGTTCCAAGCAAATACTTTTGTCCTCCACGAAAATTGATTTTGATGAGAGAAAAATTCATACAACTCAACTTTATTCTCAATAGACGATTGAGTTGAGTGGCCAATCCATTCACTTTTTCATCGAATTCAACACTAAAGGGAGGTTTATGGTTGCGTTCGTTCGCTCATTTTTCCAACCAATCATCTCTTGTAGAAAAATCCAGAAGAAAAAATTCGCCATTTTTGAGCAATGTGATTGGTCGAAAAAATTGTCAGAACGAACGAACGAACGCAACAATAAAGGAGGCATAATATAGGATTTCAATTGCAAAATAAACCATTTAAAGTTCAATGGCAACTTTTCCTAAAACAAATTAAAAAATTTTCAAATTCATACTAAACTTTTTCTATTTCAAAATAAACTTTTTTATATAGGAAATTCAATACTAATTGTCCTCGACTTACGACGGTTCGACTTACGACAATTCGAAGTTACGACGGCGAAAAATCACGTGTTTTTCGATTTCGTTTCCTTTCAAATTTTTTTTTTCCAAAATTATTGAACTTTTCTTTTAAAAATACTGTACCTACATACATTATACAAAAATCAGTAAATTTATTTCCATTCAATCATATTCGGAGTTAAATATTAACTAAAAATTTTCACACGTTCTATCATAGTTTAACATTTTTATGCTCGTTTTAAGTTTAAATTCGACGACGGATGCCACAACGCAGCCACGTTAACACTGAAGCATACTATGTCAAGTTTCAAGGGGCACGTGACTCTTTCATTGGGTGGTAATGTGGCAGGATACAGTTGAAACCCTTATTAATTCATAATTCGAAAAATCCTCGAGCTATGAAAGGAAACAAGCATAGGCTTCTGTTGCATTATTTTTCAAATAGTAAGGCGTGGATGACAAAAATAATTTTTGCCGAATGGTTCAGAAAACATTTCATACCAGAAGCAAAAGCATATTGTCATCACAAAAAGTTCCATTCAAGATACTCTAATTTTTTAACAATGCGCCAAGTCACCCACCATTAAATAATCTTGAAAATATGGATCCTGATGCAGATCGTTTTGCAAAACTAAAACGATCAGTTAATGATTCTCTTGTGCATTATCAAGATATTTTGAAAGAAAAGCAATGACGTAAAGTGGAAACACGAATTGACAATTATTTTAAAACTGGCATAATGTGTAAATTTTTTTTTATTATTGTAAATGTGAATTATATAATTACTTATCCAATTTTTTTGTGAATTCGCATTTTTAATTTTCTGGATTAGTAATTTATACATAAGTAATTGAATTACTAAAATGGTTAACATTATTCGCATATCTGAGCTGATTTTATCACAATTAAGAACTTATTACATAAAATAAACATATTCCTCGACCTACGACTATTTCAACTTACGACGGACGTTCTGGAACGGTGGCTGGTCGTAAGTTGAGGACTATTTGTATTTTCAAAAACAAATTAAACAAATAAAAAAAATTCGGGTTTGCTGTATCATTTTTATAATATTCTAATGACGAGGCTGCCTGTCAATTTCTTGCGGTACCATGTTTGTGACGTAGTTATTGCAGTCGTTTTGAGTTACTGTTTCCAACGCCTCAGTTATAACAATTATCATATCTGAATGTCCGTTGTTCCCGCTTAGAATTCTTCTGGCAGCCAATTTAAAATGCATCCGCCTGAACAAAACAAATAAGTGAGGTTAGTAGAGTATAGGGAAATAGAGAAAGCCAAAAACGAGCTTAAGATGATATTATACGCACATATAAACGAAACAGTCTACTAAAGGCATAAAAAAGATTTTTAATCGGTGCAGGTAAAGTTCCACGTTAAAATGAAGACATTTCGCTGCGATTTTTTAATATTGGGAAACCAGAAGAGGCAAATTAAGCGCCACACCTCGACGATGAACAAACTATCTTAACCGAATATCTTATTCAGTTCGAACTGGTGATCGTCCGCTTCGTGAAGTAGCCCACTTCAGCCCGATACATTAAGTGCCGAAATCGAAGGAGCAGTTGCCAATATTTGTAATTTATGTGAAAATATTAGCTATAGCATGTGCGAAATAGCAGGAGTAAACGTGAGCCATCGATATTTGAGCGATCGGTTCATCACTAGGTGCCAATTTAAAATTCAAGTTTAACTAAATGACGTACTGCCAACTATTATACTCCATGAGTGTTAGATTTTACTTAAAATAGTTGCCAGATTGATAGAAAAGAGTGCCAAAAAAAATGTCACAAAATTATTAAGTTGTGTGATAATTTGTAAAATATAATTTCAAAAGAATCTTGATTACAATTTTGTTAATATAAAAGTTTTGGTTTAGGTACTCAAGCTTTTAAAACCAAAGGAATGCTTTAAAAACGGCAAAGAAGTACTTAACAAGATTGTAGAACCACAACAAAATCAAACATAGAATGTTCACATTTCAAATTCTTTCAATTCTCATCTTGCTTTTTATCTTACTTTTTTTAACAAGATAATCAAAGAACCAAGCCAACGGTAGCTAAATCTATTGAAATAGTTGCTCGTGGAGACAAAACCACTTTTTATGGTGCTAAACTAAAACGAAAAGTACTAAGTTTACTCAGGTAATAAATTCAAACGCAATTTCAAATTGGAGAATTTTTTATTGCTTCAAAATCTATGAAATGAGAGTCCTATATTCTCGAAATGGTTCACTCTTTACACCACGGAGTATTTTTTTATGGTAGATAAGCTAACGCTTTTAAGTTGACAGGCAGCCTCGTCATTAGAATGCTAAAACTAATAAACCGATTTTTTATAATTGTTTAATTAGTTTTTGAAAAAATTTAATTTGAATTTGAAAAAGCTGAATTTCCTACATAAAAAGTTTGTTTTGAAATAGAAAAGAATTAGTATGAATTTGAAAATGTTTTATATGTTTTGAAAAAAGTTGCCATTGAACTTTAAATGGTTTAATTTGGAATTGAAATCCTATATACGTGCCATATCATTGTTTCTAAATTGGTCTTAAATAGAAAAGTCTATGAAAAATTTTAAACACTTGTGATTTTTTTGAAATTTGGGAGAAATGTGGAACTTCGCAGGTGTTAAAAAACTGATTTTTATAAATCAACATATTTTTTTGACTCTTTGAGATTCTTGGTGGAATATTCTTTCATCCCTTAACATTTCAATCAAATCAAAATAGTTAAAATTTTCCGTTCCATTGTTTATTATGAAGCTGGCTTTATTTTCCTAATGACGAAAACTAAATTTGTGATCAGTATGTTTCCCCGAGTATTTTAGTGACCAGATTTTTTAGTGTTAATTTTCAAATATTTGCCCTTATTTCACAGGGTTGTCAGTTTTCGGAGGAAATTTCTGTTTTCCTTGTAAGGTTTCAGTAAAGTTTCTTGGAAAATTTAAATTGGAAGTATTTAATTGGAACTACAAAAATAATTAAATTCATGGTGAACAATTAGTTCGAACACAAATTTTTAATCATAAATTTAATATGATTATACTTTTACATCGAAGTCAGGTTTCCAAGAGGAAAATCACAATGCCTTAGCGAATTATGTTTTTCGCTACACATTTGTCAACCCCTTCGTAACATCGAATTTTATTGTATTAATGCAAACATGCGCATACAAGTTCAAAGTATTTTCAGTATTTCTGTAGTTTGGTTATTGCAGTACGATGAGAAGACCGACTTTTTTAATTTAAAGAATTCAAAAATTTAACAAATCAGTCTCGTTTTCATTTCGTTTATTTAGCCTATGTCCAATAGTTTCACCGAGTAGTCTAGTTTTGTTTTTAGTTAATCAAATTTAATAATTGCGAAATATTATCAGCAATTGATTGTCAAAATTATTCAAAGGTATGAAAAAGACTAAATTTTAAAATCGCTACAGCATCTGTCGTAAATTTATAGATCAAAGATTCATAGGTTCACGGTATTTTAATGACAGGAAAAGGATTGAACGCCAACGCACTGCTTCTTTACCGAGTAACATCAAAAGAGTAAGGGTTTCGGTGCAATTCAAAGAGATCAACAAGAACATATCTATAAAGACTTAAAAATTTCGCAATCTCCTGCAGTGTATATTTTGAAAAGTGTTTATCGATGTGTGTTAATTGATTAGCCGGGTGATGAATTCATATTTTCTCAAGATAAATAATTTAGGTTTGGGAAGCTAAGAGTCCGGCTAATAAATTCGACAGTCGCACAGAGATAATCCTACCGTTTTCTACAAAAGGGTGGATGGACTCCCTGTTCACCTAATCCTACCTAATGCTTTGATCAGTCAAATATTTTCTAATGTTCCACAATTTCATAAAGTACAACTGAAGATGTTGGATGACATCCCAATAGCATCCCATCCCTTGAATAGAAGGGGGCTAATTGTGTCCAGTATTATGCACAATTCGCAACAACATTAACATAGTAAGCGGTTTTCCTTAAAATTTTTCAAACGTCAATTTATCATTCGTGAATTGATTTGTGAATTGCAAGTTGTATTTTTAAGCAATTATTTTTATTTCTATTCAAAATTATTTTCAGTTACTTTGGATTCATAAAATTTCCAGAAATATTCTTAGTATTTGGAATATAATACTATAACGAATTCTCCTATACACAAACTTATCACTCAGTGGCCGAGTAGTAAAGTTATAAATTCTACACCAATAACTGTTGCCTACTACAATTTTATTAAGCGATTATTATTCGTAACATCATCGATGTTATCGGATCAAGCAATAATCCAATACTGAAGAAGGAATTGGATTTTAGAATGACATTCCAAGTGGAGGGAAATATGGAGATAACGAAAGCAATTGCAAACGGTGGCGATAACCATCATCGAAAGTACAATAATTAAGAACGGAGTTAATTATCAAGATGAGGAATATTCGCGCATACAACTACATGAAAATGATTAACAATTGCAAAACTCATATCTCGCTAGATGCAATAAAAACTAATAATGTCTTTCGAACAGCAATGAAAGAGCGTAAAGTATGAAAGAGCGAGGAATATGGAATGCAGACACGCAGTTGTAATTTAACCAGTGAACAGTGCAAGTCAAAAAGTCAGTAAAAGTGCAAAACATAGTGAGCAGTAATAGTGAAGTCCTGTAGAAATTAAAGGTTTTGGAAAATAAAGTTTGTAACTGAAATCGCTGATTGTTTTATTTGCAAAATCGAGTACGAATCTATCCGAAAGCCCGACATTTCATTACAATATTAATATTAATTTGTTTTAATTAAACCTTTTTAACGCTTAAAAAGTGCGCTAAATTTTTCTCTATTTCCTATGACTTCTAATCAGATAAAATTGGGTAAAAATTAAGTGGAAACATAATACTGAAAGCCAGAAATTGAACATTATTTTTCGACCTTTGTTGGCGATTATGCTAAAACTATAATTATTATTTATTATTATTTTATTATTTATTCAAAAAATATAACGAATTTTGTGCCGAAAAAACGACAGAAGCAAATTCGTGTAATACATAAAAAAACAACATAATCCTAATATTTACAAAATTATATGATTTTTATCTCATCTTTTATCACATTTTATATGACATCGGTATAAAATGTGATAAAAGCTTACAATAAAATGACTAAGATACTACTACTATTACTACTACTATTACTACCATTACCACTACAACTACTTTTACTACTAAATTTCAACTTCATAACATGTGACTAAATACATCAAGTTTTATG
Source organism: Nephrotoma flavescens (assembly GCA_932526605.1). Taxonomy (NCBI): domain Eukaryota; kingdom Metazoa; phylum Arthropoda; class Insecta; order Diptera; family Tipulidae; genus Nephrotoma; species Nephrotoma flavescens. Next base: position 325,847,372 of record OW052221.1, on the reverse strand, counting down.
TAATAACCCTGAATAAAAAGGAGATATCAACAGTTTCAAATAGCCATTGTTTAACTTTAGGTAAAAAGGACTTCAAATGAATGTCCTTCCCAATGCAAATTGGTAACGCATTAAAAAAGGTAGGTGCAGTGACCTGAATAGAGCGTCGGAAGTGGTCATTGAAGAATCTTGGGATGTTACAAAGAAATTGATGGTTACCGCGAAAATTGTAACGAAAATCGCTTCTCATTATTTGTTGACCACTTCGATTAAAAAAAACTCTCAATACCTTATAAACATACAAATGTTTCAACGGCAAAATATTCGTCGTAAAGAATAAATTCCATGATGGTTCAGTTCTTGGTTTCTTTAGATATATTCTCAAAATCATTTTCTGTAGAACATATAAAGGATACAAAGTAGCAGCATAACAACCACCCCACCACGACAATCCATATTCCAATTTAGCCATAACTAGTGCATGGTAAGCTATTTTTAGAACCGACGGAGGGCAATAGTCACGAAGAAGGTAGAAAATTCTAGCAGTTGATGACAGATACTGGTTGACAGAATTAACATGCGTTTTCCAATTAAGGCAAGTGTCCAAGTGAACACCAAGATATTTAAACGAGTCAACTTGTTCGATATCAAAACACTCAGAGTGGCAACCACTAGACGCACATTCATACCTGCTGTGATTAGTCACCCGCGGCAAAATAGACATATTAAAGCTACCAGACAATTTAAACAACATGAATTTAGTTTTCCGGCTTAAGATCAGGCGATGCTTGTCGAACCATGAGAGTAACACTTTTAGATCAGAATTGATCATCGAAATAACGTTGCTGGGAGAATTCCCACAGTAAGCCAGAGCTATGTCATCAGCAAATCCGGTTGAATAACCATGAAGATTCAATTTAAATACGGAGTTTGTATAAATGAGAAACAGCAGAGGGCCTAATACTGAACCCTGGGGAACACCAACGTCAATAAATTTCGGATCGCTTAAATTATCATTAATCTTAACTCTCATCGATCTACCATCTAAATACGATGCAAACCACGTATTTGCCACTCCCCTAAACCCTATATCATACATAATAGATAGCAGAAGCTTGTGATCAACCATATCAAAGGCTTTAGCTGTATCAATAAATAAAGCACCGCAACTATTACCTTTATTTAAACCAACGTTGATTGTATTTAGAAAATCTAACAAGGCTGATTCGGTACTCATACCATGACGAAAACCATGTTGATGGATACTCAGCACACCCGTTTTATCTAAAAAACTGGAAACCTTATTTTTAACTACCTTTTCAAGAACCTTCAGGATTACTGGCTGCAAGGCAATAGGTCTATAATTACCTTTATCAAGGCGATTACCCTTCTTGAAAAGGGGAATTATAGTTGCTGTTTTCAGTCGATCGGGTACAACTCCCATCTCAAAGGAAAGGTTGAAAATGTGTGCAAGAACGGGACTAATATGCCCAGCAATGGCTTTTAATATATAATTACTCAGGCCAACGTTATCGATTGAGTATTTAGGTTCTAAAGCACAAATAATTGAAAAAACTTCATTACTAGATACTGGGGTCATAAAAAATGTTGTCGGACCGAAATCAAAAGGCAAATCGAAACTAGATGACGTGTTGATAGAGTTAAATTTAGCACCTAAATCTTTAGCAACACTAGAAAAATAACAATTAAACTCATTAGCAATTTCTAGATCACTCGTAAGAAGTTCTCCGTTCTGTGCTAAAATAGATTTGACTAGTGAAGTTTTATGTTTGCGAGTCAGAATCTCGTTCACTAAAATCCAGTTTTTTTTTATATCACCGCGGTTAGCAGAAAAACGCTTAGAATAATAGGTTTCCTTTTCTATTTTGATATCTGCGTTAATTATGGTGCACATTCTGTTATAGCTATCACGAAGTACTGCATTATCAGGACGCCTATTTAACTTAGACCGCAGTTTATTCCTTTTATTAACACGTCGCGCAAGGTCAAAGGAGATCCAAGGCTGCAGGCGTTTAATTTTAGACGAGCAATATGTATAGCAGCTTTCCAAGATAGTTAAAATATTATCCAAAAATACCTCAAGAGCTAGCGATGGATTGTCGATGTTAAAAATGAACCCCCAGTCCATATGATCCAACCTTTCATATAACAACAACAGATTGAGTTTCTTTCTACTTCTCGTGGAATTTTGGTTCAAATTAGACCTTGGTAACAGTATCTGAGAAGCCTTAAACCGTATCTCAATCAAGTGGTGGTCAGAAATTTTTAAGTCCACAGCCGATGTTCATATACCTGAAAGATCATTAGACCTAAGTCTAGCAAAAAAGTGGTCAATACACGTTGAAGAAGTAGCAGTAACCCGCGTGGGAGTACCAATCAATGACTCAAGCCCAAAACATGACATAAGGTTTAGATAATCAATACTGTTGCTTGGAAACCCGAGAATATCAATGTTAATGTCTCCAAAAACAAAAAGGTTTTTTGACCTAATACTGCCCAAAACCTCGGCCACTTCCCGAACATAGACACTCACAGCTGTAGATTGAAGTCGATAGATGCATAAAAAGACATATAAATCATTTGAAAATCTCCACTCAACCTTTATGACATCGGCTGATGGTAAGTTATGGGCACTAACTGAGCAATCTAAATTAGAATCAAAAAACACGGCAACACCACCTGCTCTATACGAATCATTGCACGCACCGAACAACGTATAACCATTTAAATTATATGAAGACATTTCATCAGTATGAATCCAAATTTCACTCAAAAATATAAACGAGGGCCTTGTGTTATATGCATTAATATTGGCAACCAGTACGTCAAAATTCCTTCGAAGACTACGAACATTTTGATGTACAATTAAAAAATCCGCAAAATCACAATTATCCATAAAAACTAAACAGATTATTGAACCGTGAGAAATGTACTGAAAAATAAATTACAAATACAATCAATACGTCTAAATAAGCAGATAATTGTAACAAATAAAAAACTGATAGCCAATTAATTTTCCAAGTTAACGTTATATTCATCTGTTGATATATCGAATTCAAAGTTATTACATCACACGAAGGTAATGAAGATATTCCAAAATGAATACACGGAAGTATCATACAAAAAGAACAGTCTGAATTAACGAATAGAATATTAGATGCGCCTAAAAGTCCTAAAAGTGTTAACAAAAAGAGACTTAAAATTATTGAGTTATGAACTAGAAATGTAATAATTATGAAAATAAGAAATAGTTTATGAAATAAAAATAATAGCATTAATAATAATAGTAGTAAGAACAATAAAAAATATTTAAAATTAGGTCGATATAAAATAAAATAGCTAGGATTCAAACTAATATTGTAGAACTTAAGGTGAATAAAATAACATTTGTAGGGTTTTAAAGTAATTTTACAATGAAAATGGATATTAAATGTAAGATTAACATAAAATTCAAAATGAAAACTGATATAATAAAATGTGACAGTGACCAAAAATAAAAACGAAGACATTAATACTCGTAAAAACAAAAGTGTCACTAAATTAAGTTGAAAAACTATATAACTGTTAATAATAAGTTGTGATAAATTGTGAAAAGTAAAATGAAATGTAACTGTGGTGAATAAAAACAAAAGTTTGGTGAATAAAAAGAAGAAAATGTAGTTGAACTTGAAAAATTGTGGGCTTAAGCTAGTAATATAATTATGCGAGACTAGAGAATGTAAGTTAACAGGTCTTAATAAATAATATAGAGTTATACTTATTTGTGCTTCACAATTAATTTGAGGAATCCTGTGCCTGCTCAGGATCAATAAGCAAAGTATATTATCATGATCAATAAGCAAAGTAATTTTGCTTTTCCTAGAATTGAATAGGTAGGGAAAAAAGTTCGTGGCATTTTTCCCTGTATATGGCTTTACATTCGCATATCTCAGTAACCATTGATCGTATCGGGCAATTCGTATGTGTGCTTGAAAGGTGATATTTTGACAGACACTTTGACATACAAAACATTAAGTTCGGTGAATAAAAAGTTACAATATTTTACAATTTTATTACGCCAAAGGTAAAAACCACTAGAATTAACAGCTAAAAATTTAATGAACCGTATTTCTATCTGCGAAACGCTGCTGAACCGGAACGAAACCGAACCATTTTTAAAGCGAATGTGGATAAGATAAGACAAGGTTGTGCGAAAAAGATCATGGACGAAACGACGTAAAGCTTACCAAACGGTATCAAAAGCAGGATTGACGCCAAGAAAAGTAATGCTGTGTGGTTGGTGGGATTGGAAAGGAATAGTGCATTATGAGGTATTGCCACCAAACGATTGATTCGTTTCTTTACTGTCAGCAACTAACGCGTTTAAGACAAGCTATTCAGTTAAAACGTTCAGAATTATCATGATCACGCTAGACCACACATATTATTGATGACCCGGCAGAAGCTGAGAGAGCTTGGCTGGGAATTTTCGATACACCCACCATATAGTTCCAAGAACCATCTTAATGGTTTTACATTAAATTCAAAAAAGGGCTGCGAAAATGAGTTGTCTCGATGTTTCGCCTCTAAACCACAGAAGTTCTACAGTGATGGGATCATGGCACTATAAATGGCAAGAGGTTATCACCAGATAAATGGCAAAAGGTCATCGATCAAAACGACACATATTTGGTTAAGAAATCAGAAAATTCTTTGTTTTAATGTCACTCAAAAAAGGGCAAGAACTTTTACCCCTAAAATATTATTGTTCTTAACTAGTACGATGCTAACAAAAAAAAAACATTTCGTGATTTCAGTTTGCAGAAATTGTGTTAGTGCTATACATACTCGTATTGCACCTATCAAGAAGCGAAATCCCGCACCAGCGCCGCCAATGTAGCCTCGCACAATTTTACATATTAATAAGACAAGTTGAAAACCCTTGAAGCTACACTAATCCTCATACGAGCATACACAATAACAATATAAAAGCTTATTTTTTAATCATCATCGGTTACGTACATCTTTTACGAGCGCCGTAAGTTTGGTGTTATACCAATAACAATAATACAAACATTACACACAAGAACCTACCTACAGAAAACAAGAAAATTTTAAAACGTGACATGTATTTTTAAATTCCACGTTCCTTACTTTACGTTTTATTCTTTTGAGCTGCCGTAATGTTTTTCACTTCTAAACTCGTCACTAATATATGTATACCATATACGATACGTCGTACATACGGCATAATACACAAAAGCAACTTTCATTTTATTTTTTATTTTATAATCCTCATTTTTCGGTGTTATGTGTTACTTTATTGTGTCTTCTGCTCAACATTTATACGAATATCGTAACGTACATAAAACCGAATCGGAGAAGGTATGAGGAGTAAATAATTTCCATGAAAATTCTATAAAAATGGAAATGCACGGTTGAATTGGATTGTTATGGTAAGAACTTTCTCGTTTTTTTTGTAATACAAAAAATTGTCTGTATTGTATGTAAACAAATACAAAAATTTGAAATTGATCAAAATTAGTGCGAGAACATAAGAGGAAAATATTGTTTGGTACTGTGAGGGTACGTTACGTATAGTATACCCAACCTCTCTCGTACATGTCGTAAATATTTTTTAACTTTTACTTTAATTTCACAAAATAAAAATTTTGTTTACGAAAAAATAAAAAACCTATAAAATTCAAGGATGTCGTACCAGCAAACAAACATATTCCATGACTATACATATATATACAATATATATACATACGTATACCACATACAAAATCTAATTATTCTACCTGTAAGTACTCGTATAATGAAAATCAAATGTTGAACAAAAAATACGTGCTATATAACATACATTGTTTCTGACATATAAAATTTTTTAATTAAAAAAAATTTCCAGTTTTTAAAAATATTTTATACTCAGTACGAGAAATGAAACCGCACATTTTTCGATTTTAACATTAGGATTTCCCATTTTCACCTTTAATGTGAAAGACATGATACACTCGAAGCACAACAGTTTTGATCCGCTTTAATATATGCGTACGAGTTTTCGTCGGAAATTTTAATTAATATTGCTGTTCAATTTTACCAGAATAATTAAAATGTTGTTTTGAACAGTACGTTTGTTTTTTGACAAATCGTCACCCAAAACAAGATTTTTTGCTAAAAAAAATGTTTTTCACGTTAGATACCATAGGTTTTTACATTTTCCGTACCAATTCTTGTAATAAATTTTCTTCGAATTATTTTGTTCACAAGACTAACGAATTCTCGTTAATAATTAAAAAATGTAAAATTCTATAATTATTATTCATAATATTCTCAAGGTCGATATAATTTTCGTTCGATACAAAAACATTTTCGGGGATGCCTGTGTGGTGAACCACTAAAATCATTAAAACTGCCAAAAACAATTAATTATCTGAAGCATAAAATATTTTTAAATTACAAAACAAAAGAATATCGAATTTTCTCGTTTCTTGGAAAAGAATTCGGTTTCACACAGAAAAGGAAATACCTACACAGTTATTGTGTTCCTCAAAATCATGTTCATTTTTCATCCTTGAAAAATCAGCAGAAAAACAAAATACGAAAACAGTTTGAGAAATGGTTGGGGAAGTTAATTTTGATTTAATTGATGATGAATTAATATAAACAAGTAAAAAGTAAATGTCAAGGTAATTGATTTGGAGTACCAGCTTATTCGTCTTACCTAAAAGTGCAAACACAACTAAAAAGCATCAAACACTAATAGAAAATAAATTCTTACAAGTGAAAAAATAATTGACACTCGCTTTTAATAGTTTTTGGGGAGATTTTATGATAACTAAAAAAAAATATTATTTATTTATCCTTTTACATAATTTTAAATAACAGAAATGTGTTTTAATTGTAAACACTAAAAGCGTTACTCAACTATTTTACAAAAGAAAACTCTCGAACAAAATTTATTTCTTAGTAGGTTTGAAAATATGGTTCAAAATATTACATCCACCCCTCAAACTACACTCCTAGATTATATTCAGAATATCACCAAGATTTACTGACTGAACTTGTCAATTTAAATTTCTATGAAAGAATATTTTATATCAATAACACCGGAGCTACTTCAAAGATTTATATGAGATGAATGTGCGTGAATATCTCTTTTTAGTTTTCCGTGTTAACCAACAAAATATTTCACGGATTAAATTTTAAAAACACACAAAATCGATTAATTTTAATTATTTTAAATCCAAATTAGAAAGTAATTTACAAAATCTATACTGAATTTCTTTTAATTTTTTACTTTCTTTGTTCTATTAATTTTCAATTTATTGTATCGTAAAACTTTATAAAATTAGTTTTTTTTTGGCATGTTCTGGGTTTGTATATACGGCATTAGAATTTAAGATTTACAACAACGAAAATCGTACCGTACAAACAAAAATCGGTGAAGGAAACTTGGGAAAAAGATTTACTGTCATGAAAAAAAGGAAATTTAATTTTCCTTTTATTATTAATAATTAAAATTAATTGAATAACACAAAAATATTAAAATTTAATTTTTATAAATACATACACAATAAAAAGATAAGAAGGGGTAGCAAATTCTGGTTTTTTCAATAAAATTGGGCATTCAATTTGAAATTAATACTGAAAAATATTCGATGTCGTAACGACACAAATAAATTATCTGGCCGTCGAATCGAAAGATCATCCATGTCAACAGCAAAACTTTGCTACTTAACTTGCTTACTTGAGTAATAAATCCATCCCCTATTTTAACAATTTTTTTTATGGACTCGGGGATACGAAATATTTGTCGCGGTATTAAATTCACTTTTTACGATATTATAATATTGTTCATGTCGTTATTATTATTTTTTATTATCATTATTAAATGTATACAGTAGACGAAATAAATGTTATCCACCCCATAACAACCCATTGTAGATTTCCAATTACTTCTTTACAAAATAAACAAAGATATAATAAAGACTAAAGTGCTACCCACAGATATTCACTTGCTTTGAGGTTGCAGCACGATAGTAGTAATATCGATTGGTTGATTATTTTATTGATATATCCCTCAGAGACAGGCTATTACAAAAATATATACAAACAGAACTTACACAAAATGAAAAAGGGGGAAACTTTTTTAATTTCTATTTCAATTTGATTATGCTGAACGAGGAGAGGAACCTCAAACGAAATAATATAAAATATATACAAAAAAGAAAATGTGGTAGAGACTTTATAGAGGCAACCGCTTTTTGTGATGATCCAACCAAAAATTCGTAATCATATAATGAGTTTATTTTCGATCTTTAAACAGAGTAGAAATTCGAAATCCCATTTCCATTTCCAACTTTGTACGTTTTCTATATCATAAATTTATTTCAGATGAGTTGTTTTCCATGTTCAAAATCCTATTATTACATTTCCCTAACATCCTATTTATTCATATAATATAATATACTGCCGTATACACGGGATTTAAGGCTGGTGGGATAAAATGGAGGGAAACCAAAAAAAAAAAATTTTACATCTCATGTCATAATTTTCAACTATAAAATAGCGAAAATAATAAACTGCGTGAATATTGTCGTAAATATATGCACATACAGAACATACATATCCTTATGTAGCAGACACCATATACTACGTACATGTACATATACCACCAACAAAGCTGCCTTACATAAATTTTATGGTAGTCAAATAAATGTCAAATGCGGTTTTCGTTTCTTTCCGACATACTTTTTTTTGTATTTTTAAAACATTAACATTTTTGAAAAGAAAGTAACAATGTGTAAAGTAACACAGCGTATATTCTTAAAGAAATTAAATATTTTGGAACCGGTTCGTTGAATATACAAGAATTTTGTTCTAAAGATTATATACGATTTGGATGATGGAGGAGAAATTTTCATTAAGCTTAAATTTAGATGGAGCTTTAAAGCAAAATTGTGACACATGCTCTGAAGTATCCTTTAATATAAATTCCCTGGCCCGCGTCAGTTTATTCATAGGCTAATTTGCTTTAAAGTTTTAATCTCCAAAGTGTAGGATACTGTTAAAGTTAGCCAAAAATGTTCATTCAAAAAATGGTGACGCGAAATGACCTATAACAATACTAGCTCCTCAAACTCGAAAGATATCCGCGAACCACACGTTACTAGTGGATGGACGAACAAACCAGCAATAACTCCTTCTACATTTTATCGGATCTAAATGGATTTCGAGACGGTTGTGGTCTTGACAAAAAAGACTCTTCAATTCTGAAGGAGTACGCTGACATTTTACGGTAAAAGTTATGATGTTACCTGCTACAAAGGAATATCAACTACATCATCAATTTTGAAATTGTTTGAATTAGTATTATGCAACAACTATAAATCCACAATTGCATGTCATATATCAATAAACCAGCATGTGATTATGTCTGGCCCATCCGCATAAACTAATCTGGTTGAATTCGCCAGAAAAATAAATAATGAGAACATCAAAAACATCATCAAGTTGATGTATCGTATATGGATTTCAGTAAATCATTTGACCTAATCTGTCATCAAAAAGCACTCCGATTACATAAATCGGTTCAAATCTTATCTATCAAACAGACGACCATTTGTAATAATGGGCAATGAGAAATCAAACGTTATTAACGTTACGCCTAGGGTTCCTCAAAGATCATACATCGGACCTCGGGTATTTATTATTTTCATAGATCGGAAAACCGAGATAATCAAAATCTCAAACATGCTCATATTTGCTGAGGGAGCGGCGTGATCGAAACTCGCTTTACTTAAATATTAAGAAATGCAAAATCATGTCTTTCCATCATAAAACAAATCCCTTAATTACTTCATACAAAGCCAACAACGGAGTATTGCAAAGAGACAATGAGATTAAAGGTGTTACAGGTTACCCTAAGTGTTACATTTGTCGAAAATGTCAGTTTCCACAGGCATATTGAAAATTGTATTACAAAAGCGAATGCCATGTTTGGATTTGTTAAAGGATATTCAAACCTTACTTTTATCCGGGAGACCACCACACAACTTTTTGATGTGCTGTAATAATTCGTATTACTGTTTTCATCTAAAGGTTTTCATATTTGCAATTTGCAATTTTGTCGGCTAATAGATCTGTGCTGGTATCTTAATAAATACTTTGTTTGTCTAAATAATTTCGGTTTACTTCTAAAATGGATTAGAAGTAACTATGCATTGCAAAAAAGGAGACCTTTGAACACGAATTAATTTAGTGACCAAAGATTGTAATCCGCTTATAAATCGCGACCTTTGATGGGAGAATGTTCAACTATATTTTAAATTTTAAAATTACATAAAAGATGAACCATGTACTGAAATTATGACAGAATCAAAGCTTTAAGATTGAATCAGAATTTATATTTGCCATCCATTGTCTAAATCTACTAAAACTTTGAATCATCATAAAAATTATTCAACATAAAAAATTTACTATTCGTACTCGTACATCCAATTTACTTTATTAAAAACCAAACAAAACACAATGTATCGATTGGTACACAGAGGTACTATTTTATCAAACTTCAAAATCACAAAAAAACTATCGACATGAAATACTAAAAACAAAAAGAAGCAAGCACTAAAATAAAAAATTGGATTCAATGAGTCGCGACACTCCCTCACACCCCAAGAAAATAAAAAAATCGAATATTTTCCCACTTTATTCCTGTTGTATGAACGAACTACGAACATACAGTAAATATATTTTCCTTTTCATCATCCACACTCTTTATTAGGAAAATTGGTAAAATTCAATTTTTAATAATTTCCCAGCAAACAAGAAAAGCTCAAAAATTATTTTAGTACTGCTACATGTCGTCTCTACGTACTCGTATATGTGTAGTAGCATAATTTAGTTCGAAAATATTGCAAATTCATCAGAACATAACAAGAAAATATATAAACGGTAAAAATCTCAGACGGTGAATTTCAATAGATTTCATTATAATTCACATAATATGTGTTGTATACGAGAACCTCTTGTGCACACTCACATATAGCAGGCGCATGAGGAGATGAAAACAATAAAACTTAAAAGATGTGGATATGATGATGATAGTGGAAAAATTCGTGTTTGCCAAAAAGCTCGAAAAAGTTGCTAAATAATATTCGATATAATGCGACGATGAAAAGTCAAAATAATTTTTCTTGAAGAATACGAGTGCTTTCCTTTAATTTTATTGATTTTTTGTGTACTCGTGTAGTTGGTTTCGTTTCGTTGTTGAAAATCATCTTCATCTTAATTTAATGATAATGTATAAGTTGCTTTGTTTCTGTTATACATGCTCATTTAAGGTTTCCAATGAGTGGTGTGTTGTTGTTTGTTGCTCACTTCAATCTCAAAATTTTATTGAATTGGAGCAGAAATGATTTTAAGTGGATATTATAATAATCGGGTGATGAGAGCAGAGGTTAAGAAATTATCCATTTAGTTATATGCAATTATTAGTGGTGAGATTCAGAATAATGGCATCTCGTGTCATTTTGCTTAGATAATTTTGTACAGCCCAAATTTAAATTTTATTTTTAAGTTATCTTGCTAACATTCGAACATGGGCGAGTACAAAATTTGATTAATTTGATTTGGTTAAATTGATTTGATGATTTGAACAATTTAAAATAGGAACGAGAATTAAAATTGTCTTGTCTTTGCGAAATTGTGGTGATTCACGATGAATTTTCATATCCGCTCTTTTAAAAAACACGAATAATCGATTTTCACTCTACATAAATATTGAGTTACCTCAGCTCATTCTAATTGTAGTGAACCAAGAACTCCATAAGGAACCCTATATTAACCGCAAATTTCCAGTACCCGTCACGCCAGCCGGAACCAGATCAGCCGGAACCAAACAACTATGACACAAGTAACACGATGCATTATGCCTCATTGCATTTGCACTTTTAATTGCCTCATTTCATGCATTTTCAGCCGGAACCTTATAATTCCAGCCGAAAACTGATAAATCCAGCCATAACCATATTACAGACAAACCAACTATGGCACAATTAGCACGATGCATTGTGCATCGTTGTGCACTATATAATTTTTAGCCGGAACCTTATAAATCCAGAAATATATGATTTTTCATTGTAAAAACTTTGCAAATTCAGCCGGAAGCCCGGAACAATGTATTGTGCATCATTGTACATACTATACTATAGACAACATACTATAGACAAACCAACTATAGCACTACTCCTTATAGCACTGGAACCTTATAAATCCAAAAAATATACGATTTCGGGAGAAATCCTTAAAAATGCAGCACGAACAATAGCCTCTACAGCCAAACTAACTATGGAATAAGTAGATATACACTATACAGATTTTAGTCCGGAACCTTATAAATCCAGCATTACGTGATTTTTCGAGGAAACTTAATTATTCCAGCCGGAAACGATGGTATGGTTATATACAGCCAAATTAACTATATCACAAGTAGCACCATGGATTGTGTATCATTGTGCACTATATGCTTTTTCAGCCGAAACCTTATAATTCCACCCGGAATCTGATAAAGCCAGCCGGAACCATATTATAGATAAACAAACTATGGCACAATTAGCACGATGCATTGTGCGTTATTAATCACTATATAATTTGTCAGCCTGAACCTTATAAATCCAGAAATATACAATTTTTCGGAGAGGGGGGGGGGGGGAGGATTAACCTTACAAATTTACAGTGTACAGCAAGCTTTGTAATACTGTATAATTTTTCAGCCAGAACTTTACAATTTCGATCAGCACGTGATAAAACAAGCCAGAACCATATAACAGCCAAACCAACTATGGCACAAGTAACACGATGCATTGTGCATCAATGAACATTATATATTTTTTCAGCCGAATCCTTATAAATCCAGCAATATACGATTATTTTTCGGGGAAAAACCTTACATTTCAGCTAGACAGCCAAACTAACTATGGCACAAATACCACGATGCACTGTCCATCATCGTGCACTATGTGTTTTTTAAGCTGGACCTTTATAATTTCGGCCAGAACCTGATAAAGCCAGCCAGAATCTACTACAGCCAAACTAACGATGGTATAAGAAGCACGATGTATTGTGCATCATTGAGCACTAATTGTTTTTAAGCTAGCTGGAACCATATCATCTTCAGCCAAACTAACTATGGCACAAGTACGACAATGGGTTGTGCACTATATGTTTTTGCAGCCGAACTATAATGCCATCCAGAACCATAAAAATCCAGTCGAAACAAACTGTTTACAAAAAACGTTTTGGCACTTACACGATGGTCGCAGTGTAACTTGGTTGATATAGTGCAACATATGAGGTTTTCGGAACGATTAAAACGTTATGCAGTAGAATGCCAACCCAACTAGAACTAGCAAGGCCAGCCATGGTTGTGGCTGGCAAGAATGATCCCGGTGTGAACCATTCGGAGCAATAAACAATATGCATGGTTGATGGTTATTGTGAACAAATTTTAGCTATTTCAATTGGAACTATTTGGGCACATTATAATTCCTGATCTGCTATAATCCGTGCTAATTAAATAAATAGTTTAAGTTTTGCAAATCGTCGTAAGTTTTCCATATGCCACTGTTTCTATGTGCATGTGCAGTGAAATGCTTATTTGAACTGTTGTGCTCAATTACACCGCGCAAATTGAACAATTTATTACCTAAATTCAGCGAATTCGTTATGAGGCTTATAGTCAGCATTTGCTGTTCACGCTCTGGTTGGAATTATAAGATGCGGCTATAAAAGCATATAGCACACAATGATTCACTATCCATTGTGCTACTTATGCCATATTTAGTTTGGCTGTAGAGGGTAGGGGTTCGGCTGAATTTGTAACGTTTTTCTGAAAATTCAAATAGTGCGCAATAATGCAGAATGCATCGTGGTACTTGTGCCACAGTTGGTTTGTCTATAGTATGGTTATGACTGGCCTTTTCACTTTCTGGCCGAAAAATCGTAAGTTACTGAACTTATAAGGTTCCGGCTGAAAAATTATATAGTGATCAATGACGCACAATGCATCATGCTACTTGTGCCATAGTTAGTTTGGCTATAGTGTGGTTTTGGTTGGCTTTATCAGCTTCTGGCCGGAATTGTAAGGTTCCGTCTGAAAAATCACATAATGCACAATGATATACAATGCATCGTGCTACAGTTAGTTTGGCTACAGTTACTTGTGCTACAATTAGATTGGCTGTATATAACATATTACCATCGTATCCGGCTGAAATTATAAGGTTCTTCCGAAAAATCATACAATGCTGGAACTATAAGGTTCCGGCTGAGAAACATACAGTGCAATGCATCGTGCTATATGTCATAGTTGTTTGATTCTGGCTGGCAGGACGAGCCGAAAAATAGTAGTGCAGATAGTGTCTTTGCTATCCCAGCCGAAAAAATTATTTAAAGCTAATAGAGACATTACTTATTTATTTATTTAAAGAATCCGTTCTGTGATTTACATGTATGATTTCAAATTTATGTAAACAAAAATAATATTAAAAAATTAAATTCAACAAAAAACTTTAAAACAAATAAAAAATATCAATCCAATTTTGATTTAACATTTAAAAATTTTAAAAATATTTCTTCTGGATAAATTCTAGTTGTCCTTTGGTAAATGTTGAATGATTTAGACAACCTATTAGCGAGGTTATTTTCTCCATAGGTCTCCAGTTTCTCCACCATTCCACAGTGTTCTAGTGTTAAAAACTCACATTTCGAAATTTTCTGCAAGGTACATGAATTGATATGACGTTACCTATAAAAAAGCGCCTATAAGAGAAGTCATCTATTTTTAAGCGTGCATATTTTGTAATCCGTGCATCTTGTTAAGTACAGAGGTAAACGTAGCCACATTTTCATTGAAACTAAACTGTGGTCGTAATCCCAGTCATTTTTATTTAACAAGAAAATCAGAAATTTCTTTTGAATGCTTTCAATTCTTTTAATGTGCATAGCATATCATGGATTCCAGACCGATATAGCGTATTCCGGTTGAGATCGAACGTAAGGGAAATAAAGTGTAACTAATGTCTCATTTGGTGATTGGAAGTTTTGCTTTTGCTTTTGCACAACTTTTGCTTTTGTTGTTATGTATGCAATATCTGCAACCTCGCTCAACTTTATACGACGTTCATTCACAATGATTTCATAAACTTTTTCGGCCATTTCTAGTGTGGTTACCTATTTTTGGCCTTCCTGAACGTTCAGAATTGACATTAATTTTTTCCCATGTTTAAAAAATATCGAAAGTGAGTTTACAAAAACGACTATAACAAACTATTCAATAAATTGTCATAAAAGTTTGAATTTTATAATATTACATTAATTTGAAAGCTTGTAAAATTACTCTCCAAACTTAGTTAAACAAATACATAACCTTAAATTATATTGCTCTGAAATTTAGTTTAAAATTAGAAATTTAAAATTTTTTCAACAAATTTTTTTTTGTAAAAGCGTTTTAATTCTAAATGAAAATTATACTCTATATTTATCAAATCAAAATATATTATCCTTTGTGATACTTCTATTTATACAAACAATTCAAAAATTATTTAGTAATATCTATTTATTTTGGCTTCCCTTACTACTTAAGTAATTTTATGTTGTTGCTAATTTAAATATCAAGGCATGACAAAAATATATCACTCGCCCATCTTAAGGTTTTCAGTGCTGCTAATCAAAATATCAAACAAAAGATCATACGACATAAGTTCTTTTTCAACATAAAACAAATTGTACACCATAATAAAACATTTATTATGTCTTCTCTGTTAGAAATAATATTTGCAGTAGCGAAGTTCAAATAACTAGTACGACAAAGTCATCTTCTACCGTGTCAACGGATTCCAATGAAAAATATTACAGCAAAAATAATGACGTTAGCAAAATATCTCTTAAAATCATAATTTACAATTTAACACCCAAAACATTGTCAACGGACGAGCGAACGGGCGATACTTAATTTGATTACGACAGGCTAAAAAAAATAAAGGATAAGCTTTCCATTTCCATTCATCATAATTTTCCAGTTTGTTTTGCTTTGTTATGTTTAAAAACAAAAAAATCAACATCCCTTTTTTTTCTCACAGCAAAATACATGGACTGAGCAAAAAAAATTGTTTCCTTTACATAATTTAGTTAGACACTACATTATTTCATAAAACTAACGGGCCACCATTACTATATCACCGTATGTATTTATTTACCCAGTAAATATTCTTTTTTTTACTACATAGTTTACCTCTCTCATTTATTAAATAATCTGAAAATATATTTTGCTCGTCTCGCTGTATCCTATTTTGAAAGGTAAATATTTCACCCCTCCCTTGTAACACAAGGCTATACGTGTAAGAGTAGGAGCTTCGGCTAATGTAAACTTCCGATATTTTCATTAAATTTGTTGCTAGTTTTTATCCCATGTATATTATGTTTGTATTATTTATTTATACAGAAAAAAGTTTAATTTGATTGAAACACCTTTTTGCCGTGTGCTGTTCATAAAAATTTGCTAGTTGACTGCTTCAAAGGAAAAATATTTGTTTATATAACAACTAAAGAGGTGTACGACGACGGTGAAAATTGAGCTTTTTTCAAATTAAGTTTATTATGCTTTATAATTCTAATTTATCATATTATTTAGGAAAATGTAGACATTATGCGTGTTCCCTAATATGCTTTCAAATGACATTTTATTTAAGTGAACCATTTTGTGACCTCGTATTGCCAGAAGAATTTATAATAAATAATGTTGACCTTGTATGGTGTAAAAATCTATATACATAGATTCTAAAATCGATGCCTTATCAGTTTGTAACATATTCCTTTAAATTTACAAAGGCCTACGTACGTACATAAAATTTTAATCAAATTAGTAAACGAACCAAAAAGTAATCAGCTCAACATCTCAGTTGATCCAGAAAGGAAAAATCATACAGTTAATCCACATATGTACACAGTTCACATATGGGTGTATGAGTGTATTAAACAAAAGAGAAACAAAAAAACAATGTAGTAAAACTTTTTGGTTCAGATTAAACGAACAACAGAAACATCATCTTCTGTGAATTTTCCACCAAAAAAGTTTTCCTTCATATCATTCATTCATCTTTCTGCTGAACAGCAAACTAATCCTATAACTCATCTCCGAGTTTATAAATTTTTCTGTTTTTTTGTTGTGTTCCTTTTTTTATAAAATCAACTCGCACAGAGTCTTCGAACAACAACACCAACAACAACAATAATATAATGAGCACGAAAATTATTGTTTTAGTTGTTTTATGTTTATTTTTAATTACATAAATTTTTAATTAAAATAAAAATAAAAGGAAATAATAAAAATTAAGAAATGAAAAATAAACATTGGGCAATGGCGAATAATTCAAAGGAACATCAAATTATTTACAAGAATGACCAGAAACTTTATACCAGGGAAACGCTTATCACAGAAAGAGAAAATTCACAAAAATTTCACTGCATCATGCGTAATCAGATTTCAAAATGAAGAAGAACGGAACAAGTGAAACACAAAGAAGACGAAAAAACAACTCGGAACACAAAATACATTTACAAATCCGGAAAAAGGCTATTTTAAAGGCGATATCATCGTATTTTACATAACTTTGTTGCCTTTTTCTCATTAAAAGCTCTTTTGTATTTTAGTTCCATTTCAATTAAATTTTATTTTCAATTTAGTACTACGTATTCGTACTACTCTACAGTACATTTCGTGCTATCGCGTGCATGAATTTGAACACAACAACAAAATTTTGATTTTGGAACGAAGGATATTTAACTCAATGTTTGCCATAACTATGTATACAAAGTATATTTCGTCTAAAAAAGTGTTTCCAATTTAAATACATTTGTAGATTATCTTAAAGTTGAAGTCTTAATAATAACTACTTGTTATTATACCTCCTAATATGTGAGGAAATGAAAGGTAATTTTAAATTTACGATAAGTACTGTCTTTTAATCGAAAACCACACGAATATACGGAATTGGTCTCGTAAAATGGTAAAAAGGAAATTTTCTTTCTTTCTGTATCTACTTCCGGTACATTGTTCAGCTGATGGAATTTACTTGGAAACATACAAAAATAACGAATAAATAAATTTTTTACTGTTACAAAAATATTTTCAATTGGAAAATGGTTATAAAAATGGTATAATAAAGAGTTAAAATTGAATTGTTTGTTATTGTTGTTGGTACATTTCTGGAAATCCTATACACAAACGTAGTTATATTGCCGTCAAAATGAATGTTTTATTTCGATTTGAGATGCCAGCGAACGAGAGATGTTTTAAAAAGTCGACTATAAAATGACAATGTGCTGTCGAGTTGTGGTGAAATTATAGTATTTTTCATTTAAATAGGTCAAATTTTATTGTGCATAATAAAATTCGGAGCAAATTGCAGATTAAAAATGGGGATAAATTTAAATGAAATTTTGTAATAGACATTATATTAAATTATGTGAAGTAATATCGTACTCGGTAAGTGTCGCAGATGTGTTTGATAAGTCGATTGACCTTTGATTAAATATAACCAAAACAATTCTACTCTGTTAACTTTGGATTACTAAAAAAAACTTTAAGTTACCATGTGTGGGCGTTTGTCATCTGATAGTCGACCAAATGAGCTGCTTAAATTAATTAACTCTCGACGTTTATGAGTTTTAGACAAATTCAATGATTCGTCTAAATACTTGCTACACAATGACTGATTCAACGAATCTTAGACGTATGTAAAGATATCCCAGAATTCTATCCCAGAAAGTAAAATTTTTTAATCAGGCAACACTAACATATCAATAACTAACTATTTTGCTCTTGTGTGAAGTTAGCTCAGCCCAGAATTTTTATCAATTTAAATAAAAAAAATGAAAACTTATCAAATTTATATTTATTAAAATCGATTTTTTTTTTTTTTTTATATAATAAAAAAAATAAAATCTAACGTATCAAAAATGTGTATGTATAAAATTTTCAGTTGCATAAAGCAATGTAAAACTACAGACAATGTAAGAAAAAATGTGTTCCGTGGCAAGTTCCCGAAAATGAACTCTGGTCTGGGAATTGCATTGATTTTTTAATAATTTTTCGTCCCACTCGATAAATTTAAAATTATTTCGCCAAAACTAAAAATGTTTCGGATCAGGGCTACATGGTTTTCAAATGTGTAAACTAGCAGCTTGTCACAGAACAATTTTTTTTTTCTAATTTAGCTTAAATTTAGCTACTATAGTGCATACATTTCAAAACTATGTAACCCTGATCCGATTTTTAGTTTTGGCGAAATAATTTTAAATTTATCGAGTGGGACGAAAAATTATTAAAAAATCAATGCAATTCCCAGACCACGGAACAAATTTTTTTTACATTGCCTGTAATTTTCCATTACTTTATGCAACTCAAAATTTTACAGTTTTTCATACGTTAGATTTTAATTTTATTTAATATATGAAAAAAAAATCGATTTTAATAAATATAAATTTGAAAAGTTTTCGTTTTTTCATTTAAATTGATAAAAATTCTGGGCTGAGCTAACTTCACACAAGAGCAAATTAGTTATTGATATGTCAGTGTTCACTGATTAAACATTTTTATTTTCTGGGATAGAATTCTGGGATAACTACACATACGTGAATCTTAGAGATTTTGAGAGCATATTTTATTTAATTGGGCTGTTCTAAAGGGTTAATCCATTAAAAAATATATAGAGATTTGGAGTTCAGGATAGTTTTTATTTCGGTTAATTTTAGGAAAATAATTTCACACCGTAGAAGTGAACGCAACAAAATAACAACCAACAGCCAATAGTTGTTTTGTACCTAATTTGGATTCCTCAATTTGGCTATTGTAGAGAATCGGTTTTGGATGTTTGAGGTGCTCGCTTTCAAAGTGGAAATTAGAACGAGTTTTAATTACAATAATTACGGTATGTCACTAGATTTGTGTTTACAATTAGGTAAATATAATAGCTGTCATTTAGAAGAATAGAAACAAATCAAGAAAATCTATTAAATGTTTTTAATTTGATCCGTATACGATTTTTTCCAATTCAAAAACTCGCATGAAAAATTCGATTGCTTAAAATTTGTCAAATTCTTGTAACTAATCGAATTTTTTATACACCACTCAAATTTTTTATACACCACCAAGGTTTTAAATGTGTCGAATGTGTTTTTTAATTTTATTTTAATTTAATTACTGTTAATTAATTAATTATTTTTATTTATAATATGTGTGAAAATCATCATATATTTATGTTAATTATTTTCAACAAATTATATTTCAACCGACATTGATGGGATTTGAATGTTGGATGGAAATGCGACTCCTAAATGATTTTTGGAATAAGTTCTGGAATATGGCCACCTGGGACGGAACTCGACCAATTCTTAACCGATTATGATGGGATTGGGTATGCTGGATAGAAATGCGATTCTGAAATGATTTTTGGAAAAAACTCTGCAATATGGCCACCTGGAACGGAACTCGGTCAATTTTTAACCGAATATGATGGAATTTTGTATACTGGATGAAACTGGAATTTTTAATGATTTTTGGAAGAAGTTCTGCAATATGGCCACCTGGGACGGAACTCTATAAATTATAAATAAAAATAATTTATTAATTAATAATAATTAAAATAAAATAAAATTAAAAAGACATTCGAAATAGAATTGATTTTTTTTTATTACACTTTAAAACCTTGGTAAATAAAATAAAATAAAAAATTTGAGTGGTGTATAAAAAATTCGATTAGTTTCAAGAATTTAAAAAATTGTAAGTAATCGAATTTTTCATGCAAGTTTTTTAATCGAACGTCTTCAAAAAATCATTTAACAACCTTATTTCCATCCAGCATACCCAATCCCATCATAATCGTTTACGAAATTGCCGAGTTCCATCTCAGCTGGTCATATTCCAGAACTTCTTCCAAAAATTATTTAACAATCTCATTTCCATCCAACATATACCCAGTCCCACCATAATAGGTTAAGAATTGGGAACCCTGAATCTGTTTTGCAAAAAGTTGCAAAAAAATTACGAATTTGAAATATTAAAACTTGAATTTATGTTAAAAATATTTGAATTTACTCTGCATTTAATTGAAGTTACTTTGAAAAAAACACGAGGTTGACAATTTTTGTGACAGATAAACGTATGCGTAAATGAAACCCGCTGATTTTATACCATTCGAAAATTTCCGTCTACTTTTTATTCGAAAATTTTCGCATACGAATTTCAAGAATACAATAATTTAAATTTTCGCATGGGATGACGTATTTTGACAAAAATTCGTATACGATTGTTTTCGTACTACTTTCAAGAATAGCGCCCCAGGTTAATAAATTAGAATTGCTACACTTTTCTAATATATAGTTACACTTTTCATTCATTAGTTTTCGCTAGAAGTTCACTTCGTTGTGCTTAACTTAGTACTGACCGTATTTTTGTAGTATTGTACGTTTACGTATATTACAGAATTGTTTACATGTTGGTGTTGAAAATAGTGTAGACAATTGATTATGTCGTAAAAAGTGTCGGCAATTGGTAGACTAAGTAAACAATTCGTAAACAATGTAGAATATTAAAAGTTTTTTGTTTACATTACTTTTTATAGTACGGAGGTCTTCTTATTGTTCCTCAATTCAATTTAGGGGTTTCTAATATTTTTGAACTTACAATCAAAATTTTCATTTACATATTTATTTTTAACTTATAGTGAGCTACATTCATCCATAAATTAAATTCCATTTGTTTACATTTTGAACAAGCTCTGATATTCGTCTACTTAAATCAAGCCTTCTGACAACCAACCAGATTTTATTATAGCTAAAAGAAAATGATTTTCTAGTGTAAATTATTATCATTATCGAATTATTTACTCTACGGTTACATTTTTTCTAAAAAATGTCAGTAAGTCCCTTCATTTATGGAAAATTGTTGAAGCCCAATTAAAGTTTGAAAACAAATGTATGTAAATTCATGAAAATGAATGAATTATCGTTGTGGTTGGGGGTACACCTAAAATTTCACCGCAAAACAGAGCTTCATAAAATAAAAACATTGTTATTTTATAAAGCTTTTCGCAATTACCAAACCAATCAAAAGATGACGCTATAGCGACAAAAAATTGAATATATTAAAACCCAAATGTTTGTTTAGAAAATTTATAAATTTATTATGTGTACTGTCTGGTTCAATAGATTGTGGGGATCTCCTGGAACTGTGAATAATGCAACACGAGCGAATTTGATAGAAATGATTCATAAAATCTCGTTTCAGCTCAGCATCAGCTTAGTTTAGACTTACTAATTAAATACTACACTATGGTGGCAGATTTTCAAATATGTTTTTTTGAATATTTTGTTAAAATAATAAAATTAAAATTTAGATCAATTGTTTAATTTTTTATTCATAAATTTATGTTCAAAAAATGTCCAACTACTACGGTTTCTTATATGGTAACTCAATAAAAGCTTCCCCTATATATAAAGCTCTCATTTTAATATTACGGCTCTTTAAAAACATAGTTGGCTCTGATAATATACGTCTAGACATAACATGCTGGTGTCTTGCAACTAAAATCATAAACAAGTTATCATATATTTACGCCAGAATGCTGTAGCATCATTCAATTGTTTAGTTATACAAAGTACAGTTATTTTATAAATAACTCTCGCAAAATAAATACTCCAAAATAGAATAACAATAAGTCCATAATTAAAATAAATTCCTCAAGATAAAAAAAAAATACTTTACTAAATAAAACTTTTTGTGTGCTTTCTTCACAAAAACCGAAAAAGAAACTTTCTATTGTCAATACACTAAGCGATACGAGTATTATGATGGAAGTTTTTCTCGTTTCATCTTATATTTACCATGATGTTGTAATGTACTCAAAAAACGAATG
The DNA here is from genome assembly GCA_932526605.1 of Nephrotoma flavescens. Lineage (NCBI taxonomy): Eukaryota > Metazoa > Arthropoda > Insecta > Diptera > Tipulidae > Nephrotoma > Nephrotoma flavescens. The sequence goes on along the minus strand of OW052221.1, from coordinate 325,824,414 downwards.
AAAAGTTCGGAAAAATTAAAGAACTCAACGGAAAATGGAATAAATATAAATACAATCAGGTTATGTATTATTATTATTGCTAACATTTAGTATACCAAAAAAAAAAAAAAATATACAGCCAGCCTATATTAAGTATCTTAAATATATATTTACAGACTAAGAAAACGAAGAAAAGTGATATGCGATGAAAAGAAAATATGTGAGCTTTTGGTACTGTATATCACTAACGAGCAAAGATGTTTCGTTTTTACTTTTTCATTTTATTTTTGGTAAATTGAAAGTAAATTAGAGTGATTTTCCTTTTTTTGCGTTTTTTGTATTCTTTTAAATTGAAAGCTTTATAACACACTTATATCATGAAAGTTTTTCATTTTTATCTTCGTACGAGTACACCGATGAATTATATCATACAATGGTGCGAGTGGGGTATATAAAAAATCAAATATTGAAAATATTTTTTTTTTTGTTGAAAACGATAACGATTATGTAATGATATTTTTTGTTATCTAATTTAATATTTCGTATGGGAAAATTAATAATGGAGTGGATGGTATTTGAAAAATTGAATTTATGAACAAAATCAGTTTAATATTATTTCGAATCACGCGGATTAAAATATTTGCGATTGATTGATGAGGAATTATCAAAAGGAGCAAATCATTTTACTTAGTTCGCCCGTTTGTAGCTTGGGATGTATAGTAATCAATAAATAGGTACTTATCTAAATTTGTTTCCAATCTTTCGCCATATTTTTCGTACTTACCTGAAAAAAAAAAAAAGAAAATAAGTTAGTTAGCAAATTCTGTTATCAATAGTCAGGCAATTAAAATGAAACATATAACAACATAACAGATATTTTCTTGATACGGACCTACATTTGTCAATCTTTCAGATCCCCCAACCGAATTATTTAATGAAATAGGCAAAATACATCAAAATGCGTTTTTAACGAACGTTCGTTTTTGAATTGTGTACAAAATCCACCTCATTATTTGCATATTACAATTGTTTCTTTGCCATTCCTCTTTTCATACTTTCAAATTTACAGTGTATGCACACGTTGGGTTATCGCCTCCAAAATATTTAACGTGGGGCCAACCTAAATGGTTGTATCTTTGTCGGTTTGTCGGTTTTAGAGCATTGATGTTTTAAGTACAAAATTTCCAAAAAAAAAATGATTTTTTTTTTATAATCCAAATTTTTGGATAAATTGCTCGATTTTTTTCAAAATTTAAATTTATTATGACATACTCTACAAATTCCGAAAACATTATTTCCACCCGCTGACATAGTCTTTTAGATATACCTGATTGCTACGCATATAGTTTGCAGGCGGATAGAGATGCGGAATAATATTTAGATTTAAAACAAAGCCAAAACCAAATTACCAGTTAAATAGGTTTCACTTGGTTAATTTCCGTTGTTGAGTGTTTTGAAAGTTGTAATTTAATAGTTGTTTGCATGTTTTATGAACAAAATTTTGTTAACACCTGTATCTTTAGGGCTATCAAAACGGGTCTTCCTCTTCCATTCGATTTGTTTCTCAGAAAATACTTTGGAATCTCCGTGTGTTCTATTGTTCAGTCCAAGTTCGAATTATCATTTAGTCATAATTTAATTATTTTCTGTTTACTTAGTATTTGTTATTCAGTAATCGAATTTCATTTGTAAAAATTTAATGTTTAAGATGGCATGTCTGGGAAAGGTTTCATTTGAAGCTATTCGATAATGTTAATCGCTGGAAAATTTTTCTCACCTTCCAACATAAAACCCGACCTGATAAATTTTCTACTAACAATACTACAGAAATAAAATCTCGAAACGTGAGTTTGCACTGCGGATTTTTTACTTGAAAGGTTCTGTGTGAAGTGAAACCGAATGATTGTGGATTTACAAAACAAATCTCTGAGGTTGATTATTTCAGAAGCTGGTTGCTTTGTTGACAGAAGAGTTTCACTGCTAAATTAATTGAAAAAACAATTATATTCTGATGGTGACTAGAACATCGAGGAATAAATATATAAGAGAAATCAAGTAGTAGAAATCTTATAAGCCAATTTCTCCGAGGTTAATCTTATTTTATAGTTTTGATATATTTATATATACAAATTTAATTATTTTCTACATTTAAAATTAATTTTTCTCACCTAGTAATATGCAGCATCTTTACCCAGCAGCCTACACAAATTCTGTGGGTTTTAAAGATCGTTAAACAACAAGGAGTTGATCTTGGGTGCGCGGAACGCTGTTGCGGTTACTCCACTACTATAAGTTAACCCTCACAGAGAAGTGCGACAGAAATTACAAACTATTTGGAAATAAAGAAACAGACCCTGTTCATAAGTTTTACATTGGCCTAACCATATACGTTTTTAGCTTTTAATCGACTTTTTTTATCTTAAATCTGTTTTGGGGTCTAGGCACTCCTAACACTTTTGTGGTTAGGATGATTACGTTCTTACTTTTTCTTCGATTTCCAGCCAATTCGAGGGAGTACGGCTGTAGATCCGATTTTTGTAGAACCATTTGCGCATTGCATAGCTCCAGGCCAGCCTATAGTACTGACAGGGGGTCATAGTTGTGTTCGTTTTCATCATAGATCGTTTCATCATAATCTGATGATGACAAATTCCTTTTGTAATCCTGCGTCTATCGGGATTCGAGCCCGGTACCTCCCAATCCAAAAGCCAAAGCTTTAATCACTGTCCCGTTCAGTCGGTTTTTTGATCTGACCGCCGAGATTTTGCCACCTTATTTCTAAGGTTACATAATTAGTTTTAATATTTAGATTAATGATTGATTATTCCATTGAATCCTAAGCCAAGTATTAGATTTGCTGGATGTACTGGCATTTCGGGGGTACGTGTTTCCGTTTCATTCCGTTATTATACTGTTAAAAAAGCCGAAAGCCTCCAGCCGAAAAATGGAAATGCAGATATTTTAAAATATCGATAATGTAAATTGTATCTATTGGTTGTAGCGATAAAGAAGATTAACTTCATTATCCAACCGAAAACTGCTGGCAATACAAAATGTCAATAGCAGACATGTACACAATAACCATACGTCGCATTTAGCTGATGAAAGGTTTGTATATCATGATTTTGACAAATGAACGCCGATCTGACTGTACCAATTTGATGAACCATGACCCTAAGTAGAATTTGATTATATGTTAGCAGTGGATTTTATGAGGTTATATTAGGGAAATGTTCCATTTTCCGTTGCTCCGACGGTAAAATTGTCCATCATTCGAGATTTTGCCAGATGGACACCAATTGACTATGTCGATTCGATAACCCATGACCATAGGAAGATTCTCATTATAGGTTAGAGGTGAGTATGATGGGGTTATAGGGGTGAAATTTTGATTTCTCCATTTTTCGTGATTTTACCATATAGACATCAATCTGACTAAGCCAATTCGATAGCCCATGAAAATAAGTAGATTCTGAGTATAGGTTATAGAGAGTTACAGGAATGAAATTTTTATTTTCCCCATTTTTCATCGATAAAATCGTCCATCATTCGAGGTTTTGCAAAATGGACACCAATCTGACAATATGGATTCGATAGCCCATGGCCATAGGTAGATTTCGATTATAGGTTAAAGGTGGGGCTGATGGGATTCTCAGGAAAAATCAAAATTTCGCCGCTATAAACACATCAAGCCGACCCCTACCCTATAATCAAAACGTACCAATGGTTATGGGCTATCGAATCGGTATACTCAGATTGGCGTCTGGCAAAATTTCGAATGATGAGCGATTTAACCTCATCAAACCACCCCTAATCTATAATTAAAATCTACCTATTAAAATAGGCTATGGAATAGGTGTAGTTAGATGGTCGACTGACTGGCATAATCTTGAGTTGCAAACATGTTTAACGACAATTCCAAACCATTTAATGCTCGAATCCGTATTGTCAGATTGGTGTCCATTTGGCAAAATCTCGAAGAAGGGAAAGAAGAAGAGAAAAAATTCACCCCTATAACCTCATCAGACGCACCCCTAACCAATAATCAAAACCTACCTATGGTCATGGGCTAGTGAATCGGCTTAGTCAGATTGGTATCCATATGGCAAAATCTCGAATGATGAACGGTTTTATCGATGAAAAATAGGCAAAATAAAAATTTCACCCTTATAACCCCATTAGACCGACTCCTAACCTACACTCACAATCTATCGGCTCGAATTGGCATTGGTGTCTATATGCCAAAATCAGGAATGACGAACGATTTTATCGATGAAAATGGGGAAAAAAAAATTTCACACATATAACCCCATTAGACCGGCCTTTACCTATACTCAGAATCTACCTATGGCCATGGGCTATCGAATCGGCATAGTCAGATTAATGTCTATATGCCAAAATCTCGAATGATGGACGATTTTATTCGTAATCGAATGACATCAAAAGTTGAACCCTATAACCTCATCAGTATTGATCCCCTCCCCCCCCCCCCCCTAAAACTGTACGAGTAATAATTTTGTACTGTGTTAGAAAAAATTTGTACTTTCAAATGTTGGCCCTAAATTTGATATCGAATACGATGCAGTGGCCAGATCCTCAAACAACGAAACTTCATCAATCAGGTGTTGTATTTGTAAATTTCATTTAATTCACAGTCGAGGTATGCAAAATTTTCTATCAATTTTTCATTTTTGTCTATAAATTAAATTCAATTTTTCACATTTTTCCTCAATCAACTTTTCCTGTGAATATTATATTTAGAACATTTATTTAAAAAAATTACAATAACAACAACACCGGTAACAATAATCATAATAAAAATTAGATTTTTCTCATTTTCCGTTTTTCTTTATAATATCAAAACACTTTTTACTTATACTCTTTGCCGTACACAAAACAATTCTATACCTAATTTTCACCGAGTTTACGGAAATTTACGTGATTTGAAAATTATTTTTACACACAAAACAGTTGTTGTTTTTCTTCTTTTCGTATTTGTATTATTTTGTTTATGTATGTGTGTTCTGTTAAGGGAGCAGAACACTGAGGCGTACAGAGTGTGCTAAAAATCTATATTCTACTAAAAATATAAAAACTGTTTTTCACTTTTCCTTTGCTTTGTTATTGTTTTTAGATGAAGAAAAATGAATTAAGATGATTTACAGTTGTTGTTTATGAAAGATGAATGTGGAGGGATAGGGCGCACACGGCATTGAAAAATTTATCATCAATCAAATTATCGTGTGCGTCTCGATATAATTGTAATGAACGTGGGCGGAGTAAGAAAAACATTTCAATTATTTACGGACGAATACTTCTGATTTAAAAGCACGGTAAAAGCTGCATAATTTCCTCCGCACAAAAGCTTATCAGAACTAGTTCATGTGTATAGTTGCAAACGAGCACACTGTATCAAGTTGATGAATTTTTTCCGAGAATGTATAATCATCATCAACATTATGTTGTTATAATACATGAATATAAATTAGTTAAGATATCTGAGTTTAGACTAAATCCTAAACATTTAAAACAACAACAACGAAAGTTAAATTTTTGTTTGTAGAATTATGGGGTAATGGAAAATCTAGGTAGATTTTTAAAATTCCGGTTTACACGTATTTAACATATACGTTCGAATGTAGGAACTCACATTTTTTTTTTTGCTCATTTTAGTTTCCCAAAAATTAATCTAACTCGTACAACATCGTTATAAAGCATAATGTTTTTCTGTGAAAGCTCTAAATTTGGAGATAATATTTCATGACAAAATTATTTAATCCTTGTTATGTTTGTTTTCCAGGAAACGAATAAATATCTTGGTCTGCTAACATTATATTTAGAAAATTTAGGTCAACGTTTATTTAAACATTATTTTTGCCAGGAGATATAGAAAATAATTTGCATTTAACAAAAAAAACCATCGGTAAACGTGGGTGCAACATAATTTTTTTTTTAATTTCCGCCTATAAGCATTTCGTACTCTTATTCATATTTAGAGAATGAAAACAATTTAGCTGTGTATTATTAGTTATTATTAAATCTACAGCGAAGAATTATATATACACTGTAATCACAGAAACCTGAACCTAAGTTCGAATAAGTTTTAAAATCGAGAGCTAAACTGTACAATAATAGTATCCCAGGTTCAAATCTGGATTTGTTGTTTATTTATTACTTATTTCATTTATTTACATAAAGGTATCAATTTTGCAAAATTATAGTTCAGCAGATATCAAAATAAAAATGAATAAAATTTTTGCTTCCATTAACAAATGAAAGAGAACACCAAAATATATACATTTATGTAGGGGCTGAAACCTCAAGAGATGGTCAGAACTTCGATCTGAAAATTGACAAACCCGGAAAATTACGGGAAATTTTGGAAAACGTTTCTAGGGAATAAATATACTCTCAATATACGGTCATCATAGATTTTGAACAAAATTAGTTTATGGTCATCGTGAAAACCAGACCATTAAATTTTTTTCGAGATACACATTGAAGCGAAACATTAAAACTGAGAATGTTCATTAAAACATTCGTGACAAAACGACTTAGAAAAATATTCTGATTTTTCGGTACTTTTGTTAAAATGAATTGAATTAAATCTTTCTTGAACGTCTCTCGACAAATTAAAATCAAATAAGTCGCAAAGGCCGAAGTTTGTTGATGATAAGTCGATCTATCTGTGGCAATTTAACATAATCACTTAAGTCGAGATAAGTGGTTATGTTGAACTATATTCTCATCGATAGTATTTCCCGTTTCTTCTTTCCCTTCAATTTTTCATCAAAATCAAACTACGTTTGACCAAGTTATTAGCAAAAAACAAAACTACTTAAGTTTGTTATAGGTGTTTGGTATTTATTGAAAACCACTTAATTGATAATTATTAATATGTATTGTGAATAAGTGATATTTTTAAAACAATATTTTTATTTGTAAAATCAGAAATAAATTTAGAATAAACACTTATCTTGAAACGAGATTTTAATTTGAATTTGATTTTGCGTTTGGTATTTACTTAAATCGATATAAGTGTTTTCCGCCAATTAAAAATTTTGGGAATTTCCGGTGAACCCAGAGCATGTAACAATTGCTTGAAGGTGTCAATAAGCGTGTTAAAAACCTTGATACCATAGATCCAAAAATAGTTTAGTTATGTCTCATAATTTTTTCAAAAATTAATTTTAAATTTAAATTTGGTCTCTGAAAATTAGCCAAAAAATAGATAAGTGGTTTTATTGAATCGCCACAGAAATAGTAATCGGCCCGTTCCACACTATATTTCTTTTGAATTTATTTCTACCTTCAAACCATTGGGTGTATTACTTAGTTTTTTAGATTTCTAAGTGATGGCTTAACTTTAGTACTAAATATTCTTCTACAATGGGCGATTTCAGGACACCCAACAGTTAGGAACATGTTGAGTACAATCTCAGCCAACGCTATGAACATATTTAGCACTATGATATTATCAAATCAAATTCCCGATGATTTCACTAATCATGATAGGCGTTTTAAAGTGTTGACATTCCATATTAAAATTTAGTTTGTCATTATTCGTGAAAGCGTAAACAACATATTTTTTAATCCCGTTTAAACATGTCGATTTTCGTACCAATGAAACAGTATTTGCAGGAAGCATTACTTTTTTAATTTAATCAAAGGAAAAAAGCTACTGAAAGTTTTCGTTTGTTTCAAGAAACTTATGAGGAACATAAACCAAATCAACAAACTTGCGAAAACTGGTATAAACGATTCAAAAGTGGTGATTTTGATGTCAGTGACAAAGAACGTTCTTGTCAACCAAAAAAAATCGAGGATGAAGAATTGGAAGCATTATTGAAGAAAAATTCAGTTCAATCAGAAAAAGAACTTGCAGACAGTTAAATGTCACTCAAGCAGCTATAAACAAACGTTTACAAGTCATGAAATTGATTCAAAAAGGAGGAAAATGTGTACCACATGAACTGAGTAAGCCAACATTGAAAATCGTTGAATGGTTTGCAATTATTTGCTTACAAGACACCGAAGATGGCATTTTTTATCTCAAATTGTGACTGGCGATGAAATGTGGATTTACTACTATAACCCTAAACGCAAAAAATTATGGGTTCATTCAGGCGAACCATCCATATCAACAGCAAAACAAAACATTCATGGAAGTAAGGTTATGCTGTGCATTTGGTGGGATCAGAAAAGAGTATTGTATTGTACTATAAGCTACTAAAACCAACCGAAACTATTACTGGTGAACGTTAACAACAACAATTGATAGATTTGATTATGCATTGAACGAAACCCGTTCAATTTCAGCCAACAAACAGCGTAAAGTGATTTTGCTGCACGTTAATGGTCGAGCATGTCGCAAAACAAGTAAAAAATACACTGGAAGTACTTAAATGAGAAATTCTACCGCACTCTCCCTATTCACCAAATTGTGCCCCATGAGATTACTACTTGTTCAAACTAGTACAAAGTTGTCTTTAAGACCAGCACTTCAGAACCCACGAGGAAATCCAAAAATGGCTGGATGAATGGATCGCATCAAAAGACAAACAATTTTTTTTCTATGGAATCCATAAATTACCAGAAAGATGGTTTCAAAGGAATAATTTGCCAAGAGGTGGAATGGTGAAAAAATTGCTGATAATAATATTTCGTCGGTGCACAAGAAGAGTGACACTATTCAAAAAAAGCGGATTTTCCAGGAGAGTGTTTTACATTTTTTGATTTCTTGCGACTTGGAATTAACATTATGCCGTTCTTTCCCATACAATAAATTATATTTAGCTAAACACCACATGATTATTTGAAATGAGAAAAATAGTAATGTTTTGTAGCGTCACAATGGTAGTTTTGAATACCAAAATGCTTTTACAAGATTTACGGCTACACGAAGTTTAAATAGTATATATTATTCACTATTTAAAGTAGTTAAAAAAAAATAAAGTTTTAAATTTAAAAAATAGGTTTGCATGGTGTTTTTGTAGCTGTCCTCATAAGTTATAAGTTAAAGTCATAAGTTAAAATCAAATTTAAGCTCTACAATGCTAAAAGATTTAGCAAGTTTATTCATTAAGCAAGCGTTATCTCAATAGTCAGTGGAATGGTGTTAAAGGTCCAACAGTCGGTAACCATGTCGTCTCCTTCTACAAACATGAAGTTAAAGATTTTCGGCAATGTGTGGTGAATCCTTAATGGCCAGTAGCACATTATCTATAAAAGCGCCGTCTAACAGGATTCTTCTATTTTCGCGAGTGCAGAGAAAATAATACAAGTGGTAATCGAGCCTTTTTCTCATGGAAACGTATATTGCGGTAATGCTCATAATCGGGTTTCTTTAATAAAAACAAGAGACATTTGAAATGAGATTTCGTTTTGTGTCCAACTTATTGTAATCCCACCACTCACCTAGGTTGTTAATTTTCTATTGTAATTAATTCAGCACGTCGCTTTTCTTTAATGGTATGAAATATTTTAATGTCATCACACGTATGTAAGTCTATTAGAATTACTTATATGATGAGAACATGTTGAAGAAAAAAAAGAAATATCCAGGTAACTTTGATTACTTTGGAATTCTTACCTTCAATTATCACATTTTGTAGGTAGACTATTAAATACGAGTTGAATCACTCATTGATTGTAACTGAGAATCCAAATGTACAAAGGCTTTCAAAAGATGTTCAGACTTCAACTACGTCTATTTGGAAGTGTAAACAAGCCCTCAATAGGAATTAAAAAAAACGTAAATTATAAATTTCAAAATTTTACAAGAAATAACAATTCTGCGGAACAAACTAGAGTAACAATCTGAAAAAAATTATCAAAAATAATTAAATGTTAAAAATTTGTTCAATAAATAAAACAATATCGTAGTTATTGCTACAGTTTATATACACTTGAAATGCTTGAACAATAAATACTCAAAAAAATAATACTATAAAACCATTTCCACCACAAAAAGCTTGACATCCGCTTCAATAAAAATAAAATTTATGCCAATTGAAAATAATAAAAATGCTCGACAAAAAAACAATTTTTTGTTATAAGTAATCTTGAAAATCGAAAATTAGCTCCATTGTTCTCTTCAACACCAACACTCCAAAACGCTTTTATTGTTTGCGCTTTTTATTTATTTTTGAGCTACTCATGTTTAATAATCATAATATTAAAACATAAAATTAAATTTAACATAAAATAAAATAAAAATTTTATAACAAATAAAAGATAATTCATACTCAATAAAAAAAATCCATTAGAAAATTATAGCGTACACACTTACACAACAACAATAAGCAGCAATAAAAATAAGAAAAAGTTTAAAATAAAATTTTATTCCTCATTTTTGTTGTTTTGCTATTCACCAGTAATTTCTTTTCTCTTAAAACACACTCATCCATCCGTACACATAAACTGTTAATATTTCGGAAAATGTAGGAAACAATTCTCAAAACAATCGAAAAACTATTTTGATTTGCTTTATACCACATTACAAACAAAAAAATATTAATGAAAATTTGTTTTGGACTCATTCGAGCTTTTTGAGCTTTGTTTAAATCAACATCGTCTATTATTTATCGTCTATTAACAAATTTAATTTTAGGATATCTCACTCCGATAAAAAATCGAATCCATTTTAGGATCATCGTTTTTTGTCCGTATACCTATCACACAGTCGATGTTCTCTGGAGTGAATTAAGGATCGACCAGTTTAGAGGAAAAGGACGTAAACATCTTTATCAACACGTCAACCAACCATTTGGAACACAAAGAACAATATGCAAATAATGCATGAAATGGAAACATATAATTCAATGGCCTGTGAGAGAGACACGAAGCCGAAATTTGGGCTGAAACTCATCGGTTAGTCAAAATTCACCGGAAAATTGTGCCGCACTTTGCAAAATTGAAAAAAATGACCACCATTTTTTCCACCATACTAGTTATAAATAATGCCATATTATAAAAATATACAAGTTCATTGCAATTATTAAATTACACATTAACTAATATTATTGGAGGTGCCTTAATTTTCATTTAGTACTTTAGTGTGCATATCAATGACGGCTTCTTGGAAAACTGCTCGAGTTGGTGGATAAAAATGTCGGTACAATCGAGATTCAAAAATTTTTTTTCTGCCATTTTCAATGTAGAAATCATTAATTTAATAGCTAAGCTCACATACGTAAATGGCTTCTCCGATATACTTATTCTGGACGGAAAGAATGGATATTTTGGAACGTTAACAAATTTCACGCGATGTCTGCATCAGTGGTTTACCAGTTATTGAAAATAAAATAAAGGAGGTTAAATTATTTGTTTTGTTTCTTTATCAAAATTATGCTTATTTATTATTATTATTAATATAATATATTGATTATTATCTTTTAAGTATGAGTATCCAATTTCAATTATTAGTTTTTCTTAACTTTGAACAGTTCACCTATTTTCTTAGAACACACAAATATAGGATTTAAATAAAATAAAATTTGGTTATTTTAGTGGTAAATGAGAGCGTTTTATGCCAAATGTGTAAAAAATGACTGTGGTATTTTTTATCAATTTTCCGCTATTGAACACTAGGAATAATATGAATGGTATTTCGTAACAAATTTGGTTATTTTTAGATAAATTTGCAGAAACAAATGTAACAAACATGTCCACCTTACTATATAAAATTATTGCCCGTTAGTGTTATGGGTAGTAAACCGGCATTTCGGGTACCAAATAATTTATTTTCATTAATCATCCCTTTCAGTCCATTTCGTTTTCGACTACATGAAAAATTAAGAACTGTTCATGTTAATTTTATCTTGGCAGAAGTTGTCAGAATATACATATTACAAAAACAGTCTCTAAATATCTTTACTACTAAATTTGCTTTAACATATTTTAATTTTTAGAAAACCCATATTTCCCAAACGAATAGCAAGAGACATTCTATGAAGAAAATGTTCAAGGAAAGTTGTACCTTAAGTAGGTGCAGCATAATCAAGTGGCAAAGTAGCAAATATTACTCATTACAAAATATTTCCAGGTTCGATTTTTTCCATGATATTATACAAACAGATTTTTTTTTTTTTAATTTAAAATCCAGAATTTTGATCAGAGTATCGAACCATTTTCTTTGGCCCGTACTTATCTGGAATGTTTGTACATAATTAACAGATATAATTTTATGAACTTTTCTTGTAGACAAATAGTTTTTTCACAAAACTGAACGATAATTTAAAATTTAATGTGTAACATTTATGACGTCATACAACCATACAGGTGTTAAAGAAAATCGTAATATTCGTATTCATTGTACATGAAACATGAAAGCTTTTAAAATAAAAATAAATTTTCACTTAATGTTTCATTTTAATTTAGTTAGAAAACATAATAACCGTGTTCAAATTTTTAGGATAATGAATCTGTTGTGTTATAAAATATGGTTAATTCTAAAAGCTTGTAATGGTTTTTGGTTTGAAGAAATGAATTAAATTGCATCTTCTTTCCTCTATCTCGTTGTTTTGAACATAACCATAATTTGATTTTTTGTTCATTTTATTAAGTTGTTTAACAATAAGTTGCTGGCCAGTTCGCTGTAAATTAAGACCCAAAGATCGGGATTCAAATGAGAATAAAATAAACTAAAACCAATAGAATTAAAGTTCAACTAAATAGTTATGCCAAACACACTACGGAGAACATAGAACAACAGATACAGGTTATTTTGTTAAATATAATACTGACAAATTTTAATGATATAAAATGTACGAGTTGCAAATATTATCAAAAAATGTTGCTCATCCAATTCCTATGATTCTATCTTTTATGTATTCAGGAAAAGCGAAAGGAGCGGATTGCGAGACTATTATACCCAGCTCTTTAACAGAATCAGACGTAATTGTTATATAATAAGTTTTGAAAGAGGTTTAGATTAGATTAGGCCAAATAAAAAAGACTTAGGATGTTTCCCAAACATTGATTTATTATAAAATTTGTAACGACGCCAGCGTCGGCTGACGACGTTTCCTGTGTGGCGCCTCCTTTAGTGGCGCGAAAATGTCCCCATTTCTTTTTTTGACCTTTTTGATGACTAGTACTTCTCGTTTAATAAATAATCTTTTTCCTCCATCTCGCTTTTCATTATCCATCGTATCATAAAAGAGAAATAAAAGATAAATAGCGAAAATTTTGACCTAGAGGGGATCAGTATTATATTGTTCGTTTTTTGGTTGATCGTAAACCACAATAAAAAGCTGTGTAGATAAATTGGTCAATTTATATTGTGCGCTCGAATATAAAAAAAAAATAATATATTTTTTTGGGATTACTGTGTGGAAGAATCTGTATTCAAACAAATAGAATAATAAAAATAAGAAAAACGCGAGGGGGTCGCGGATCGTATTTTTGATAAAATCTTAAGTTCAGTTGGTGCCTAATACTAACGAAAAATAAATATTAATAATAAACGAAAAGTGGATTAAACGAAAACTATAGGGTTAACATAATGATGGCGCAGTTCTGTAGAATACATATAAGTGAACTCCGAAATAATAAATATTAAACAGACAATGCCTAATTCCACACGAGGTTTCTGGTAACTTTTTCGCATTAAAAGAGGCTATTGAACCAAGAGGCCAAAATTGAATATCTGATCAAATAAATCGGATCTAAAGCCATTTTAGCAACGTATAAATATATCAAAATAAAAAGTCAAACATCAATTCGGTCACATTTTCGTCACATATTCAGGTCACATCATATTCGGGTCAGTTCACATTTTACATACAAATCAACAACAACAATTTATCCAATTTACCTTTAATTTAAAATTTGACTCATCGAATATCAACCAATTCTAAAATAATCAGAATGAATCAATATCCGCAGATAGATCAATTAGATAAAGCAATCCACAACTAGTCTAAATTTCACGTTAAGGCACACAGTGCATATATGTACATAATATGTGTCTACATGCATATAGATGGCCTATATATGAAACACTTAAAAAAATGTTGAAATAATTTAAGTACTTTCCCCGATGGGAAATGTAACATCAATCAAATCGGTTGATCGCCAGCCGGTCATAAATCTTCAGGCTCATAAATTCTGTTTTTATTTTTAGTACGTATTTACAAGATACTTAGTGAGACTTGTATACATAATTTTTACTCATTTACTCACTGGGTTATTCACCTAACTACGTCACCTTTAAAACGTTACTCATTTGTAGAATTTATAATGTACAATAAGAAAAATTTGATATATTTAAGAATTAATGACATTACAGATGACAAAATCGTTTAGTATCGTAATTGATCTCAGTTTAAATATCATAGAGTAGTTTTGTTACGGTAGAATGATAGTCTAAAATTTAACGGATGTCATAAATCATTAGCATTTTCTTGGAAGTTTTGTTGACATAAAATATAAATAATTAGTTTAAATTGTATTTCATCCAGAACTAATTTAGTTAAAGATTGTAATAAGGTGGTGTGTACCGATTTAATGGTACCTTAGTAAATTTTAATGATTACCATAAATTTTTCTAACGTAATTTTATGTTTCGACTGTTAATCGTGATCAAAACTATAAACTAAGAGTTAGCTTAGTTCATACAAATTTCGAACTACAGTATGACTTAAATTAACTTAAATCGGTCAAGCTATGGGTGTAACCCGGACAATTACATATTAGTACACATTTGTTGTTATTTTGAACCTCGTTCATCTAACTGCCGTAATTTCACTGTTTACTATTTTGGCAATTTATAATAAACCCATCGTCCAGTAAGGTGACAAGTTAGCAACAACTACGAACAATGAACAACTTATAATTTTGCGTCTTCTGCCGAAAACGCTTGGGCGTCTCAGAAACTGCCTCGAAAAACTAGATTTAGAAAGTGGAAAGTGGATAACTAGATTACGTAGATGAGTTGATCTGAAGTACTATTTTGGACGTTGTTAGTTTAGTTGTGACATAACATAGTTCGTGTCGTGGAGAAGAGGTTCCAAATTGTCGCCCCGCCCCCTTTATTATTATTTAAACTTCGTTTTACATTAAAAAAATAATTTCTAACGGAAAATATATCTTCCTTCCTTGCTTATCGTAAACTAGAAAACTAACATTTATTGGTTATCTCAACTCATTATGTTTTTCTATTGAATAGGATCATTATCAATACTCTTGCCAAATTTCAGGAAAAACTATACTGAAAATTAAAAATTGAGATTGAACGATTGGCCATTGTTGCAAGGCAAGGAAAGTTTCGTTCTTTGACCTCATTAGTCTCATTTTAAAATAATCATGATCCCGATGATTATGAGAACTATTTACTTTCAACATTGATACGACATTTATCGAATGTTAGCTATAAGTCGTCAGAGTAGAGTTTAGATTTTTACCACCCCTATTGTAGAAAACATCAAACAGAAAAAATGCTTGTTTAAATAAATGTTATTTTTACACTGCTCATGATTTAATAATTTAATATACCAAATTTTTTTGGTCCATCCAGATGGTAAACAAATTCGGAAAATTCTGTCTAGTCAATTCTTCAAAAATAATTTATGTTATTTGGAGCAACATGTTGCTATCAATAACACAACATCTATCGAAAAATTACAAACCCAAAAAGCTAATTATACGAGTAACTCTCTAGATTTTTATAACAGTAAGTTCGGTTCTTTTGTTCATGGCTTTATTGTTGTTTCGTAATAGTGATTCCGTTCAAAATATATAATCCAAAGAAATCTACTGTAAACGATAATGAAGCTAACTAAATTGATATGTTCCGTCCATATTGTTCGGACGACTTGTATATTATATGAAGGCATTGTTATTTATATGATCCTTCAGCAACGAAAGAATAAAATAAAATAAAATAAAAAATTAAAAAAGGATTTTCCCTTTGCTTTATTTTTTTTTCTAAATTTATTCATTTTTATCTTTATGTTCTCTGTGCTGTTGCTTGGCTTTGTTTTGTTTTTCATTTCTTCCAGGAGTATTTTTCATTATTTAAATTAAATGTTGAAAAACCACTGAACTTTAACTTTCGGCAAAAAAAAACAAATTGTAATCCCTTTTTTCTGTGTTTTATATTCGGTTTCTCTGTGAGTATTCTGGTTGAACCTCATTATCCTTGTTATCATTTTGTGTGTTCAAATAAAACAAAAAAAAAAAATATTTTAATTTGTATTAAATAATTTCTGCTCCTTTCGCACTTTTCTGGGATTTTTTTATTGTTCGGTTGCTTCAAGTGGATTTGTTTTATGGGAAATTTTAAAAATAGAAAACTCCCAGTATACTAACTAACTAAGGAATTGTTCTGGTTACATTCCAATTTTGCCGATACATTCGTGCCCCAAAACGCACAAAAAATTTGAATTGTTACACGAGTGGGAAAAGAGGATGAATTTTAAAACCAAAAAAATAGGAAAAACGCAAAATTCGTGTTTTATTTATAGAAATAAAATGACAACAACAACCAAAAATGTTTGTTGTTATTTTCGTTTGCTGCTTGAGGGTACACAAAATTGTAATGAAGACAATTTAATTTTAATTTTTAATATTGATGTTGATCTTATTTAGGTGGGTGATTTTTTTGGGTATTTCGCAAAATATAACAAAAAAAAATGATTTTTTTTCTGGTAACACAACATCAATAGGGTGAAGCATAATATTCAAATTAACTAGACTGTTTCCTTAAGGTTAAAAGGGAAATTGATTTTTTTCTTGTGTTCGTTCCCTATAGTTGACAACTTTAATTTAATTTTTTGGCGAAATTCAATGTTACAAAATAATTGAGAATAAAATGTACATTAAAATTTTTTTTATTTTCGACGGAAAATTTTAATCGAAATCAAATAAGTTTATTTATTAATTATTTAATCATTTCCTGGGGTAAATTTATTTATTTATTAATTTGAGTGGTTGTTGTTGTAGTTTTATTATTTCAATTACTTAGGTAAATATTACCGCGGCACTATATCAAAAGAAGGGTGAAATTTAGTTAAATCTAATTTTGGGGAAAACTTAGGCATATTAGGCATAAGATTTAGAAGGTGTTTTTTATATTATATTTTGAATGATTTTCAATATCCAGCATAGTGGATTTAGCCTGTTGCATTTTCTGACATGATTTATTAAATTTTTGGCAAAAAAATTAATTATTAGGATTTTGTCCTAAATGTTAAAGGTTGTTTTATGTTTATAAACAGATTCATCTTTCTTGATGATGATTCATCTCATCATATTAGTAAAGTTTGCCAAGCCATAATCTAAAGGTTTTTAATATACACACTCGTAAAACATCCGTAGAAGGATCTTGCGCTTTTTAATGCTATTTCGTTAATTTTTTACTCTGATGAAATTTTAAAGTTAATTAAAAAGTTTTTTTATGAAAAGAAAAATAATGAAAATTTTTTAAAATATAAATGAAATGAGGCAGCAGATATCAGCTAGAATGTAATTTACGAAGACACCTAAAGTTCATGACCAATATTTTTATAGCTTTTTACGCAGAAGTTATAATGATGGAAAGTTTATGGATTTAGCAAAAAATGTAATGTGGGCGAATCAACAATTATTTGTATGTAAAAGTAAAAATGCTGTGGAATGAGTTTATGGAACAATGTAATCGTAATCATTTGATTTTAAAGTTTGTCGTGAAGAGTTCTTGTAAAATATGTATATCAAAAAAAGAACCTTTTGGTAAAGGTAAAATGTATCGCATACGTATCTTCATTAACAATCGTTCTTTTATTGGTCACATTCCAGAAGTTTTTTAAATAATACTTTTAGTACAATGTCAAATATAGAGGATTACTGAGCAAAATCATAGTTGAAAATTTTTCTGATATGCGATGCTATTAGCATCGCATATGCGTCCGACATTTGCTTGTATCGAATTTCGATGTAACCTATACATCGAAAATAATTTGAATATTAAATAATTTGCTTCGAAATGAAAAATAAAATACATCGATTTTTTTTCGAAGTTTCTTGCGTTGCAACATAATGTAAGATGCAAAATTAAATCTAATAACATTTCGATGTTAATAACACTGAAAGAAGCGATTCAATGAAAATTGTATCAGAACCAGTTTCGATGTCAAATTTACATTATAAATGTTTCCTACCAACGAAATTATTCCAATGCAATTTGTATCATATAAAATAAAACTAAATAAAACTAAATAAAAATAAAATATTACAAAAGACGGAAAACCTGTAATACAAACACAACTATCGACGTAGGCGACGAAGATTTTTTTCGATGAAATAAATTCTATTTATTTCTATTTTTGCCGCCGACGAAACAATGTGGCCAACAGTTTTTTTTTATATATATAAGTTGGTATCAATTTAACCGTCATATTATTAAAAAACAAATTTCAATTTAGTAGGCTAACGCCACAACGTCATTTGTCAAAACACAGAAGATTATGCCGTTTGTGTATGTGTTTTATCGCATACGCTAGCGCTTTTGTTCTGTTATCTACAGCGATATCGCGGCGATATTTTTTATTTAGTCGTCCACGCTCATCGTTGTCGCTCTTGTTCTGTTTCGAGCTTATAAGAGCTGCCTTTCATGACCACCATTGTTTCGGTTCAGTTCAAATTTTATATGGAATGCTTGATCCAAATTTTGTTGTGGATCACAAATTTTGATTTAAAATCAAGTAAGTGCCATTGCGTTGTTTCACGAAACATGAGCTGAACCGGCATCAAGAAATGCGGCTAATGTTATCAATCGCTATGTTGGTTATTAGTAATAGTCGATTTCTATTGATGGTAAAATGCGACGCCAAATGTAAAAGGATACTCACTCCAAAGGCTGTCAAAATGTTCAATCAAAAAATATTATTCTTATGGTACCTTTTTTCGACGCCCAAGGTAATTTTTTCTGCTGTGGGTTTTTTGATCAAGTATAACAAATTTCTGACATTGTAAGCCAAAGCATACGCCATTTGAGTTAAAGACATGTCATTTTGACATATAATGCAATGGATTGATTTTTCTAAACATTGTCGCCGAATTTTTTTTAGAATCTATTCCAATTTTATCGCCGGCGCTGCAGTACTACCAATATAAGTTTCAGATTATTATGTTGGTAAACATTTTTTACGACTGTTTTTAAATGAATTTCAACCAAATCTGAAAGTTGTGCACAATGTTTTATGTAAAAAAATTTAAATAGAGTTGATAATAAGATAAATGAAATATGTTAGGGTTAATTTGTTATTATTTTTCTTGTTTTGTC
Source organism: Nephrotoma flavescens (assembly GCA_932526605.1). NCBI lineage: Eukaryota > Metazoa > Arthropoda > Insecta > Diptera > Tipulidae > Nephrotoma > Nephrotoma flavescens. The sequence continues at coordinate 325,805,168 of OW052221.1, read as the reverse complement.
TCTTCAACGCTGACGCGCTTGTTGTGTTTACCAAAGCGATATCGCCAGCAGACAAATGTATTTTGTCGACGTACCTTGTCGATGTATCTCTGGTTCTGTTTCTACCTTAAGAATCAATTTAAATCGACATTGGAGGAACAACATAAAATACTAGCCTCAAGTGTTTTGAAATTTATATACGGCAAACTTCACTTGTACGTGTTACAATTGAAGGTAGGTAAAATGAGCTTTGACCATTATTCGGAACTTTTTGAGGCATGGTTTTGATTGAAGAGCTGAAACCGCCCAATATAAACGACAATATATATGTTTTGTACGAAAAATTAGACACAAACATCTTAGTTCTTTCTGCCTATTTTTGGCACCGTAAAAGTACTTTAAGACGGAAGCAAATGACGGAAATTGTGAGACACGGGGGGAAATTTGATTTTTAGCTCAAAAAACAAGAACAAAACTCATTAAACCGGAATTTCAGCTATCTTCAGACAGGTTCAAAAATGAAATTATGTCAAAAATTGTCGTGTTTTACTAAGCAAGTATTAAAATAAATAATTATTTGTGTTGTAATGGTTAAAATCCGTTTTAAGCGTTTCTGTAAAATTTAGTCGCTGTACAAAATTGAATTAAATTGGTTTAATGACACTTGTAAATTTCATTAGAGTGGCAATACTTATTTATTATTGGAATATCGATTTCGAAAACAAATTTCATCTTCAGTTCCTTTTTACAACTACATATAATTCATTTCCCTAAAATTATGCTGCTTTTATACTAAATATAAATAGGTCTAATTTGATATGCCCCTCCTACTGTCGTTAGTGTTGTCTATAATTAAGTCATATATCCTGTTGGTTTTGGTGTTCAATTTGTCGTTTTATAATATGTTGCCGGCTTTGTATTTGTAAATCTCGAATTCCTCAAGTCTGTTGAGTATGTGTTTTTTTCTGGCTTTATGCAATATTGCTAAGTTGTGGTCAAAGTCTGTGAATTGGTGTTTTTCTGTTTTGATTCGTTGTGCGTAGTTCGATTTTGGATCTGTTGCGTTTATGTTGTTGCAAATTTGCTGCTGCAATCGTCATGATACCTTGTCGCCTGTGTCTAAGGATTGTTTATGTAGATTGCTTTTTATGTTTTTATTGTATTCAGAATTTTCATGAAAAATATCGGCTGTACCTGACAATGGATTGCCCTTTGGTAATCCTTTGGTATGTAGTAGTCATTGTTTTGAGTAAAATAATTTTGTTTTGCAATTTCAGTAAGGATATTAACAAGATATTAATTATCTCTTTAGTGGCTGTTGATTTGAATGAATAGTTACTTTCAAATTTTATGTACTGTTTCAGCATGGCGTATGTTGTTTGTGAGTAGTTTGATGTAATCCTGTTATGATTGGTGCGTTCGGTTTTATGCCTTTGTTGTAATGGATGTTTTTATCACTTAGAATATTGATGGATAGATTAATTGCTCGTTTTATTCGAGTGTTATAATCTTTTGTTGGATCTGCTGGTAATTTTTCAATGCTGTTGTTAACGACGTATCCTTGGATTTTGTTGTTATATTATGTTTTGTTGTAGCTAATCACTACTGCCCACAAATAGTAGCACTATCATAAAACAGAATCTATTTTGATGGAACACCGAAATTTCGAGTTATGATGGGATTTGGTTAGTAGTTGGATAGAGATTCTAAATTGAGTTTCGGTCCAAATTCCAAACAGAACCCAAAAACGCGGCCAAATAAATTATTCTCCGAGTTTTGCCAATATCTCAAAATCTCTTACAGATTACAAATTTGTATGGTTGTTTTTGTAATAGAGAAGAAGCCCAAATTATTGAAATACAGAAAGGTCTGAGATGATAAGGTATTGTGTGCAATTCCCGTCGGGTTGATAATGAGCCGCTAGAATACTGCATTATTCGCTCGAAGGGCATCATATTTCTCCATTAGAAATGTTCTGTTAGATCTACATTGCGTATTCAACAAAAGTGCACAGTGAGAATATCCATCATATGGCCACTATGCCTAGTGCCGTTTTAGTAAAATTTGATCATCACATGACATAATATTAAAATTGAGTTTCCCATGCTACTACTTAGCGAAGAAAATTTAACAATACAAAATATTGGGAAAATAAACATTACTATCTTGGGTTACAATGATGAAATGGTGGCAGAATTAGTAACGATGATTTAGTAAATGGAATTGATTAATGGATTGATTATAATTTTATTAAATTTTAATTAAATTAAATTCTTTATGTGAAATATGTTTTTAATTTTTAATCACGTATGCAATTTGGAGGTGCTTCTCATCATAGAATAAACCGAAGCCACAAAAACATTACGACGCAGAATCTTTAAAGACTAAAATTTACTGACGCATGTTAGATGGACAATTCTAACATCTCACAAATTTCAAGACACAAAAAATCGCATGAAGTAGAAATATCAAAGGATAGAGCGCAATTTTTCCGGATAATTTTAATCTGCACTCTTCAAAATGCGGTGTATGTTTTTAAAAAAATTATTCTCTAAATTTTATGGTTTAAATAATGATGAAATCTTGAAAGCATCCAGTGTGAAAAGTTCCCACGTGGTTGGTGGTGCAGATATCAATTGAAACCTTATTTTTAGTACTTTTGTTCTAATCATGAATTTGTTTAAAGAGAGCTTATAATCGACAAGTTCCAAAACTACCGCAGACACTTTTCATTGCAAATCTAGTTACAAAGCTTAGCTACTCCAGTTCCTAATAAAGTTCACCAAAACGTATCATTTATCACCATAAAAAAACAATGTTATCACATATTTTTACATCTCAAATACAATTTCCCAGAACTCAAGTCATTAAAGCTTACAGAATTTTCCTGAAAAATACTAAATCGATATTTCCAATAATTCCCACACCGATAAACTCGTACTCACACAAAAATTTTGTGAAAATAAATTAGCGTCCTCATTTCCACTTGTAATATTGTATAATATATATATATATATATATATATATATATATATATATATATATATATATATATATATATATATATATATATATATCACCAAATTTAATAAAGTAAACAAAAATCCAACAACAGCTATCATCTCTTACAATATCCTTTATCAGGAAACTAACGAAAAGGATTTGCACGAATTATTTAAAAAAAAAATTTTCATATTATTTAGTATGTATTTACCAAATGTTTTAGTCCATTGAGCTGGTGGTCTCCAATCGGGATAATGTTTAGGGAATAAATCTCGTGTCCAATACGTGTGCAATACAACTTTGTAAACAGCCAAACGATCAGGATTACATCCGTTGTAATTAACAAAATTATTATTACTATTACTATTTATATTATTATCATAGTTGTTATTATTGTTAATATTATAATTTATATTATTATTATTAAAATTGTTATCTAAATTATTATTATCAATTGATCCAACTGTTGATGTAAATTGTTGCTGCTGTTTTCGTCCTAGCGATTGTGCTAGGGTTGGTGTTATTATGATAAGCAGAAAATTTATTAACATTTTTATCAGCTTCATTTTAACTAATATTGTTCGCGATGTTCCAATAAATGTTATTATGAAATTTATCTGTCATATGACTGGCCAAATTAATATTTTGTTTCACTTATACAAAAACCACATAATATTTAATTTTCACACACATAACTTATTATTATATTATAAGATAGATAACAAACAACACACGAATTTTCTTTTTAACTATTTACTTGTCCCAATTAACTTTTGTTATTTATTACGAAAAAAAAAATTGAAGAAAGTCGAGAAAATTATATCACAATAACAATAATATTATTTTATATAAAATTTTCACTTCATAATATTTATATTTATAAATTTTTCTCTCCGCATCAAAAGAAAAATCACGGAAATTTATTTTAAGTTTAGAAAAAAAAACAAAAAAAAAAAAATATTAAAAATTAGGACAAATGGATAAACCAAAATAAATTATAGCATAAATCAAAATGACACTATTTTCATTAATACGATAAATTTTCACATGAGTTTTCCGTTTTTCATTCTGAATATTGAAACCGCATCAACATTAAAATTGCAAAGCAGTTTTTCTCCACACCCGTATATTTTAGTTCTTTTTATTTCACTTTTCTATATTTAGTATAAATTAAATTTTTTATTTTGGAAAATTGTATTCAATTTATGATTGATTAAAACAAAATAAATAATTACAAAATAAAAATTTAAAAAAAATCCCGGATAATTTAAAACTTAACAACGTTTCACGTTTAAGGTCGACAATGTACTGAAGATTTGTAAAAATAACAAAAATACTGAAATAAAATTGTCATACCGAATTTTCTAATATTTCTCAATCTAAATAAAACTCCTACAAAAATTTTATATAAAAAAAATTCTCCGAGTTGGTTGTTTGGTACAACACTACACTGTAATGTAACGGTAGTATAATGAGATTTTATTCTTGTTTGAGAATACCAACCACCACTCTCTCTATAAATAAAAAATAATTACAGTAGCGAGCTGAATATAAATTTCAGTGTTTATTGGTCGATTATTTTATTCTTCTTTCACATTTTTTTTTTTCAATTAAATTTAATGGAAACAAATTATTTAATTTAATTATTGTGCCACACGCAATACTTGTTTTGAATAAATCTTATAGAACATTTGGTAGAGACATTACAAAATCAGTTGATAAAAATTTTAAGTGATTTACAGCAGAAATATAAGTTTCGTATAAAGTGAAACGAATTCGGCAAAGATTGCACACTTCAAATGTTCGATTTACAAGTTTAGTGCTGGTTGTCAAATCAAAACACAATTTTGTAAATTAATTTAGCCAATTTCGCATTTTCAATTGAGTGATGAATAGTTTCTTTAAACACCATATGCTGCACCCTATAAAACCCTTAAATAAATTTAAAATTAAATTCATTAATCATCGTGGTTTTTGGTACAAAACTTAAATGTTTCGAGGGTTGTAAATTCTTGGTGATTGATGGTGTCAGATTTCATTTTATTCAATTTTACTTTAAAATTGCATAAAGAAATTATTCAACCGTAAATATAGAAAATTACATGTCAATAAGTCACCTGCCATTTCGTAATGTCTGCATAGGTTACGATAGAACCCACTAATTTATGAAACGAATACATATCAGTTTACTAATAAATATGTAAAGAGAATTGTTACAAAAATAATATTTATTTTTGCTCTACTGCAAAAAAATTTTATAAATGTATGAAAAAAATTCTGTTCACTGAGCAAAATCAAAAAAATTACCCATCATATGTTTTCCTATTATTGCATTTTCATACATAAACAACACAGACTCGATATCGCAGCACGACGACTAAAGCAAAACAAATTTCCCCATGTGACGACCATCGCGCAATATCAAAAAAGCTCTTTCGGAAAACAAGTCGTACTATTCTCTTAGTATTCTGCACCACAATGTATTATACTCTTACTATTAAATTTTCACTTCAGGGTCGTAGATGAAAAGGAAAATTCCTTATATATGTTTTCAAATTTGAAAACAATGAAAATATATACTTCTTAAACTGAAAGATAAAATAACAAAAAACGAACGTAAAAATTTTCGTACCTCATACGTAACGACGGTATAAAATACTCGTAATGTAGAAAAGTGTACACAGCAAACAATAACTTTTTTTCTACACGTAGTTAGACAATTAGAAAATGTTGATTAGAATTTTTCGTTTTGAGAATAAAATACGGTTATCGGTCATTAATATCCTTTTGTATAGCATTTGGTCCTCCTTCGATTTGACAATCATCATTTTGGTTAATATTCTGTTATGTAGTTCGGCATCATTAGAAATGTATTACGATTTCTATTATTCTTATCATTTTTATTATAATCTTATTATAAAAATTATGATTATGTTTAATTGAGAGTACATCGTCTGGTTTAATACGAGTATATAAAAAAATGTAAAGAAGAAGGACCATGATAATAGTTGTATGTAATGTACATTGGAGAGATATAAACCAAAGTACGTAGTCAATGTTTAATTAGGATAATTTATTTTTATTAACAAGTGTAAACTGTGTACAGAGCACAGACACAAAGAGTACAGTAATGGGAACGTATGTTAAACAGTGGATTGTGTCTGGCTTGGGGGGAATGGGATAATATGAGGAGAAGGAGTGTAAAATTGAACACTAACCAACATAATTCAGATTCTCGTAACACTACATTTGCAAAAAATTTTACTTTTTTAATTCCTTGTACAGTTTGATTATTTTTAGCCACCTTCTAATAATATTAACTGATTTACAGTGAACGCGTCTAGTCTAGGTAAAATATAATTCGTAGTATAGGTAGAATTAATTCGTTTGGTCATAGAATTCTAAAATTATTGATTGGACTAAGCAGTGGAGACTATAACGTTTTTTGTTTGGGGGCGATTGGAACCACAACATTCAGAATATTAAAACAAATATATTTTTATTCCCCTTGCGGTTCGCACCGCAATATCTGGAGAAACTTCATTGAGGCGGCCAAATCCCTACATGGCGGCTAAATCCATACGTGGTAGGCAAACATATATTTATAAATGGAAATTTGGATCGCTGGAAATACCTAGATATTCTAAAGGACAATTTGAAACCAACAATGGATTCTGAATAACGTCCCAAATCAGTTACACTCGTCACCCCAATGGCCTGACCTAAGCTCCAACGAACATTTATGGGATCACCTGGTACACCAAATTAGAAAATACAGGATTGACAGCAAAAAAACGTTGCAAAAAACAATAATGAAAGAATGAGATAAAATTTCACCGGAATTTACCAAGAAGTTAGTAGAATCAATGCCTAGAAGACTGAAAGAGGTTATAAACAATAAAGGAGGACCAACTCGATATTAAAATATAGTTATTTAATTATGTTAATTTATTATGTTATTTAATTATCATAATTTATGTAAATGAATATAGAAAATCAAGGACTATTAAGTGTATGATCATTTTTGTTGCAAGAAATTCTTGATTTTTTTCAGATTTTTTTATTATAAACGGTAAATGAATTTATATTTTGTATTTTTGGATTTGTTAATTTATAAAATTATTTAATTTAATAAAAAACTGCAAAATAAATTCTATAATCCTTATAATCTGTAAAAAAAATCAAAAATCAGTGTGTATTCATTTTCGTTGCTGACTGTACGTATATATGACTAAAACTTGCAACCCAGTCTAATTCTGGTAGCTACCACTAATTTTCTTCTTCTGTTGTCCCTAAAACTGAATAAAATAAACAAACCTAAGTTATAAAAATAATAAAATAAGGCAATAACAATATTTATTTACCTCTTACAAATATTTTACACTGCGTTTTAGAACAGTATATTAGGTTTACCCCGTATACGGTTAAAAAATAGTAAAAATACGTTTTACCCGCGACTATTGCTCCGCAGACCGTAGCCTCGAAATCGAAGAAATAGTTGAATATTTTGGCATTCGATTAAGTCTAATGCCACTTCCAGGCGTAATGTGTTATTAGTGTTATATATAATGTGGGAATTTAAAAAATTTCTTAAGTAGTTTAATAGCCTGGACAGACTGCGAATTAGTTAAACTGATTTAGCAAAATTCAATCAAGTACCCTTTGGAAAAACTTGAATTTGCTGACAATTTTTTGAATTTTTCGTCGTATGTCGATCTGAATTGAGTTTTATTTCCTAGAGTACTTGACCGAATTTTGCTAAACCAGTTTAACTAATCCCCACTCTGTCTAGGCTATTAGGTCAAAGTTCTCTCTGGTCGGAAGTCGCTTATGGCTCGTTTGGTCATTAACACATTTGATTGTTCATTATAGCTCAAATCTAAGAATTATCAAAAAAGAAAAGTTTTTTCGTTTTTATCATAATAAAAATTTAAGCAAGAGTATATTTTTAACAGCGTATTTAAAAAAAATTATTAATTTAAAACAATACTAATAAATATTGATGCAATGAAATAATAGTTTGAAATAAAATAATCTAATATTATAAATGGAAATAAATTGTTGAAAATTAGAACCTTTTAACAAAAAAACAATATTTTTTGTTTATACCAATAATGAACAACATTCTTCTCCTAACAGCAAAAACAACTGAACAACATTCAATGCTGCACTAAAGGTTGCTGCACGACTGTGAGATTTTACCCGCACTCAAAGTTTGAAGTTATTAACTAATAGTTTTTGCTCAATAAAATTCGTCTACATTATTTGACGTTTCCTTCATTCGATTGAAATTGATGTCATTGTGTTTTTGTTACCATCGAAAGATTTTTTGCGTATTGTGTTCTACGATTGAGTTCCCAATATTACTCCAACTGCAGAAACATCAATATTACGGGCACTTATACGGCCTCCCTTTCTTCCTCCCCACGATAATCCTGAAATCTATTGGAATGTTAATTTTAAACACTTCAATGTTTCAAATACTTTTTGACAAACGATGGGCAACAGGGCCTTGGCAAATCAATGGTATTAATACATCGAGAATTCTAGATAATTTTAATCGGATTTTATCGTCCTAGGAATCAAATTCAATTCCGTACTTATGAGATTAATGTGTGAAAAAAAAATGGTAGCATGATTAGAAAACCTGAATCAGTACATCTCGGTTATTATGAACGTTGAATTTTATTAATAAAGCCGGAGATAGTGGGGGAAGTCAATATGTCGAGCACATGAAAGTTGGATTTAAACAATTAATATGGGTCTGTATTTAGAATGTAATTCGACACAAAAGCTGCTCATATCTTTCGAGAGTTAAACAACAGAAATATGAAGAGGCAAATCTATTAAAACGTACCGATTGCTGAGGGAAATTTTTTTGAAGACACTCACAACTATGAGTATAAATCGCAAATATTAAAAACGCAGACGCCACCCGAACGGGATATTCTTATAAAAATTCGACTGTGCGTTAAAAATAAATAAGATTTCTAAAGCAAATTATTTTAACTCTCTTCAATTTATAAAAATTTGCGAACACATGCCAAACAAAAAATTTAATGACAAATATTTGTCATAAAATAGCAAAACGCCTGCTCATTTTATTTTAAAGCAAAGTTTTTTATATCTGTAGGTTGGTCGTCTGCGGACCAAGTAGCACAAAGATAAAAATATTTTAAATCGCAGGGGAATTTTTATATGGAAAAAATGATGGAGAAACATTTTCAAGCGTTTTTATTGGTTTAACATGCGGATCAAAAATTTTAAATTTTCGCTCTCACTCGTGCAGTCGGCTTAAATCAAAGCCTAAAGCCGACTGTACGAGTGCGAACGAAATTTTATAATTTTTGATCCAATAAAAACGCTTGAAATGTTTTTCCATCTTTTTTTTCATGTATAAAAATTCCCCTCCGAGTTAAAATATTTTTATCTTTTCACTACTTGGTTCGCAGACGACCAACCTATAGATATAAAAAAATTTTGCTTAAAACAGGATTTGCTTAAAGGAAATGTCAAGTAATGTAGACGAATTTTATTGAGCTAAAACTATTAGTTAATAACTTCAGACTGTGAGTGCGGGTAAAATCTCACAGTCGTGCAGCAGTTTTTTGTTCAAAAACTTCGCAATGAACACTACCATAAATATGTGTTCAAGAAATTCAACCGCTCATATTAGGACAATTCCACACATTTTTGTTATCGCTCAAGCCATAAAATATTCTAACAACCTAACCGCTCGGAAGTGACATATGGCTCAATCTGTCAATCTCAATGGCTCAAATCCCGCTCCTTAACTAATCAAAGAACAACAAAATTAATTTATTTCTTATTACAAAAGAATTACGATCCGTTCGTTTTTAAGGAGTATACGATTTTATCAATTTTTCATAGATTCGACTATTTCTCCCTCATTGCTGATTTAAAAACAAAACCTCAGAATTTCGTTATCACTAAAATTTTTTGTGTAGTTTATTCTTTAATAAAGTTGAAATGCAATTGATTAAGGCATTAAACTCTTAATCGTGTTTTGTCTCGTTCCAATTGAATCAATCATACACAAGATGCTGTGAGATCTGGCACCAAAATAACACAGTTAACTTCTAACTCTTTGGCTGAATTTGTGCTTGAGTGAATCCGTTTTACAATAGATATATCAAGATATCAAAGGATATCCAACCTGTCAAACGGGGCGTTTCTTCAAAATGCCTTGCTCACTACAAGTTTCAGCAGCATCAACATTGCTTCGAAATTCTACCAAATATAGAAATAACGACTACGGATACAAAATTTCTTTGAATAAAATTCATCGGCTCATGACTGTGAACGATCAATAACGATATACACTCTGTCAAAAAAGTAACGGGACAGGTTGGCACAACTATCCTCTATCTTGCAGTGAAAATTGTTTGCAAACAAAATTTCGTGTGCCGAATGAAAATGTTACAAAACTCTTACGGTGAATCGACTTTATCGAAAACACGTTCATATCAGTGATACAATGCATTCAAAAGCGGTCGAGATATGGTGGAAGATTTGCCTCGCTCTCATCAGCCTCAACTAAAGTTTTAACATCAATAAAGTGAAACAAAATCGTCATTTATAGGTTTGAGAGAGATAACTGCTGAACAATTATGTCTCACGAATAAATACGTACCATTGTACACTATATTTTGGGCAAGAAACACGTTGCCACTCGTTCCGAACGACAAGAATGTACTTCAAAAACTCAATCGCATAAAATACGCTTCAGATATCCTAGGACCAGTCAATTCCAACTCCACATTCATAAAACGTATTTTAACTGGTATTGAGACATGGGTTTACGAGTTTGACATGTAAACCAGTCAACAAGCTTCGGAATGGTGCCTTCCAACTGAGCCGAAAATCAAAAAACCATGTCAAAGTCGATCAAAAGTCAAGGTAATGTTGAATATTTGCTAGAATGTCAGAGGGTAAATAAAGATATTATCTGAGCGTTATGCGCCGTTTGAGAGAACGAATTTGTCGAAAAAGGCCAAGTTTCTGGAAATAAAGTCACGAATTTGCACGACGCGACAACGCACCATCTCGCAAGGCTATTTTTGTGAACAAATTTCTGGCCAAAAACTCAACAAATATCGGGTGATATTTTTTTTCCTCTTTCTCTTTTCTTTGTTTGATATTTTTATTCATTATAAAATTCGGGAAACACTCTTTAAATGAACTGACAAAATAGAGCAATGTAAACAAACTAAATGACAGATCGCGCTCAAACTTCACGTCAAGATAGAGGACAGCTGTGTTAACTTCGCGGCAAAAATATTAAATGAATCTCCGAGTTAGTATTCGGAGGCTAATGAACTAGCGTTAACGTTAAATATTTAAATGTCACAGCCGGTCAATCGACCAACATTTCTAAGTTTTTAAGACTTGTGTTTTACCGGGAGTGAGGCACCAAACTAGTTCAATTCGAAATCTTTTTCAAACTATAGTAAGAAATCCACGTTCAGAAATACCGTGTGTCATTTTCAAGAACGGGTATAATGATAAATAATAAAACTTTTCAAACCAATTATTTTTAAATGGCAAAACCCCTCTGTGCTCTCAAAATACAAATTCCGTATGGCTCATTTAATCGATAGACATATGACAATCATTTTCAAAGTGCAGCATCTGAGAACATTGTCTGTAGTTGACACTCCATATACTAAAATCAATTAAACAAGCTCAAATAAAAAACGTTTTAAGCAATTGTATAAAGTCTCCTCAAATGGTGTAAGGCTTATTTAGTTGAGCAGATATTATTTAACTTTTTTTAATATTTTATTTTATTTTTAAAAAGAAAGTAGTAATTGTGCAGTTAACTTAATGTCCTTTGAAGGTCAAAATGTTCCTCTTTTCATTCACGCACGCACCACCTATTCAACCTGTACACTGACATGGACGGTGGATCGGCGCTCAATTGCGCACTCCAACAGAGAGTCTTAGTTCCGAAGTGCCGAAGTTTTAGCCTAGGCCAAGTGCCGATTCTTACTCCGCTGCACCACTTGTCCGGTGAACTAATTTCTAGGGAATGAATTCATTAAGGACATCTTTACACCATTGTTTCAATCAAAATAGAAACATTTGAGACCCCATTTTACGATTTGGATATTCCTAAAGAAACCTTTCGGTAATTTTACCACCGACGCTTTAAGTCATTATAATTCAAAAGTAAAATTAAATTAATTCTCTTGCATTTCCTTTCTTTTCTTTGTCAATATTTTTTTTTTTGTAAACAATTACTATATTTGACCATTTACAATAGTTAATTTTTATGCATAAATTGTATTATTACTATAGATAGAATCTGATGATACCAATGATGGCGAAATATTAAATAATAAAATAACAAATAAAAAAACAGAAGGTAAGTCAAGTGTTTTATAAAAAACACAATACAAAAATTAAAACAAAATCAGCAATCTACAACAAAACAGCTAAGAATTATTTTACAATGTTTGTTATATTTCTGGTATAAAAAAACTCAAGCAAAAACATCGAACTGAACAATACTAATCATTTTCAAAAAAAAAAATAATCACAAATTTTATTAAATTACATAAATTATTTAATAAACAAATGTAACCCTTTCTCATTATCGCTTATTTTAATATACAACAGTGCAAAAAAAATGTTACAAAATAATTATTAATTTTTAGTTTAAATAAAAAATTCGAAATCGATTCACCTAACAGCAATAAAAGCGCCCGAAATAACGTGTGCTTTAACGAGCCAACAGACACAATTAAAATTGGAAATAATAATTAAATAAAATTTCATTCCGATGTGCTTGTACTCGCCGTACATGTGTAAATATGCTTGCAGTATGAACGCCGGTAAAAATGATAATCACATTTATTCCATTGTGTTGTTCATAAAGCTTTTAAGTTTTAAACTCAATTAGTAATTAATTTTTAATTTTCATGATTAAATTGCATAATCTGGACAACGGGGACATTATTTGTATTTTTCTGGCTTTATATACCGATGTTGAAATATTTCAAATCCCAAAGGATTTAAAATTCTTTCCCATTTATCCACAAAAGAATTTCAATGGCCAACGAATTTCAGCTTTTCTCTAGTTATTAATTAATCCTTTCAAATTAATCCTTTTACAAGGATATATTTAAATAATTCTTCTTACCTTTGCCTTCTTATAGGTTATACAGATGATTGGCATATGATATTCCGATTGTAAATGAAGCTATATTAGGACGGGAAATCTTATAATAAACCAAATATCTTAAATAACGTCGTTCAGATGGTGTCGTAATGTACACAGAGCAATCAGACAATGATAATGTTAACATTCTTACTCTGAAAATTTGAATCGTTCTAATCACACAAAAAAAGGACATAGTGTTAGACCATTTCTGCTATGAAATAAAAATTAAATTTCAATTTTGTCATTCCATAAGCCTGACTAGAGCTTAAATTAAATTAGAAAATAAATTCGAAACCGTTACACATCATTTAATATTTGTATCAAATGTCCTGAAGCAAAAAATATTTATTTTTTTGATGTGGTATGTGCGGGTGTTACAAATCCAAAGTGTAAATTACGTTGCAAAGGGACTGAATTTAACGCTCCCACAACTACCGTATACATAAATGACACACTGTTACACAACCAACCCTTTGCTTTTTGAGTTTTATACACACACACGCATGTATAGCAAAATAAATAATTAAACGAATATTTTGTTGTTGTTAAAATGTCAAAGTTAATTTCAAGGTTGAAATATTTTCTGAAAAATATTTACAACAAATTTTCATTCAATATAGGTATATGACGTATTGTCATGAATTATGGATATTCCGATCCGAAGAGACATTGTCTGTGGACGTACTCGTATATACGAGAACATATCATGGTGAAATTCCGTTTTGGAATAATAATTTTTGGGAGAGAATTGAGAATTTCGTAAATATGATTTTTTTTGCACACAAATTTTTATCCTTTTTTCACGTTTATCTAAATGTGAATATGCAAAAGAGGGAAAACAAAATTAAAATAACTGAGTTATTAATTATTTAATTAAAAGGCATGTATGTATGTAGTAATGTAGTAGGAGTATGTATATACGATACGTACCAATTTCATAATATAAAATCATGGTGAAAATGATGGTTTAGTGCATATTATACTGTTATAAGTACGTAGATAGAGTAGTAGATGGTAGATATTATTATGTAGAATATTTTTTGAGGCAAGTGTTCTTCATTATGCAAATGGATAGGGCAAACTAAAATACAAAAAAAAAATCTCATTTTTCTGGTGAATAGAGAATGGTTTCAAGTTGAAAAATTACATATTTTTAAAATTTAAATTGGAATTTTAATTAGATTTTCATTATTTTATACTGTTTCTTGTATTGATATGTATGTACTAGGTTGAACTAAAAGATGTTTAGGTTTCAAACTTTGGTAGTATGTATATACGGATAAGATAAAAAGTCTTATGAATTAAATGTACTAATACCTAACTGTTATATATTTTTAATTTAGAATCCCTAATAAAGAGATCATTGAGGAAGCCGCTATGTAGAAGCAATAATCAAATAATTATTGCTTCTACATAGCGTTCTACCAATTTTATTTGACTGTCGGCCAGATCATTGAGTCAACTTATTCGGTTGTCATTCGGTGTTGCGTTATGTACCCCTACCTATTTATCGGGAGCCGCTATCGGGAGCGCTATCCATTTCAATGGAAAATTTAAAAAGTCCTTTATTTTGTAAACCGCTGAAACCACTAGAAACTTAATCTTACAATAAAAATTAAAAACGCAGCAAGATAAATTCTCGTCAATAACGTCATGTTAAAATAAATGTGAATTGGTATATTGCAGGTAGTTAAATGTTTGTTTTATAGATGCATTTATTTTTCATTTTTGTGAAATAGCGACATCATTTTTATGAAATAGCGTATAATAGCTGCAGTTTCAGTAGAAATCTCCCATTCGGCTCCGGAAAGTGCTCGAATAAAACACGGCTAATGTTTAAAAATTTTCTTATATGCAGTACAACATATGTGAAGTCATCCCCGGATTCTATCCCCGAAATTAAAAAAAAAATCAGGCAACACCAACATAATTATATCCGTCTAACTCTTGTGTGAAGTTATCACCGAATTTTTTTATATGAAAAATAAAAATGTTTATTAAAATTATTCTAATTCGGAAAACATACAAAATAAATGTAATAATTTAATAAAATGACGTAAAATAATTTTTAAATTGGCTCATAAATTGGTCAGATTTTGATAATAAGACGGAAATTAGGCTCCAAACAGTTTTGGCTAACTTCACACAAGAGTTAGAGTGGTGTAATTATGTTAGTGTTGCCTGATTAATTTATTTTAATGTCGGTTTTAACTCAAACAAAACTCAATTCTTCTTTTTTCTTTTCCTCGCTCGCTTGATTATTTAAATGATTAATTAAATAATTTACAACAAGTAACAAATAATTTAAAATTAGGCGCGTTCCGTTGATATTTCATTACAGTGGCCGTAACAAATAGTGATGAGCTCCATTCGATGGATTATTGGATGATGATGCGAATTGAGTTTACATGATCCGTACCGTTTCATTCTGGCCTGAATCCAGCATGGAAATTAGAGGAACGACTGTAAACATTTTGCTTTAAATTTTGACTTTCTTTACAGTACCTCACAACTATTTATTGTGGAACATATTTCATTGTGGAAAAGAACTGCTAATGGAGTATAAAAAGTCGAAAAGTGATTACAATTTTAAACACGTGTGATTGAAATTTGGTAAGATTTACAAACTAAAAGATAACAGCAAAAAAGTAAAAATTAGCTCATTTGATGTAGTTTAACTTGTGGACGTTGTACTAATTCAACGGAACGTGATCAACAAATTAAAAAAAAAAAGCGTTTATTTATTATTAACTCACTGTTTCGGGATTTAATTATTTTCTTTATTTTTTCATTTTTAGATTTCTGCAGGCTTCTGGATCAATTCAATATGGATCTTAATCTAGATTTATATTACCAGAATTGTCGGGGTTTAAAAACGAAATGCAATAAATTTAGGTTTGCCGCTACTGAAAAAGGATTATGATTTTGTTTGCATTACTGAAACTTGGCTGAATGATAGTGTTGGGTCATATGAATTGTTCGACGAATGTTATCTGGTACATCGTTTTGATCGAGATCTTATTGAAACAAATTCATGTGATGGTGATAGGTTATAAGCGTGACCTTCCAGTTGTTGCATAGTTAAGTTCTCGTTGAATGACCATCGATTTCTTTAAATATGTATAGTTTATTTTGCTTACGCTGTTTATGAAAATTTTGAATTATTTTTTGAATTTTTTTATTGTAGGCAGAACAAGAAGAATGATAATGATTTTTTGTTCTATCTGTTCTATCTATTCAATGGCAAATTGATTCAAATCATCAAACAGGCCTATTAGTTCCTACAAAATTTGAGGGCCGGCAAATAAATATTAACTCTAACTTTATGGGAAATTATCTTGATTTAGTAATTACAAATTTTTAAATTGATCAAACATTAAATGCATTATTCAAAACAGATATACATATTTTATCCATCTGTTAAACTAATATTTAAAGCAAAAGTTAATCAGGAACCGATTAAACAGAAAGATCAATTTTAATGGCACTGATTATGATAATCTTGATAGCGAGTTTAGTTTAACCGAATGGAATTTGATGTTTCGTGATCTTGGTGCTGACGCTTTTGTGTAGATACCTTTTTTAGTAGGATATTTGGAATTATAAATTTGTGTTAATCTTTTCCTAGACGTATTAGTACTTCCAGATTTCCCGCACTTGGTATTCGGGTTATTTAAGAAAAATGGCAAAAAATAAATCTAGATTGATGACTAAATCTAAAACATTTAACACTGAAATATTTAATAATCTGATTAAATTATTTCGTAAGTCAATTAAGGCCGAAATTAAAGCCTGTTATAAAAACTATATAAGTGTAATTCAAGATGCCACTAAAAATGATCCGAAAGTGTTTTGGAACTTTAATAAAGCGCTTTCTAATGAATCTCAATTTCAAAGTGTTATGAATTACTTAGGTGAAAGCTCCAATTATGTAGAAAATATTTGTGATTGGTTTTTTCATTATTTTAAAAGTGTTTTTAATGGACCTTCATCTAACATGTAATGATGGCTATAACTTTGCAAATTTGTTGTAAGAACTTGCCAGTCTTTAGTTAAGCCTTTAATGATCATTTTTGATAAATCTGTTAACAGCTGTACAGTTCCTCATTTATGGAAGACTACTTATATTATTCCTGTGTTTAAAGCTGGTGATGTTGCTGTCTATGTTAAACAAATAAAAAACCTCTTAACGCGGTAAATGTTCGAGTGACGAAAGCCGAATTCAATTCACAAAATTTCTGATATCAAATTTGTGCCGAAAAAAACAATTGTATTCGATTTGTCAACGATTTTTCGGAATGTTAGTGCATTCAGCGCGTTGTTGTTTAACATTCAAAAAATCGTTGACAAGTTGTTGTTTTTGACAGCTAGAAAGAAAAATGTAAACAAACGCGCCGAATGCACTACCATTCCGAAAAATCGTTGACAAATCGAATACAATTGTTTTTTTCGGCACAAATTTGATATCAGAAATTTTGTGAATTGAATTCGGCTTTCGTCACTCGAACATTTACCGCGTTAAGAGGTTTTTTATTTGATATCAATGATTTTGGCACGGCAAATTGAAAATGAATTGAATTGCGATTCGTTTTATTGTTGTCAGTCGTTTTGACTTCGACTTTGAGTTCACGCACACAAGATAGCACACAAGTGGCCGCTACGTGTTATTGTGCCTCATACTCAGACGCGCGGCATTGAAATGACCAAAACGAACAACAAAGCCATGCTAATGCAACAAATACAGAAAAAACTACACCATAGATAGTTGTATTAGAATATATGTGTTTATCGGATGTGCGCACTTTAATAAGTAGTGGTGTGAAAGAAAAAAGATAACATGGGATTGTTAGTGTAACCAATACAATCTTCTGTAGTTTGTTGAATATTGGCATCTGCATTTCAGACTTTGTTCAGAGCTTAATTGTTGTCCGTTTCGCGAAGAACGAATTACGCATACTCTCACACAGCTGTCGGCTGTGTGTTACGGAGTGGGAATGATTCGTTCTTCTTCTCACGATATTCGTCACTCCAGTGGCCTGCGTCTGTATATGAGGCACAATAGAACGTAAAACAATAGAACGAAACTATTTCAATAAAAAAATGGAAAACAATAAACCAAAATTGTTTCTATTGACGAATGGTTCAATGCGATTTATGTTTGGAAAGTATATGCTCTTGGCCTCGAAATAGTAAAGACTTATATTATCTTTTTTATGTTGAAAAGTAGGGGACAGGTCTCATTATTAGGTGTAGGTAGGTAGTTTTTTTTTATTATGTTCAGCACGATGACTTACGTTCTGGTGTACTGTTTTTAGTGTGTGGTAGACGATTCTATTTCTTTATTTTGCATGTAATTTTTCAATCTTCATTTTGTAGCCTTTTAGTAGATTTTATTTCAGAATCCTTTACCACATGCCACAAACAGGTCATGCCGGGTGTGATCTTATTACACAACCGGTTCTCGTAGGCTATCGGCTGAACATATCTAGTTTAGGTTTTAGTGCATGTTACAGAGTAGTAAAAATTTAGATCAGATGCATCGGTTTTTGGCAGAAATTCGATTGAGTAATTCAACAATTTTTTTGCATGTTTCTTGCTGTTTTGTCACTAACCGCATGCGGATACCATTCATTTTTGATCCCTTAAACAATACAATAAAATATACATATTATAGTTTGTTAGTTGAAAAGAAAAATTAATGGTAGCTACCCTCTCGCTGATATTCCATCTTCATGCGATGGGAGGAGTGGTAAGATCTATTTTTTTAAAGAAATCATCATAAAGATTAAAAAAGTATCGATTTTATGCAAGGAGATTGTTCAATGTGTTTGGTGATTCTTTCGATCACATCAATTTGTCAGTTTTTTCATTTTTTTTGTTATGAAAAAAGAGTCACTGGTAAAAATTCTCTTAGCAATGATAATAGTATAATGTATTTATATTTGTTTCATTGTAATACGTTGATTCGCTATCATTATGAACCGGAACGGACCGATATTAGGGTGCATTTGAGCCAAAAAATGAAATTTTGCAAAAAAATTAAGGTGGCTTTTAAGTTATGGAGGTCAATATCTAAAATATACGAGTTTTCTGGGACAAACGGTTGATGTCATATTGTAGGTGAGATTTGTGGCTAATAATCCTGAAAATATGAACCAAAAGTCTTGGGCTCATTTTTTAGCAATTTGGCCGAATGTGGCCGGCCGATTTCGCATTTTTCAGTTTTTTGGCCAAAATGACCCTCGAACATAATTTTTTGAATTCTTTTTTTGGCTATTTGATAGCTGGCGTCAATACCTTTCCAACGATATGCATATGTCCAGGGTATGTCGAATAGATTCAGCACTGTGGACGTGGCAAAATGGCCAAAAATGGCCGTTCAGAGGCCGGCCGCGGCCAACATGGCGGCCAAATCAAAAAGTTGTAGAACAAAAGTTGCTTAGTTTTTTAATTACTACAACCCCTGAAAATATGAAATCAAATAAAAGAGGTACGGACAAACAAACATATATACCAAAGCAAGATTATATGGTGACGTCATAGAAAAATTTAAAATTGTCATAACTTTGGTCAAAATCATCCGTTTTGGACGTTTGAGGTGTCGTTGAATTGGTATTGACGTCTACAATCATAATTTGCCAGTTAGAAAATAATTGGGGCATTTTTTGGGGCAGTTATACCCGAAAAACTGATTTTTTGGGGCAATTTTCGGAAGGTCATATCTCCACTCAATGTTGGTAGAAATTCATGTTTTTATACATTATTAAGGTTTATTTTTCAAGACCTTTCCAATGGTATATAACATGATCCTGGTGGCCTCAAAGGGAAAAAGTTCGAAACTTGCTGTATAATATACTTCGTTCGACTTCCAGCACAGTAGGTGCTTTCGTCACTCGTTTGGACTGCCGTCCAAAGTGATAGAAAAATATTATTATTTTGATTGAGAAAATTAAGTATTATTAATATTAAGAAATTGATTCAAGTGATTCAAACTTTTCTTTTTTTTTTTATTGTTTGCTTATAAAAACTACTGTACATTTATTTTTTGTTTTGTCGAGTGAGACTTCCTATAAGATCGCCTTTCTTCGGTATTGTTATGGTTAAGCCAGTTTCCTTTAGCAGTGTTTCATATTTCTGCTAGCATTGGGTGATAAAGGATCTAGATTTTAAATGGAATATTTTCCAAATCTTACAACTGTGCCACGAAAATTTTGCTACAAACCACTGTTTTATTTTATTTTCGAATCACTATAATGTAAATTGAGTACACGGTGACAAATTCTCAAAACTAGTTATCTGATATTAAAATACAACCATTTTGGTAAAGTTGTATTAAAATAAGGTAATCCAAATCAGTAAACAAAATATTAATTTGCGCTTAGTTCATAGTTAGGACGGGTATTGAATGAACTCTCGTTTCAAATTATTTACACGCGTTTAATTCCCTCCACCCATATAAATTGGAAAAAACTGTTTACAACAGGTACACAAATCGTACAAAATAAATACGCAAAAAATAAAGTCGATCAAAATTGAAACTGTATACCAATTTCCTTTTACGATTATAGATTTTCCTATATCCAAAAAGTGTGTCCCAAATAGATAAAGGAATTATTTTATATTCCTTACCGTTTCTCTTTTTATAGAAAACGATTGTTGTTGTTGGTTATTAAGATTATATTTTTTATAAATAAATTATTTATTTATTTTTGCGGTTCGAATAAAAAAAATAAATTGGAAAAAATAAAAGTAAATTGAATTAACTGACGTGAAACCTAAAGGTAAGATAAACACATTTTACAGTCACTGATATACTACATAGAAAGGTTTGTTACGTATGTTGTTTGATCAGTATGAAAAATCGAAAATGGAAATTTTCAAAATTTTTCCAATCAAAAACAATTTCATGTACAAAATAAATTTGTACTGTAAGGACCTACATCCATAATTAATTTCTATTTCGAATAATGGTTAAAGGTAGAATGAATTTTCATTAACTTTTTGTTGCTGTTGGTTGATATTACATATTTCGATTTGATTATATCTTGTGTGTACGTAGGTACTGGCCATTTTCGAAAATTACAAATAAACGACGTACGAATGAAAAACACGGAAGAAAATATCCAATTTACTGTTCGGTGTTAGTTTAGCCGAAATTGAATCTTTAATGTTTGGAAAATATCACGTTCCAAATTTGTGTTTATGCGGGTGTATGTGTAAGGGAGTATACTTAATTTGATGACTGACTTACCTAAAATGATCGTTTGTTGTAGATTTGAAATTTAATCAAAATAATTTTAAACCAATGCATAAAACCAATCAGCTTAAGTTCGTGGTTTTTGTAAATTTATGTTTAATCAACGATATATTTTGGAAAATGCACCATTCTTCAATAAGAATAATAATAACGCAACGTTTTCTTTAATAAAACACATTAGATTATAACATTAATGGTAGGGGCTCCCGCGAGGTAATCAGAACTTCGGTTCAAAAATATATGTATGTATATGGAGAAAAACATTTCTATGAATAAAACTACAGTTGAATCTACCCGGAAGAAAATCGAAAAATTTAATTAAAAAAACTGGTTGCAAAACAAGTCAGTAAATTTTGCTGGGCCTTCATTGATTTTACAGAAATTTATTTTTCAACATCTGCGATTTTCCACATTTCCACGAGGTTTACCCTAGTTGGTATAAAAAGGAAATATTTGAAAATATTTTCTTGATCTATACTCGACACTCATAAACCACTCATCTCTCGACATAAACCAATTTCATGAGAAGCAGAAGAGTTTTAAATTTCTTGCCACCACGTTGACTAGTGCCAACTCATTTTAGGCAAATTATTTTTGTATTTAGGGGAATCATGGATATATATTATACGAAAGGAATAATTTATAACCAGCGAAAACCCGTGCAATTTTAACCGTGGTAAAAAAATTGTTGTTGGGCCAGAACCTTTCACAAGATTATATTGAATGCAAAGATGTAACTGTTTGCAGCATCATAACGGTGGTTTTGAGTACTAAGTTGCTACAACTAAATCTCTGGCAATCTTCATTATCAATCATATGGATCACGTGTATATGTATTCCATAATCAACGAATAATTTGTCACGAGTACTAGAACGGTTAGTTTCTGATTTGAATTGCTGTTAATCAAAATTTTGCTCCGCCTTTCAAACGAAATGACACATGATTACATCAGATTGAAAAAGATGTGTCTGGACTCACACCATTACGGTTGTTTAATGCACTAGGGTGCGTTTGTGAAATTTAAGGCATTCTTCAGTACCTTTTCAACTATATTGACGCTTATAAATGCTCGTAGTAGGCAAAATTACCGTCGTGGGGCTGGAAGTTCTACATTTCCTCTATTTCAATATAATTATGTGCCATGTCGTTTGGCAATTTAAAAAAAAAAATTAGCAATTTTGTTTGCAGCCATTTAGTTGATAAATACACCCTTTTGTGGCTGGCAGAGAGAATTATCGTGTATCAAAATATCCCTGAATTTTCCTGTAGTTTCTAAAAGCTGACCGTCCTAACGAAAATGGTGTTTGACTAGGTCACTAGGTCACTATACTCTAATAGAAAATTAGTTGTATGTGCTGATAATGTGAAAAATAAAAGTAATCTATTGTTGTTTTGATCCGTTGATGTGTCAAATAGATGCATGACGGGGAGGAAGGGACATACATTTCGAAATACTGATCGAGAAATTTCGCCGAAAAATTATTGATTTTATCATCAAGTCAGCTAATTGAACATTTATTTTCATTTGTGCCATATTTAGTATGGTCCAGATACCGCTATGACCTGGTTTGTTGAGCTTTATTTCATTTGATATTTTTAGTTTGATAGAGCTAGGACCGGCCTTAATTTTGACATGTAAGTGCATGGATGCTAGTCCTAAATACATATTGTATTGCACTGCAAATGGCGTCGACTACGTAGAGAATGTAGACAATTTCCAAGATGAAGTGCTTCCTTATTCCTTACTCTACATTTGATAAATCTTTACTTGCTTAACGATAATTTCGAAAAAATTAAAAAACAAGAGACTTTTTGTTAAAAAGTAGAACTTTATACACCTTCAAGTTTTTATATCAAAAATTGTCAAGCTAATAATGTAGTGCAATAAACAAAAGCAGGCAGAGCCAATTTTTCTAAACACAGCCTCAATGTGTGGCCAATATATCTGTATGTCACCCGCGTTGGGTTGATACAGTATTCGTTTCGAAGATGTATATGAAAGACTAGCAACGTCTGACGTACAGAACGCTGATCCTCCCATTTTACCAATTCCTTGATGAATGATTACACGATGTGGGTTACGCCGATTTCTAGTATCGACATAAATAACGTGTCAGGAGATTTTATCAAATCGTATTACACACCTAAGAGCAATATTATATGAGAAAAATAAATTTTAATTTTGAACCAACTCCACCGAGTGCAATAGTAGCTGTGTTTCTTGATGCTTGATCTGATCCGGTTCAGTTCACGTTTCATGAAACGATACAAAGCCGATTACTAGATTTAAAATCAGCATTTGTGATCTATAAAAAAATATGGATCAGGTTTTCCATATTAAATTTGAAATGATCCGGATCAATGGGTGCGAATCAAACACGGCAAGTATTAAAAAATGGTTTATGTTAATGATCTTGGATTTGTAAACAATATAATTTGAAAAGCACAAATGGGATCGGTACGAAAGCTCGAATATGCCGCTTTTAATATCCCGCTTTTGAAAATTTTACCTTTTAAAGTCCCTCGTTTTGAAATACCGCTTTTGCTAAAATCTGAAAAAAAATCTTAAAAAATTACCTATCTTGGGATTCCAAATTGGATTTTGAATGAAGTTTGGGGAGGAACGCTTCGCTATTGCAAAAAAAACCAATTCACCTAAATTCCAAAACCACACTTTACAAAAAATTAAAATTTCATTTTACAAATTAAGATATATAAGATAAAAAACCAAATCTCAAAATTCCAATAGTGTAGTTTAATATTAACTGCAATATTTCTAAAATTTCTTATTTATTTACTCTAATTATTTTGATTATCTCACTTTTTTAATGAAAATTTTGTTTCTGGAATTTTATTTTTTAGAATTTTAATTTTGGAATTTCGATTTTGGAATTCAGGATTGGGTAAATCGTATCCAACCTGTTCTAGACCATTTCGTAACCAATTACGGTTAAATTTGGTGAGAACTAGATTAGGGGTTTAACGAGAATATTTGAATCAAGTTCTGGAATTCAACCATTCTATATGAAATTTGGCATTATGTATTGTCAAATGTGATATTCAGAAACGGGATTGGGTCCTAAAATGAATTTTGAATAAATTATTCTCCGGGTTAATTCGGCAATGCTGAATAGAACAAGGTAATGGATTTCTTTTCTAATTACAGTCTAATTTGATTTTTGTACCAAGATTGGAAACCTAATCTCAATTTTGACTGGAGTTCTGAATTTTGGTCATTTCAACAATTAATGACGTAAATTTCATATCGTATTAAAAAAATTGTTGTCGTTTTCAACACGACCTTAAAAAATACCTTTATTAAAAGGATACTTTTATAACCGATGTGAAACTAAAGAAAATTTCGCAATATATAAAAAGCTTTGGTTACATTTAGCATAGTGAAATCTAGAATCTCTAGAATTTTATTTGAAATTCATGTTCAAATGTCACTGCGGCTCTACAAACTCTTTCAAATTGTAAAATTATTGATTGAGAAAATGCTTAGTTTCATTCCCTATAGCTGAGTGCTTTACAAACAAAATTTGATCTTAATTTGATAAGAAATAGCATAGTTCCGTTTATTTCGCAGAAAATACCAAATTCCGTCAAACATTCTTATTAGAACTACAGTTCAACTTGATTCGAAACAATCAATAATTTTTTTGTCTTTAAATTATTTACTAAAACAACGCTTTCTATTTTCAAAATCGGGATTTTGAAAGGCGGGATTTTGAAAATCAGCATTTTTAAATTCGTGATTTTGATTTCGGGTATTTGAAGAGCAGGCAAACTAACACGTAACTAACACGCAGACAAATTAACACGTCAACGGTAAACATTTTAGCTTGGTGCACAATTATTGGACGTAAACAAATGTTAGTACACAGGATCGCTTACAGGTGCTCGATATCGAAAGTAAATTAGAATTGGCTTGTACTCTACTAAATTCTATTTAATAAGCAGCCATAAAATATTGTATCGTTTATCTGCCGGCATTTTTTTCAAATGGCAGGTGGCAGGAGCTTAAGTTTAGTTATTGAATTTTTTTTTTCGATACTATTATATTTTCGGAAAAAATCACCAAAGAGTGACATCTGTGGTGCAAATTGTAATATCTGAAAAATTCTGCAATTTCATTGGTCCTTTAATATTATGTTTAATGACTAATATACTCAAAGTGTTCAGAATAAATTTCTATAAAATATTTGGATATATTTGAAATATCTTGAAATACTTTACACGTACAGCTTATCTCACCCAACTTCCAAAATTTTGGACGACGTCAATTTAAACTAGAAAACTATAAGATAGCAACCTCGTCCTGAAAAAAACAACGAGAACAGCCATAAAAACCAATATTCTACATTTTAAACGAATTGTCTACCAATTATCGACATTGTCTACGAAAAAATCAATTGCCTACACTCTTTCGTAGACTATGCGTAGACGCACAACAATGGCAGGAAGTTATCAAAGCTACTGTTGCACATAGACATATTAGTCTCTGAATTTTATTTAATGCTAGGCAAGTTTTCATTTGTTATGTTTGTGGCCACTATAAACCACTAAAGATCAACTTCCCAGCACAAGTCGCCTAACCTGAGACCATACGATCAGGTTATCTGCATAGCGATGTTAATTTTTATTTTATTTTTTCCTTTGACCAACTATCATTGGAGATTTTATTTATTTATTGATAAAAAATTTCGTGAACGTCACATCCCTTTTTAAGCGTAGAACCTATTTCCAAGCGCCAATTATCAAAAGGATGTAAATGTCATTATGAACGCATAACACAAAGATAATTGCATACGCAATTAGCTACCACACAGGCAAGTATCAAAAATGCAAAAAAAAAATCAATTCAATTGCATAATCATAATTACGTACATAATATTTAGCATTAAACAACAACAAAAACTCCTCAAAGCAAACATGTACCTATTCCTTTCATATTTGTGTGCAACAACAAAAATTAAATTCTCCACATAATTCTTTTGAATATACGAGCGAAGAGACAAAAGACAAATCTGCCGAGTTCTGTATAAATAACGGGAATAGCACAATTCTCGTTGTATTCTGTAGTGGTTCGGGTTCAGGAATTGTAATATTTGTGTATACATAGACAGGCAAGAAATTATAATGTAGACTCGTACATGTTTAAGAGAAACGTCAAAGTTTAAAACTAGAAGAATAGTAGAAAAAATTATGTTTATTATGTTTTTGCATTTGACTTTTGTGTATACATCCGAATATAGTCGTATATAGTGAAAAGAGTAAAAAGCTTAAATATTTTTCATTTTTCCAACATGTCTTTTCACTTTCTCCCCTAAATGTATCCCGAAATTTATTCTTATGCGTATTGTTTTCCTTAAAAACGACTTTTAACAATAGGATCACTCACAATATAATAAAGTAAAATATTAAGGGACATATCGTAAAGAATGAAGGCAAAACCTTGATGGTTCAGGGGAGTATCGAATAAAATGCGAATGTTATGAGGAAGGTTGATATGGTGAATATTGTTCGTAATTGAATTGCTCTATTAAACGTGAATATGTCTGTTACGTGTCAGATTATTGAACTCTCAAGTTGTTACAAAAAAATTTCCCATATGCTATTCATGTGAAATGGATTAATTTGACGAAACTTTTTGTATGCCAGACATCAGTAAAACAACAATAAGATTTTTCTATTGTAAAAGCTACATTTAAAGCAGACAAGCTAATTTAGTGTTTTTATATGTACGACCTTAAACTCTTCTTCGCTCAATTTTTACAATAAATACTAAACAGATTACAAGACGCGAAATAAAGATCTCAAAGAGATAGGAATAATATTTAAAATTATGAAAAATTATCACCATAAGAAAAATATATGAAACAAGTCAGATGATGAAGTCTTGGAATGTTCTGTTAGATCGTTTGTTTGAATTTTATGTGCGATGGTTGCGTCTCATTAAAGATGAAAACAATAATACCGAACATAATGATAATTGTTGAAATTTTTGCTTTGGTATATGGTTTATTCATCTTTAAAACAGACGTGGTTGTAATACGATATTAATCTCAGACAATTAAATGGAGCTGCAAAATATTAGTTTATGTCTTTAATAATATAACTCATTTAATTTGAATTTGGTTTCCTCTAACTTGATGTTAGCCTTTTACTGTAGTTAAAAATTACACCACTCCGATTGCATTTCAAAATGGTAAAAAATTGTGAGTTGCCGGTCATTTTAGCAAAAGTAGAAATCAAATCAAATCGCTTTAAAATTAAAATGAATTGTTTGGAAGAAAGATTCCACTTGTTCCATATTATTACTTCTACTGAAGGAAGACTATAAATGGTGCAGTAATATTCCACATCGCACATCCTGCTCATGTAACGTTGAATTTGGTTATTTGGTATACGAATTTGGCTCGAAAACCGCGACAAACAAGAGTTGGGAGTTGTTCTCTATTGTTTTATAAACACACTAAATGTAAATATTGCAAGTAGAAACTCGGCTCAGAAGTTGGTTGGTTAGTCATTGCTGTTTTCATTATATAATTTCAGTAAATTACAAGCTGTTATTTCGTGTCCATCAATTTTAAGAAATTAGTAAGATTTACGCCATTGTATTCTATTCTGTTATCAAATTTAAAAACAAAATCTGGTCAACCTATGGAATTGATTAATTCGACTTTGAGTGAACATTTTGTAAGTCATTCAACAGTAAAAAAAGTGGTTTGCAAAATTTCGTGGCAACAATTTTCGTCCTGAGCACGACCCACGTCCACATGCAGTAAAACAAACAAATCTCTGGTTAAAACGTTCGCCATGCCCACTTACGAGCGATAATGGCGCGGCATGTCAAAAATGACATCGAGGAAATCTGACCAGAACACCCAAATCAATTGCTGCTGTCAACCAGCCATCTACAAGCAAGGCAATTGCTGACGGTTAATCAGCCCTTGCTTCAATGCAACGACAACTTTACAAGGCGGAACAACAATTGGCAGACATACAGCGAACAATGGCCAATATAAACATTGGTTCACGTTCAAGATCGTCAAACAGCCGACCGAACTTCAATTACCGACACAGGTCAAGGTCGATATCATCATCTCGAACCGGACTCTGCTACTACCAACAGAAGGCTTCTTCCAAACATTTCAGGCCTTCGGAAAACCACTAAATTCTGCTGACTCTAGGCAAACAGTGCATTGATTGGTTCGGTTCGCCGTTTTTTCATTCCTTGAGAATATTCACAAAACAGCGTTAACTACTCCTTTTGGGCTTTTGATTTACCCGAAAGTCACATGGCCTTTGTAATTCAGCCCAGACGTTTGATTAACGAAGTTTTAAAAAGAACTGGACTTCGTCTACGCTGGACAATAACCTGATTGTTCATCGCTCCGAGATGGAATACAGTGAACATGTCGAGTTAGTATTTAATCGCCTCTTACAACAACGCAACAAATAAGCTCTGCCCTGTGGAAATTATATACATACAGTCAAACCTGTTTTTGTGCGGTCTATTTTGTGCGATTTACAATCTATTTAAGTTCGGGTTGCGTTTTATTTTGAGTTTTTTTCTATGTGAAACTTTTTTATGCGGTCCCTATTCACCGCATAAAAAAATCTTTATAAATGTGTTGCGAAAACTATTTTTGATACCTACTCGTGAAGTTTCGGAAGATTTTTTCATGCGTTTTTTATGAGGTCCACAGATGTGACTATACTTTACTTTCGATACCGAAGTTCTTGCTATGTATTTAGAAATCAAACACTTCCGGAATTTCATCGAAGGCCAAATTTTCTCTATATTTTCTCTCCTGTTCCCGACAAATACGACATATCGATCACTTGCCCATTTCACTACAAACATTCATCACATCAAATGGAAACACAGCAGAATACAGCGCCCATTATATACAGCAACAACGCGACGGATTACCTGTACAGCAGTACCCATCCCCACCCAGAGCTTGGTAATTTTGAGGTACCAAGTGGTTCGAACATACCCAAATGGAACGGCTCCAATCCGAGAAATAACAGCAAAAATCGTAAGTAAGATCTTCGACAATGCGTATATATCTGTAGACATAGTGTCCTACTCTTCACCACGACAGACCAAGGAACACAATTTGAACCAACGTTGTTCATCGAGCTCACGAAGCTCCTACATTCCCATCGCATTCGGACAACTGCATACAACCCGAAAGCGAATTGTCTTGTCGAACGGTTCCACATGCAACTAAAAGCCGCGTTTACCGCTCAATAGGATACGTCCTATATGGTATTCGAACCTGTGCCTACACACCACCAGATCTAGTATATTGCTTGTATGATCATAACAAAATTTTTGAATAAGCCTAACATTGCTTTTTCATTGCAAGGTTTATGTTCCGCCATCTTTTGTTATTTTTTAATTTTGTTGGAAATTTCATAACCGTAAAGCATAGTTCTAAATGTTAAAAAATTATTGATATTCTTCACCTTGAAGAAGATGAATGCCGAGAGGCCAAGGCCGACAGGATTTTGTTAATTGCTTTTTTGTTAGCTTATTTCAGTTTGCTGCTACTAGAAAATAATGCTTAAATACAGTATCGAACGATCCAGTTGTAATCAAAGCAGAATTCAGTAACGTCCTTTGTTAAGCAGAAATTTAGCGCTTTAGTTTGAAAAATCCGAAATCACACAAATAATTTTGCCGAATGTGATTTAATAATAAAAATAAATTTTTAATTTAAATTCATTTCAAATGTTTCAAAATACCAAATTTGACAATAAAAGAGAGGATTTTGCACGTGACTAACATTTGGAGTATTCAGTTCAGGTGTTCATTACAAATAATTTGCAAATTTTAGAATAGTAAAATAACAGAACCGGGAACGAAGATAATTACTTATAAAATGTAGGTTTGAATTTATCCTGTCCCATTCTACCTATGATGTACTTCCGTTGGTTCTAAATATGCATAATATATTCCTTCCTAACTGCAGTAACTACCCAGCGCTAAATCAAAACGTATACGTCTTCTTTTTTATATGGAAAACTGTAACGTCAGACAAAAGGCATCTTCATACATAACAATTAACAAAATAATTATAACATGAAATTATACGCGAATAAATTACAGCCCCCTTTTTACAGAAATTAGATGTTTCAATGTATCCGCAGAGATGGATGTATATCATTTATCATAGACGACATATAGAAAAAGACAAAAACACTTAAGATGTTATGCAGAAATATAATTTCATTGTGTTTAAAGCAAAGATTTATTCATTAACATGAATTAACCGCTGTTTCTGTTTTTGTGTGTCTTATCATCGCAATATGTTAATGTTTTATGAATTATAATGTTTTCTTATATTCTTATATGTACATACACACATACTAGAAAAAATAATTTAAACGTTTATATTTTACAACACTAATTTTAGAGGCTGGAGCCGGGCAGGTTCTAAGGAAAATAAAAAAAAAATTCGTCCCAGTGCGATTTTAAAAGTTTTTTAACAGATGGGTTTGGTACTGACTTATTTGGGGTTGTATAAGTTGTAGCTCTAATAGCATTATTTACTAAAAAACATTGTTTTACAGTAAATTGATCATTCAATCAATAATACAAAAGGCTTCTGTCTGAAAACTAGAGCTACTAGAGCGATTTCTGCGGCAGGTGAGGGATCTTTATCTAATATCCCAGAGAAGAGGAAGTAAACACAGCTATTAGTTGATAGATAGACACCACGTCTCAAGAAAGCTTCTCATTGTCTCTATTTCCGCGTTCATATACTACACAAAAAATCAACCGTCTTAATTGTGAACACTATAACGTAACATACCTATATTGAACACCGTCTACAAAGTGTTGACTATAATGTTATACTTGCCAGACCACAATTTTTCTACGGTCAATTTAGATTATTTAGATCTCAACATCACTCGCAATCCCTCTCACTTCATCGAGCTAGACCCATACGGCTAATAACTGTAGAATGTTATTTCCTTTTTGTTTGGCAGTTCATTCGTACCATCTTTGGCGCAATTCAAGATGTGCAAATGTCGGATTCGTATAAACCACCATTGGATTCGTTAAATCTAACGGAGTTAGATGGCGTTGCAAGGTCCTCACACGTTGCAAGGTCCTCACAACAAACGCAAGACATATAAAGTGTTCCAACAATAACCAGCCGGTGCGCGTCGTAGAACAACACGTCGACCGCGCTGTTGTGACGACAGCGATAGAGGACTACTGTGCAGACGGCAAAATCCATTCATGTGGAAGCTTGAGAGAGAAAGAAAATATGTTTTCAGTATTAAAAATTATGTCATGGGATAAAATAAAATTTTTGCCACACAAATTTTTGTTATTAGAACTCTATCTTCGTTTAATATAAACTTTTTGTACAATACATCTGAGATAATATCATCGATAAAGTACACACCGAATTAGACTTCCAAGTTATGAAAATCTTATTTATTTTATTTAAAATGTAATTTTTTTCTACTGCTAGAATCGATCAAGAATCAAGAATAAATCCGCAACTACAACTGATTTTCTATATTTTTCTAGAATTAGGCTAATGTAATTTAAAAAAAATGGAAGGGTGAATATATTGTGGCCAACACCCGACTTTGTTACAAAAATTGAACCTACCGGATTCTTGGTAGAAACTGTTTGTATAATCAAAATTCATTATTCATCCTTAAATTTCAGAAAACCAACTAGCTAGGTCAACACTTGTTGAAAATTTAATTCTTAAATTTACTTGAATCTTTCAAATAACATGAACATCATTGCATAAATTGAAAAAGCTAATATGAAAGCTGCCACTTCCGGTACACAAGTTCCCCCCAAATTTAGTAACAATCTTCCAATTTATAAAAAAAGCTTAAGTATGAAGTTTTATTCCAAATAGTTAATCTGCCTGGACTGCAGAGATGTCGAATTTTGGTGATATAAAGTTTTTTTAATCAAAACTCTTCATTTCCGATAAAAGTAAAAAAAATGATCTGAACCAATTTGTTTGAAATTTAATTTTCAATCGTTTTGTTTTAGTCGTTTTTTTATAGTTTCTATATACTTTTCAAAATATTAGCAAAAAACGAAAAAACTCCGGTAGACCGATTCCAGCTAAAAATCACTGCGATCTCCCAATTTATGGAAAAAGCTTAAGCACAAAGTTTCACACTCATCAGCCAACACAAACACACACACTGAACCTTTTTAAAACTACATATGGTAAATCTGCAAAAATCTAGATACCTAAGGGGATTCTAACATAAAAAATTAGTTACACCATCACGTTTACTATTTTCAATTACAGTATAAAGAGATTTATAGCATGATAAATTAGCGTTATAAATTTCGAAATTAAAAAGAAAAATTTCCACAAAATCGATTACGGGTTGTGTTTTAGTTTTAATTTAAGTTGCAGAAACTTCAGATGCTGTAGCTTACTCAGAACCAGCACCTCGTGCGTTTGGTTTATATATAGGAAAATAACGCATTTTTTTCTAGCTACCAAGATGATCATGATAGAATGGTCGAATCCCTTGTTGTATCGAAAATCTTAAAACATTTTTAAAACTAATAGATTAGGTTTACCCGCCACCCACTAACACTTTTATAAATCAACCATGAATAGTTAAAGTATCGTAAAAGTATTTCACAGCAATATGTTTGTTGTAATGTTTTGGTAATATTTTTAATTAATTAAAATTTGAAATATTAATTTCAATTAAAAATTGTTCACAACCTTCTCTTGTTTTATATAAATACAGTTAATATGGTATACTCGTGGTGCGTATTATACGAGTATGTTAAAAATTAAAATTTAATATTTTATGTTTTATGATTTTTTATTACAAATATTTGCATTGTGCCGTACACTATATCTACCTGCACCAACATACCACCATATTCATTGTTAGTACACAGATATGTTGTTATACATTGTTTTAAATATTAACGCGATGGTAATAATAATAATTTTGTCATATCTACATACATAATGATATTAAAGTGTAAAGAGTTGAAAGGTAATCTTGCCGAGCAGTTGAAATTCGACATGTGGGTCCTAAATGGGAGTCCAAAAATGTGTTTTTGATGTAGTTCTGGAATAAGGCGGATGAAACCTGTCATTTCTTAATCGATTATGTCGAAAATCATGGAATCTAAATGGCATTTTAAAATGATGTTTGATAAACTTCAGGAATATTGTCATTAGGGATGGATCAAGGCCACTTTTTAATCGAAAATGCAGTTCTTAAATCATTTTTTCATTAAGCTGTGGGATATGGTCAATAGAGATGGAATTTGGCCATTTGTTAACCGATTATGTTTAAATTTGACACAATCTAAATGAGAGTATTAAATGAGTTTTTGATAAAGCTCTGCGTATCTGGACAAAAAGGGCGGTATATTTCAGAACTTAGTCAAAAAATCATTTTAGAATCTTATTTCCATTACACATGTCGAATTTTATCACAGTCTGTGAAGAAAACCCAAGTTGTGTGTGTCGCTAATAGCCATATTCTAGAGTTTTAGCAAAAAATCATTTTAGAATCCCATTTAGTCCTTACTTGTAGAATTTTAACATAATCAGTAAAGAAATGGTCAAATTCCATCCCTATCGACCGTATTCTAGAACTGTATCAAAAAATCAGTTTTGAATTCAATTCATTTACTTACAAAAAAACTAGTAAAACTGCTCCTTTATTTCTGACATGTTTTTGAACCCCGCTCTCCTGGAATTTTTTTCTAAAGGCCCTCGGAGGGCTAAACGGAGGGGGAGGAGCGATGCGACTTCTCGTGTGCCCGCGAGAGTTATTGAAGCCTCTACAATTCGATATGATATTATTAAGGGCTGAATGTCGAAGGCCCGAATGTCGAAGGGCAAAATTACGAAGGGCCGAATTTATCGAAGGGCCGGATGTCTCGAAGGACCGCATGTGTCGAAGAGCCAAATGTGTCAAAGTGGTTACTTCTCATTTTTTTGATTTGTTTTAAGGAATATTTCGTAATTTTAATTTATCAAATATTAATGAATTTGCCTTATAAAATTTTCCTTCACCAAAATGTATCACTGACTGGATACGTGGAATTTTGACATTTGGATTCCGCCCCTATAATCAATTATATTCGAAAACAAATAGCAGAGTTACAAAGTCAAAAAGAAATAAAACATTACTAAATGTTAAACAATATTTAAAAATCACTAATTATTTTATTTACTTTCCATTTTATAAGGACGTTGTTCTCCATTTAAATATAATACGCATAAATGACAAATATAGGCATACCAAGTTGATCTTTAGGACTCGCAGGAACAGTCTCGATATAAAAGCAATTTTTCGAAAAAGAAAATCGATATAAAAGCAATTTTTTTTTTCCAATAATTTGTAAATTATCAAAACCTTAGTTTACTGCTTATTAAACCCTAAAGGTTCATTTATATTATACGTTCCTTTCAGTTCCTACATATATCGTGTCAGACATCATCAATACGTTTCAATTCAAACATTTTACTCGTATGCTGAATTGATAAAAAATATGTTTTTCAAAATCAAAACTTAAGAACTAGAAGAAAAGAAACCCGGGATTTTGAAAACCGGGATTTCTAAAACCGAGATTTTAAAAACCTGGATTTTCAAAACCGTGATTTTGAAACCGGGATTTTGAAAACCAGGATTTCATGTACACCCGATATATCAATACAGGCTATTTGTTTGCACCTACACCATTTAGTGGGATTATTTAAAATCCTGACAGTAAAATACTTATGCTTAATAATTTACAATTACCATACTAAATGTATAAATTTTCAGTCCAAAATGTCATTAAACGTGCTTACGTAATTACTAAAACAAAACGGGTACTTAAAGCAATATGAAGGACATTCATCAAACCAACCCTACAAATGTAAAATCCTTGATAAGACGTTCAGATTGCCGTCAACCACACGACTATATTTGAGAAACGTAGTATTTTAAAATCACGCCGTCCCATAAATTAAAATGCTAAAATCACGTTCTTTTTCTAAAATCACACCGTCGTATGAACTTCATTTCTAAAGTCGCGTTGTCGTATGACTGTACACCATACAAAGTTTAAAAGAATAAACTTAAAAGATAGTGGGGAATTTTTATTTTTATATTTGTTGCTATAAAAATTACTCAACTTGATATTTTTCAACGAAAAATTATAGCAACGCAACAAAAACAAAAATTTTGGAAGTGTCATTCTCACAAATACAGTCTCAATTCTCGTCTCTTTTCAATTTTGAACAAAATTTCGTCATTTTGAATGGAATGCGTAGAATATGCGCTGTCGTTGTATAAATGAGTAAACCACCGAAAATTGTAAAAAGCAATTTAAATGCTTACGTCATATTCATATTTTATAAATATCAAATAATCACTCAATTCAAAGTTTTGGTTAAATTATAATAAATATATCCTGGTTTGGGAATCTAATTCATTATTTGTTGATTCCTTTGTTCAATCTGAAAAAAATAATCTTATAAACTGAATTGTGATTCTAACATAAATTTTGAATGTTGTTCTAGAATTCGAGCATAGTGATTGAAACTGCGGGTTATTTCTTAACTAATTCAAACTTAACTGCTACAATGGTTTTGTAATTTAAATTTTAGATGAAGACCAAGAATTTGGCAATACTAAATGGAAATAGCACGTTTATTAACTAATTTTAGTAAAATTCAGTTATTAACGTGGTTCGATCATGAATTATGGACGAAGTTATGAAATTCGACCGCGATGAAGACACAAGACAAGTTCTTAACCAATAATTTTCAAATTTGGTTTGATTAGGAAATTCTAAGACGAATTTTGCTATGGTAACTGAGGCTAGGTTATTTCTCAACCAATACCAATTATCGTCAAATTTTACACGTATAATTGTCCAAATATAATTGTGTACATATTCTAGCATTGAAACTTCAATGGTTAATTTTGAATTACAATGTGTAGTAATTGGGGCATGATTTTTTCATAAATACAAAACAATTTTGGGGCGAATATAAAAAAATTTATTAAATATATTTGTTTAATGAAATCTAAATCTATTAACAATAATAACGTCAATGCAAAATGGTTCACCAATTGATAAAAATTAAATAAGTAAATTTAGCTTTATCTATATGTTTTCCATAAATGTGGATACTAGCTATATCACCTAAATCACTCTTGCTTTAAACTTAATTTTTTCGTGCATTGTTCGCAATATTTCTCTCCTTTATATTTCCGCGCTTTAAATGTTTCTGTGCAAATTTCACATATACTTTCCTCTATATTATACTCAACTGCATTGCCAATCGTGTTCACCACTACACCAGATGTCACCGAGCCAGTAATCCCTCCAGTAACTGCACCAAGAATTCCTCCAACAATCGTACCAAATCCTGGAAAAAATGCACTTCCAACGGCTGCTCCACCTATTGCACCTCCATAACCACCAACATAACCACCAGCGATATTAGCCGCCATTTCAACAAAGTTTCGAGAAGTTTTATATTGCCAATCTTTATATCCAGCAAAACCCAAGCGACACGTATCAATTGCTATTGCAATGGGGACTAGTACCTTGTTGGCTTGGTTTATCCATCGGCATGCTTTCGCCGTTGCATTACCAGCAGCCATTTCACTTGGCGACAGTTTAAAATGAGGATCATATCGCACTTTTTTAACCTTCCCCGTTGCGGTCTGAATAAATTGCAAATCGATATATAAGAAATCTCATAAGATATAAAATACAGTTTTACTTACTGTCACTTTTTTCGTTAAAAAGTACTTCCGACCCAAATTGAGATGATTGAATTTTGCACCTTTATGTGCTTTATCAAATCGAAAAACATTTCTAAATTTTCTTGATTCGCCAACTTTTTCTAATACGCTGAATTTGCTCGAATTTTGGAATTTTAATTTTAGATTTTTACCCCGTATCGCTTCAAATACTTTACTTCCTTTTAAAAAACCATCACCAGTTTTGTGTAAATTATTTGCAGTTTTCTTTAAAGTCTCCTCGTCAGCCATTTTATGTTTAATAGACACTAAAAGTGAAATACATCAATATTAAGGTGGCATGTAATTGTTATTTATTTATACATACACAATTATTGTGTAATTTCACACATTACAATATATTTTTTTACATTTACCTAAAACTAACTAGTACTTACAATTTAAAATTAATTATATGAAATGATTCTATAAAGAAAATTATTAAATAACTACTAATCACAGTAAAGTTGAATAACAGTCTTACTAAATAAGTTTTAATATTTATACTAAATAAGTTTTAATATATTTTTCGCTATTCTTGCTTTTGCTTCTCTCTCTTTTTCTAAAAGACATTACTTTTACATTTACATTCATAACATAACGTTTTGGATTTTTTGTTTCGCTGGCATGATTTTCAAGATTACCAAAAACAAAATTTAATTCAAAAATTTCAAATTATCAAAGCAAAAAAATATCTTATCACTACTCGATTATCAAAACATTATCACGTACGCACGCAGTTAAACCAAACGGTATCGTTTTAAATGATATCATTCCTTCAGTTATACACAAATTATATATGTATATGTGGATTGGTTTGACTTACTAAAAATTTATTTTTACTAAAAACATGTTGCCGTATAAATAAGTTAACCACCAAAAAATCTAAACGAAATTGATTAAATAAATATTACTTACGTCGTTATTGGATGTATGCATAATGAGCGTAACGTACTACTACAACAGAAACGAGCAGAAAATATCCGATCACCAAGAAGATCGAACAAAATCTCTTATTAGTAATATAAACAAAAGCAATACGCAAACAATTGAGAGAAAACAAGATATTTCGTATGATTTTTTTTGTTTTTAATTTTTAATTTCGATTAATCAAAAGACAAATTTTAAATAAACGTTCATTTTGTCTTAATTTTCGGAAATTTTTCGATTGCAAGAATGTGCGAAATGATTTAATACAATTAATTTAAAACATTGAAATAAGTGAACTAAACATACAAAAAAAATCCTAATTTTAAAATTAAAATAAACTCGGATTTATTTAAAAAATCGCATTCAATTTCAAACCAAAAATTACTTGCTTGAACCGTAGGAAGTAACGAAAGCAAGGAAAGTTCCATCAAAAAATTTGTGGGTTATACAATTTAAACACGTTATACAGTACATTTACACGTCTTTATTTGCCGTAATTTTTATCGTTTTCTATCAATAGGCACGAGTATGACAATATTTTATCCAAGTAAGGGTGTTGTATGATCCATTAAAATTGTATAATCCACGATTTGTTTGATGATTTTTTTTTCATCTGGTTCGTTACTCTTTATAACATTACATACTCCTTGCATATCCTCCAATATTCCCTACAAATATATTTTAATAGAGCAAACAATACAATAAACGAAATTGGTTTTTATAAACACAAACTCGTAAACAATAGTTTCCCGAACTGCTTGGAGTCGCACGACCTGTCCTCTGGTTCTTTGCTAGGACTATCGTTCCAATTACGAATATTACTTAGTTAGAATTAATTTAAATGTCCCACCTACATTATGGAACCATAACTTAAGGCGTAAGAAGGCAACGTGTAACAACGTGTAAAATTCAATATAAAGTGATTAACGCTAACGTTTAATTGTGGTGAACGACGCCTCAAGGAAATGCTTGGCACTTCACGAACACCATCGTCCATTTCATACTCTTGAAACAGTAACTGCGTACGGCAGTTCCTATTTCAAGAGTAGGAAGTGGACGATGGTGTTCATATGCTCTACGACGTGCAACTGATCTAGTTTACTTTCAAGAATCTTGCGAATTCAAGGCTCTGTAGGACGTCCATGTTGATCAAAAACATCGCGTATTTTACGAAATGTGTTTTGTTTTTAGAGAACGACCATTTTTGCAATAAGTTTGGTTACACAAAACGCATTGTTGTGTTGTAAACGAACACAAGACTAAAAATTACACAACACACTTTAAAGTTTCCATTTGTTAAAAAATTTTAGGGTTGCCACCGCACAATAAATATTTTTTAAACTTAATATAAAACCAACAGATAGAATACCCTTAAAATGATTTTGTAAAACTTATTTACTAGAATGCATGGGTTTTTAAATTATGTTTTTTATTTTGTATAAGAAAATGTTAGTATTTTTGAATACTCCCATTTGCATATACCAGAGGTGTCGATAAGGACCATCACGATCGACTGGTTGATTTTTTTATATTTCGAGTAATTTGGTTGACATACCATTCAAAATCGAGAATAAAATGATCAGAATACTTAAATGCTTCTTTATAACACTTTGGAAATCAAAAATTAGATCGCGAAAAAATATTGTTTGGATAGTAAAAAAAAAAATAGAGGATACGCCTGATATAATGAGAGCCCACGTCATTTTTAAAGAATACATACTGGACGCTATGGTTTATGTTCATGTTTATGGTTGACAAGGTTTGTTTATCACATTTCCTTCCAATCTACGATGAAATTAAACAAAATTTATTACCTGAGCAATCACCCTTGCGACGGTCAAAGCCTTGATCGATATTACTGCAAGTTTCTCCAAACAGAAATTTAAATCTTTTTTTGTTTTTATTGATAAGCTCCATGTGTTTGGTGAAACACGATGTTGGGCGTATTCTATTTAGAGTAAACATGTGGAGTCTGAGGCGGAATTTTTTCAACATGCATGTGAATAAATTTTCATGAAAAACAACGTTTCTATATCAAAGCTTTTTTTCTAAATGTGTATGAAAAATGAGAAATAGTTTTTTCTCGATTTTTGTTGGTATGTTGACTAAATGACCAATATAGTTTCTCAAATGACCTGTCCAATAATTGTCAACGTTAGATGACAAGTGTGAGACATTTCATGTTTCGTTCTTTTTTCATGACAATGTTTTAAGCGGACAGGTATGACAAGAAATTACTTTTAATTTCATGCTAACACCTCGTCGCAAGGTCATAGCAATCATTTTATAATATAATATGATAAGAGACGTACAGGCCAACCATAATGGCGATCCTGGGTATGTATAGATAAACGTACCGATACGTTCTTCTGTCTACATCCTCACAATGAGGGTAATATAAGGAAAGGATTGGTTAGTCACACAAACGACTAGGACACCACGCAGCAAAGTCATTATCTAGTTACTACACATTCACACTTTTCTATATAGATAGGTTTAGTTAGTTTATTAATCTGTGATAGTTTATCATATTTAACTATCATCTCCAGTCGTAAACGGTTAGAATAATTTATCAGTGACATCCAGGGGTCATCACATCATATGCAGTATAAAGCTGCTGCACTACACCCAACCCTACATCATCTATTAACATATTAAATTCGTCAATTATGAAACTTAAGTTCAGCTACCTTACGCATCCTCACGGATCCTTACCAAACATTAAAAACACTCGGATATAGAATACAATCATATGAATGTTGTCAAATAACAGAAATAAAAACACTTTATTGCAATTAGAAAGAACATCGAATACAACATTATTTTGCAAAAGGCAAAAAGAATAATTAGTTGAAGAATAATTAGAAATACAAGACAAAATTAATTAATTAGTCACAATTAATAATTAGAAATACAAGACAAAATCGTCCAACTTAGCCAGTTGGCGCAAGACAAGAAAATCGTCCAATTTAGCCAGTTGACCAACTTAAATGGGTGTCCAACTTAACAGGTTTCCCTGTATAATAAAATATTAAGAATAACAATTAAGATACTTGCCAATTTTTGTAATGCTTTTTGTAACTATAAAAGAAGATTACTTTAGATTTATTGTCCGGTGAAACAATTTCATTCAAATTAATTAAATTTACCTACCGAATTTTTAAATTTCTTCAATTTAACAATTTACAGTTGAAAATTGGTTCACTAATAAATTTTAATGAGAAACATAAAATCGCCACGCTTTTTATGGAACGCAGTTAGTGGTTAAAAACATCAACGGAAATATTACCGAATCAACGATTCAAGATTCATTTTATTTTTATTGTGATAACGTTTGATAACCTGCCATGTTCAGAAAATTGAATCAAATAGGCTTTGTGTTCTCTGTCGCGAAGCGCCGTTCGCCATATTATCAAATTGATGTCAGCAAGCGGTGGGGAACTTCCGAAAACTCATCTCACTCGCACCACCCTATACCGCACCTCCCATATCATCACCCTTTAACACCTCCATACCCACTCCCACACACACACACCACCCACACCAAACCCTCATCCACCAAATCCTAAATTCCCACACCAAACCAAAAACACCACATCCCACCTCCCTCCACCTGCCATAAACCTGCTAAACACAGAAATGTCCAAATCAATAGGCCTCTATCCCATGAATTGCTTGAACGTTTAGTAAAGAAATTAAGTTGAAATTTCTATCTGTTCTCAAGTTATCGTGGATACAGACGGACAGACTGCAAACCGAAACCATATATAATTTAAAAAAAATGCTTAAAAATATAATAAACAAATTATGTAGGACAAATTTGCCTTAATATCTGTCTAAGTGTCGTTTGTTTTTAAAGCGTGTTATTGGGGTAGATACGCGATCCGCTAAAATGCTATCGCAAAAATAAACAGAAATTTTATGAAAAATGTATTTTGAAATATAAATTTCCTTGGCAAGATTGATTGAGTAGTCAGGATTTTGGCTAGCAAATTGCTGGCTTGCTAGCGGATAGAGTATCTACCCCATTATAACGTACATTAAGGCGAATTACATAAAAATATTTGCCAAATAAAACTTGATATAAAACTAGCACATAATTATTTGGATCAGTTCTGCCAACTACTGTGATGTCTGCAATAACAAAAGAATACGTGTTAAATAAAGAGCCAAATGGCCAGTTTCAAATACTCTGGTAAGTTGTTTTCCAGCAGTAGTTCTATCGCGTCCCTTGTTTATGGAGTCGAGAAAGCAAAAGTATCGCATATGCATTGGAAGGGCCTCTATCTTTGATAAGGTAAGGTTGGTACTGAAGGAATTAATCATAAATGCTAATGCCAAAATTCATGCAGAAACTATAACTTTACGAAGTAGTTTATTAAAATCAAAAACAATAATATGTTTCTTGTTACAATGTTATAACGTATATTATATATGTGTACTACATATCTTTGGTTTTAGCTTAATTTCTGCAAACACCGATCACAGTATTTTTCTCCTCTATATTTTCGTGCTTTGAATGATCGGTTGCAGCTTTCGCATTTAATTGTCTCTATATCGTAATCCACCGCATCTCCTACTAATTCAACGACTGCACCTGATGCCAACGACCCTGAAATCCCACCTGTAACTCCACCTACAATACCACCAAGTATCGTCCCAATACCAGGACAAATTAGTGTACCGATAGCGGCCCCACCCATGGAGCCTCCGTAACCACCCGCCCAACCACCAGCAACACTAGCTGTTGTTTCCACAAAATTACGTGAAGTCCCATTTTGAATATCTTCATAAACAGCATAACCGATACGACACGTATCGACGGCTATGGCAACAGGAACTAAAACCTTATTGGCTTTGTTCATCATTTGGCATACTTTTGCGGTACCTTTACCAGCCGTTAACGCCCCTGGTGGTAACTCAATATGAGGATCATATTTCACTGTTTTTACCTTGCCTGTAGACGTCTAAAATATTGATTATCAGTAAACAATATGATAACACTTCAAATCGTAAATTACCGTACTTACCGTTACTTGCCTAGTTAAACCGGAATATTTCGGATTCAAATTGATATGATTAAATTCGGTACCATGGTGCGCTTTATCCAATCGAATGACTGGTTCCATTTTTCCGGCATTGCCAACTTTTTTCAGAACATTTACCTTGCATGAACTAGATGTATCAAATTGTATTTTGTAATTTTTGCCTTGAAGCGTATGGTACGCCTTGGTACCTTTAACAATACCATCTCCGGTTTTGCCTGTATATTTGGCAGTTTTTTTTAAATAATCATCATCACTCATTTTCAGTTTGTTATTTTCCAAACTAGCAAACCTGAAATGTTTTTAAATTTATATTAACTATTATGTGCAAAACTATAACATTATCAATTACAATTACAATTTAGTTTTGTTTGCAAAAAGGCTCGTAAACCTACGCCACTATTTATTTTTATTCATTAATTTTTAGAAACCTTTTATATATACATATTTGAAGCGATACACAATACACAGAACAAGCAAATTAAACTTACAATTAACCACAAAGTTGTACAACGAATACAAATAAGTCTGAATAAATCGACGAAATATGTCTGAATAAATCGCAAATTGAAAATTAAAACTGTAAAATTATTTGCATGAACCACCTATTTATATGTTTCCATTCATTCGTAATAAAAAACGATAATTTTCTTAAATAAATATCAAAACGCTACTCATTTCGAATTTTTAAATTTTTATAATTTTAGAGTGTTTGCACAATAACGCTATCGTTATTAGAAAAGTCAAACAAGTAAACTAATAAAAAAAAA
This sequence comes from Nephrotoma flavescens, assembly GCA_932526605.1. NCBI lineage: Eukaryota > Metazoa > Arthropoda > Insecta > Diptera > Tipulidae > Nephrotoma > Nephrotoma flavescens. Next base: position 325,761,202 of record OW052221.1, on the reverse strand, counting down.
ATATTATTTTAAAGCGTTTTGATATTAAATGTAATAAAAATGTTACAATGAAGTACCAGACCTAATAAATAATGACTGCTAATTTTGCAGAAGAATAGTACTTTCGCACTTCTTCGTCTAGCGCCAGGTTTTGTAGAGGATCATGTTCAAATGTACTTTTAATACAATTTAGCGCTACTTAGAATTGGTCTGACGTATAGTTCATGAAGCCAAAAATCAAACTATTTTACAACTAAAACTGTTTCGATATATTTTTCAATATTTAAGATATCTTTCGAAGTTTAGTCTGGTACCTTGAACAAATATGAAAACTACTACTTTACAATAACCAAGTGTGCGTGAAAACAATTCATCGAAATAAAATTTTGCACCGGATTATTGTAATGACGTGCATAATTTATTTTTCAGCTAATTTTTTGCAATCTTTATTGTTATTTTTATTAATAATAATTGCTTCGTCTATCTTGCAGACACAGATCAAAGAGTTTTTATCGCTCTTATCGCTTCTTTTGATAGTGGCACATACGTTAAAAAAATCAACTTTTGTAAATATAAACTATTTTTTAATGTAATTTTAATTCGTTGTATAGCTTAGAGGATGGGGGCTGCCCAAACCCCGCTTTTCCAGAATTTATACAATTAATCAAGTGTCATTAATGAAGATGTCCTACTTTGCTTTCCGTACCACACAATTGAACAATTAAGAAAAAATTGATTAATATTTTTTAATTGCATTACACGAGTCTTTTCGATGAATTGTTCAGTGTAGAATTGTTTCCGTGTAAAATTGTTTGTATTACAATTATTCTTCTCTGAATTCATTTCTAACAAATATTTGTCGCACTTTTGTGATAGTGTTAAATTGTGTTGCGCATAATTTTCGGGTTGCCTGGTACCTTTATGTTACTTCTGCAACGTCCTTATTTCAGTTATCTCCACCTGCAATGGCATAAACAACTAAATTTTATATACATATAATTGGTGACTAGAGCAGAAACGTACACACGACTCATGAGCCTGAAACAAAATATTTTGAATAACTAAAATGTATGTTCAGTTGCATGTAATATCTAACAATTATGCATTTACAAGGATGATAATTAACGTCCACGGATATATGTATGTACAATTAATTGTTTTTGAATACTTACGAATATTACATAATCATTAACTGCATGTGTACCAGACTATTAAACTATATTCTCGTAGTTTATTATAAACGAATTGCAGACACTTCTGGTATTTATTATTATTATTATTTCAACTACCTCTACTACTATTATATTTTTTGTACAAATATTTTTACATGCACAAAATAACAATAAAATGTTGTATTTTTGTTTCATTAATTATCTCCAAACAATTTAATTTAAATTAAATTATATATAAAAAAATAATAATGATAATGTTTTATATGGAAAATGAAAATTTTTTGTGTAATAAATTCTTGACATTTTTTTATTTTATTGCAATTTTCAAACTTTAAGGATTACTTTAATGTCTGGTGAAAAAGGCGTTGTGGTTTTTAATAGTTTGGCATCTGTGTGGTAAGCTATGCACATAAAGACAAATGATCAGTTTTATTGTGATTTAACCAGCTATCACCCGGCAAGCAAGCCAATGGAGGAGCACGAGAGCGTTAGACCACACATATTCGCGAGACTGTCTGAAATTGAAACTATCATATGAAATAATATGATTTAATTTACTGAAACCCGTTGAAAATCAAATATTTATTACTTATTAAAGGTTCCCAAGTAAAATAAAACAACTTCGGATTTCGGGAACTTTCCAACAATCTCACGGCGAATGGTAAATGCAAAAAATTTCATGATTACTATATTTTATTTTATTACGTAAAAAATGTAAAAACTAAACGATGGAAAATTAAATTTAACAAAACTAATTTAGATGTAAACAACTTTAGACTGTAAACAATTTCCTAAAAACGACAAAGAATAAAAGATTCAAATATGTTTAAAGGTTGAATTTTCAACCTGCGGTTACATGATTGATTTTTGAGATATACGCGGTAATAATGTTTTTTGATTATACAAAGTGCAGATTTTACCGATATTCCAGTGAGTTTATTTTTCGCTTTACAAAATCAGGCGAGGTGTATTCGAGGTCTATGTATGTATTTCCTGGTAGAAGAAATATGTTGTTCTACATTATATTTGCAAAAATCGGGAAAGCTCATATGGAAGTTTTTCTATTCATTAGGAACCACCTCCTGGTTTTCCATTTTTCAATCTAATAGTAGTATCAGCTTGACGACGAGTTGATTGCTAACTTTGCAAAGAGTTTTCATTTTTTATTATACTGATGTTCCAGCGCAAGTTTTTTTTTTGCTTGCTGTTAAATTTGGATGATAAGTTATATTTTTTTTTGAACAGAATAAGCATATGATGATGACTATCCATGTCGGCACCTATATAAAATCTAACGTCAATTATACTGGCGAAATGTCTCTTCCAGAACATGATTAATAATTTTATTTTCCGTAAATCATTCAATTGATCCGCACGGGACCTTGTAAATTTTTTTATGTTGAAATGACGTATTTGATACCATGGATACCGGCCGCTGTGGTGGAAAGTGTGGCAGTAGGGGGTAGTACGTCTAATGTGTATATTTTCGTCTGAGATCACCAGGCCCTAAAGATGCCAGACCTTAACATGCTTAGCACGTTCCATGTTTCAATTTTTATAGCGTTGTCCTTGTAAATTTTCCGATGTTGTTGCTGTGATGAATCCGATAAGCTTACCCGAGGCTTGTTTGTTAGCTTTATAACTTGATTTTTTTGAGAGAGTGGTTGTAAGTCCCAGTCACCCGCTCAATCCACTTATAACGTATGTGTGGGTTCAATACTGGTGTTAAATCTTAAGGTGTCTAACCCTACCTGATATACATCTTAAGGTGTCTAACCCTACCTGGTATCCCCATCCATCGCAGGGTTGTGTCGTTCGACTACGTGGAAGCTTTTAAGCAAGGATCTTGCTCTGAAGGCGTATAAAATAGTGGGCCGTAGAACATCTTGGCCTATGTGAGGTTTCTGACGTTATTAAACGTGTCTTTAGCTAGACACCGCTGCCGAAATGCTCGAAAAAGTGGTGAACACCACCAGTGGTGAAACATCTAGCATGGACCACTTAAAACGTAGCAATGGCTTTCAAATCTTTGAAAATAAAAATTTGCCGAGAGAACACAGCATTTTCTGAACAAAATGAACCAACTAGTAATCTTTTGGGGACACCACACCTTCTAAACCCGATTCCATGTTATGTTAAAAAAATCGGAAAAATCGAAATAACGTTTATCACAATGTGGACAGTAAAAATCTCAGCGAGTAAGCTTTACGACCGCAATTGGGACAGGGGTTGGCTCGTTAAATGTTCAGATGCAGTAGACTAGGAGACTGTATATAATAAGACGCACAGAGCCCGGCTAATTCTTTAAATGACATTTTATTTATTTATTTATTTATTTTAATATGTGTGTATATAAACTATAAAGTTTTTGGACAACAAAGAAACAAATAACAAAAATAACAATACAACATAACAACAATTAAACATAACATAATATAAATTGCAAGCAAAATATATACAAAATATATACAATTACATATGCATATATATATATATATACACATATGTATATATACATACATACACATATATATATACATATACACATACTTGCATACATATATATACAACTATATATACACTATATACATTATTTACAAAATCAATTATAATCATTATTTGTTACAAATTTGAAAACATTAGTTTTAAATATATCAACTGAACTAATACGTTTTAGTTCCAGAGGCAAGCTGTTCCATGTGATAATCAGGTTCATCAAACTAGAATGGTTATAAATATTCGTCCTATTTATAGGCAAGTTGATATTAGCCGTACGTAAGGACGTAGAAAAATTTAACTTTTCATACAAATATGTCGGAAGCCCCGATTTAATAATACGATAAATAAAAACAGCAGTTCTGTAACAATAAAACTCAAACAAGTCACATCCCAAAATAGAATCTTTAAAAGGCGAAATATGGTCAAACTTGCGGAGGTCATGAACATATCGTGTGCAATTATTAAATGTTATCTGAAGTAAATTCCTAGCAGAACTATCACAATTATTAAATACTACATCACAATATGTAAAAATTGGTATAATTAAACTTTTAACCAGGAATAACCGTATATTAGTGGGACAAATCTTTTTTAACAATCTAAGTGAATACAAACTATAATTCACACGTTGACACAATGAGTTAACGTGATCATTCCAACTAAGTTTAGAATTTAATATTAATCCCAAGTTGTTAATATTTGGAGCAAATGAGATTATATCATTATCCAAGAAAATTTCCGGCATAATATTAAGTGAATTACATCTATTCAGGAATAATGCTTTACTCTTACGCACATTAATGGAAAGTGAATTATTTTTAGACCACATCGAAATATTTTTAAGGTCAGCATTAAGTTGTATAACAATCTCATCAAGCCTTGAAAAGTCGCCACCAATATAAAGTTGCAAATCATCAGCATAAAGATGATATCGACAATTTAGAATATTCGAAGGAAGATCATTAATATAAATTGAAAAGAGTAAAGGCCCTAATATAGAACCCTGAGGTACACCAGTGATTACCTCACACATATCAGAAACATCATCACCATGCTTAACAAATTGTTTACGATTGCTCAAATAAGAATGAATTAAACTAATGGCAGAATCCGAAAATTTATAATATAAATGTAATTTTTGAAGCAAGAGTATGTGATTAACACAATCAAATGCCTTTGAAAAATCTAAAAGGACTAAAATAACAAATGAATTACCCTTATCCAAAATTGTTGATAAATCATCAACAATATGCACAAGAGCGGTAGTAGTGCTATGATTAGATTTGTAACCCGATTGGAATTTGCTTAAAAAATTAAACCTGTGTAGGTGTTCATTAATTTGAATTTTCATAATCTTCTCAAGTACCTTCGATAAAGCAGGTAATATACTTATCGGCCGAATATCATCAGTACTGTCAATTACATCCTTCTTAGGAAGAGGAATGATAGAAGCTACCTTCCAAAAATTAGGAAAAACAGATTTCGTCAAACACTGGTTCATAATGTACGTGATTAGAGGTAAGAATAAATCAATAAATAATTTTATTAATTTGAAATTTACCTTATCAAATGCTATCAGATCCGATTTGACAGTTTGGACCGCATTCAGCACCATAGGTTCATCTACACAATCAAATACCAAAGTATCGTTACTAGCACAAAAAAATTCAGAATGAGGTAAAGGCAGAACACCTTTACAGTCAGTTAATTTGCGGATCCCATTCAAAATTTCTTCAGCAGAAAACACAATTGGCGTTTCACTTGATTTACATGAAACACCCAGTGATTTTAATTTTTTCCATAATATTTTAGAGTTGTTAACATTACCAAAATAAAATAGTTGTTTAGCTTTCCTAATAGCTTTGTTTGTTTTATTTCTAAAATATTTAAATGATACAAGGTCATTCTGTAAACCAGATCTCTTGAAGGATTTGTAAGAACGCTCTCTACATTTAATTAAATACAAAATGTTAGCATTCAACCAAGGAGCAGAAAGGCATTTGTAAATAATTCTTTTGCGAGGAACACAAATGGAATCCAAATATACAAAATTTGAATTAAATGCATCGAGTAAATTATTTACATCAGAAAACCAGTAAAGATTTGACCAGTCTAATGAACAGAACGAGTTTATAAATTTTTCACAATTAATACCTTTATAATCAGGAACATAGGTATATGTAATTTTATCTCTAACTCGACTAAATTTATAACTGGCAAAAATTAAATCATGGTCAGATATGGCAGGAACTGCAAGCTGTCCAAAAGATATAACATTTTCTTTGTCAAATTTATATAATATAATTAAATCCAATAAGGTATTTTCTAATCTAGTTGGTCCAAACGGTAAATAATACAAGTTGTATAAATTTAGACAATCAGTAAATTTATTACTAACTAACATATTATAGTTAAAGTCACCACAGCAAATAATTTTTACATACTGAGATAAATATTGAGAAAAAATCACTTGTAAATTATCAATATCTTCAGAACGAGTTGGTGGAGGATTATAAATAATCAAAATAAGAATTTGACCACCGCATCCTTCAAGTACAGACGCTAAAACTTCCACTTTCCCAAATGCACCAGAAAATAATTTTTTGATTTTTAAAGACTCACGGAAATAAAGGCAAACCCCACCCCAACGTGTATTATTCACTCGATCAGAACGTATTATTTTGTAGTTATTAATGTGAAGTGACCGGTTTGTAATCTTACTGTTAAGAAACGTTTCAGTTAATGCAAGAAAGTCAAATTTGTGCACGTCTAACATAATACAAACTTCATCAAAATGCCTTACTAAGCTACGAACATTTAAATGACCAAAATTAATACTAGAATGATTATTTACCTGATTATCACATGGAACAGCGTTTATATTAACTAAATTAGAGTTTATTAAATTATTGTTGAATCCGTTGCAGCATACATTGGTAACGTCTCCCGCAGAGGCACCATTGGCCGAAAATTTTTCCTTTTGAACGGTCTAATAAGCACACCAGTAGGCCAGGTATTAGGATCAAGTGCTTTATTACTTAGTTCCGAATTAATGCCTACTTTAAAACACACGTAGTCCAACAAATCCAGATTACGATTTTTTGGCATTAATTTAATAACTTTACAATTGGTTACACCCAAACATGTTTTAACAAGCGTAGAAATATTTTCATCAGTAACTGATCGATCAAATCTAGAGATGTGAAGCCATAGCATTGGAACGAAAGGTTTTATTCCAAAATCAAATTGTAGATCTCTAGTACCACAAATTTGTCCATTATCTCGAAATTGTTGGCTATCCAGACGGTTGTTTTGGAAAATTGCAGTAATATTGTCGCAAGAAGTAGAATCCACCGTAGTATTATATTTGATGCTCGACGAAAATGGAGAGGAAGATGAACTAGATTGCGGATTTATCACCGTTTCAGAGAACAATCCAGTAGTTCTAAGATTATTATCCACACTGGACACAGAAGGAGACATGCGAATAGCAGATACTCCAATAGATGAACTACAGGAAGCAGCCGGAATTCCCGAAAATTCGGAAACATTTACAACTTCACACGAATCCGGAGTTATCAATGAATTAGCACACAATCCAACATCTGACAGATGATGGTAATGGTTAATATCCCCACTAGAAGCACATGAAGAAACGGCATCAGAAGATAATATAACAGAATGTGGTGCATTTCCCGAACTTTTAAGTTTTCGTGCAAAAGTTAAATTTTCAGTAGGAGGTATTTGTTTGTAAATTTTAGAGCTACCTTTACTAGAAGATACACAACTTTCGTTAGCCAAAACAAATTGTGACAAACTTTTCACTGTACTATTAATGTTGTGGCATAGTTCGGATAAATCACTAAATTTATCACACTGCATTTTGTAAAAGTTATTACAATCATCGCAGAACCAATGCACATTAATACACTTAACAATAACGTCATATGATGATTTTTTTAGGCCCACACATTTATAGTGGAACAGCCTTTTACAATTACCACTGCAATTAATGACGTTTATATCGTTTTCACTAGCACAAATAACACAATTACTAGCCACCATTTCTATTAGCTTTCGCGGACACAGAACAAAAAAAAAAAAAATAAAACGACACTTATTTATAATATTTACAATCCTTGAAATATGTACACTCTTAGTATTTTAAATGTCTGTAAAATTAACAATACAAGTAAACAAAACGTTATAAGGTTTGGAAAAATTAAAAATAAAATTGTGGAAAATTCAATATGCACGGAAAAAACAAACACCATTCAGCTAGGACTACTGTCTCAAATATCAAATATCACCCACATTTCTTTACATCTACGCTAAATTGACTACTAAAACACCATAAATTAACGATAACACAGTTTCATTTAAAAAAAATTGCGGTTAAGTGTACAGTAAATCATAATATTACCTCATCATACGAATAAACTGTACTCTCATATTTTGTATACGATACGGATTTTCACCGAAAATACTTCCATTTAAAAATAATTGTAAGGATTTTTCGTTGGTTTGTTTTAACTGCACATTTTAAATATAAATCAAATGTTGTGACATTGCATGTAGTACAAAATTATAAAAAATGGAGGGTTGAGTATGTTGTGGCCAATAATCCGCACTTCCTTTCACCATGTATGTACACATAGATCTCGAATATAACACAATTCATTTCTAAAGCGAAGAATTGAACCAACTGGATTTTTAATAAAAACGCTCTCGTATAACCAGAAGTCATTATTCCCGCATAGAAAGCCAACATGGTCAACCCATGTTGGAATTTTTCATTTTAATATTTACAGCCTGGTCTCTAGTAATACGGAGTTTTGGTGAAATATTTTTTTTGTTATTTTCGGAAATATTTTACTCATTAATTCCTAAATGCTATTTACTTTTCAAAATACTTAAAAAAATCGAAAAAGCTTCTATAGGATTTGCCACTTTCGGTGGACAGATCACGATCAACAATTACTGGGATCTCCCAATTTATTGAAAAATCTTAAGTGTGACGTTTCACTCCAATGGTTATTTGGAGTGCAGACCACTGCATACACACAAACACACATAGCCATACCCACAGAGAACTTTTGAAATACACTTTTCAGACTTCAGAGATATGATGAACAAACCTGCAAAAATTCGAGTTCCCAATTTTTCAAAATTAATACTGAGTAATATATATATATATATAATTATATTTATTCTTACATGTAGTACGTAAAAGAAAGTAAAAGAACTATGTGCAATAAGCTTTAGAATTCATTTGGTTTTATTATTCTAAAAAATTAACTCGTCTTGCTTGTCATTTCATCTAAACACTGATCGCAGTACTTCTCGCCCCGATATGTTCGAGCTTTAAACTGCTTTTTACAACTATCGCATTCAATCACCTTGATATTATATTCAATTGCATCACCAATTGAGTTCATCACAATTTCCGACGCCATCGAAATAGCAACGCCTCCGGTAATAGCCCCAATAATACCGCCTATTACCGTTCCAACGCCTGGAAATATCGTAGTTCCGATAACTGCGCCACCCATCGCTCCACTATACCCACCCACCCAACCTCCAGCTACAGATGCCGTTGTATCGACAAAATTGCGAGACGTGCCATTTTGGTAATCCTCGTACCCAGCATAACCAAGTCGACACGTATCAAGAAAACATGCAACCGGAAATAGTACCTGGTTTGCACCTTCAGCCACCTGTGACAAATGTATAGCGGCATTTGTTGCTGTACCGGACGGTAATGGAATGGGCGGTGCATATGGTAACACCGATAGTTTTCTTGAAAGCCTCTTAAAAAAACAATAATCAATCAATTTTTTTGCTACGCTGTATAGCTTTCAGTACCTTTTTTGATTGTCTCTTATTTTCGACATTTTTCGATATTTCGACTTCACTCATACTGTTCTCAGTATTTTTAACGATTATTTACGTCTTCCTCAACTTAAAATATTTAAGATTCAGTTTTGTGTGAATTTTTAATTAATCTATGCGATTAAGTACAATACTTGAATTATAATACGATAAAAATTCGTCACGTTGTTTGACGGCTTATAATTAAAATAATTTAGCTTTTAATGTTCAAATGACACGTTTACAGTTTAAAACACAATTTTATAGTATGCCAGCCTCTCAATGATATGTGTTACACTTTCAATGCCTAATTTACGACAGCTTACGATATTTTTCTCAGATATAAATGTATTAATCAGCCAATTTGTCGAGGTCTACTAATTAGCTGGTCTGAAAATATCAATCAAAATTATGTTTTGCGATAACGCACATCAGATATTAGAATACAATCGCATGCAAGAATTATTTGGTCAAAAAAAATTTTCTCCGTTCAATGTATAACTCAAAATTATAGTAAACGTGAAATTTGGTGTTAACCCAAATAAAATACACTTACAGCAAAGCAAGCACACGAAAACGGCACAACTCTACGAAATATTCTATAGGTTTTGATCGAACTATTCAACTCCACTTTACCCTTGAAAAGTAAGTAAACATGCGTAGAAAAAGAACATCCCATTAAAAGTATCCGGACCGAAATTGTGAAAAATCCCCAGACTTCAAAAAATTGTGAATAACAAGTTTAAAATGGTTCAACTTATATGACATTTTCACGAATGTTTGCAACCGATATTACAACGAAAACACGTATAATATTTTATAACGCATGGACATTACCCCCGGGACCCACAGTGATCGGAAAGCATAACCATAAGAAATTAATGATCACAAGCATAGGTTGATGTGGTATGCACAGACTTTGCAAGGCCTTTGACTCCATCAGTCATTATCAAACCATAGAATGTACAAATTTGGTTTGTGCGCAGTTCGAGTGTAACCTAGTTTAAATCATAATTGAGCAACCGCTCTCAATTTTTCGAAATTGGGAAGACAAGGTCTACCAACAACTCAATAGGATCTGTGTTTCATTTTAAGATGGATAAAACAGGAATATGTGTTTACTGCTAATCTCGAGGAAATGTAATCGCAAAAAATTTCAAACGTCTCTATGGCCCCATGAAACTGTAATACTCAAAAAGTGATGGTTGCGGTATCAAGGGACCTCGAGCTTTCATCTTGTAGGACCTTAATTCGAAAAAAATTCGCTAAGAATTCATTTAGCTATAAGGATCCAATAAAAGTTACTCCAAATAAAACTAACACAAAAAGACACGATTTATAAAATATTGCTAAAATATTTGATCTTTAAGGCTGGAGGCAAAGATGTTAATGCAACGGATATGGAAAGAACACATCGGCTGGGATGACAAATTATAATTTTGATAGTTTTTATTATTTTTTTATCGACTCAACTCAAAGTTGAGTCTTTTATTTTATTTTTAAATTTTCCACCAAATATAAAAAATTACACGTTTGTTCTTACTCGCAAGTGATTTTAAAATACAACTCCAACTTATTTTATGTTTTACTCTAGTTTATAGTTTTTCACTATAGGTAAAAGAGATAGTGGTATTATTCGGGTTTTTTACATTAGATGTGCATTAATGCAAAAACGGTAGTTTTTAACTAAATGTTCGCTTTAATAACCTTCTCGAAAACACAAATTAACTTTAAAGCAATTTTCACTCTTCAATTAATTTTATTTTTACTCAATTAACGTTTTCGATCACTGAGTGATCATCTTCCGATTTAATTTACATTTACAACTAACTTTTGAATTTATTTACAACTATCTTTTGAATTTTAAAAATGATCACTCAGTGATCGAAAACGTTAATTGAGTAAAAATAAAATTCTAGTTAATTTGTGGTTTCAAGAAGGCCATTACAGCGAGCATTTAGTTATAAATGGAAAACACGGCGGTTCTGGAGAATAATTTGTACGGTAGTTTTAGTTGGTATATTTCCATCCTGTTAAAATGTGTGTGAATTGTTTCTCAATGTTTAAATTTGCTGATGCAGTACCTCGTGTATGCGATGAAGTACCATGATGGTGTAATTAACTTTCGTGAGGTTTCGTATTACATATCAGACAAACAAAACTAAAATTTAAAAAACTTGGATAGCCTTTCAACAAGAATTGCAATTATTAACATATATTACGATCCCCAGTTGGACAAACGAAGAGCTTTAAAATTACCAAAAGTCAAATCAATGAAATGTTTTTGTAGGAAAACGAGTCACGAAAGTTCAAGAAAGTAGACTATCAAACTGGTATCATTTGAAATCAGAAGAAAACCCAGCGGATACAGCATCAAAGGGATTAACATTAACAGAATTTCAAAACCACTCGTTATGGTGGTCAGAGCCGAAAACGAATCATCAATAATGCAAGATGTCAGCAGCTTTCAGACTGGATAGTCGGTGCCCTTACAACAAGGGATGACTCCCGGAATAAAATATTCATCATCCACTTAGTGTTAATTTTTTAGCAGCATTTGTTTTTATTAGCACTTGTTTTTTTTTTAGCAAAATAAAAAACAAGTGCTAATTAAAATGTGTTTATTAAGTACATTCATATTCCATCAAGGACAAAATTTCAGGAAGAAAACAGAATTTTAGAGAAAGGCAATAACCTCGTAAGAAGGGAAGTTCGTCACGACAACTGCAAATACGTTCATCGATATGAAAAGCATATAACGAGTAGGTGATAGAATAAAAAACTTGTAAGTACAATAACATTCGATATAAAACTCTTCATTTAATATTTGAAGATGCAAAATTGGTGCTAGAAAACCATTGCACGATGGGGGCCAGCTAGTACTCAGCTTCGTCAGCTAAACACAAGAATGAAAATCTACCATCGAAATATGGAATGGAAACTTGCTTTAGGCCAATGTTGACTTCTAGACAACCATGATAACAACTTAATTCACCATTTCTTCTTGTTTTAAATTGGTTTAAAAATACCAGCAAAGTGGATTTAGTCTTAGATGCGTGTTTAGCATTATTTATTTCTAATAATATTAGTTGAATTCTGTTAAAATTTGCTTTAATAAACATCTTTGTTACTTTTCCTAAATGATCAATAAAAAATAATTAAGATCTGATGGACAATTTTGTGTCGAAACCGCGGTTTTATTTTTAACATTTGTGTCAATACGACTATGCTATCAATCTGTCAATATGAACATACTCGGTGTATTGCATTTGCCTTTACATATCAGTATAAAAAGTAATTGCGTTCTCACTAAATATTTTTTGTGCCGTCAAATTTGCAAGGAAAATATTCTTGAAACAAAACTAAAGTTTCCATTACAATTTCCATAACAAAATAGAAATATTCAATGATATTAGAAAAGGGGAATTGCAAAAATAATTTATATCGACAAATCATGGCAATAATAACGGTAATTTTAGATTTACTGCTGGTAAAACTTCCTGCTGCTGGTAACTGGCTAAATGGCGAAAACATCTAATATTCATAAATTTCTATTCTTGTATTTTGTACCTACTGTTTATTTCCCGTTTAATTTATTAGGCCTTTTTTTTCAGGGTCAATTTTGCATTTGAAATCTAAGATACACATTGTCTTGTTCTGCTCTAGAGTAAAACTATATAAAAATGACTACACACATTCAATATTTCAACCAAATTTGCAAAAAATTAAAAAAAAAATCGAAATTACGAAATTGCGATTTCTTCCAAATTTCAAAAGTAAGTACAAAATAAAAAAAAATTAAAACTCACAATGCAAAATTAATTTTCAAAATATCATACCACTTAGAACACAACATTTTTCAAACAAAATACGTTCATATATACAATTTTAAGGTATTCGGAATTTAATCACAAAATGAGCTTACCGTATATAAGCTCGTACACGTTTAAAATATTTACGTGTTAACAAATTCATAAATAACCGTAAATAAATAAATAAAAAATCGTTGTCACATAATCATTCTCATACGTACGTATACCCATAATTCACCCAGGCGTATATAATCTTTAAATTTTTGTTGAGAATATTTATGATATTTTAAGCATTCATTTATGATTAATATTTTAAAATTCAATAACCACCCTCGCAAGCACACATTTTCCAGAAGAAAAATATGTACATTCTTTATCAATATTTATCTCGATTCTATATACCTTTATACTTTGTACTTTACGAAATAACTGGAGACAAAGTATAGAATTTCTAATTAAAAATCCTTTTTCCGATTTTTCAAATTTTTTTTTTGGAAAAATTAGCATATTTTGTTGTTGTCATAATTTCGTATCGTTCTCATATACTAATTGAAGACAAAAAACATAGAAAATGGGGTTCTGTACTGATAAACGTGTTTTTATTTTTTTAAATATATTTTGAAAGTAAAAAAAATATGGAAAATTAGTTTTGTGTTTTTCACATGATAAGAAATTTTATTTTTGTGTACAGTACTCATATCGTATTAAACAGGGAACGATGCACTACACTTAAAGAAAATATACATAAATCATTATTCCCAAACAATACATTATGTACTCGTATATATGTATATATAGCTATAGATATAAAAAGATTTAATTGTGAAAAAATTTCTGTATAGTCTTAAAAATTTGTGGGCAGTAAAGAAAAATGGTATAGCCAAGTAGAACTGTATTACGTATGCAGTTCTACACATAAGGTATTTAATTTCCCCGAAGACATTTTTGTTTCTATTGTTTGTAATTTACAGACAAAACATAATTTCTTATTCTACTGTGCACAATTTCTTCTATGAATGAACAATAATAATTTTCCTTTATTTTTCATAATGGAAACATTTTTTTTTTTTTTAATAAAATCTAAAAATTACTGAATGCATTGTCATAATTCATCTTCCATCTATGATGTAAAATATATAAAATTCAACTAAAAAAATTGTAAAATTCTCTATAATAATTTTCGTATCTTTTAAAAATAATATTTTTTCAATTCAAATATTCATAAGGATTATCTTCGTCCTTTTTTATATTCACATTATATATAAAAGCATATTACAATTTTATTTTATATTGTGGCAGCAGGATACGAACGAACAATATAATGTCAGTTCCAACAACAAAGAATCAAAAACTACTGTATATATTTTTACACAGCACCATCTTAAGATTATTTTTATTGTTGTGGTTTACTTCTTGCGTTGGATGTTATATTTCCTTATACTGTTAAATTTTCGTTTCGTTTCTATTTTTTCTTTGAATGACCATTAAATTGTCCTGTATCTTTTTTTATCCTTGTTGCTTCTGTGCTTTTTTATGTTTATACAAAATTTTATAAAATTTAATGTAAAAATATGATAAATAGGAAAATGACGTTTAAGAGGTTTCCTGTGTATTCTACCATTTCAAATTTATATAGATCGAAGGCCTGGAGGGTCAACAATGAATTTTGATGATGCTAATATACATTTCATTAGAATACAAATTATTATTTTGATGTTGGTATTAGACTACTAACGACTACATAACTGAGAAATGAGTTACGCATATTTCTTTCTTCAATCAAATGCTGATGTCTAACAGTGTCGAAATTCTCTAAGCAATAAGATAATTTGAAGACGTGTAAACGAAAATGTATCATGCTGTTTTCAACATTCGCATTCTCTAATCGAGTATCAAGATAAAACGCAAGATAAGATTAAGATTTAATACCGTAAAGTAAAAGTATTGGTATCAAGAGAGCAAGGCAAAAATGTACGTCAAAATGAAATTTTAGTATTTTTTGTTTCCTTAATAACTTAAAAATATAACTTTTAGCAATGTAAATTCTTCCATATAGGTGGTGTGACAACTTTCTAGAATCACACATTGCACTGTAAAAATTATATTTAAAAAAGCCAGAGTCGAAAATTTTTGAACATCACAATCTAGATCCGACAGAATTGCTACTCCTTAATGGTCAAAAGCACACCTAAAATTAGATCTTGAGCTTTCGAATAGATGGACAACCATGCAGTTGTGAATGGGAGTTTGTTTGATAGAATTGAATTGCAATGTATGGTTGGAAATATATAGATTTTGATTTTAGATTTTGAAGCTACGAATTGAGTTTTGTGATTTAGAATTTTAGTCCATTGTCCAAAATTTATAAGATAACCAGTGTAATGTAGCTTGCGCTGATTATTACTGGATTAGCATTAATTTTTAAATGTTTATTTGGCGTAAAGTTTATTATTGAATTTTATTTCATACTAATGATATGGAGTGAAATCTCGTTTTGAATAGCCAGAAAAAAAATTAGTTAATTTTATCGGAATTTCGTAGTAACAAGGTTTTTAGGTTTAGTTTCTTGTTTGCTTTATTCAGAAGTACACTTTCTTTTCACAAAATTTTTTAAATTCGGATTTTTTATCACGACAACGCACCATCGCACTCTCTAATGATAGCCTTCATTGTGAACGAATTTATAGCCAGAAATTCAACAAATATCTTCGAACAACCGCCGTATTCACCTGGGGGTCGTTGTCGAAAATTTGGTATTATGAAATATTTTCGACCGCGTTTTTTTCATTTTTGTATTAGAAAATTTACGATGAAATTTTCAACTCGTTTTAACTATTTCACGAATTGTGTATCTTCTCTAATTAGTAAACGTTTTAAACTAGGGATTCCGAATTTTAAATTGCAAGGAAAATATGCACCCACTGAAGTATTTTTGTATTCTAATTTGTATCCTCGGTCAGTCAAAACTCTGTTATTTAAACTCTTTACTTTCAAAATTTTATTGTGCTGTTAAAATTATGCTCAAACTTTGATTATATATAGAATGGATATGGTGTTCTATTAATAATTTTAGGCGAGATTTAAGAAATTGGCCATGGTGGTGCAGTTCAAGTATTTCGTCACCACCTAAATGACGAACAAATTCTATTGGTCATTCTGAACGAACTTCTGAACTTTCACAACGTTCAGTAAACGTCGACCATTTCAGAACAGTCCAAAGGCCAAATCCAGTATTTATGACACACAACAATTTTGATTACAGTTATAGAATATGACCGTCCAACATGGCCACAGACAATATTCAACAAATTAACAAGAATATTAGAGAAGAAATTAACATGATACACATGATACAGGGTGAGATGTGTGAAAAAGTGAAGAAAAATGTAATCAAAAGATCCCGGATGTGTAAGGCCAATAGAGGTTGACATTTGGCCAGACATTGTTTTTCAAAATTCCCAACATTAAATAAACGATCTGTAAATTAAATCTATTTTCTTTTATTTCAAAAAATTGTATAGGCAAAAAAAGTAGTAAACCTCAGGGAGGACACCCTCCTGTACATGTAAATCAAATTAATTTTGTTCAATGATAACAAATAAATAAATAGACCTGGAACTGTTCAATAGCCATTCAAATTTTTAACCAGGGGCTTAGATTCAGATAGTGCTTTTAGCTTATTAAATTTTGAAGTGACCAAATATCAGAACCTAACCAGGGGCAAATCACTATTAACACTCGTTTCAAGAAATTGGATTTCATACCGTTCTCAGAGTTTCTCTTGGTTCTATTCTTACGTTTCGGTATGTGTAAATCCACAGGAAATCATTCTGTAAACGGAGTCAGAAAAATATGACCCCATATTTCATATTTTCACATCCCCATAAAGCTACGTCGAAAAATTCAACATAATTACAGAGTACGAAATTACGAAATGAATATTATTTCAAATCTATAGATCTATAGAGTCAATGAAGTAGTAAGAAATGCATTTCTGTGTATTTATATGGCCACCAGCTTTTAGAAAAGGCAAAATATTTTAATATTTTTTTTAATACGTTACTGCATAAGCAAGCAGCCTTAGTAGGTAGAAAGCAATATTGTTTAATTATTTGTAAGTATTTTTAATTATATATGTATTTATAATGCGTTGTTGAAGTGCTCGATTGGTTAAATAATTGCTCGGTACACACTATGCTTCTTTGAAGACTGCATCTTGTTTAAAAAAAAAGTCGACATAGATAAATCTATGTCTGTACATATTTATAAAAATATTGTAAAAAAAAAATCATTTATGAAATGTTTACGCATAGTTCGCATCGAATGCAATATATGATAATTTATCGAAAATAATTTGCACAAATATATTATATGTTAATAAAATAATGGCAAAATCTACACATAATATTTTAGTGCTGCTTCACCGAAAAAATTTTGGTTGAAAAATCAGTCGCAATTAAAACCGGTGTCATAGGTAAACGGGGAAAAAGATGAAGATCAAGCTGCTTCAAACAAGAACACTGTGGACCGGCGGAATCGAAAAACTAAACAGTTCAGTCCATGTTTCATGAAACAACACAAAGGCGCTTGCTAGATTTAAAATCAAAATTTCTGATCCAAAATAAAATTTGGATCATGTTTTCCATATAAAATTTGAACTGATCCGGATCATTGAGCGTTCTAACTTCCGGTTCATACGACGTATAAAAATCTCGGATTTTTCTATCGCAGAGATTTTTTTCAACTTTTTTGTATGAAAAGAGGCGTTTCTGTTGTATAGTTTACGTGATGTAATTGTGCATATCCATACTAGGGTAACTTTTTCGTTTCTTTCCCCTTTGTTGATTATATTGGTAAAAGGGAAACAAATGAAGAAGTTACCGGATACCAGTTACCCTAGTGTGTGATGAGCCATTGGTTAAAACGATGAGTAGAAAAATCCGAGATTTCTATCCGTCTTAACTCACCCCGTCATAACTCCCTACGGACTCGGACAATAAAACGGTGTGTTTTAAATATTATAGATTTGTATTACCTAAACCGCTTAGTTTTGATAACTCTTATGAAAACGATAATAGTGTCTTATTTTGTAATCGCAATATTCGATACCAAAAACAAACATTTATCAAATGTGTAAAGCAAACACAAATACACAATCGTACACACTAGTGATAATATTGGTCTAGAACACCAGTATAATAAACTGCACTTGGCGTCTCACACATACGACAATGATTTATTTCAATTTCTAGAGTAAGTGGTAAAATAAAATTATTTTCACATTCTCACTTACAACATATGTACATACATACATTCATATATAATTCCACCGGTGGAGATTAAACAAATGCGTGATAGATTTGTACACAAAATACAGTTTATACGTTCTTTATACATTGACTATACATAGAATTTAATACATGACAAGTATTGGAACGGTATTGGTGTCTTTATCATTTTGTTGTTAGTTGGCTGAATAATTTGCTTTTGTTTAGATGTGTCGACTTCAAAATTATTTATTTAAATTATGTATTCATTCTAAAATCAGCCCAAATCAATTAAATTTTCTACTATCTGGTGAGTAAATCGTAATTTTAGAGTTTTTTTATCAATGTAAATTTTCCTACCATATGTTTAGTGCCTATGTATGTTTATTCGCGCTTATTTTTACATTGAACAATACAGTTTGTTCATAAACAACGGTTCGTTAATTGTTTTTAGCTAGCGACTAAAATTGATTTTTTGTGTATGGCTATATTCAACCTCCACAACATCCCCTTAACTCTCGCTTTGCAAAGATTATATTCGATTATTTGGTTGTATTAGTCATACAAAATACAATTTCAACAGCTGTTACGATTGAAATGCGCAACAATGTATTTGTAATTTATAAAATTAAACCTTAAATTGCGCATTATTGTTAATTGTCGGTACTTATAGTACCCGTGTCAATTATCAAATAACTTGCGTATTTTTGTGAATTTGCGACAGAAACCTTGAAAGCTATAGTAACTTTTATATGACCCTAATCAGATTTACATTCTCTAAACTAATAATTTATAACTGCTAAATCGGCCGTTCATCTATTATTGATTATTATATTGATTGCTAACCTCTCATTAAATAAGGTAATTTCCAACATTTTAGCTTTTAAATTAAGCGAGTTTTCGATAACTATATACAAAAGCCATTTATCATTCAGTAATATTCAAAACTCATTAAAATGCTAAATCACGCCGATTGTTAAATTAAACCTAGTTAATTAAAAATCATTTTCCAGGTGCCTTTCTGTAATTTATTTACTACTTTTTTAAATAATGAGTGATAATGAAGACGAAAAACGTAAAAATTCGGACAGGAATCAAAGCTTAACGAAGGTAAATTTTACGAAATTTTATAAAATAATTATTTAACTATATTTAGCTATTTATTTTATTTAGAATCCTGTTGGAACTATAAGCACAACACCATTCACACCTCCAATACAATTGCCACCAGGTACAACAGACGGTACAGCACAACTATCTCACGTAGCAAACACTGCAAATCAAGTACTCCTTCCTGTAACTTTGGTGATTGATACGTGTCGAGTTGGTTATGCAGGTTATCAAGACTACCAAAATAAAACTTCACGGAATGTTGTTGGAACAACGGCTGCTGTAGCAGGGGGCTGGGCCGGTGGTTACGGTGGGGCTATGGGTGGTGCTGCTATTGGAACTGCAATATTTCCAGGCATTGGTACTTTAATTGGGGGTATTGTTGGTGCTATTGCTGGAGGTGTTTCTGGGTCCGTCGCAACGGGTGCTGCAGTGAATGCAATTGGAGATGCGGTAGAATATAATATAGACGAAATTGAGTGTGAGAACTGTAAACAAAAATTTAAAGCACGAAAATATCGGGGTGAAAAATATTGTGAGCATTGCTTGAAAAAAATTAGCAAAATGGATAAATTATAAGCATTTAATAAACACTATTTATATTTTTTTACTAAACAGATGTTTATTGGTTACACACGATAAAATAATGAACCTCACTCAATACCACCTCGATGCCAAACGCCGGATTTGGTAAAGAACTAGGTGATATAAGTATGTAAGAAAGGATGTTGCGTACTACGATCACAACATTATCAGTCAATTTATACATAGATAGCGAAAAGACTGCAATTTTTGCGTATCAACGTCAATCAATAATTTTCATCTATCGACAATTTAATTTGTGAATCAATATATTGTACCCCCTCTATTTTCGTTTTTGTCTAAAATCGTCCACAATATAAAGCACTGGTCGGTGGTTGATCGGTTGGGGCGAAAACCACTCGGAAAGTCAATGATGATATTTCCGGGGTGATTCTGTCAATCAAAACGTGTAGCAACGACGGTGTAGGCCACAATATATAACGACCGACAATCTCTGAAATCTCATTTCTGAAATTTAAATTCTTCTATCGATATTATTCTATCGATATTCATACTGCGTACCAAAAATCGAGTAAAACGTTTACTACTGCAACAATCGGGTTTGTACCTCGTATAATCAATCAAAATCATTAAATGTCGCACCTTGCGTAATCAATTTTCTTTCACATTACCCAAAAAATATTATATGAGTGACATGGAACTCCAGCGGTAGCGGGACTTACAAGCTACTTCGCGTCATCACTCATAATCATGTCGATTATAGAACTTGCGGATGCGAATCGATTATGGTGTTATGACACTGACTAGTTTTTCAAATGGTTCATATGATTTAAAATGAAAATAGAGTAGGACAAGTAATGTAAGTACAAATCACTTGAAAGAATGAGTGTGTACAACATATAAACAAAAAATAGAAATAAATTCAGCAACAAATGATATAGCAGTTTAAATTGGGCAAATCTATAAAAAATTAATCAACTTTGATTATTTTTTTTTGACGTATAGTCATTTATTAGTAATGTGATTTTGTGTGTACGTGTATACTACAAATATATTTCAAAACAAAACATTGCAGCGCACGCTGCACAAATATATTATTTGGTTTTCATAACGTCAAAATAAATGAGTATAGTGTTGTCTACTGTTTAAATTAGTTGTTTCTCTTTTTCGCCTTAATAGTTTTACAGCACATTACAGCACTTGAAAACTAGTCAGTATCATAACACCATTACGGATTGGAAAATGCATATAAATAAAATGGGAAACAATTGCTCTCAATCAAAGTAGCCAAGAAAATTTATATTGATTTCCATACAAATCATTTTTTAAGAAATTAAAGTAAATAATTTTTTTTGTTTTTTTTTTTTATTTTGTTGTTGTTGTTGTTTTTCGACTCGACCTAAGAATTTTTTTGGATTGAGTCGAGTTAACTAGAAGTTAACTTTTGGTGTTTATATTGAAGGTTCAACCCAGGTTGAACCTAGGTTCAACCTTCAATATAAACAGTATAATTGTTAACACAGGTATTAAAGTTTGCAGAAGTTGCTACTAGTTTCTATTAAGCGTAGGCTGAAATATAAATTGCGCGAGAATATTCATCTGGAACACAATGTGCAGTTACTTATCGAACTATACAAGGATCCTGTAGGAGCCCTATACTATCATAAACATTGTAAAGTAATTGCTTAAATCCATTTGAAATATTACTGTTACCCAGCAGATTCACAGCACAACTTATTCATCTCATCCCAAATATGTATGCCTTTTTAAATTAATCTTGCAAAGGAAAAAAAGAAGAACATAAAAAGTTTCAGTTTTTCATTATAGTAAAACGAGTAGAAAATTATTTTCTTTTTTAATTTGATTTTCCATTCCCTCGTTTCCAAACAAAAAACTTCATACAAAGAAAAGGAAAATTATAACTATAGATGAGGCCGACGTAGGACACAAAGTCACAATGGAAGGGAAGATTTGCTGGAATATGGAAAATAATACAAATTGTGGTTTTTCGATTGCAGTAATGGTTATGTTTGTTGTAATTGAATTAAATAAATTGTAATAACAATGGGTCTGATACATATATATTATTATATGTACTCGTATATACATAAAAGGATAAAGGATTTTTATTTTACAATTTACCCCAATAAATGTACAGATGAGACGGTTGGTTGGACTTGGAGTATATACTATGGTATACATAGGTAGGTATATAAGCATAATGTGGTCAGATAGTCAAATTAATTTCTTTAACATAATTAAAATGAAATTGAGTGAAAGTAATGTTAATTGTTTAAGAAGTATATTTTTAAATAAAATAAAATCCATTGTTCTAATTGATTGGGGATTTCTTATTATTAAATTATTTTATAACAATGTTATATTGTTTTAATTGTCATAGTTTGGTATTAATGTATTGTTTGTTCAAACAAGTACAAATCACATAACTATAATAATCTAAGTAGGTTTTGAATTAGAGATAATTATTTGGCTTTATATATATTGAAAATATATATAAGAATATTTCTATAAATAATACCATAGCAATAATTGCAACTTTTTCGATATGAAAATTAAATTACGGTTGGTTAATGATGTTCTTGATGAATACAATTGAAAGCAGATGATGACAAATCTTATATATGCCATAATCATATTGCTTTCGACAGAGAAACCCATTTACCGGTAATTTTTTAATAAACCAAGTGTAGGTTAGGTTTCTTTCTCACAGATACACGTCCGTAAAGGCGTAAACAGAACTGAACTAGTTCTCATAATTTTTGCAGGTCCATTACTCTTGCGATAACTTACTACTGTCGTTCAACTTGTCGACGATACTCTGAGCATTCGCTCTGCTGATAACTTTGCAGTTTTGGTCTCCTAATCTATATGCTTACGGCATTTAATAACTGTTCCCAATACATATCTGTACGAGTATACCAGTAGAACTTCGTGGCTTAGAGATATTTGCAATTTGGTCAATTTTATTTTTTTCACAGGTATCACACAGAATATTTGTTCAGTTGTTCTCAGACTTGTTACTTATATTGTTTTATTTTATAACATTTGCCGAGTCCTTATTAATATTAGTAATACATTATCCAACATCACTATCCTATTTGATGCAAAACATTCTTACATCTCCAACAAATTCTAAATAACCCTCTAAATTGTTCTGATTTAAGGAAAAGTTCAATCATTCATCAAAATGAACACTATTTATCACGTACCACACCGCATTTAATTGGTCAAGAACTCGCACTGTTGATTTTTGTAATCTGTTCTGGGGCCAAAGCACTCTCAACTCTTTTCACGTGCTTCCTCACGCAGTAGCCAAATTGAGAGCATATGGCAACAGGTCCAGTTTGTTAATTTCCACTAGCATCTGTAACAAACCATCCGTTACAAATTGAACCAACGATTGTCAAAAATGGTAATGTTTTTTAGGTGTAAACAGGAGGATTCAAACTTGACTGAAACGATTTTTTTTAATTCTGCATGAAGTAGTGGTGAGTGTGAGTTGCCCGAATACTATTTTGAATGACTTTTAGCGCTCAAATTTCTCGAGTGAAGCAATTATTTGTGTTACACCAACATTCACTGTTGAACGCCCGCTCGTTGTAGCTAACAAAGTAAAAATAATTCTTTGTAGAATGATTCGATAATTAATCAATAAAAGCTTTACGTAGGGTTCTTTAGATATTACTTAAGTAAGAGATAATCGAAGAAAATGTTTAGAATGATGATTCAATCCAATTTTCATGGTTATTAAGGAATCGTTAAAACCTATTAAATCGTACATCCAAAAAATTTGTAATTTATTGCACTTCGATAACCATTAAAATACAAAATAAAATTAATTTTTTTTTAAATTTTTTGCATTTTCAGAAAATAAGCGTAACTGCAAATTAAATTGAATGGAAAAAACAAAACACACAAAAAGGCAAATTCATTAGATTTTAATCTTAAATTGAGCGCAAGTAATTTTCACTCTGTGTACAGATTTCGCTTGT
Source organism: Nephrotoma flavescens (assembly GCA_932526605.1). Classification (NCBI taxonomy): domain Eukaryota; kingdom Metazoa; phylum Arthropoda; class Insecta; order Diptera; family Tipulidae; genus Nephrotoma; species Nephrotoma flavescens. Next base: position 325,736,936 of record OW052221.1, on the reverse strand, counting down.
ATATTCAGACAAAAAGATTTCTTCTTCTCAAACCCCAAAGATTTGAATGAGTTTTGATGTTTTTGTGTGTACATATATGCGCATTTTCTATCTGAGATTCTTATTTAGTTACATACAAATGCTTCTTAGAATATTTTAATAATTATCTGTATGATGTGTTTGGTATAATTTGCGCGTACAGCTTTCTGTTGATCTGTCAAAAAAACAAACACTATTAAATTTCCGTAATTACGATAAGGCGCATTAATTGCCATTATGCTGGTTTAAATAAGATAGTTTGCAACAAAAAAATATTTATTAAATTGCAGATGTAAACGAGTTAGTTCGTTCGCAAATTTCAACCCCATTTTATATAAAAACAAACCTATAAATAAAAATTAAAAGATTAAATTTTCATTAAAACTATAAATTGGAATATTAAATCCTTAATTATTCAACAACCGCATAAATCGTATCTTTCATTCAATTTGTAATTTGAACCTGTGTTCAACCACCTCGCTCCATCCTTTCTTCCCGTCGTTATAAAAATATACTAAAATTAAGGATTAACTTGAATATTGAAAACATTATTTTTTATATTAAAATCAATTTTGTATTATTTTTAAATAAAATCGTAAATACCAAAAATATTATTTTTATTTAATAATCTATTTATTTAGGATATTAAAAATAATAACAGCAAAAATGTATATTTAAACACAACGCTAAATCCTTTTTGCTCTCAACCCAAAAATATAATTTGAAGACTGCTCTACATAGCAGTATTATTTTGTAATGCTGTGTTTTTGAACGTATCTACATTTTTGTAGGTGATTGATGGGGTAGAAGAGATATTTGATGTGCTAGTTGAAAATGGGAAAATATTTTTTTACAGCAAATTTAAAAATTTGTATAATTGAATATTTATTGAAATAACCTTTTTTCGTTTAACATCCTTTATAATCCATGTTATCAAGTTCGTAATTTGTATTTATTGTAGTAAAGTCCTCAGAATGAATGTAAATTTTAAGCCAATTTCAAAGCAGTATTATATGAGTTTCACAATATTTAAAGTGAGCCTATTTCTTGAATATAAGATCCAGAATATCTTGCGAGTCCCAACTAAAACGTATCATCAAAATAATCGCACCACTATCTTCACCATTGGTATATTTTTTCGTTGCGATCGATAATTATCAAGGGGTCAGGCAAATATTTTATATTTTGTTTCTTTGGTGTAATTAGCATGAGGGAAGTCCTTTAGTGCCATAAAATTTATTAAATTTGTATGCGGAAAATATATCAAATTGTGGGCATTCTACATCTAATTGAAAGGGCCAACGATGACTTAGGTAGTTCTCATGGGAAGGAGGACAATCACTGAGCTCCCCTCGTATACTCATATTTAAGAAAAACAAATTGTGATTATAAACATTTTTACCCTAAATTGTGAAATTATGGGTAAATACGAGTATTGATTGCTTTTCATCAAATTTCTGCAGCGGTCCCGCTTGCTGGTATAAATAAAAGTTTCTAATTTGTGTATAAATAAAAATGTTCATAAAGCGATAGTGTTCACGTCATAATAATAAAACTTTATATTACAATATAATCCATAAAGTCGTCTCTTTGATTTAAATGCTCAAAGAATGTCAATTAAAAGCTAGAATTTAGCATTAAATGCTTTTTATGAAGAAATAATTGCATAATTATTTTTATAATTTGACAAAATACTATTTGGACTTAATTTCGACCCAAGTTTTTCCTGTTGTAAACAAGTGTTAGATAGACTAAATTAGGTAATCATTGATCACTAAATTTTTGATGATGTAAACCACTTCAAAAGTATCTATTTAATTATGTGCAACATAAATGAGTTGTTTCGTTTTACTGGATTATTAATTTAAAGTTTTGGTATAAATTAACTGAATATAATAATTTCTGACTAAGAAGACTTTTATATCACATTTCCTACCTACATTATGCTTCAATTTGCATTATTTTTATAAACGTTTTCGAAAACATAGAACTAGTTGGTTGTTGTCAGATTACCAAGTGTTCAGTAGCTTAGTTCAGACGGAGCCCGGAACAACTCAGATGAATCTTTTATATAGCAAACAATAAAAAATAAGGTTGAATACTCCAAGTATATATATATGAAGTAAACACTAGTTGACTTAGCGAATTATAATAAATCCAATAACAATTAATAATTTCTAATACATATGTATGTATTGGGTTATTGTATTTAACTCATGTTATGCGATATTTCACATTTCCAAATTCCTTGTAAAGTAAAATAGGAAATTAAATAAAATTAATAATAAAGACATTCATTACTTAATGAAAATCCTAATTGTGCAATTCAGCTTTATTTTTGGAGGCATGCATACTTTATATAATTTCAATTGGCGAGAGTTACAATTTAAATTAACTGATGCCCACAAATGTGAGGCAAAGTCAGACAGGTCAGTTAAATAAACATCAACGGAGCTAAGATGAACACGTAGTTTATGCAAAATAAAAAAACACTTTCATTCAGCTGCCATCTCAATAATTAAAATCGATTAAACCCCTCACAAATTGACAATTAAGACTCAATCGTGTTACTCTTTTATACTTTAAACGTATCGTTATTTGTATATTTTCAGGACTGCAAAAATTGTGATGATGAAAATTTATGTTTTTCCATGATATTTTTAAACATAACACATACTCGTATGATACGAACGATACATCTCATTTTCATGCTCTATATTTCTATGTCTTGTTGACATAAAAATATTGAATGGTATTGTTTGTTATGCTTTATTTCATATTTACGAACATGTTTTGTTTGAAGGATAGTTTTTTCCTTTATGATTTTGATATCACTGGCGTTTTATATATGTGTGTCTCTGGTTATGGTGTATGGATAGAAACTTTTTCCTGAATGAAGATGAAGAATGAATTTAGATAAATATAATGAATTTTAAAATAGGGATAATAAAAAATTTAAAGTTGAATAAAGACTGTATACATATTATGTATTTGAATGTGTGCAATGATCCAGGAGGAAAAGGATACATGTACAATATACATATTTAGAAGAAAATTGAAAATCTTTTGAAAGATATTCAAACATTTTGATTTAAATTTTTGAAAGGGTTTTTCTTATTATTTGAATGGGACTGAATTTAATGCTGGAGGTATATACGAAAATGTTTATTTTAATGTTTAGATTGACTATTTAAAGAATATTTAAAGTTACTCCATTTTTTATATGAGTATACATCCTTTTATATTTAAAATTGCTAACAGATAAGAATTGCGAGCATACATTTATACAAAATATAACAGAAGCAGTTTCTTTAATATCTATAGAAAATCTAGCACAAACTATAGCAATGTTGAAATTCGCAACAATACGTTGCCTAAAAACTCATGTTTACAGCAAAAAGATTTTATACGAAAAATGTAAATTAAATTGCAGTTGTGACACAAAAAATATTTTAACAATAAATTTTTATAAAAATGCGGGAGGGAACATGCTTTTCTTAGTTATCATCTTCATTTTTTTTGTTTTTTTCCTTAGAGTTCGTATTGTAATTGTGTGTATACACATGTGCATATATGCACCCAAGACAACGGCCTAGATTACCGCATTTAGTTAGAAAGAAATATGAATGGACCGGGGGAGAAGGAAGTTAGGGTATTCGGACCCCGAACTGACTAAAGTTGTTAGTAAGATGTGGTAGTGGTATGCCACCAACGCCACAAAAAGCAAGAGGGGTGCTAAGCAACGACAGCTTCCTTTTGTGTAGCGGTTGATCTGAACCCACTACCGTTTTAATTTTACTTTGATTTAAATAATTACAATCACATTCTGAACATTAAACTATTTGGATTGGTATGTGCAAAAATGATTGATGGACAAGTGGTGTCAACTTCACATTCACACATCTCACTTTAAAAATCTTCCAGATCTTGTGTTGAGCAATAACAACGATGCTCTTGAAAAAAACGTTGAACAATAAGGAATGAACGAAATAACACGATATTTTTATGGTTATGATTGTGAATGTACGACTACAAAAACTTTTCCAGGATTTTCTTGTGGCGATAGGCACAACTTTAAAAGTATATACGTATTGTAAAAAGGAAATGTTGAGATGGTGAAATTTTTATAATTCTGTTAAGTACAGTATTTTGTGTTTCGCATATGCATTTTATTATTATTGTTTTGTGATTTTGTTGTTTCTTTTAAAGTGTTTTTCACAGCAAATTGTCTAAGAGAAAATTCTCGGAACTTGTAAATAAAATAAAATAAAAATTATCTTTTAGAACAATTTCCAGCCATTACAAGTTACTTATATAAGCACAAGCATAAAGAAAACTTTTCAGTTAAATCTTTACTATAATGTCGTAAAAAAATACTTAACTCAACTTCCTGCAGCAAGAGTTAATCCGTATTTCGTATAGTTTCTTGAATAAAAAATTTCTTAAAATTATATTTATAACTTGCAGGTGTTATACTAACTATAGTTAAAATACCTAAGACATATTCTAATTTCGTTTCCTATTAAAGAAAACGAAGAAAAATCAATTAAAATTTTTAATTTTAATTTAATTTCGTTATGCACATTGACAGACACCTTCCCTCTATGTACAATAAAATAACAGAAATAACTAATTTATTTTAAATTCAAAAATATTTCTTGTAATTATCTTCATTTTCTTATCTCTGTGTATTATTAAATTTCGTAAATTTTATTTTAATTTTGTTTTTAATTTAAATTATTTTCATGTTTGTATTAACTAACGAATGAAAATGTTTCTTGAATTTTATTATATATAGGAAAAACTAACACTTTTGCCAATTCGAGAAAGTTTTATAATTCAACTTTATCATAGAAAAATTTGTATATTATGCAATACTTGTAAACGGTTTAGTAACAATAGCGTTCATCAAAATTTTAAATCAGTTCATGTGCAATATTGCGATAAATAAAGTTGAAACACTGGTTTTATAGGCTCTTCTTGTATCGAAACACACCTTACTGAAGCACGGCTAGAACTGTACAGTGTTTGTCCGTTCGTTCTGTAATTTCTTATAAATTCGACTTTGCATAATCAAATTCACTAATAAATTAAATGCCCAGAAAAATTATCATATTATCAAAGAGAATAAGACATACAGTGGCAGATATTCTAGTCCGGTCAATCTAGACATTCGAAGGTACATAAATTCGCATCAAGCTGAAAATTAGTAAAATTGTTAAAAATGTGATTATAAATAAAACTTAAAAGTTCCCCATCATTCCCGTGTATATGGAAAAAATTTTACTCTAGGTCAAAGGTCAAAAAAATGAGTTTTTCAGCGAAACGGTAAGTCTTACCATAAAAATATATTACACAAAAATTGTAGGTCATCATATTATCTATCAAAAATGTATCAGTGCTTTTTTTTCTACGAGCCACCCTTTCTGGGATATAACGATTCAAAAAGTTGTTCAAGTTGTTATAGGCATAATATGCATAAGTGCGCCACGTATATACATCTCTTATCTAGTTGTTATATATGTTGAAATAGTTTTGGGTGAATAAGTGAATATATTGTGACCGACAACGCCCGAATTCGCTGCACGACGAATGTATACATAGATCTCGAAAGCATCAGAAAACAAGGGCTCACCTTTAAATTTATTTAAATCTTTTAATTCTTTGTCGCAAATACTAAACTTTTCAACAACATGGCAAAAAGTTGAAAAAGCTGCTACTTGCGGTACACAGATTTCCACCAAATTTCTCAAGAACCTCCCAATTAATGGAAAAAAATTAAGTATGAAGTTTAATTTCGCATCGTCAATCCGTCTGATCAAAACTCGTCATTTCCGGTCAAATTTAAACAAATGTGATTTGAAACTTAATTTACATTATTTTTGTTTTTTTAATTATTTTTCGTAATACTTTTCAAAATATTTCCAAAAACTCAAAAGCTCTTTGCAACTTTGCCACCGGTGCGGCAGAGTGTATAGCGAGTGCAGAAATCTGCAAAAATTTAGAGTTCAAAATTGTTCATGATTAAAGGCGGAATTTTATTACTGCGTTTTTTTTTTGCAGAAAAACAGAAAGAGATAGAATTATAGTGAAATTTTAAGGGGAATATTTCACAATTACGAAATTATAACCAATAAATTAGTTTTTTTTTATCCATGCCATCCGTTTTCGGGCCGAAGCACTCTCTTTCGCGGTTTATTTTTCCGTCTAAATTTACGCATATCTGCCAAATCGAAGACCTACGGTTATAGGGCCGATTTAAGTTACCATCTGCGCATTGCATAGCTCTATGCAAGCCTATACTGGACATGGAAGATGGGTCGGCCCATGAGTTTTGAACACCGTTAGGGGTCGTAGTTGTGTTCCTTTAGATCACAGATCGTAATCTGTCGATAAAAATTTCCTTTAACATCCAAGTTTTTAACAGGACAAATTCGTAACAATAGGTGACATCGGTGGGATTCTGAATATTACAAAATATAAGTAGAACATTTAATGAATAGACGTGAAGTTGTTGAAATAATTCTTGAGCCATTTAGAAAAATGAATATGGCGCAGTTATAAGCTGTTTTAACTTGGGTGTTTGGTCAACAAAACTAAAAATTTGATCAATGACTGGATGACTGAATGAATCAAAAGTTAGAACAAACCATAGAAAAACTCTGGCAACCAATTCAAAACACCGTGCAGAAACTAGACCAATCGAGAGGACAAATATTTCGCAAAAGAATGGAGCGGAAGTAACAAACAAAAAATTTAATTAATATGTAAATTAAAAATGTGATTGAAATTCAATTTAATGTTAAATTATACATACGTTAAAATGAAAATCATAACTCATACTTCATATGAAACTTAAAATTAATAAAAGTAACCCTCCCAAAAAAATCCATAATATGTATACATATACAGAAAAACTGTACCCAAATAAAATTTAATCATTTAATTTTAATCAAAAACTAGATTCCTTACATATATAAGTTTATAGCTATAGCCATACATCATGCATGCCATTCACCTACCTCTGCCAACACTGATATACTATACACATCCTATTCTACATATTATATCGAACACATCACATGAAAAAAATCGTTATATGAAAATTCAAAGAAAGGATCGGGAGAAATTTGTGACAAAAATAAATAAATAATAAACATTTTCAAATGCAAAAATTGGATAAATATAAAAAAAAAACTATATGTTATCCTGTTATGATCGCAATCACCGGACACTATATTTTTATCGAAATTATATTAAACTTGACGAGTTCGTATACGATTTTCACTTTAGTCCGTGTAATTAAATGTTAAAATATTACAGACCTCTCAAGCAATCCAATTATGCTTAACTCAACACTAACCCGCCCGTAAATAACTGAAACCTTTTATTTAGAATTTTGATTTTAAATTCTGTACGCGCACTCAACTCAATTTATAGTTTCTAACATTTTATTTATATCCAAATCATTTCAATCAATAATGCAGCATAGTTTGTACATTCGAGTAATAGTTTATATACATATTCTATATAAAGACATTTTACGTTTATCTACATCTTAAAATTGGATTCTAAATAGTAAATGTGGATACCAAAAGTAAACTCGCATATAAAGGTATACATACTCGTATATAAGTTTTTCGGTATTTATGGTTGAAAAATTCTTTTGGGTTATACCTTTAAATCTTTAAGTGTTTGGGTTGATTTGTTTCTAAAAATTATCGAATCATGTGTATGAAAAGCCTGAATATCACTAATATTAAATTACAGGTTACTAAGTTTTATTTTCTCCTTTGAGGAAATTTCCGAATTCGATAGTTAAAGGGGAAGGGGGGAGGGAGGGGGCCATGTGAATATTTGTTTTCGTTTAAGGTCAAGGGATTTCAATGATTTATGTTTTCTCCGTAACTTCGAAAATTCTAAAGTTGTTTACAGAAATCAGAGTTGTAAACCTTTTGCTTGTAAATTTGAAACATTTAACTAAATTTAATAGTCTGAGTCCCAAGGGATATTGAAAAAACAGTGACGAAAAATTCCAAACAGCACAATCGCGTTTTCTTTAATTAGTATGAAAAAGCAGCGCGATAGCGCTTGTTTTATTTTATGTCCAAAAATACCAAGCGGCGCGATAGCGCTTTGTTTATTTTATATTGATGAATGCCAATCGGAGCAATGTCGCTGTTTGAATAATATTTCATATATTAAAAATTTTGTTATTGTTGTTAAAAATAGTTTAATAAGTTCGTTATTGTGCGTACTTCATTTTATTGAATATTAAAAGAGAAAAGGGTTAACAGGGAGTCAATTCGCGTTGCGTGAAATAATGAATATGGAAAGTTTTTTCATTGGCACTCTAGTATGTAGTTGAAATTATTCGCACGTAATTTTAAATTTCACTGTGTGAAATCAAAATTTCTTTTGGGAAATGCAAACCTACTCGATTGCTAATTATTTCATTATTTCACGGAACGCGAATGACTCCCAGCAACCCAAAAAATATTTATATAAACAATGTACGTTTATTTTTTTTCTCATTATTATCCAAAATTGTGTGCAAGAAGTTAGAACAAGAAAAATGTTAATTAATTCAAAGGAAAATAAAAAATTAAAATTAGATTAATAATTTTAAATAGTAGTTTGTTTTCACAATATGAATATCATACACAATCGTTGATATTATTGCAAAACGACAAAGTTAACATTCGTAAAATTGGGTTTTCGTTTTTTCTTTTTGTTTTGGGTTTTCTCTCTACGAGTAAATACTCCTGATGATGACCTAACAAGTCGAAATCGATCGAGTGATTTTTTAAACTTTTTGAAAAATATTCAAAATATTCTGCGAAACAAAAAACAAGTGATTAATAAAATGTGTTTATTAAGTTTAAGATTAAGACATAAATCATTTCTCTTTTATATTATTAATACTTTGACGAATCTCATCACAAATATTCAGTATAGCTAAACAAACTAAAGCTGTAAATATAAGATTGAATTTACTCTTTTACTACCAACTCAAAGGCCTTGGAAAGACAACAAAAATTACTGATAGGGTGGGAATGGAAAACTCATTACTAATTTTAGGAAAAGGAATAATTTTATTCAGTTTCCAACAGTTTGCATGGTTCGGATATCCGGAAAGCTAAACCACGATTTTCGTATCAGAAAACAAAATCCAAAACCCAACTTGAGGGGGTCAAAAAGGAAGGCCAAGTTCTTGTGAACGTCAAAAAATTGACTGCCTCGGGTTTCCCCGTCACGCACAGCAGCGATCTTTTCAACAGACCTGAAGTACGGGTGTTGGCTGATTATTTATCGAATCGATTGACTCGAATTTAGCCACCAAACGTCGAATAGTTGACTCGGTAGGACGGTAGTGCCGAAGATAAAAATCACGTAATGTGCGGACGGAACTGTCCCTATTGAAAGAACCTTATATAAAATATAACATAAATGTGCTATACTTGTAAAATGTTAGCAAATCGAGATATCATTATGCGTGGCAGTGATGAACTACTAAAATGTTTTGTTCAGGCAAATATCGTTTTCTAAACATTTTCCATATACAAATATACAGGGTGGCTGAGACCAAGTGTTACCAAATGAAAACGCTGTAATTTTTTTAATTTTGATTATTTTTTATTGAAATTACATGGAATATGTTGAAAACATATTACATTTTATGAAAAACATGTTACTGCTCGATATGACCTCGTTTGGCTCTGATTATTTGATTCAGTCTTCCATAGAAAGCATTGCATGCTGACCGAACGTGAGCTTGCGGAATTTTATTCCATTCTTGAACAAGAGCTGACTTCAATGCATCAACACTTTCGTATTTTTTAGTGGACACCTTACTCTCCAAAATGGATCATATATGGAGAAATCCATGGGATTCAAGTCTGGTGAATATGGTGGCCATTCTTTCAACGAAATCAGCCGCGGAACGCAATTTTGTAAAAATTGCTGTGTCGCTCGAGCTTTGTGTGACAGTGCCGAGCCCTGTTTAAATGTCCAACGGTTCGTACCAAAGTGTTTACGTGCCTAAGGTAGCAAAGCAACGTTTAGGATCTTTTGGCGGTACACCTCTTGGTTTACCTTGACTCCATGTTCGATGAAAACCAGAAGAGTGCGTCCATCTGTAGTCACTGCAGCCCAAACCATAACATAAGCTGGTGATTACTTGCGCATGGCAACTCTTGTGTCCAAATTATCGTTGGACTTGTGCTCTAACCAAACACGATCATTTTGTTTATTCACATACTGTTGAATGGTGAAAATTTTCTCATCAGAAAAGACAATTTTTGGAATCTCATCACGTTCGGCCAAGGCCTTCAATGCTCGTGTGAAGACTGAACAAATAATCAGAGCCAAAGGAGGCCATATCGAGCAGTAACATGTTTTTCATAAAATGTTTTCATTCCACGAAATTTCAATAAAAATAATCAAAATTAAAAAAATTACAGTGTTTTCATTTGGTAACACTTGGTCTCAGCCACCCTGTAAATAATAAATTTATGCAATAGTTACTCCGAGCTGAAGAATAAATACAAACAAACAGATTTCTAATGAAAATCAAATGTCCATGGTGTACTTCAATTTAAATAACTTATTTTATTCTCTTTAGTTGAACTTTTGTACGAAATTGAGAGTCATGAGCTTTGCTCATTTTAGACGTTTAATACCACATTAACGCAAACCTTCTCTACGAAAAGGAATGCTTTGTCATTGTATGGAGGACAAATAAGTTTTATATACTTTCCAGCGTTCCATCCCGTATAAAAAAATTAAGGAGTGTGTATGTTCTGGCCAATAGCGGACTTTCTTTTACGACGAATGTACATAAATCTCGAATACACTAAACTTGATTTCTAAGGCTTCTTTTGGTAAAACTGTCTTGTATAACCAAAAACATTATACATATATAAGAAGAACAATTTAGTTTTAAGCAAGAGTCGCGAAGTCAGAAATTATTAAGTCACAATCTGCGATTACTATCAGTAATTTTTAAAAGTTAAGTTGCTACAGTTAGTACAAATTTACATGACCGCATGGAAGTGCAAAGAAGAATACGTATGTAATCATAATTAGTCATCGCAAATTACAATAAGAGTAAAGTTTTGAAAATAAAAAATTTAAGTTATGTGAATTAAAAATAAAATGTATATTAAATGTGAAATAGCCTCTAAGCATTAGTTCATTTTTTAAATTTAACGGATATGACGAGTTTTGACAAAATAAACTTTGTTTCACCAAAATTCCGTATCTCTACAGTCTAGGTGGATTGACTATTCGGAATAAAATTTCATACTAAAACTTATTCCAATAATTGTGAAATCCTTGCGAAATTTGATGGAAATTTGTTTACCGGAAATTACAGCTGCAATTGGAGCTTTTTTAGTTTTTGCAATGATGTTGAAAAGTTTAGCATTTACAAAAAACAACAAAGAATTAAAAAATTTAGATAAATTTAATAAATAAATCAAGAAGGGTTGACATTGTGGGTTTCTGAAATTTAGGCAGTAATATACATACCAAAATTTGCAAGGTTGCACTTTCATATTTACAACGCTTGTTTTTGTTAAATTTGATAACCTTACTTAATAAATTAGAAAACAAATAAAAGGATTAGAAACTGTATAACGGTAGACGTTAGAAATTAGTTGATCAATTGGGTGCCCTACAAGGTGTACAAGTTGGTTTTGCTTACATTATTAAGACGCAAGTTAATGTAAGCAAACAAATTGAAGCAGTTTTAAATTCGAGAGAATTATTAAGAGATGATGAACGAGAAGATCCAGTTACACCGGCATCCTTCATGATGGGTGAAATCGGACTAAATTTTACAGACCACCCTGCATAAACATATATTATACAGATGTTGAACAGGGTAGGCAATTCAAAGCAAGTCGTTCATTTCAAACTAAGTAGCTGGCGGAGTATGTTATTAGACTTTGGTAAGCGTCATAAAAAGTGTCTCAACATTAATGAGAATGAGCATCTTAAGGTGGTACTCAGAACAGCAACAGGCGAAACTTTGGGTCGTTTACAATAAACCAAAATTTATTCACAAGATCAAACCCGAACACAAATAAAATAGTTCAAAAATATTTAGCAATGCAGTGCAACACATCTAAAATTACAAAACAGATATTTAATTAGTCATACATAAAAATTGAAGTATATCACAAGTATGACAAATTTTTCATCGGTTATCAATTGAATTCAAAGAAAACTTTTTTAAAGCGAAGAACTAATATACGGGGTTCCTTTTACACCCTTAAAGGTTGTTAATCCAGAATTAATTTATATTTTATCTTTTATCTCAATCTTGATTTTAGTTTTAGTTTTTTTCCTAATTTACAAATTTATATTATCTATTGTGTATCCAATTAATTGAAATCTTGATATCAAGATAAAAATTATTTTAAATCTAAAAATCCAGATTAAATTAAAGAAAATAATTTTCTTTGTGTTATCACCTATAGAAATTTTCCTTATACCAAAGATGTCTACGAATTTCTCTCCAACTTATTTATACAAATTATTGTTAGCAATATTGCTTGTTAAATAATATTATAAATTTATATAGCTACATATACAACACATATATCAGATAGAGATATTTAAATATGTTAAATTTTTCAAAATGAAAATGGCATGAAGATGGGTTCCTTAATATTTTTATGATTGTCGGGTTGGTGTGAAATGAGTAGATGCTGATCTGAACCATTCTGAATATAATATAATGCAGTCGTAATACTATTACATCAAATCGTACTGTGTATAGATGTTGCAATCTAATATATCAATAATAAGAAAGTAAAAGTAAATCCATTGTTCTTCTTACATCAAATGTCAACTAATCCAATAAACCACTTTAATTTAGTCGTTATAGATTTTTCTTTTTCAGGGCACTGTACACAGTACACAGCATAAAGGTGATACAGGAGACTATTACGTAGAAAAAATAATTAGATTTAAGGATAGAGATAAGCAAGTCAATTTTTCACACAAACACGAGTAGCAGTAACAACAAATAGCAAAGCGACGAACGATGAACAAATATAAAATCATTCCAATTTACTAAGATTACATTTATATTAGTGAGAAATGACGATCTAAAATGTCTAGACACACCGAAAATGGAAAATTTGTCGTTTGATAATTTATTATTCATGTAATTCAATTTATTTTTATTTATTTATTTATTTGATTTTAAAAAAATATTACAACGATTTCTTATTTATATTTTGTATCGTCTTTAATTTTTACTCTTGGTATATCTCTTTACTCTAGTGCAAATTTTTTGCTGTTTCTTCGAATTTAAATACAAGATTTTCTTTTAATATTTATTTTGATGTCATTCGACTCTCTGTGATTTTTTCGAAAGTTTAGGAAAATTTATTTTTTTTGTCAACCATTTTCAATACATATTTGTGTCATTCGCAGGTATATAATTTTTATTAAATTTATTCCAATCCCATTGCAAATTTAGATCTTGTCAAAACAAACCTACAATCAAAATTTTATCTGGATGGTCGTATTGATTGTAAATTTTTCTAAACGAAAATTTTGACGGTTCGAAATCGAATACTTAACGAATTTACCAGTGACTTATCTGCAACAAATCCAAATAAAATTTTCCTCGTGTTCTATTAAAAACAAGATAACATGAACGCACTGTCGTTTGTATGGATTTCAAGATTCCTTACCCAAGTTATTATGTTCAAAATATTTTTATACAAGGTCACCAAGGCTATACACATAGAAATAGCAAGTTGATTGGCATCAAAAGGGTTTATCTAAAGATATATCTATTCGTACAATGGGACTAATTTTCTTTGAGTTAGAAGTGTTTGAAAAAACAAAGTAAAATGATTGCTTTATTTGTTTTAATTTAATAAAAAAATTTTTTCATTAAAGTATTATTTTATTTCAAATGCTCTATTAAAAAATGTTGGTGCTTATTCCTTCCTACTGAAACGATGGATTCTGCTAAATTTAAAACTAGTTTGCGAAATCCCTATCAAAAAATGTTTAGAACCAAAATCCGTAAATTTTCTGTCTCTCTTTCTCTCTCTAACTTTCACATCACATGAAGGGATCATTAGTTATTGTGGGGACCTTGCAACGTGGCCGAGCCATCTCACTCGATTGGATTTGATGAATCCGATGATATCGCTGCCTCCGAGGAGTAGCTATATTTCGTAATTCATTTCGCAATTCTTTAATTGGACCAAAGGCTGTGCGGATGACCTTCCTTTCGAAGGTATAGATAACAATCTACAATCGTTAGAGGTCATGGTCCAGCTTTCGCTTCCGAAAGTCAGCAGAGGTCTTATGAGTGCTTTATAAACTGCGAGCTTGCACGACTGCGATAGATGTTTCGATCACAATAATCATGATTGGGCATAGAAAACTCGTTGTCCGGCAGCGATTCGGGCTTTTATTTCTGCCTGCATATCATTCAACGATGTTATAACTGACCCGAGGAATCCGTAAATGCCTCATAAAAATTTTCGTTATCCACTCGTTTTTTATAAAGCCTTGAGTTTTTTCATTTTAAAGTTGATAGAACCCAAATCGGGAAACGGGTCGAAATCCACAAAACAAAATTTATTGGCATTATCCACTTCTGGTTGTTTTGAACCTATACTTGGTTTAGAATGAGTAGTGCCCAAATTTGTTTAATGTAGCATTTCATTTGACCGTAATAACCTTTTAATTATGTCATTAAATCTTGATTTGCATTCTAAATTCGATTTCAATTAACCGTTTGCTCGATTTGGGTTCTTCTAGCTAGTAAAATAACAACGCCAAATGCTTTTTAAAATATGAAAGGTTGAAAGAAAAATTTAACGGGGGACTTAATTACAATAAAATTAGTTTTTCGCTTTCCATTTGGTTCTACATTCTTTTGAATGTATGGGCTCTGCTATCTTTTTGTAAAACAAGAACCCACGGTCTTCTGGACCTGTTCTGCTAACTTTAGCGACATGTTGAGTTTATACTTTAAATATACGATCATATTTATAATATATTTTAGTTAAGTCACCGTAGTCTGATGAAACGACCGAATCTTTTGAATTAAAAGTATTTAAATTACCATTAGTTCGAAACCAAAGTGCAAGGCCTCTTATCTTGATGTACGTTTTTGTTGATCCATTGCTTCGGTTATTAAGTACCAACATATTTTCTTTTATAAAACCGTATTTTAAATATAAAATTTGTCCCACAAACCTTTAAAATTATCATTCAACAAAATTTTCATTTAGTTACTAAATTACAAAATAAAATAAAGTCAAAAGATTTCTTTGTATTTTTCATTACTTCTCATTGTTCTATACAATAGCAATAGCGACATAGACTTCTTATGTGTTGTGCTGCTGAAAACTTTCTTGTTTTTTACGTAAGTATGTACATTTTGTGAAAGAATATGAAAAAAATAATAATAAGAAACAAAATGTTACAAAGAAAATTCATAAATTTTTAAAATTTTCTTTTTTGTTGTAATAAAACAAATATTTTATATGTACGAGTATTTTTGTTTAAAAGAAAATCTGAAAATAATGAGTTAAGCAAAAAAAACAACAAAATCGTTCCTAACATGTTTAAGAATTAACTGCAGTTTAATTGAAAAATTTACTTACATTGGGAAATATGCTTTCGCCTTTGAAAATGTGCAAAGATTGTAAAAAAAATAATTGTAGTGTAATATAAATCACCGAACACGATATTATGAGAAAAGTGTAGGTTTTGAAGAAGGAAAAGCAGAAAATTAACAGGAAAATAATAACATTTTTTTATGTTATTCTGCTAACGTCTAAACAAACCGGCGCCTTAAAACGTGATTTTTTATTTTCTCGTATTCTATGACAATAAAAAATATATAGAAAATTTATAAGATGAATGAAAAACTAAATTGTATTTAAAATAAATAATAGCCGCGTTCCATTGGCGTTAGCAAAGTATTCCCAAGTACTTCTAGTTAATCATTACTACTCAATCAAAATTTTTGTTTTCTTATAACTATCAAATTTGCTTCCCATTACAATCTACTCACAAGTACTTGCAAGTAACATCGCATCCCCAATAGAATTCCTTATAACTTTTTCCTTACAGAAAAGTATAAAAAAAAATTAAGATTTGCTAACGCAAATGTAACACGGCTAATATATAAGTTACAGGGCTGAACAAGAGCGTCAAGCGTGTATTGCGTGAATTCTACAGTGAAACAATTTTTTTCAGTAAACAATACTCTGAAACCGAAAAGAGGAGTATGTTTTTCCTATATTAAAATTACGTTTGATAAACGTTTGATAATAACGTTTGAATTACGCTTTTGATACCTACACCATTAAAAATGACATTTGTAGAGGCAGTCTCCAGTAAGGGTTGAGAATGACGTTTGTAACAATGTAGAGTTCGTGAACGAAAAACGCACGTGTTCATTGCTACTATTTAATTTCATGAACGATTTTGAGCTGTCATTGTTAACAATATTGTAACAATGTAACTCTCGTGAACGCACTCTTCGCACCGAGCACGTTCACGAGAGTTACATTGTTACAATAATGTTAACAATAAAGGCGGTGATACATGTACAAATTTTGCCTTTAAGGCAAAAAAAATTGCCTTGCACAAAATTGAGAAATGTTCAATTTAAAATTTTTGCCTATAAGGCGATTCAAGATGGCCGACTTTTAACCAATCAGCGCGCATAATTTTTATGTCTTAAAGGCAAAATCTGTACATGTATCACCGCCTTAACAGCTCAAAATCGTTCATGAAACTACATTGTAACAATGACCACGTGCGTTTTTCGTTCACGAACTCTACATTGTTACAAATGTCATTCTGAACCCTACTGGAGACTGCCTCTACAAATGTGATTTTTAATGGTGTATGTATCATGATCGTACTATCAACAACTATTATGTAGTTTTGAAAAATAATTTAAAGAACAAAATTTAATTTTTAATATATTTATTTTAAAAAAATATGTGTTTTATGGATACGGTGATTATTTTGATGCTCCATAATATTACGTTACTCTTTATGTTATGAAGAAATTAAGAGATTAACTTTTTATTGTTTTCATTTGTTTTGACACTTGAGACAATGTTAACTACTACGTCATTTCTACAATGACAGTTGTTACAATAGTTAACAATGTAAATCTCGTGAACGCAATCCCGCATAATACATATTATGTATACCAAGGGCGGTATGTTGTACAATCACTTCGAATCGAAATTCGAAAAAAGTCGTATGACGGTATGTTGTATCATTTTCGAAGAGCAAAAATGATACAACTTTCACTTTTTCGATTCGACTTGGTACAACATACCGCCCCAAAACTTTTTAGGTACGTACGATACTTTAATAGCAAAAAAGTACATATGTGATAAAGTAATAAAGTGTTTTACTTTGAGTTTACATTGTCATACTTTTTTGATACATACTTTTATACTACTGCTGTAAACGTGGTATTAGTTTAGACGCTCTAAAACAAAATTTAGTTACTGCAACTGTTTAGCAGATGAGCCACGGGTTGTCAAAGAAGCAGCTTCATCTTCGTTTCTTTATCCGTTTACCAATGATACCTACCGGTTTTAATTGCGACTCATTTTCCAACAAAACAATTTTCTGTAAAGCAGCTTCAACAAAAATAGAAATAGAAAAAAAAATTTAAGGCCTTTTTAGTTTTAATTTTATTTTCGAGAGAGCAGAATAAAACAATACAAAAAAATTTTGTGTCAAAAAATCTTGCTCCAAAATGGCTTCTTTGTTTAAATTTTTTGTCCAAATGGAACAAAAATGAAGTAAAAAAAATTTGTTGGATTTTTTTGACGATTACTCACACAATATCACAATATGTGTGAGCAAACGTCAAAAAAATCCAACAAATGTTTTGGATTTTATTTTTGATCCAGAATCAAAAAAAAATGAGTGAGTCCATTAGTACTCTCAAGGAGATGTGTAAACATGGCGTGTGTATAGTACGTGGGTACAGTTTACTTTGAAGGAAGAAGGAATACAATTTTACTAACCAGAGTTTTTCATTTGTTTATTATCGTTAAATTGGTCTACTACTCTTTCGGTATAATCGACGCAATTGGATTTTGCTAGCTAAAATAAGATATATTATATACTGTCGACTCTAACTTTAAAAATTTTCATTGAAAAACTGCACAATATGGTCGTCCCATATCTAGTAGTAAATATATTTCGATCTGAGTTCATGTGCAAATCGAATTCGTCTCGCAGGAAGTTTATAAGTGGTTCAGCTTGAGGAACAGCAACATTAATATTGAAATCCCCGCTCATAATCACCGGCAAAACATGATAGTCTCCTTGGAGAATTTTTGAAATTCTTTAGGATATGGGGCAAGGACGAAATGTATGAACTTCATTATGTCTTCGAAAGATTTATTCGGCGAGGTTAATACAACTACAGAAAGCATCCTATTCCCATTGAGAAGCTGAAGTTCAGCCGTATATATATCATCAATGAGTTGTGTTGTTACGCTCATACCAATTGTTTGTCCAACGATGATTTCTTTAAGCGAGGTGACTGTATGGTATGAGTATTCTATTTGAATTTTTATATATTGTTACTCCGGCAGCTCACTCACCGTCTCTCTTGAACTGAACGCAGATCTGGAAAAGCAAGAAAATTGAGCATCCTTGCGTGACTGTGTCAGTTAGGTCGAGGTGATGTGTATGACCTAAGACTCTGACAGTTCAATGTTAAAAACCAGACGTCATTATTATCTCGTACAAAATTCGCCATTACAACGGATAAAGCGGATTTGTGGTGAGGCGCGATAGCTAATTTTGAAGAAGACCCATTGAGGTCCCATTTTTACGTCCATGGTAGACGACATGATCATCGATAGCCGACGTGATGAACAGTCCTTCGAGACTCGTTACTCGTGCTAAAGCAATATACACAATTTGTTAACTGTGTCTTTTATCGTAAGAGTATATACTGACTATCTCGTTGTAGGTACCACCGTGTGATGCATGAATTGTGGTGGCACATGAAGGTACGACGCTTTACATTAATTGTTGTTTATGCTTAACATTAATTGTTGTTTCGATTAATAGTTGAGCTTTTTCTAGAAATGGGCACCAAACATCGGTCGATATTCGTTTTCTGCGCCCATCCAGCTTCAAGCCACCTGACCTTCTTGCCAACTGAATTTGAACCGAAATCCATCCAGAGTCGTTTGACATTTTTTACTGTTGACGTTTTCATCGTTCTCGTTGTCCTGGTTAGGATGCCTATGCATTCGATATACTTTAGACAGCCCATAGTTCCATTCGCCAGTCCATTTGTTACGTCAATATTGGTTTTGAAAAAGTACGGCAAATTATTTGTGTCCACTACGCTCATTTTATGGATCTTTTGACGGAATTGCTACTCCGGCAGCCCACTGACCATCTCTATTGAACTTAAAACAGCATTCAAACGTAGGAATATTAACAAGTTCGTCATTGCGCAGCCAGGTCTCGAAAACCAAATGAATTGAGCATACCTGCGTGACTGTGACCTGAGACTCTGGCAGTTCAATGTTAAAAACGAGATGTCATTATAACCCCATTCAGTAGAAGACATGATCATTGATAGCCGACGTGATGAACAGCGCCTAGAGACTCGTCACTCGTGATAAAGCAATATACAGCAGTTGTTGACTGTGTTTTTAATCGTATGAGTATGCAATTTCGTAATCGTAATTCGTATTTCGTATCGTAATTTTTTTTTTTTGATTTTTCTGATCGATGGAAATGTCGATGGTTTCTATTTCATTCATTAAATTAATTTTTCCATTTTCCCTACTATTATACATATACATAAAAGCATGCCATGTATAGTAAAAATTGTTTTTGTTGAGTTTCTTGCTTTTTTTTCAAACGAAGTAGGTATACGTCATTTCCGTTCGTTTCATTTACAAGTTTACTCTAATACAAAAAATTTTGGTAGGCGCGCGTAAAGATGTTTACACATCAAAAAAAAGACAAAAAATGTAAACAAAGAAGCCATTTTGGATCAAAAATTGATCAAGATTTTTCTGCCACGGAAAATCACATAAAATAAGGTTTTAAATTAGTAATAAAATATTATCGATTAGCAATAAGCTATTACGAATTATTTTTAAGCGTGAAGCGGATTTCAGTTGACAACCCGTGCGGTACGGCTGGATAACATACCTACATGAAAGAAATGAGTGCGATTTATAAAAAACGGTTTGAAGCGGTGTTTTCAACCGCACATCCGAAAGGACCAAAAATGTCGGTTGCAAGTGCAACAAAATATATAATAGATAAGTCGAAAACATTTGTACAGAAGAGGATTACATATTATTCAATGTATTAAAATGTTGACGATTTGCCAGATATTTGATGAAAATTCTTTGCTTACGCTGGTGGATGCAACTGTGGAAAAATTGGCGAAAAAGAATATTATTATACCAAACACATACCAAAAAACATCTTATATTGATCCTTTTAATATTATACTTGTTTCTGTCAAGAGAATACGAGATGTTCATAAATTTAAATCAAGTCGTCAAATGTTCAACCAGTATACAATTAATATAACAAAGAATGTTACATTAATTATACATTGTACATACGACTTCCTTAAAACTAAATATCCTAAACTCATTTATCTATTTCTAGTAAACTCTATAAAATATTTAGTAACATTTTTTATAACAAATTTTAAAAAATGACTTGCCCCGAGTGAGGATCGAACTCACGACCTTAAGATTATGAGACTTACGCGCTACCTACTGCGCTATCGAGGCATATGTAAATCACTTTACTTAGTTTATTACATTCAGATGTATAATCAAAATTATTACAATTCAATGAAACAAATGTTTTTATTCACTTTTAAAATAATTTATTAACTCCTACTTAAAAATATTATGATTTGGAAAATATTTGTTTAATAAATCACCATGGCATCGTTACTCCTAATTATTTATCTCATGTCTCGCTTCAGACTCCCGCCAATTCCGTTTAATCATCTCAATGATTTGCCCACACAATGCTGACTTAGTAAAATGATAAAATGAGCAAACTATAATAAATAACCAGGCTAGGTATAAACAAAGATCAGTCTCCTCTTCTATTTTATCAGGCAGTGGCCCTTTAAAATCATCTGATGATACAACCAGATCGAGTGGTTTAATTCCGGTATATTTTTCAACGAACGAT
Source organism: Nephrotoma flavescens (assembly GCA_932526605.1). Taxonomy (NCBI): domain Eukaryota; kingdom Metazoa; phylum Arthropoda; class Insecta; order Diptera; family Tipulidae; genus Nephrotoma; species Nephrotoma flavescens. The sequence goes on along the minus strand of OW052221.1, from coordinate 325,715,687 downwards.
TTGAACGACTGGAAAGACATGTAAGTTTCATTGAATTTTACTATTGGCCTGCCTTGATGAAACAACATAACAGTTGGCAGACCAACTATTCCAAATTCTGTGTTTAGCGAACTATGTTTAAGTGAGTCCACTGCACCAACCCGAATATCAGGAAAAAATCGTGCAACGACATTAAAATGCGGACCAGCATGAGCACTTCCCGGACAGGATTTTGTGTAGAAAAATATTAACGCACAATTTCCGGGAACCATGCGCTTTGTAGAATTACCATGACTAGAAAGCACTGCCGAGACATCTTTCAATGTGTCGATCATTTGAACTTTGCCAGTACCTGCGTTCGCGACACACTCCACTTTAATTTCTTTTTTTCGTGATTCGCGCTCAACGTTCGCTTGATGATTCAAACTCCTATCATGTAAATAGCAAATACGTTTATCCTCGTGTGTAATAAATCCGATAAAACTATTTGGCCATTTCCCTGCCGATGATATTGGAGGCTGCTCATCAAACTCCCGATTTTTTACATTGAATTTGCTGTCCATAAACTCCCCGCTTATAAAATTTATTAAAAGATTTAGTCCACGAAATTCGATTGAATGTACATAATTCGTTGCTAGTATTACTAAAAATAACATAAAAGTAATTTATTTATGGAGCAAAATAATAAATTATAGGAATTTTACGAGTGAAATATAATAACAGCTTATCCATCTTGAATTATTTTTGACAATACAAATGTCAAAAAGTTTTGCGTTTAGTACATAACTGTACATGTACAATTATGCAACTTCTCATAATACTATCGCGACAGTATATTTGCTTCGCCATTTGTTTCAAAAAAGGCTGTTGTTTAGTGGCATGGTATTTTTGGCCTATAAAATTTGTTTTAAAAAAAGCGAAATCCCGTATAATTCCCAAAAAATCCCAAATTGTCTTGTTTTATCTTAATTTCACCAGCACTTATATTTTTATGTTTCTCATGTTTTAAATTTGAAAAATTTTGTGGAAATGTTTTGTTTCTATCAATGAAAACTCAAATATCGTACAAAAATATTTTATTTTAAAAAATCACAAATAATTCTTAAAATCTAAGCTAAATTAATTTAATCGAATAATAAATTATTCATCCCCATTATTTATTATGTTCAAATTCTAAAAACGTAACGATGGAAGACATAATCACTGGATATTAGATCTAAAACTATTGCTAATCACATACATTTTTGTTCATTCTACATAACTGGCAAGAAAATCTATCCCAATTACATTTTCTTAGTAATAACTACATCCTAAGCCTAAACAATAATTTTGATTCAGTTCCTAAAATTAAACAGGCACTTTATAAATTTAAAAATCATCTATGGGTGGGTTCAATAAAAAAAAAACTTCTAACAAATAAATAATTTATAACTTATATGAAAATCACAATAACGTTACATTACCTAAATTCTCTTTTATAACCGTTTCCATAACCACTTGGAATACAGTCTGAACATTAGCTGTATCAGTTGCAGTAGTAAAATGAGGACAAATTACTTTGCGATCATTATGATTTCGCTGAAGAAATTTATTTTGGATAAATAAGGCGGCATAATCTATGTCGCGATCGGGACCCGTATAATCGGGAAAAAATAATTTCAGCTGACGACCAGTTCGCATTATCTTTTCACGAAATAAATCAAGTTTATTTAGAAATAATACGAACGATGCTTCTTTAAACCATCGATTGTTTACGATTTGTTCGAATAGATTTAGGCTTTCTTCGAGCCGATTCACGATTGGATCTTCTAGTAGAGTCATGTCGTAGCCACTTAGAGATACGACAAATAGTACAGCACGCACATCTTCAAAACAATAAACCCATTTTTTTCGTTGCGAACGTTGACCACCGACATCGTACATTGAGATGATGGTATCGTTGACACGGAAGTTCGTTTCGATTATGCCGTTTGTTCGTACGCGAGCCCGAAGAACATCAGTCGGTGTTGGTACATATTTTTCATCTACAATACGATCCATATTTTCGAATAAACTAGAAAATATAAAAAAAATAAATAATTTTTATTTATTAGATACCTATTACAAATTTTGGTTGAGGTTTAAAAGTAAGAAATTTTATTGCCCTAAAAAAACGACGATGAAATACATATGTCCTAAAAATAAGGCAAAATGGATTGAAATATTGAAATATGTAATCCTATTGCGAAGCTAAAAATGTGTATGGCCGTAAGATAAAAACAACAGTTCAAATTTCTCAAAAAAAAATTTCATCCCATATTTAGCATAAAAATAGGTTGTTCCTTGGGAGCATTCCTCTGTTTAGAAAATAAACAGTCGTTCAATTCTTCCAGTTGTGAAGCTGGAAAAACATTGTTGCAATATTAATTTCTCATGACTGTCGGAATTATGAAGGGCAACATTCAACAGCTCCAGCCCTAATCCTACTAATATTATTGCCTGCTGTGTCTTAACTAAATTTATGATCACCACATTAAAGCGAAAATAATATTCACACTTGTTAAAATAATTATGACACTTAAAATTACAAAGAACTAAGCATGTAGTATTAATCAAAAATGCATAAATTAAAAAATTCATTAATAATCAAGGTAATCGCGATGTTTATGAATCACTATAGGTAAGTTTTAAAAATTTCTAATGAATCAGACCGTGTAAACCTGTATAAACTTACTAGAGAGCTGAATCATTTAGTTCGTAGTCGTATCCGCGTGCCACAGCTAATCGAACACCACGATCTTTCCACAACACTTTAAGGGCCGATCGCACTTTATCGATGATCCTGAATTCCATATCGAAGCAGCTCGGACTCGCCAATGCAATTTCGGCATAGATTTTATTTGAAGAGTGTTCTAAATTGATTCGTAGTAATCCCATTCCAGTTAAGACATATTTCATTGACGATAGTAGATTATCCAGTACGGTGGGCCGAAAGGCGCAAAGCTCAGAATGTGTAAATCCATCAGAATGTATAATTTTCATTTGTTTCACTAGCGTAGATTTTCCACTTTCTGCTGCCCCCAGCAGTAAAATTTTTAATATACGAGGCCTCTCTTTGGCCAGCAAATCGAGTTGCTTATCGATTTCATCACTTTTTCGGCGAGCCGCAGCGAGCTCATCACGTTCTACCGTTAAACATGCACCCATGAGAATTGATTTTGATTTAAATAATTTTCAAACATATTATCTGGAGAAAATATAGTTTTTATGAAAATTTTGATTAGCCGGATCAAAGAGAATAACTTACATTACGAAATGAAAATTTAAGGTGGCTTTTCATTACAAGGCTCAACCCGATTGAATAATGAACACTTGAAATTTAACCTCACTTTAGAAATTATAACATACAAAGTTTATAACATTAACATAATTATTATCAATTTCAATATTGTTTATATATATACAGGGAAAGTATGTGAAAAATGTATGGAAATAAATTTTCTTTCACTTTTTAATCGATACAATACTCGATAATGGGAAGTTAATTTTCCGATTTCATCACTATTATTAGTTAGTATACTATTCGGCGATATTTCAAAGATATATATTTTAATTCAATAATTGGAAATTATTTAGGATAAAATCAAAAATCACATAAAAATCGGGAAACTGAGAAATTATCAATACAAAAAAACGTGACAATAAAAACTTGTTGCGCACACGGAGAGACGAAACACAAAAAATCAACTCCCTTTGTTTGGGAAATTTTGATAATTGCATTGAAGTTAGCCAAATTGGAGACTTTTTAAAACAGATGACTATTTGGAGAAAAAGTGAGCTAGCACGGGCAACACTAAGCTTAGGCTATCGTTGTCAACTTCACAGCTGTATACCATCATTTTCACACAAAAAAGGGAAAAGATCAAAAGTTTAGTGCTTGTGTCTGAAACAATTTTGTTAATTTTGGGAAAATTAAGCGAATAAAATCGCATTACAACTAGTGTTAAATTGAATTATGTCTTTATTTGATTCATTGATGCTAAACGACATGGAGGAAAATATATTTGCGTATGTATAAAACCAAAAAGAAAAATCAATTTTGTTCGACATTTTGACATTTCAATAAATTTCAATTTTGTTGATTGCATCTAGTAAATAGCTACGCTCTGACCGAATTCTCGACTTTTCTACAACTATTAGATGTTCGGTTCTTATAATTCATGTCTAAATGTCGGTAATGAGTAGTTAATTTAGTATAGTAGTGGTTAGAAGACGATTAGATAAGAAATGGAGGATGCTTTGATTTTTTTTTAGTAGGACGAGGGCATCGAACCGTCTCTTCATACGATAATGTTAGATTCTCAAAATGTGTCGGTGCTTATCTCATAGTTTAATTTTCATTAATTACTTCCGACGAATCTAAAACGTCAATCTTTTGTTATCATTGACATGAAAATTTGGCAATTGGTTCCCCACCCTGACTCGTTATCAAAATGTATGTGGTTAGGGAAATTGGATTTTGGGCTACGTCACAGTTGGGGAACACACACACATCAATAAATATCATTAGACTGGCTAATTTCTACTACAGCTCATTTCTATTAGTGACGCCGCCAGCTGATATTACGGACAGGATTTTAGTTCCGCGCTCCTGCGCCCCCAAGGAATTTATAGATAGTTCACTCGTCCTTGTAATAAATTGATAGCACAGAACGTTCCCAGTGAGAGCTACTTAATGCCATTAGCGCACTACTATTTCATTAGTCCTAAGAAAGTCCGCAAATTTGATTTGCCAAACAAAATTAATTGGTTGAGCGATCGCGATTTTCAACAAAGTCGCTGACATCTGGTGAACGAAATGTAAATCATAGTTTGCTATAAAGCAAGAGGGATTAAAACGGTCAAAATAATGAATTTGATAATTCTCGTCCGCTTTGTACATGTAGAAACCAACGCTATTTACATTCGATGAAAATCGCCAATAGGTATTTCCAAAATTTTATCAAACATTCCGCAATATGTGCCAATAATCTTTGAGGAATGGGTGTAGGAAATTTCAATACATTTAAAATTACTTCAATACATTTAAAATTAATAATTGCTACATAGTACTATGGATGCGACGTAACACATAGGATCCTATCCATAAATCCAATTTTTTACAACTTGCATTCAATGGAGTTTAAAGATTTTTGTTTTTTATTATAGAATGCATATGCGATCAATGCGCCAATTTAATAATATAATGAATTCAATGTTCACAAATAACGTAAACGATATGTTTCGAGGTTTAGAAGCTATTACAGGCCCGCCACCAGGGCTATCAAACCAGCTAGTTCAACAGACCCGTAATCACCATGGCCTTATGCCATTTCAATTTTTCGATAATTTAAGTCCCAATCGCTTATTAATGGGTAACATGCCCGACCCGGGAATGGCATCGTTCAGTTCAAGCAGTTTTGTATCGATGACACGAGGTCCAGACGGGCGGCAACAAGTGTACAAAGCAACATCGAGTGCCAAAACTGGTCCAGGTGGAATTTGTGAAACAAAGAAAACTGTTGAAGACTCACGTACTGGTGTAAGAAAATTAGCGATTGGGCATCATATCGGAGAAAGGGCGCATGTGATCGAGAAACAAAGGAACGAATTTACCGGGGAGGAGGAAGAAAATGTTGAATTAATTAATTTAGATGATGATGATGCCGAAGATTTTGATCGGGAATTTGACCATAAAGCTCGGGCTGGCGATCGACGATACATTGGTGGAGCCGGAGGTGGAAGGCCACAATTAGCTATTTTACCATCTACATCAACTGTTGTAAATAATATACCACAATTGCAACCACCACAACAAATAATTACGAGGTAAGCTTGAAATTTGTTTTAATCGCGAATAACAACTATTTAGTGTCTCGTATTGTAAATTTGATCAACAATTGTCGATATTAGAAATATTGTGTTGTATTGTTATGATTGTTCTAAATGTTGTTATCCTAAAAGCCTGTTAGAAAACAACTCATTTACATTTTTGATCGATTCGAGACTAAAAATAATTTAAAATTAAGAACAAAATGGCAACATATTTATATAAATATATCAAACCAATTAATAAAACTCAGCGTACATACGGCCGAGGAAGTGACGGATAGTAATAGCGACGATGAAGAGAGTAATGTTGATGGAACGAGCCCAATTGTAACACTAGTTGATGACGACGACGATGATGATGAGGTGCAAGAGACTACACCAGGAACGTCCACCGTAACTTCAACGGTATATGATAGTAGTACATCCACGCAAAACCCGCCTAAAACTACATCTCCGATTGGCAATTATTCAGCAAATCGTCGACTGTATCGTAACATAAAAGTTCGCCGTCCATTGAGGACACCGTCATCGTCCCCACTTGCGTCAAATAATACAACAGCGAAAAGGTTTGTTAATTTTTTTAAAATATAATTTTTCTGTTTGGAATAGTTTATGAAAGTTTTAAACGTCAACTGTAACCTGTAATTCTTCTAATTAATAAACTAACGCTATATAGAAAACAAAATAATGATGATCGACGAAATGCTGACGATGCCTAAAAATCACATTTATGACGGAGAATACTAAAAATAAAACGTTTCATCATCATTTTAGTGATTCATCTATTAAAACTACTACCTAGCAGTTTTGATTTTTAATTAATTTTGTATACATTTTGTGTGATTTCTTCTTAACCAATAAAGGAACGTCCATGATTTGCTTACGTACGACAATTTTTAAGGTCGGCCAATAACCAAATAACTATTAATTCTATTACATTTAATAATTAATACTAATCGTTTATTTTGAATTCAAGTACATGCGATTGCTTGATTTCTACTCTGTTAATTTTTCAAAATTATAACCTGACGATTACTTAAAAAAATCCCCATAAAATTTAAAACGAACTCCAGAGTCCAGACTAGCACCTCAACATGTATCGTGATGTATGGATGATTCGTTAACATTAACCGTTTTATTTTAGTTTTTAATCCGGCTCGATATAACCTATAGAATCTTATCTAATTAATTATCGTATTTTAATTTAATTATGAACGTTATTTTCATTTCAGTGTTCATCCCCATCCGTATAATCCATTAAATATGCGTCGCCAACAGCATCGTGCAATGAAAGGGGCATATCACCAACATAACCCGACACAACAGTAATTTCAAAACTTATCTATTCTATACCTACTTTATATTATAATTTATGTATTAATTACCTCTTCCGTTGTTTTTTGATTGATTGAGAAAGTGTTTTGAAGTTCGTCGTTGTCGATGTTGAAAAATAAAAGTATGTAATTAATTTTGTTAGATCTATCTCAGTACATAGATATACATGATACTTTTATTACATATAGTTTTTTAAGTGAAATTGGAATTAATTATTTTATATAAATACATAAATTATTTTGATATTTTATTTATGTGAGCTGGTGATTTTTGTTTGAGATGAATAAAGGACAAGTATTAAAAGAAAATGAAATGTAATTGAAAGCGCGTGGCGAGGAAAAACTAAAAAAAATTGCTCATAATACACTATAATAACTATCAATATACTATCACGACAGTTTTTAAAAATATTCCAATTATTTTGTTTTATTTTTCTCAAATAAATGTAATGTGAAAAAATAATAATTTTGAATTTATAAATAATAAATGCATAAATATTTAATTGATAATTATAGATTGTAATTTAATTAATTGAAAAAAAAAACTTATATTTCCATGTCAAAATATAAATGATTTGTTTGCGAGTATCATGACAGCTCATTTATATACGTAAATATTTTTTTTTGACCATAGCAAATGTTTTTATCTTAAATTTGTTTGGTTGAGGGATTTTTATTTATATCACACACAAAAAATATAACTACATATTATTAATAACAAATTGTCTTATATAAAATTAAAAATATAAATACATAAAACTATTATTTAAATGTAATATTAATTTTTAATAATAAAAAAAAATTAGAAATTCAGAAGATTTCCCGAAATATTTTCTGTGTTTTGCTATTTATAATTTTAGGAACCCGCTGATAAAGCATGAATTTCAAATTTCAAATGAAGTTTTATCTAGTTTGCCAATAAAGTTATCATTTGCTAACAATGCTTAACAATGCTCAATGTGTGCCATATTGATAAAAAAAACATTTTTACTGTGGTCAAAATTGTATAATCCTCCTAAACTTTAAACCATTTTCTGTGCTAATTGAAATAAGTTTTTTAACTTATTTTAATCACAATTCAAGTGACGTTTACACATTTTTTTATCACACGGAAATTCGATAGACATTAAAACAATATAAGTATTGTCTGAAAAATGTATTAATAGGTTTGGGAATATGTTTTATTAATCCAAAAACGAATGTCACTAAAAATATCGGGTTTTCGCAATTTCTTCCTTCAAACGCATCAATCAAGCGGGGTCGAACGTATGTAGAATAAAGAGCCTTTGTAACAAGGATTGTCGAATTCTTTTGACCAACGCTTGATTAAACCGAGCGCAGAGTTTGCTTAATTGATAATACGATCGTTGTGCTGTCTGAAATTTAATTCGCTATCACAAATGACACCCAAACCACGGACAGAACTCGCTCTGGTAACGGCATCGTTAATCTATAATAATCACGAGAAATAGACTGCAAGTTTTCGAGAGTAGGTAATTCACATTTGCCCACGTTCAACTGAAGGTTATTTGCACACCATGCAGAGATGTTATTGAGGTCTGATTGTAATAGGCTCTTATATAGATATCTATATAAGAGCCTATATAGATATATTTGGCGTATATGAAAGAATGAAAAAAAGGCTGCCTTGGGGCACTCTAGGTATTGGTGAGAATGGAGCTAATACTGATGACATGAACAGCACATAATAAGTACGGTCTTTAAGATTTAAGACCCACCCCACGGAGAATTTAGGGAGGAAAGCCTCTTGTTTATAAACGCCAAAAGAAATAACTACAAGATAACCTGAAGATACATAACTAACTTAATTTGACTCGCGCTGTAAACAGGATAATTGCTGTCCTGCAACAAAACTATATACAGTATGTAAAAAAAGTAACGAGAATTGGTAATTTAAAAAGCCCTCTTAAAGGGATTGTATAATTTTTTGTCGCTAAGAACTGGGGCCCTATTATGAAACAGGTCGCATGTCGCATTTTTTGCGGATCCGATCCGTCACTTGCGTTTCTATTATGAAATGCGACTATCGCATTTCCTATAGGGAAATTTTCATTGGGTCATCATACTTGATACTATAATTGAATATATCGTATTAAAAATAAATCTTTAACGAAACACGTCAAATCCCTTTGAATTATGTGAGAAAATATACATTTCTACTGCACGACAACAATAAAAGTTTAAATTTTTTACTTTTAACAAAAATGACAATTTATAATACCTTAATATTTAAAATATTAACAAAAAATAAAAGTTTATCACGTATGTGTATTAAATAATGCGATATCCGACTGCTACCATTCGCATTTGAAAAATATGGTATCGCAAAAATCCGTCATACCATTTTATAATATGGCGTTCGCATCCGACCTTGAGCGCATTTTTGCGAAAATATTAATCTATAATACCAAAATGCGATATTGTATGAAAATGCGAAATCGCATTTTTTTCATAATAGGCCCCCTGTCCTCTATCTTGACGTGAAGTTTGAGTACGATCTGTCATTTAGTCTGTTTACAGTGCTCTATTTTGTCACTTCATCAGAATATAGGAATATGGCATTACTTCTAGTGTTCATTTTTCATTTCACAAGTGTAACAGTACAGGAGGGCGAAGTCCGAGATTCATACCTCCTCGCGGTGCTCTCTGGGTAACTCTAAATGAATCAGGCAGTGTAGTGGAGACGAGCAGCTAAATCCTGTTTATAGTCATGGACACTACATGTCAGGGCGAGCCATTTCCGCCTCAAAACCATTGCCAAACCAGCGTCTGTTTTCCAGGTTAGGAGCGGCTGAAGCGAGCGTCTGTCTTGTATCAAGCGGCTCGCTATATAAATGTGTTCAAGGTAGGACTGGATGCCTCAAGATTCTCACCAGTACGTGACCCACACACGTAACAAGCGGGTTGAGCGGAAGGCCAACAACCTCCCCTCATAAAAACTCACCAAGTTATGAACCCTAAACAAAGGCCTCGGATAACCATATCTGGGGGTCTATTATGAAATTTATCCGTGTCGGATTTTTCCGTTAACGGATAAATCCGTGCTATTATGAAACTAAAAAGCATAATCGAATCGGATTTTACCGATCACAATACAAAAAATCCGACTGCTATTTAGTTGACGTATTTGTATCCGATTGAAGTTATTTTGACGTTTCAACAAGTGAAAGTGAGTCCTATTTCAATAATATTATTAAAATAAATTAATTTGCAGTATTTAGTATAAACAAATAATTAAAAACCAAAGATTAAAAATGTAATATTTTATTATAAAAAATTTTTAATAAATAAAATTATAAAAATTCAAAATCTAACCTCAAATTATTAAAAAAAATATATATATAACTTAAATTTGTTTATTACCAATCCGATAATACAAGTTTCATAATAGGGTAAATCCGTGTCGAATCGGATATTTCCGTTAACGGAAAAATCCGAGACGGATAAATTTCATAATAGACCCCCGGATTCATTACAAACTCGACCCCGGAAATTGTACACGGACAACGCTTTAAAAATGGGAACATGGAACGTGCTTAGCCTCTTAAGACCTGGAGATCTCCAGAACCTATCGAACCAAGCAAAGAGTTACACATTAGACGTACTTGCACTACAAGAGCTTAGATGGTCTGGGAGTGGGATCCATGACACCACCAATGGTTACACTCTTCATTACAGCGGCCATCAGAACGGAGGAGAATTTGGAGTTGGCTTCCTCATCCATCGGCGCGTGAAGCATCATATCATCGATTTCCGCCCTATCAACATGCGGATATGCACGGTCAGACTTCGCACTAGGAAATTTAACATCACGATCGTCAATGTGCATGCACCCACCGAAGATAAATCAGATGACATCAAAGATCTTTTCTTTGTCGAACTGGAGGAAGTCATCAATAACATACCGCACCACGACATTAAAATCATCGTGGGCGACTTTAATGCAAAAATCGGTAGGAGTGCAGAAAATACATCGCACATCGGTCCCTAACAGCCTGCACCTAACTAGTAATAACAACGGCCAACGAGTCACCGACCTGGCAATAACGTACAACTTAGTTGTATCAAGTACGTTTTTCCCACATAAGAGAATCCACAAAGTAACGTGGAGATCGAATGATGGGAGAACGGAAAATCAAATCGATCACGTCATGGTGTCTAAGAGGCACTCCACCAGCATATCTGACGTTAGATCTTACAGAGGTGCAGACATGGACAGTGATCATATGCTTGTCATATTTAAATATAAGTGCAAACTGTCATCTACGTTTAACAGACAAGCACAAAAGACCGTTCGATGGAATATCAAGGCTCTAAAAGACCAAGCGTCATTGCAGAGTTACCAATCAGCTGTCACTAACTATTTAGAGCGGCCCAGCAACAACGAAGAAGCTCCCTCTAACATCGAGGAGCAGTGGCACGCTATACAGTCAGCCATAACCACCGCGGCGCAAAATACCATCGGAAGAAGACCTCCGAGGCCCCGCAATGATTGGTTCGATGACCAATGCCGTAGGGTCGTCGAAAATAAACGAACGCTTCGTGAAAAATGGTTGGCTCGCAACACTAGAAGCACTCTAGCAGAATATCTCCGCGCTAGGAAAGCCACGGCTAAATACCTTCGACAAAAAAAGATTATGCATCGAAAACATCAGCTTCCAAGCGGAACTGGGAAACTCAAGGGACTGTTTTGCCAACGCCAGGAATCTCACTAAAGACTTCCACCCAAGAAGTACAGCCATCAAAGAGGTGAATGGAGAGTTTAGAACAAACGTGGCTGATGTTCTCTCAGTATGGCAAACCTACTTTCAAAATCTGCTAAATCGGAATGACGACGTGACCCCCATTAGAGCAATAGCTCCTCCATGTGACGAGGTCTTTGTCGAATATCCCACAGTGGAGGAAGTAGACGCAGCTATTAGTCGATTGAAAAACGGAAAGGCACCCGGTCTCGATGGAATCCCCGCAGAATTGATTAAACTCGGAGGCGCTACTCTTGCAACAAGTCTATACGATCTCGTCGTCTGTATTTGGGACCAAGAAGAGCTGCCTGAGAATTGGAAGACCGCGCTCATATGTCCGCTCCATAAAAAAGGCGACCGTCTTAAATGTGAAAACTATCGTGGCATCGTGTAGTATAGAAGGCATTGTATTAAATAACTTATAAATGCGATAAGCTCAGAGACAAAAAGAACACGAACGTCCTTCGTGTTCTTTTTTTCTCTTAGCTTATCGCATTTACCGTAATTAGATTTTTTGCCACGGCGTCGCTTTTATCATTTTTCCGATCTTTTTTCGAAAAATTGCCGTTGTTTGTTTACCTTTTTGCTTAGACAATTAAGCTAAACAGTTGAAACAGTTAAATTTAGTTTTACAATTCACCAGCTGTGTTGATTTTCGAGTTTTTTTTAACGAGTTTACTAAAACAGCTAACTTCACTCTTATAGAAAAAAAAATTTGGAACACGATTTTACAATTCAATGTCCTATATTGATACTATTTAATATTTGCTAATACCTAATATGTGTAAATAAATAAGAAACAAAATGTAAAATACCAAGTTAAATTTATTTTATGTTGAAACTCATTTTTTATAAAGTCCGCATAACGGCGTCTCCTTCAATAAAATAAATAAACACATTTTAAGTCCCTCTTGCGCACTACAAACTTGGACGCAAGGGTAATATTTATCAAATTTCCTTAAAAAATCTACAATTATCTCCTTTAACTTTTTAGCATAAGCACGATCGTACTTGTATATTTCTTCTTTCACTTTCTCCGTAATTATAAATGGTAATTTTCCATGTAATTCCAACTCATGATATAGGGGCCAATCCTGCTCACATGCCTCACATATACATTTAAAATTATATTGTACCAACTTTTCTTGGCGTACATCTTTCGGCTGGAGACAATGGTGTGCCCCATAATTATCGAAAAGCTGTTCACCTTTTAAAATATTTCTTAATACAAAAAATACAGAACAGAGGGTTTTGTCGCTTCCCAATCGTACTATATTCGGTGCACACGAATGATTTAATAGACTGCTAAACGGATACGCTCCCGAACCATACGTTAAATCTGCATCGTGCTCTAAAGTTTCACACATATCGATACAATGAAAATTTGATGCGGCCGTTTGTAAATTGTGAAATAATAGTGTTAGAAATAGGTCTTCGTACTGTCGCTCTTCTGTTGATTTTGCAAATATTTCCTGCAAATATTTATTGGATTTCAAAAATTTATACAGAATGGCCGCGATTCCACTACGCTGGAATAAATCCGAAACGTCACGCATTGTTTCGTTCGTCACCAAACTGTGTAGCATTTTATATTCATCTGCGTAATCGTAATCCGATTTATAATCAAAATTAAACGGGTCCATTACTTTAAAATCTTTTAGATAGCAAATTGTGCTATCCAAATAAGCTTGATCCGAGAATAATTTAAGAACTACATTCAATGCAGACAGATGAATTTTGTTAAACAGTTCGGTGAGGCCATTAATAGCCGAACATTCAAACCGATGGTAGTTTGAGTATGCGGTGTCTCGACATTGAGATGAACAATACATTCTGGCCGTGCAAAACTGACACGGTATTAAACTATAATTATTTTCTATCAAACATTGCGCACACCGTTTGTAAACTTGTTCTGGTACTAAAATGGCGGCAGACGGATTTTCCATAATGATACAATCACCCGGATATAAATCTTGCTTTGTCTTAATCAATCGACCGAATTGTTCATTGTGTTCCATTTCCAAACAGTCAGCAATAAATGGTATTTGCGAATGTGGTGGGTATGACAAGCCGACGATGGGTTCATTTTCTTTAGGTTTTGCTTTCATTTTGTCAATATTATCTAAGCACATTTTTTTGCGATTCTCCAATTTATTCATCAATTTATCTGAAAGAGAATCAGAGGCCTTAAATGCTAATTCTATATTTTCCAAACATTTATCATATAATTTCCATTCGTAATAAATAGCAGATCGATTGCCATAGCCAGTCGCTAAACATTCTGAATTTAATTCTGCGTAACATATCGATTGATTGTAACATTCCAAAGCACGTAAGTAATCTTTATGCTTCAAACTAAAATACGAATTTCCATTTTTGCGATGCTCGGCCGATTTTTCATTGTTTTTGTCGTGAAACGTTTTATAATCAGAAAGTACATCATAAATTTCAAGAATTTCTCCCATAAATTTAATTTTATCACAATTCTTATTTATCTGCCGAAATGCTATGCTGATCTTTATATTTTCCAAGCGATCGAGTTTTCTTAAGAATTCGTGAATATGATCGTATATATCCATTGTCGTCTGGAAAAATAAAAAATAAATGATAAAAAGAAAATAGAAACTGTTTCTAAAACTATTAACTATTGATATATTTGCTATTGATATCTAAGACTAACTAATTTCATAAATAAAGCAGCGTTGTGCCGATTGTTACAAATAATTGTTTCCTTAAGTAATAAAATATAGTTTTTTGTGATGTGGTTAACATGATTGATGTTTACAAAAAAATAAGATAAACCTACTAATTTTAAATTATTTAGTACTCGCATATTGCATATATATTGTGTTTATTACAAACCCCACAGAAACGTTGTTGAACAATTTAAAATGAACAACAAACATGTATGAACAATCATCATTTCATAATAGTAAATAAATTATCTACCTAATTGTAATAAATTTTAATTATTTATTTAATTGGGATGCGAGGGATTCTAACGACTTCTTACATTCTCACCACACAAAAGGCTTGTAAAGATTCATTAAACAATAAATCTGAACCCGTTTTAATAGTTCAGTGTTCAGTTATTTATTATTAGCGAAAATGTAAACCTTTCAAACTTGAAAATGAACCAAACAAGCAGAACCGCATATTTAACATGAAACATTTATTGTAGCCTTCTATCACGAAATATGTCGGTCGAGCTCAATACTCGATGGTATTTTTTGTTTAATTTGTTTATAATGATTACTAAGAGTTAGTTGTTTCCAGTTGTTTACCACGAAAATTTGACAGCTGTTTACTTGTAAACACCAAACGCTGAAATAAAATATCAGGTCAGCGTTCAACATTAACTGCTTTTGTGCTTGTCAGTTACAATTTCAGATGGAAACCTGTATACAAAATTTGTTTTGGGTCACCAATTTTGATTTAAAATCTAAGCAAGCACAGTTTTCACGAAACAAGGTTTGAAATGGGATATTGCAACATAACATTCATTTTTCCGCCACTTAACTATTTTCTAGAATAAAATGCATTTGTTGAGCTTTCTAATTAAAAATAAATAATTTGTTTTTTATTTTGATAGAGTATATCACTGATAAAATAAGTAAGTAATAATGGCACCGATTCCAAGCTCACAATTTTATGTGATGTAATGCATTGATTTTATCCAATACAAATGCCAATCAATAGGAAGCAAGGAAAGAATTAACAAACGATTAGAAATTTAGGGTGCGAGTAGCGCCTGACATTAATATTATAAACTGTTGAGAATTAACAGTCATTAATTGTAACTTTCGAAACCCGATTAATCAACCACGCCCTAGTCGGAACTAACTCGCAACCAGCGAACACTTGCGAGCTTAAGTTCATTAACCGAAGTGGTGCAATCGGCGTGTAACTTAAGCTCTTAAGTCTGACTGGTTGAGGCATTAGGCTCTTACGGGTTCGATCGTGTTCCATGTTGTCGCATAAAAAGTAAACAATCAATACTTATTATTCGCGATTTTATAATTATGGTGCCAGACACAAACCCAATTTTGTAACTGTGCAAACGTTCAAATTCATATTTAATTATTATTTCATTAATTACATTAATTACAATTTCAATGCGTATTTGCCGATTTTGAATTACATTGAATCAGTTACAATAAGTTAATATAAACTAACTGTATAAATAATTTCTTGACAGTTAAAAAATCAATGAAAATGACTCATGTTCCCCAGCCCCATTCAATCCTACTGATTTTTTCTTATATTTCACAGTTATCTTCTTTCTACAACCCGATTGTAGTAATCTTGTTCTATAAATGCAGTAATTCTATTTTACCAAATTCGTGTGGTAACAGACTGAAAAAATAACTACGTAATCTCGAATTCGCGATTAGCTAGTTTGTGTCTGTCTAGGGTATAAATGGTTTAAAAACACAAAATAAAACTATATTAGGCGCGATGTAATTCAATAATAAAAATGCTATTTACTTTTGATGAATTCGACAAAAAATATCCTTGTCACTGGAAAAAATTAGGTGACAGACAAGACGAATGAAGTGAATATAGTCGTAAGTTGCAACCATGAGAATAAAAAAATGTAGACGAAGTGACTGTAGTCACTTGAGATGACGCGATACGACTATGGGAATTGGGGTGATATTCTTCATTTTATCGACATATGTTGATTACATGTCATTTTTTGTAGTTAAGTTACTTAGTTTGAACCCAGAAGCTGAAACCAAATGAGCTTTGGGAAAACGTTCAAAACGGTTGATGGAGCACCATAGTTGAAATATGTATGTCAATCACTGGTAGATTCTGTGGCGCCGCCCCCATAGTACCATGTAACGTGATACTTAAAAATAACAGGTACATCACCAAATAATAAATTTTTATGTAAAAATCAATGAAATGAAATTTTTATTTAAATATTTTTTTTCCTGTCAATATAAAAGTAATTTCTGACAATTAAAAAGTTAATTAAACGCCAATATTGACATTCTTGTCGACGTCTACTCTCCATTACCTTTTAAAATCCATACCGTTATATACTATAGAATGGGTGTAAAGATTTTACCATATATAATTTGCTGTCACAAGTTAGAGCAGGATGGTTATATAAAAAATGCATATGGCTTACTCATATCTCAAAATAATAACTCCCAAACCAGTTTTTGTTTTAGTACGAAGTGACGACTTAATTTTGAGCTTTTAAAATTATTAATTAAAATACATTCAAATAATAAAAACATTATTAATTAGTTAGTGGTTTATGTAGTAGTGCATCACTTAATAATAAAAATTACAAACTTTTAAGTAAAATGAAGTATATTGTGAATAGTTACAAAACTATGCCTAAAAAATATCGGAAGGAATATTTTACCAAGTGTTTATATAAAATAACCAAGTGTTTATATAAAATAAACCAAGTGTTAATGTATAAGTTTAACAAGTGTTTATGTAAAATAAAATGTAAATTATGTTAAGGAGAAAGTGATTTGTGGTAAATTTATCCTTAATTTAAGTTATAAATCAGAAAATTAAAAAAAAAATTTGGTTTTTGGCGTGGGGTTCTTATACATATTGTGTTTATAAGTTTTATTACTAGGACCGTATTTTTTTATTTTAGTTTAATAAAATGGCGGATATGTGCTTTGGTTTTCATAATTTATTTTTATTTTAAATACTATTAGTACAACTTTTTACAAAAAATTTAATGTAATCATTTGTTTTTAACTTATCAAAATATGGAGAATTAAGAAAGGAATGGTTGAAATCAATTAACTTGGGCGAGCAAGATGTAATAATTAGATATGCAATTGTTTGCTCGGTACATTTTGAAAAACACTATTTTATGCCATAAACCAAAGAGAATCAAAGGAGATAGAGATTAAAAAATCGGTCATTCCCACCTTGTTCATTGACGTATCAACGTGTGGATTCACCGTCGATGAAAATAATCTTGAACATACATGCCCCAATATTAATCAAACCGCAATTCTTTATCATGCTGAAGAAACCATGGTTGGATGGAACACTCTAATTCTAAATTTGTTTCCCAAGACGTTTATCCAACTTTTATAAATGATGCTGACGATATTATTGTGGCTAATTTTAAGTTTCTTCTCATGTTGAAGAAGATCCAATCTATGCGGTGAACTTATTAAGTGATTGGCAATCAAGCCGTTGCATTTAATTAAAAATAATAAAAACCATGACTATATACATCCTTAGGAAAGAAGAAATGTGAAATAAATAAGCGTAGTTGTTTTATAATCACTATTTATAATCTACATAATATTATATATATTTAAATAAAAAAGGTTAATGTACGTACATTAGAGGAATAAAAATGTAATTCAATTTAAATCATTTTTTAATTTTAGCTTCCTAATTTCATTGCATTCGGTCGAAAAAATGCTAAATACGGCCCTGTTGATTTATATGCTTTCTCTTTTACACTCCGAATTTGTGACACTTGACAGT
Source organism: Nephrotoma flavescens (assembly GCA_932526605.1). Classification (NCBI taxonomy): domain Eukaryota; kingdom Metazoa; phylum Arthropoda; class Insecta; order Diptera; family Tipulidae; genus Nephrotoma; species Nephrotoma flavescens. Next base: position 325,697,275 of record OW052221.1, on the reverse strand, counting down.
TGCTCACACTCTTCTCATTCTATATAATCTAATTCTACGTTAAAACCAAATGAAATTGTAGTGTGGTTTGAGTTCTCTTTTAGAAAATTATGATCCCAAAATTATGGTTACGAAACTATTAATGTATCTGTAGTATAAATTTTCGTATCGTAAAACGATTTGTGATCACAATGAAGTGATATTGCAATAAATGTTTTGTTTTCTAGAAGAGACTGACAATTAAAAAAATCATGTTTTAATTTTTGATATTGATGAATTTGTAAATAAAATGTATTATTTAAAAATTTCAAAGAATTACCTATTTGCACACAAACTGTAAATATGTATGTATAAGGTAAAATATAACTATTCTCGGTTCTTTGGGCACAAAATTTTATACCAGTCTTGATGGTGTCTTCACGGAACGAGATAAAAAAAACTGGGGCGGTATGTTGTAACATCACTTCGAATCGAAATTCGAAAAAAGTCGAATGGCGGTATGTTGTATCATTTTCGAAAAGCAAAAATGATACAACTTTCATTTTTCGATTCGAAGTGATGGTACAACATACCGCCCCTGGCTCTTTTTACCAACTTTTGCTCAAAAAATTTGTCTACGGTTGTCATATCGCACATCCTTAAAAAAATGTCAATACACTAAAAACAGTTTTGTAAGAAATGCATTTTAAATTGCTATACTTGATTATTCATTTTATAAAGCTAATAATGAATAATCTCAGCATAATCACTGTAGAGTTAGCAATTTAAAAAAATGCATTTATCTCAAAACTGTGTTTTTTGTGTTCAGTTTTTAAGAGGATGGGCGATATGTTTTCTGTTGTTTTGTATTTTTTGTTTGCAATTTCTGCTTTGTTTACGATTAGATGGGGCTTTATTTTAATTTAATCGAATAAACGTATGTCTGGGGATTACAAATATACAATATTCGGTTTTATACAAACATCATAATTTATAAATTATCAAATAATTTATAGCCCAACATTTGTAGCAAAATAAAATTTTTGGTTCTTGTTGTTTCACTTAAATGCATCTCGCATATTTATTCCATTTATTTTATATAATAACTTTAAGGCCCGTACTTATAGTCGGAACTATTGCTATAATAGCTTCCATTTTTGGAAATCGTTAGATTTTATGAATTTTTATGGTATTTTCTTCCTTTATTCCATAAAAATCATTATACTTAATAAACACATTTTTATTAATCACTTGTTTTTTGTTCCGCAGAATATTTTGAATGTCTTTCAAAAAGTTTAAAAAATCACTCGATCGATTTCGACTTGTTAGGTCATCATCAGGAGTATCTACTTAATTAATTTTTTAAATTAATTAATTTTTTAAATTAATTTGATTTTTTAAACTTTTTGAAAGACATTCAAAATATTCTGCGGAACAAAAAACAAGTGATTAATAAAAATGTGTTTATTAAGTATAAGTGTGTTTCGCCAAGTGCCTACGGCAAATAGCGTTAAAAGTAAAATCATTATAGTAATTGATTTTGATCAATAATAAACAAATTTCACGCTTTAGAAAATCTTGTAGTGAGATTTTTTACTACGAAATTGGCCACTATAACATGACTTATAGTTGTAGTAACGACTATAAATACCACTATAAATAAATTAAATTATTTAAGGCGATATTCGAACAAATTCATTCGAAAAATGTCAAAAATAAACAACAACAAATATTTGAGCAAAATTATTGCTCATACTTCCGGTTATTTTGTTAATTATTTTTGTTAATGTTGGTACGAATCCGCCGTTCTATACTTTGATTCTTTCGTCGAGATCTTTCTTCATTTCTTCCCCTTCACCCACAAACTAATTTTGTGGTGGGGAAATTTTTGATTCTTTTTTCAGCAAAATTTATTTGATTCAACTGATTCTCGCACTACCGCAAAGATAAATATTCCCAGGATACCTTGTTTATTTGTCGATTTTGGGTTAATTTTAGGTTAATTTCTGTTTCGAGAGAAAAAATGTTATTTTTCAAACAAAGAATCAGTTTTTGCAGCAAATAATAAACTTTTATTACAATACGAATAAATTAAAAAATATTATTTTACACACATACATCAACAAAGAAATGCGCAAAGAAACGCGCAAAGAATCAACTGATCTTTTGAAACGATAGAATCATAACGAAAGAATCAAAGTATGGAACGGTGGAATTAGATTATCTGCTCAAAAGATGGAAATATTTCAACAATAGAGGTAAATCCTGTAGAGTTGAAGCTAAGTTTTTTCCCATATAAAATTTGCTATTTCATATGTCACACGTCAGAGAAGGAATATTATATAAAAAATTCATATAGCGGTCCCATATGTTAAGGAAAAAGCCACCCAAACAACTTTTTGTTTTTGGAAAAAGTGACGCGCTAAATTTTATGTTTTTAAAAAATCGTGATATTATTAATTAAAATAAATAGAATATTATAAAAGAGTTAGTGAATCGTGTATTAGTGCATCGATTGTTAATAAACATTGAAACATTCAAATGAAGTGTCTTGTGAAATGTTGCCAAAATGCGCATCGAAAATTTCGAAAACGAATTTCTTACCATCTATGTGTTTATATAAAATAAAATGAAAATCATGTTAAAAGGAAAGTGATTTGTGATAAAATTATTTATATTTCAATTTAAAAATCAGAAAAAAAATTATAAAACAATTTTGGTTGTTGTTGTTGGACTTTTTCTTTTTGTAAACTTATGTTATATTACAGTGTCGCATTTTTCTTACTGATACGTACATATTCTACGTGCTTTTCTTTTCATAATTAATTTTTTATTTTGGAATACTATAAGTACAATTTTTTACCGAAAATAAAAAAAAATAAATCCGTACTATATTGGAGTAAAAATAATTGTGAATTTGTTTAGTTTTTATGTCGATCGAACAAATTCTAAATACGGTCGTTGATTTATATGCTTTCTCTTTTACCCTCCGAATTTGACTCACTTGACAGCTGTTATCATTCACTTTTTCCTTTACCTCTATTACTTTCTGGGAATGACATTAATAATGATCATGTAATGTGTGATATTGAAGAATGATGCTTAGTAATGATGTAAATCCGGATTTTCTGATTCCAGACATCATTACTTGTGTGTGACGTCAATACTGTCATTATTAATGATAGTGTAGGGTTTTCGTCATTACTATGGTACATCATTACATACTTTTCTTTAGTTCTACTATATTTAAATATTAAATTACATATAAAATTGTTTTTCAAGATTACCGCCGCAAAAAAAAAAAATTGTCGTTGGCTAAAATTTTTTTTTAACGAGTATACATATTATATCAAAATGTTGATATATCAATAGTTATATTAAAATTATATTTGTTTTATCACAAATAAATGGCAATATAATGTAGTATTTATTTAGGTGCGGTAAACCACCAATTTTATGGACCCCAATTTAACGGACGCTCGATTTAATGGACATTTTTTATTTTCCATTTTTCGGTTGCGCGTTTATGATGAGATTGGGTATGTTGGGTTGAAATGGGAGTCTTAAATGATTTTTGGGATAAGTTCAGGAATATACATATAAATACTATATTATATTTTAATACAGTTGTCATAAAAAAAATATAGTTTTGACATAAATATTAATATGTAAAATATTAATCAAAATATCAACATTTTGATATACATATTAGCTATGTATACTTGTTAAAAAAATTTTAGTCGATGACAATTTTTTTCGCCGTCGGCAATTGCTGTTGAAAAACAATTTATATATTTAGAGTAAAACTAAATTCGTATACAAAACGATTAATAGAACTCAAGTAATGACGATAATGACCGTGTAATGGTACCAAAACTAAAGAGAGGAATGACGCAAGTAATGACATTACTGGTAACGACCTTATTACTGACCGTGTAATGGGGGTATATGATTTCAACTAAACCGAGATCAAATTGGGTGGGAGTGCGTTCACGAGATTTACATTGTTCATTATTGTAACAACTTTCATTGTAGAAATGACGTAGTAGTTAACATTATGATTGTCTCAAGTGTCAAAACAAATAAAAACAATAAAGTTAATTTTTTCATAGCATAAAGAGTAACATATTATGGAGCATCAAAATAATAACTGTATCCTGTAATTTTGTACTTTAAATTATTTTTCAAACCTACATATAATGGTTGTTGGTAGTACGATCATGATACCTACCATTAAAAATGACATTTATAGAGGCAGTCTCGGTTCAGAATGATGTTTGTAACAACGTAGAGTTCGAGAACGAAAAACGCACGTGTTCATTGTTACAATTTAGTTTCATGAACGATTTTGAGCTGTCATTGTTAACAAAATTGTAACAATGTAACTCTCGTGAATGCAGTTTGAATATCCCTTTTCTACCAAAAAACGGCTCTATTTATGTCCAAACCACACAAATGTGTGAGTAAAAAATCATAGTATGTAATGGCTTTTTTGATAAAAAATTTCGCTGAATTTGAAGTACAACCAACACAATTGTGATGAAACAAATGTTTTTTTTTCAAACGAAAATAAGTTTGAAAAGAAAACACAAATGTGTAAGTTTGTTGAAAACACATACATGGCACTTTTGCCGTACCCACACAATTGTGTTACCGGGCACCAAAAGGGATATAGTGTTTGATTGGCTAAAGAATTGGATAAAAATAATCCCGTTCCGTGAATTCAGCATGAAAGATTGACTTTACCAAAGTAAGACGGCTTTGATCAGTCTTGAATTCGTCTTACTATGTTACTTAACACAAGTTAGCTGGGTATTTAGAATTACCCTAACCACAAAATATTTTTTACGTGCAAAAGTTTATTTCAGTTTAATTTTATAGCTATCCACACTAGAGTAACTAGAATCCGGTAACTTCTTCGTTTCTTCCCCCTTAAATTTATTATTTTATTGGTAAAGAGGGACGAAACAATGCTGAATCCATACTTGTGGAAATTCTTGCGGCACTAATATATCGCACTCGCACCGCAGGTATGAATATTTGCCAGCGAGTGCGATATATTAGTGCCGCAACAATTTCCACAAGTATGTATTCAGCATAAGAAACGAAGTTGCCGGATTCTAGAGTTACCGTAGTATGGATAATGGATATGCACAAAATCGCTATCGCTTTCATTCAAGTGAAAAAGTGTAGCTTCACAATTAAAATCTATTCAAATTCTAACTACTAATAGCAAAACAAAACACAATAATCGTAAAATTCAATTAATCATCTCTCAAACCCCATCTTATTCTTAACTGCGCAGACATTTAATGTTCCTTACGTCCAATTGTGCATATAACAATGGACAATGCCACATTGTTTGGGGTGCTAGACTCAATTCTTATTAAAACCAGCTACACTAACCCCCGCTTTTAGTGATTAATATTATATCATATTTTATTTAAACATGCAATACTGTTTCTTAGTTTATAAAGTTCTTTTTGTACACAAATCACACAATACATACAACTATAATTTAATTATGCATCCCCAAGAAGGCAAAAACTAATCGATAAATTAAAATAGTTTTCGCATTTCACACAGTCGTGTTTTTCTTTAAACGGTGGATTAATTCCATTGCATCGTAATTTAAAAGAACACAAATTAATTAATTTAAAAAATATTTGGAAGTACTTACGGAAATTTTTAAGAAAATATATTTTTGGTTTTGTTGGTTTTAAAATAGAATTACATATATTGCTAGTGTGTAATGTCAAAAGCAAATGTATTTATAGTTTTAAATTTAGGATGTGAAATGTTATATGTAATTGATCAGAGATTAAAGGCACAATGCGTTAGTTTGAGCAAGTCCGCACACAGTAAGTAAAAATAAGTAACTGGCTATCCCCGCACTATATTTTTAATGATTTGCTTGCACATTTTGGGCTTGCTTTTTTATCATATTTTGATTGTGTTTATTTATGAAATACGATCCTCAATTTTTCTTTCACATTTTAACAATCATGTAGCGGGAATGGAAAACAAAATACAGACATTGTAGACAAAATAAAAACTACAACTATGGAAGAGTCTAAGATCTTAGCTCGATTTAAAGATAAATATCACATTCGGTAATCGTATTTTGAAATTTCGCAGATCCGGAAATCTCAGATTAAGTTAAACCTAAAACGAATAAGTAGACCATGATTTTACCCGCTTTTCCAAAAAGCCCTCCAACCAGTTTCGCTATTTCCTGTATAACGTTGCAGTGAATTATTGAGACCCGCGGGGCAACCACAACTAATACTGTGGAATATTTCATAACAAAGGGTGTGGCTCTTTTACCGATCTACCAGATTTTTGCTTTTTTATATGTAGGTAGTTATTATTGCATCCGAAAGCACCAACAAACTAATAGATTTTGCACAAACTGTAGGCATATTGTACAAAATGGTCACATTCAAGTACATTAGTCCAAAATTCATTTTTTAAGGTAAGTTACATTACACAATGATTATTTTTAAATTCAATTCTCTTACAATTTTATGAAATTTCAGTTTTGCGAGACTTAACAACAGTACTACTCGATGCAACATTTCTCCAGCAGCTTTCAACTTCCACAGTTGACCAATCACTTCTTACACCAAACCAATGTCGCATTCTATTCAAAGACATAGCTTGCAGCTCCATTATGCATTTGGACACGCCCAGCATGGATAAATTATGGGATCTGATGACCATGATATTTAAATGGCAATTCCACACTATGAACGTAGTTAATCGAACCGATATCCTCAGCCTAACGTTTAAGCATTTAGACGGCATTGGAAAATTGGTTCCAGAGTTGCAAAAACAGAAAATAATTGACGAGACTAAAAAAAATTTACTACATTTATGGAACAACCGACTTACGGATGAGGATTACATTGAGTTGAATAACGATATTGCTGAGTGGTTGAGCAGTTTTAACATCAAAATATCGATCCTGCTTCGGCTGGGTTTTCAAAAGCCGAATGGAAAATTTTTTAATGAAATGCTGCAAACAGAACATTTCGTGTACTATTCACGAAATTTAGGAGAAAATATTTATACGAAAAATGTGAGTTCGGCCAAACTGGTACAATCAATTGAGCCCGAAAAACATGATCAGAATATGTCCACCTCCAGCAGCACTAAAATTTCTAATGAAATTGATAAATTTTTAACAGAGCTGAACATTAATCGCCATTTGGAAACCGACACTGAGCAAAATCCGATGATTTTGGACGAAATCAACTGCTCAACAGATCCGATAACTCCTATCACTGATAAAGCCGTTAATCACGAGTTCGTCTTGATAAAAAATACGAGTAAACGTAAAACCATCGATGAAATTCTAGCAAATCTACAGATTACAAATGATCATGATCAGGGAGATGTTGAAAATTCGACTAGTATAAATCGAGACTTTGACGATGAAATAAATTTTACTGATCGACTTTTAGAAATGCTCGACGAATCGAGTACATAAATAAATATTTTTAATCTAATCTTATTACAAAACAAGAACACGATTTAGTTTTAATTTGTGAAATCCAACACGAATTTTTGCCCGACGAAGCCTTTGATATCTAGAGTTTGACTGAGTGCGCTCTTGTATTCTTGGTAAGGAATCATCTTGTGAGTTGGTCCGCGAAATTGGCCTTTTTTAACAAAATCAAAAAGCTCGTTGAACATGATTTGACGTTCACTAGATTTAAAATATTCTTTGGTCCATCGCGTCATCCAGAATCCACGAAACTGCAGATCTTTGAATATTAGAGATGCAGTGGGTACAGTGACTGGTTCTCGAGACATTCCACCATATGTGACTAGTACCCCCGCTTGGTCCAAGTATCGGCTGATTTCGAGAGCATTTTTTCCGCCAACACAGTTTAAACCTAATTTTGGTTTAGGATAATGGCCGTCTTTAAATAATTTTGTAGTACGTAGCTCCTCTTCAGTTAGAATTTGCGACGCACCCAGGCATTTTAACTGATTGCGTAATTCATCAATGTTCGGTCGATTTCGCACTACACCAATATTATTTATTCCCCATAATTTACATAGTTGAATAACTGCCTGGCCTACAGCACTATTAGCTCCATTCTGGATAATAGTGTCGGCGTTTTTAAGTAAGACAAAGTCTTTAAGCATCCTGTATGCGGTACATGGGTTTACGGTCATTGTACAAGCCTCGACTAGCCCAATGTCGCTTGGGATTTTCTGTAATTCTTCTGCGTTATACAAAGCATGTGATCGCCATGTTCCTATTCCAGTTGAGAATGGAATAACACGATCCATGGGCTTAAACCCGTTGACATTTCTTCCGACTTTCAACACTTCACCAACACACTCGTTTCCACCAACAGCAGGGAATTTGGGTTTAACAGGGTATTTGCCTTGTATTGTGTTTAAATCAGCTGGATTAATTGGGGCTGCTAATATTTTAACTAGCACTTGATGATCTTTAGGATCTTCTACCGTAGTTTCCGTCTGTTTAACAACTTCGGCCGGTTCTCCAAATTCAGTATATTCCAACTGTATGGCACGGTGGCCTATCGAACGTTTTATAAGATAATTTAGACTTATTTTGTTTCTTATTGACGAAAACATTTTGAAAATTTGAGGAAAATTTTTTTAAGAAAATGTATTATGTATGACAGAAGCTGTCATCAAAATCGCAATAAACATCTAGTACAATTTTTAATGCTGTCAACTATTAAGATCGTTGCCCAATTTTAATATGTAGTAGGAACAAGTAGTTTTTTGGCATTTGCTCCCCGGTATGTGATATTTAAAATACAACCGGGCGGTGGGGAAGGGGGTCGTAGGCGCAGGATCCATAATCATATCAGGAATGTCATATTTCGTGTTTAAATGTGATTTAAGGTTTCTAGTCAAACTCAACTGTTCCTCGGAACGAAGTAAGTCAGTCAACACCACAACCACTACATTAACACAGCTTATCAAAACAAATACATATTTAATTAATTTAGTTTCTCATTTCTGTTTCTTAAGCCAACTTGTTAAGTGCTTCGTGTATTGTTTCCTGATATTCTATTAATAAAAACATAAACAAAATGTCGAACGTAGCAAAATTAATCGGCGTCCGATCAAGTGTCATAATTAAATCTTTGAATTTGAACCCAAACAGATTCTACTCAGCTGCAAGTAAGTTCGAATAAAATTCCAATTGGAATGTGCAAAAATTATGTAATGCCTGTAGAATTTATCAACTTATCAACGGCGTCTTAAGCATTGAGTTCTGTTCTCTCTATTCCACATTTATTTGCTTTAATTGAAATCAATTGAACTTTGTGATTATATAACACAAATGTGCTGTAATATGAGATATGGAGGCTTGCCGGTTTAACTTAGTTAGACTTAGTTGATCGAGCTCGTTAAAAAATACTACAGCACACATTTTTTGCAGTTCTGTAATCTTATCTCAAGTTAATCTGGATTACATCTCTATATTTCAATTTCAGGTACAAAGTCTTTTGAATTTATTAAATCCGAAGTAGTAGGAGCAAATAAAAATGTCGCTCTAATAACACTAAATCGTCCAAAAGCATTGAATGCGTTATGCAACGGTTTAATGACCGAAGTGACCCAAGCTCTTGATCAATACGAATGTGATGACTCAATTCAAACTGTTATTATAACAGGCAGTGAAAAAGCATTTGCTGCTGGTGCTGATATTAAAGAAATGCAGGGAAATACATACTCGAATTGTATTCGGGGCAATTTCCTAAATGACTGGACTCGCATCGCCCGGTGTCAGAAGCCTATAATTGCGGCTGTAAATGGATATGCTTTGGGTGGTGGATGTGAATTAGCCATGATGTGTGATATTATCTATGCCGGTGATAAAGCTAAATTTGGCCAACCCGAGATCTCTTTGGGAACAATTCCCGGAGCTGGCGGTACTCAGCGCCTTACACGGGTTGCTGGTAAATCAAAGGCGATGGAAATTTGCTTGACCGGTAATATGATTGATGCAATTGAAGCACAACAAATTGGACTGGTCAGTAAAGTTGTACCAGCCAGTGATTTACTAACTGAAGCAATTAAGTTAGCTGATAAAATTGGCTCATTCTCGCCACTGACTATTCAATTATGTAAAGAAGCCGTAAATACAGCATATGAGACTACATTAGCTGAAGGTTTAAGATTCGAGCGTCGTACGTTCCATGCTACGTTCTCCACTGCAGACCAGAAGGAGGGTATGCGTGCGTTTGTTGCCAAGGAAAAGCCTAAATTCACAGGAAACTAAGATTAAAATCTCGTGCCTTGTTAATTTCCTAACTTTGTTTTACAAACAAGATTATGTATGTAAACTATGTAAACTGCATTTATTTTAATTTTTTTTGGATATGTAATAAACTTTTTAAGATTTAAAATGTAACAACGTTTTGTGAATTTTCTTACTTGCTGCATTTGAAATTTAAAGGGCACATTCATATATGTGCCACGAGTTGCGAATTTGTCTTTAAGCTTCCTTATTGGGAAAACATTCTTCAAATAAAACATGTGTACAAATCAAACAATGGGTTGATTGCGGGATCTAAAAATTTATGTTATGTTTTTTTAAAATACAATTACAATAGACTCCCGATAGGAAACGGGGAAATGAAACAACAAAAATTTTATGCTGCTAAAATCGACCCCATTATAAAACACTACACCCGAGTTAAACAATCTAAGATCTTGTACAAAACAACTGAAGATACTCTCAAATTTCAATTAAATTATGTATGCATCGAAATTTGAAACGATCGATATCTTAAAATCTCAATATCCTTACTGGAATACGATACGAAAATGAAAATTGTACAAAATTCATATTTGAATTGAATCAGATTGGTACGATTCTTATTTAAAATTGAATAGGAATCTTGTACTTCCGTTTTCGTATCGTATTCAGCAGCAGCCATATTCCTGAATACGATACGAAAACGAAAGTATAAGATTCCTATTCAATTTTAAATAAGAATCGTACGAATCATTCAATTCAAATATGAATTTTGCATTTTCGTTTTCGTATCGTATTCAGGAATAGGGGGGCAGGAATAGGGCCCCAGGAAAAGATAGCCTTCTCTATTCCCCATGAAAACTGATTTTGGACGAACTGGGTCTCACGCAATAGGTTTTACTTTTACCTACAGATGCTGAGCCAAGATGGTATAGAACCTCCTACAATATTCTTTCCGCGTGAACTTGGACGGAAATGGGGTCGATTCCGGGATCTAACATTTTATGTTATGTTATGTTATGTTATTCTAATAGGAAGCGGAGAAATAATATAACATAACGACAATTTCGAGAATCGGGCCCATTTATCAATGACGGTGTCCCAGGACTCAAATTAATTTAATTAATTTTACTCATACAGTAGGTAGAAATTTAATTCTATTTCATTAAAATTTGTTTAATTTTAATTAGAAAAAAACACAAACACTTTAAAAAAAACGCAAACGAAATGAACGCAAAACAAATATGTAAATGTCAAAAATACAACAAAAAGGGCTTTCGATTGACATGCCTCCCTATTCCTGAATACGATACAAAAACGAAAATGAAAAATTCATATTTGAATTGAATCAGATCCGTACGATTCTTATTTAAAGTTGAATAGGAATCTTATACTTTCGTTTTCGTATCGTATTCAGGGGCGGTATGTTGTACCACTTTTTCGAATTTCGATTGGAAATTATGGTACAACATACCGCCCCAGGAATAGAGCTGCTGAATAAACAAAGTTATCTGAATTAACTGAAGTGAATTGAGCGTTTGATTCGCACCTCTTCACTTCATTTAAAAAATTGAGTAACAGAGATATTTTGCTCGTGGTAGTTAATTCAGGGGCGGTATGTTGTACCATCACTTCGAATCGAAAAAAGTCGAAATTCGAAAAAAGTCGAATCGAAAAAGTGAGAGTTGTATCATTTTTGCTTTTCGAAAATGATACAATATACCGCCATTCGACTTTTTCCGAATTCCGATTCGAATTGATGGTACAACATACCGCCCCAGATATGGTGTTTTTGTTGTATTTTTGACATTTACATACATATTTGTTTTGCGTTCATTTCGTGTTTGTGTTTTTTCTAATTAAAATTAAACAAATTTTAATAAAATAGAATTGAATTACTACCTACTGTATAAAATTAATTAAATTAATTTAAGTTGATTTATTTTGACATTTGCAGGTCAACCGAAAGCCCCCCTTAAAAACAACCTATCTGAATTAACTACACGAGCAAAATATCTCTGAGTGTGAAGGCGACTGTTCGAGTGCGAACTTTTGTGCGAATATTTAGAATCACACTTTTCTAGCGATTTATTGAGCACAATGTAGCTCACAATTTTATTTTTTTTATGATTAGGTTGATCGCCTGTGAATATTTCTCTTAAAGTTAAAAATATTTCATCTTTAATGGACGTAATTTGATTATTGGAGAAGTGTGATTCTAAATATCCGCACAAAAATTCGCACTGGAACAGTCGTCTTGAAGAGGTGCGATTTGAACACTCAATTCACTTCAATTAAGTCAGATAATTTTATTTATTCAGGTCAATCGAAAGACCTTTGAGTCGATAGGCAAAGAGAGAGTGTTATTTGTGGTCAACTTCACGGCTCCAAACAGTGTGACTGTGGAATGTTGTAGTAACTGCGGTGAAAATCATACTGAAAATTACAGGGGTTGCTCAGTGTATCTGGACTTAAAACGAGTAATAAACTCCAAAATGAGAGCTGAGCAACGAATGCTCAATATGCAATTTAATCAGATGGCCATGTTACTAAAAAATACCATAGTCACTGTAATGTGGGTTTATATCAAACAACGTGATTAGGCTGAATAATGTATTTCATTTTCTTGTTGTCGCTACTCACTACAATCCGATACAATATTGATTGTGCGTTATACTTAATTGACGTAAGTTGACTCAACAACATAACACAACTCGTTATGTTGTTACAGTCACCAAACCAACGAGTGCAAACACACAAAATGATAACTTGGAGACGCTAGCCAGCAGTTTTGCACAGCCAGGTGTTTCTTATGCAAATATCCTAAAAGGTAACAAACCGAAGCCCAATATTCAATAAAGTTTTAATAAAAGGGACCTAAACATTCATACGGTAAATAAATTAACCGAGATCATCCAAAGTTTCATGATGATGATGATGATGATGATGATGATGGAAAGAAACATGAGCATGATGCAAAATATGAATAAGCTTATGCAAATTATAGTCAAAAATCAAAAGTGACAGTTCTAAAAATAGCTACTTGGAATGCTAACGGACTCTCGCGCATCATAAAGCTGAGGTACAAACCTTTATTATCGAACAAAATATAGATATTATGTTAATATATGAAACACACTTGACGAAACAAAATTTTTTAATGTTACCGGCTATTCCGTTTATGACACCATAGATCCGGATGGAAAAGCACCCGGTGGCACTGCAGTCTTAATAAAAAGAAGTTTAAAGCCCTAGCTCCAGAAATATACCAAAGATCACGTCCAAGCTACAACTATCTGTTTGGAAGAATGGTCTGGGAAATTTGTAATATCGTCTGTGTCTGTCCACCGAAACACGCAAATAAAAAACAGCAATTTATCGATTACTTTAATCAGTTGGTAATCAAATTTCTCTAACACTGGTGATTACAACGCTATAAACATGTGCAATGGGTTTCGAAGTTGACGTCATCCAAGGACAAGCAACCTACGAAGCAATAAACGAGAAGACCCTTGATTATTTATCATCTAGACATCCCACATATTGTCCTACAGATAGAAAGAAAATTCCTGATTTAATAGTTTTCTGTGTAATACGAGGAATAGCACGCACCAATGCTTAAGTCGTTGACTGTTATAATTTATCATCAGATCACCCACCAATAATAGTAACACTAAGTACACAAGCATTAAAAACTGAACTGGGGCCGGTTCAGTTAACGTTTAACAAATAAACTAACGAAATCAGTTCTCTATATAGAAACATATAGTAGATGCAAATCCTGATCTGGATATCCAACTTCGTACACCAGAAGACATTGATGGCTGAAAAGGCTGTAAAAAAGCTACTCCGGAGAACAAAAATCAGAAAAGCTTTCAAGTAACATTCAAAAGTTATTAGCAGAGAAGCGGGCAATTCGGTGGATATGCCAGCTTCACCAATCTCCTTTGCAAATGGAAAATAACTCAAATTATCATGATTCCTAGGCCAGGTATAGACGAAACCCAAGGTATATAGAATACGTGGTAAAATATTGCGCATATTGGCATGCTATTTAATTTTTAAATTTTACGTCACGGGTATGGTGGCGTATTGCATTTTTATTTGGCAAAGCCGGAACACGAGAAGATATTAAACGACATGGAGAATACTATTAGGCGAATGCGGATCGGATGTGATGAAAACCTGTTGCCTTTTCAAAACGGCATAATCACAAACATAATGCATTAAAAATGCTATTCGTAGCCTAAAAGAGGAATAAAAAATTAGTTATATATTGATATATTGATTAAACCAAGCTCCGTCGGAAATGTTTTTTCACATGGACTAAAAAAAACTCAATCCAGAATTTATCCAAAAACCAAAATTTAATGAACCTCCTTTAAAACTGGTGGATATTACATAAAAACGCTATTATCAAGCTCGGAATATTAATAAGATTCAAATCAGTAGTTAAATATAAATTTTACAATACATGGGGCGTATATGCCCAAAGCGAACGAAAATAAAACACGGGAATATCATACCTTGTATTCTATATACCTTGGACGAAACCCAAGTCTTACAGGCCAATAAGTGTACTTCCGATAATTTCAAAGTTTTTTGAAAAGATGGCATTACAAGAACTAATACCTATATTATCTGAATGAAGCACGGCACAATATAACAGGTGCACATAACTTTAAATACAATTAAGCCTTCCTTAAAAGAAAATCAATATTGCTCTGCAGTTTTCTTGGATATTGCGCAAGCTTTCAACAAAGTATGGCATGAAGGATTAAATTACGAAATTAAAACTCTTCTGCTTAGACAATTTCATGCAACTATTGAAAACTACTTAGCCAGGTGCTATACTTGATATTCACAGCTGACTTACCAATAACTGAAAAAATAATCACTTCAACTTTCGCTGATGACACAGTTTTCACACAAAAATCCTCAAACAGTACCGAGAGAATTACAAGAAAATCTGCACAAAATAGAAGATATTGGTTTAAAACTTGGCGAATAAGGACGAATGAATGTAAATCAACACTTGTAACATTCATACTGAATAAACGCGCTTGTCCTGCAGTAAAATTAAACAATATCACAATTCTTCACCAAAGCGATCCTAATTCCCATATGGACATATGGTATCCAACTATGGGGCTCAACTAGTGCATCAAATATAGATATCGGACAAAAAACGCAAGCAAAGATACTTCGTAGCATTACAAATGCCCGATGGTATATTCGAAACAGCAACATCCATAGAGACCTACAGAAATCAAAACTGTTAAAGAGACAATAAAATCATGCAGTCTAAAATACCAACTGAAACTGGAATCACACCCTAACGAATTAGATACAGAATAACTAAGGCAACCGAAATACAAACGGTTTCGCAGAGAAGATTCTCTAGATTTAATAACCTAAATCTAATAATTATACGCATGTCGAGCTAACACACTAAAATTAAGTAATTAATAATAATTTATAAATAATAATGCATACTAATATTAAGTATTAACATAGGTTAAGGTTTATCTACTCTTGTTCTACTCTTTTCAATACAAATATAGGAACTCGGCCGAAAGTTTCCCATACAAAGATGGAGGTATGTCGTTTATAATTACTTTGTAATACATGCTATATGGTTTTCCTGAAAATATCTGATTTTGCAACCAGAAAAATACATTTTGTTGACCCTGGTGCAAAATTAATTCAGAAAACAAGGGATGGTTAAACACACTTATATCTTATGTTGCAATTGCTGACAAAGAAACGACACACCTGTCATTCATCCTGATAAGTGCGGATGAAATAAACCAAATAGCTTTAGAAGTGATTCGAAAATTCCTAAAGTCTTGGCCAAAACGATGTTTTATAGTTTATAATAAAGAAAACATAAAATCAAACATATAGTTTCTCAGTTGGGCACTGCACATATGTACACCATTTCAAGTATCTAGAACAGTTTTAATTCCCGTGGCTAATCATTTAATATTTTTTGGTAATCCCAAATATATTCATTTCCTGTTTGCTCTATCAACAATATACATCCAGCATGCCAACTGGCGATTAAATAAGTTGAATTAAATGGGTAAAATAATTTGTAGAAAATGGCCTCGCTGAAATCTGGGCCGACATGTTGTAAGTCGTATCACATTTTTCGTTTCGATGCGTTTTCGATAGAATAATGGTATTGTAGAAGTAAAAATAAAAAATTTTTTGTTGTAAAAATATTACTTCTAAAATACCGTTATTCTATAGAAAACGTATCGAAACGAAAAATGTGATAATTTGTAAGAAATACCATAAAATACTATTTGCAAGACATTATGATGTTACATTTGCAACTAATCTGCAACTCCTATAGGATGTCAGTCGTACGCGTACACCTACATATGTATGTCACATATACATAAACTGCATAATTTACATAATATTTTAATTAATATAACAAAATGGTTAAACAATATTTTGGCAATGTGCAATTATTTTAAATACTCGACATACCTATATAACGTGGGTGGGTGTGTACACATATATACACACTCTTAAAAAATGTTTTGATATCATTTTCTAGATTGCCCCTCATACTAGTTAAAACATTTCACATTGCTAAGTCTAACTACATTACCAGCACTGATGCTTTCTTGAGACATCTGTAGTTCAGTACTTTTGAGGCATTGCAATAGAAATACTTTAAAAATTGACCTATATTTCCTGGCAATGGCATGGATGCGATTATCCTTGAAACAAATAACTTTGAATATTTTATGTAATCACTCACAAAATAATATATGTAGACCATAAATTACAATGCATCGATCTCTACGACAAAATAATCACGTGTAGTGTCTAATTAATTAACACGTAAAAACAGTGTAGATTAAATTAATTATGCCTTCGCTGCTAATTAATTAGCATCGTTGTTATCAACTTTTTTTAATCCAGGAAACGTACTAACAGTACCAAATTCTCTTCAGCTATAAGTATTTTGTTCTATATTCCAATTTCAGTCCATTTGGCAGCGACAAAACACTATAAATGTGTTAGTTTAGTTCAGTAATCAGTACAAAAAACTACAAAATTTTATCAGTCTCTCATGCTTGTAACAGCAAGCAACATACTCGTAGCAATCAAAAAATACAGAGAGGAGAATACTATACGAAAACTAATAGTACTCTGTACTCAGTTCAGTACCCGTTGTATGTAATTGCGACTTTAGAAGAAATCAGTTGGGGTTTGTTCGTTTGGGGTTCAACAACAAAATTTGTTTTGTTCTACTGTGTTTGGTACTAGAAAAAGTGGAAAAAGCTTTGTTATGCTTAAAAGTGGATAATTTTGATTTAAAAGGTTTTAATATTCATTATAAATAAGAAGTAGAAGTTTTGTAGTTAGTAAAATAAGTTTTGCAAATTAATAAAATACAATTTTGTACAGCACACAACAATGGAGGTTGGTGGTGCTTACGGGGGTGGAAAAGCTGGGGGTGCATTTGATCCGATTCAATTTGTACAACGCCCGCAGGTTATTATACGTGCTGTATGCTGGGTAATTATATTTAAAATATCCAAAAAATTAATTAATTTACGATTTAAATACCTATTTACTGATATACAAAAAAAAAAAACACTGTAAAGAAAATCTAAACGAAAAATCGATTTTCCAAAGAGAGAATTTTTAATTCGTTTGTATTTGTTGTTGTCGAGTTTTTTGTGTAACGAAAAAAGAACAAAATGAATGAGAACGAAAATTTTCTCTTCAATGAAAAGTAATTTTCTTGTGTACAGTCGAAGGTTGGTAGTGTTGTTTTTTAGTTCGATACATAAGTAATGATTTGGATTAGGTCAGTTTTATTTATTTTAATTTTTATTTGATTACACTTGGTTTTGTTACTGATGGGGTTATTTCCCTATCTGGTCACATAGAATTCAATTTGGGTGTGTTTTACTGTATTTACTGTACTATACACAAACAATAATTATTATTATTATTTTCAATGTCAATCTCACTAGACACCACTCGCATAGTCGCATTCGTATCATATATATTATTGTTCTATTCTCTTGCGCACTCACAGTTCGATATCAATATTGCAAGTGCGAGCATTCCGTAACAAAACAAGTGTGTGTTTGTTGGGTGGTTCTGCTTACATTTACCAATTGGTATCTTCTGTCTATCGTAATTTTCACACAAATTGGTTCTTTTATCTCATCACAGATTTGAAACCGAATATTTTTGGTTTTCTTCTCCATGAGAATATTTTCAGAATATAATTTCTTGAGAAAATTTTATGTGTATGGATAAATACAGAGATGATTGTGAGGATGTATATGAAAGTGAGTAAGAAAAAGTGAGTATAGTGTAAGGATATGTATTGTGGGAGTTAACCATATTTCTTTGTTTTTTTCCTATTCAGAATGTTTTGAATATTTTCAAAGTAAAACAAGAAAACTTAAAATATAAAATGAAAATATTGATTTAATCGAAGTGTAGAATAATGTCAACATTATACACAAACACCTTTCCTTGTGCTTCTTAATACAATTGGTTTCTCTGTACACGGTCAGTTATTTTGGTTTCTGACTAAATTTTAAGTTTATTCGTCCTTAATTTAAATAACCAAATATTCACTTTACATAGGTACATGTAATTGAATTAAATATATCCATACAACATTTTCTCGATTTTTTTTATCAACAAGTTCTAACTGAAAATAATTTTAAAAGCTCCGAAGCCAAGGATTAAAAAAAAATGTGTGACCCATTTTTAGGATTTCTTTTTTATTATTGCTTACAGTTTTTAGATGAAAGTAAATAGGGCGTATTTATAATATGTATTTTTATAATGACTCGGCGCCATCAGTTTGACGCTTCGATGATATGCTTTAATATTACGTAAGTGACTGTTAGTAACTACATGGAGAATATTAATTGGTGAAACTTTATATATGACGAATAATTTAACCAGTGTCTATGCATGTATATATGCACATATCAAAGATATATGGACTTTGTATGGATGCAGGGCCAAAAAATGTTAAAACGGAAAAAAAATTTCATACAAATGCTATGGAAATTCCTTTTTGTTAAGTTTTGTTGGACTTTTATTATTTATATCTCGTAAATGTGGCACAAAAATAAATTTTCATTCTTCTGAGTCTGTTTATTTATCTTTACTTTTAATAAATTGTTCTTCATTTTTAAGGTAGTTTTCATTCAGAATTCCACCATTTTCCGCTACGACGTGGTGATCGCCGTCTAAAATACGTATAGAGCGTAGTTTGTGTGTTTGCATGAAGAGTAGTTTTTCTTCTCAATGTCAGCTATCCTTGCTAGTCTATGTCAGCTTATTGCTTGTTCTACATAGTATACGACGATCATTGAATTAAAGACATTATAGCGGAAAATGGTAAAATTCTAAATGAAAACTACCTTAGAAACAAAAACATTTTGTATCACAATTAAAGATAAATAGTAAAGCAAAAAAAAAAAAAACATTACTAATAATAATTTCCATAGCATTTGTATGAAAGTTACAAGTTTACGTGTTTTGGGCCTGCGTACACACAAACCGTATTTTTTTATTTGCCTACCTTTCTACAGCCATCAAATAAAAAATACAGCAATAGTCGCTATTGACTGTCATACCTGGGGGGCTTACAAAAATATTGCAACCACTTGATTTGTCTGTGAACAAGTCATTTAAAAATCTCATTCGAAAGGAATGGGAGCAAAATTACATTCGAAAGGAATGGGTATCAAAAAGTTAGAGTAAAGTGAGTACGGAAAGCAAAATTGCACAACTATGGCGATGCCACTGCAAATATTAAACGAATACCTGAAGCTTTTTCAATTGAGTCCGGCGAAGAATTCATGGGTTTTGAATCTGAAGAAGATTTATTGGGATTTTAAATGTAAAGAAAAATTAAATTACCTAATAAATTGAAAATTTTTGAAAATAATTTTTTTTGATGTATAACCCACACTTATTGTATAACCCGCACCACTAAATTTACGAAAAAACCACCTTTTTTCATATAACCCGCGGGTTATACGCAGGAAATTAGGTACTTTCTTGATGTATGTACGAATTTCTTCAAAATAAACTAACGCTAAAGAATATAGAAGTACAACAATTAATATGAAATCTTATCCCAGTTGGTTAGTTAAACAATCATTTTTTTCTATATTCAACAATTTCACAATAAAACTTAATATATGTATTATTTTTTTTGAAAACATTAAGCTAAATAAAATACTATTTATCATATTATCATATTAATTTACTGCATCAATTTTATAAATATTAAATTAATTAGTACAACGCAACTAGAATAGCAGTTTTATTAGTACTTAAAATATTTCGAAATTTCGTGATACACATTATGGAATAAATTATATTGATTACTAAATAAAGCAAAATCTTGCCAGAATTGAGGTTTAAACTTAAATTATCTGCCTTAGCAAAACATATTGTTGATGTAAGTTCTAAAATATAATCAAAACTATTTGCTTACATAATAACCACCACCCGAATTATTTTACTTTATCAGAATATAAATGACCTTTCTGTTGCTACAAACAAAAAAATCAATTTTATTTCAATGATCTGCAATATTAAAAATTGTTAAAACCACGATTTAAAGAATTCAACCCGATCATCGGATCAATTTCTCCTAAAAAGGTAGTGTTATAATTTATAAATCCTTCAAACCCAATACCGTTATCCACGATAAATGCTTCCGTTACTTTTAAAGAAATTCAAATAAAATCCACAATGTTTGGTTTGCAAAACAGGGAAGTCCACTTTTTGCTCGAATATTAAATTAAGTAAAATCGATTAATATATTATAATAAGATACTAGCTACTAGATACTACATTCGTTAAAAACACGAATTGAATTAACCCGACCCGACTGATCATCAAAAAGATTAAACAAGAATATTCTTTTCATCGCACTATTTCAATTTAACGATTGTAAAAAAATGGCTTCACAAAATTGACCGACCAGTTAAAAAAAATTGTCGCGCTAAAATAATAAACAACCTGTGTACTGTTTACCGCCAGTTTATGATGTATTACATGCAACAATAACAACTAACAATTGCAAGAAGTTATAAAAAGAATTATGTTATTGAAATACAAGGCCACACAAAGTAAATTATTTTAGGTGTTGCGAAAACGAAATGGGCATTTCATTATAATGTTTGGGCGTCCAACAGCACTTTTCAAACATTAAGGCGGAAATAACTTTTTTTGTCAAAAGTCTGTTTTTCAACAAAAATTCGACATCTTTGCAGTTCAGCCGGATGATCTTTGCGAAATGTATAGTGGAAATTTGTGCATTGGAAGGAGCAGGGTTCGTAGAAGCTTTTTACATTTTTGCAGTGGTCTTGAGAATTATAGCGTTTACAAAAAGACAAAGAATTGAAAAATTCAAATAAATTTAAAGATTAAATTTTCAACAAGGTGGTTTTCTGATATTTGAGCGGGAATCATGATTTTTGATTATACGAAACAGTTTTTATCAAAATCTGGTAGGTTTAATGGTCTATTCGAGATCTATGTACATTCCTGGTAAAAGATAGTTGGGGGGTATTGGCCATAACATAATCTCCCCTCATTTTTTGTAACGTTACTATAATAAGATTCAGCAAGGAGCTTAGTAGAAGATTTTAGTAAATATTAATTCACTCAATATCCATAAGAAAACTAAGTAAATCCTAAAAGATAAATACAAATTTTCGTTATTCAGACATCCTCCAATCCTAAAAACATACTAATTTCGTGAATATATCTATAAACAATCAAATATGTATAACACTGGAAACCGAAAGTTTAAAATTATTTCTCTCGACGGACCATCTAAAAAATTTATAAACCATTTATATTCGCCTGTATTACTACTATAAAAACATAATGGTATATAGGTAATTCTTTTTGATACCAAATTTAAAATTTTGTTTTGAAAAATTGCGTTAAACGCACGCAACGTTCCCAAGATGGTACACAATCGATTGGCTTCCAGTCGCAGCGATTTTTGATAATTCAACTGATTAAAATTTAAATATGTCTCTCCTGTTTATAAACTGACTGTATAAATTCGGTATAAATTGAATACGAGTTAAAGGGGCTTATGCATTGTGAAAGCTTATGGATCTTATCGGGTACATTCTCTTTAATATAGACAGACAATTTTCAGATATAAATTTTCTTCACTTCAATAATTCGCAATTGTTTAGTCATCCCTCTTGCGTTTTAGATACATACATATTCGCCCTAAAATTGGAACAATGTCCTATTTATTTTTTCTTATGTTACATAACGGCATCGTACTCTATCTGGAAATCGAAAAGGAACCATGTTTTCTTAACTCATATCACACAACATATTATTAAATAAAAATGAAAATACATGTTTTATACTGCAGAGTACATGTTCTAAGTTGGGTTTGGGTTTATTAAATTCAGAACCCTTTTTTATGCAAATGAATTACAATATATCTATGTGATGTTTATCGAATTCGACGTATGTGTATTGAATTTGCTTAAAATAAATTTCACTTATCTTATAGAAATATCATTTATTATTTTAATAACGTAATTCCCAGATATTGGAGACAATCATTTCCTCAATCTAAATAGCTTAAATATAATTTAGTGTTTAGTAAATTCTAGAAGCTAAACTTTCGAATACCTGAACTATAATAGTAAATGTTCTGCCCTTATTACCTGATACTAGAGTTCGAACTACAAAGTCTTCAGTGAAGGCGTTCTGTCCGTCTATGGACCTTCTGTATACCTTCTTCTAAATTGCGAGATCTTTGGAAATAACCTCAACAGAAAAACTTTTGCAATTACAAATTTAAATTCTTGGAACAGACACCACTCATTAACAACATATACAAACGCCTGGAATCGATCATAAGCGCAATACATTGGATCTTCGAGTACTATCTTCAGAAGTACACCATTTATGTTATAATATTATTATGTGTAAGGATTCGCTTTTCGGTGGAATGATAAAAATTTACACTTTTCAAACTTAAAACTAAGTGAATCACACTCACATCGCAATCACTTGCAGTTTATTTAAAGTCAAGTGAGGGATGATTCTAATGATTTTGAGGCCATCTGCGAACTTCAGGACTTCGGAAAGTTGTATCACTTCAGTAACGCCATTAAATGAACCACACCGTTGTCGCACACCGGAAGTATCTTTTGTATAGTTTTCGAACTTTTATCTCCTATTTCAATATATTGGCAAAAACGATTTGAGCCAGGTAAAAAATTGGGTGGAAAGATCGAATTTGTACATGTGTTCTAAAGATTTGCAGCAATTTAGTTGAAGACTTTTGAAAAGTGTTATGTGTATCAACTCATCAATTCGCTCGTGGTTTTCAAATTAATTTATAAAGCAGCAAGAAAATTCAATATGTTGAACTTTTGGGGAAAACCATGCTGGTTTTGTGGCATTGCGTAAGAACTATTCTGAATAAGTTGCATATTTCTTAGGTATAGAAAATTTAAACGTTAAAGTCACTCTCATTATTTTCCACTTGTATAAAAGTTGCAAAGTTTAATGATAGATTTAGCAAGATGCTTAGTGGAATTGCCAAGTGACACTGCTCGTCAAAAATTCCTGATACTTGAATTATTAATGTGCATGAATACGCCAGACCCCATGTTGTAATACAGGATCCAGGTTGGAATTGATCGAATTGTTTGGCTCGTTCACAGCTCCGCGCTTAATCCCATTGAGCACGTGTGGAATATGCAAGGGCGTCGGTTAAGGCAAATGGAATTCGTTCCAGAAACCTTGATCATCTTCAATCAGCTCTGCATGGAAGAACGGTAATCGATATTTCTTACAACCATAACTCGAATAATGCGTATACCGTACATACAAATATTAACTGAAATATTGTAGTGTCCGGAATTTTTTGGCGAACAAAATCCTAAGAATATTACTTTTATACGGGCTTTATCGAGGAGTCTGGGAATCTCCCGCTTCGTTTATCTTTTGCGATGTTAAACCCATATTAAAATAAATCTACTAAACCACGAAGCAATTTTAATGAACAGTACCAAACAATCCGTTTCGCATTTTTCTCGTTTTTCTTATTCGTATGCTATTGGTCTATTTATGAATTTAAACTAGGGTGTGGAAGAACATAGTCGAGATTATCTATTAGGAGTATAATAAAAAAAATATTTTGACATAAGTACCTCGATAACAAACCATATATTCGACATATTCTTGATATTAAGTTACAATGAATTTTAAAGTTTAAAAAATCTTTTCTAAAACATAAACATCATTGTGTGAGTTTGGTTCGTTATGTTAGCTGTTATTTATGCTGTGAAATTTAATATAATTGTAGACAGAGTTTATTGCTAAAATTAGTATAACAAAACATAAAAAAAAAAATTTTTATCACTAACTCCACAACATTGTGGTTACTTTAAGTGTTAACAAGTTAGTTTAGTTTATCACGAATGTTTTTTTATGATTATATGAGTCAAACATAATATGGAATGAATATCAATTAAAAACCATTATACCGATATACTTCGTACAGCGCTACTACTAAGTATATTTTTTGTGTCAAAAACTTTGCAAAACTCTAGTCATAATTTTATCACTCAATGTAAGTAAATAATAAATTCCTATCTCTGGTAAATGCAAACAATGACATCAATTGATATTCTGAATCATCCCTAAGAGAACAAATCAATAAGAATTATATTTTGTCATACGCGTAACTAACCCAGTTGTCCGTTTGGCGCCGTAAACCAATTAGTTTAAGGAATGGGATAAATGTGAAAAGGAATTTCAATTTCTCGTACGTTTCTTCAAGCAGTGTTTTTATAGGTCGCGTTGAAAGAGGTACTCCTGTATCTCAATTGTGTATAATTTATTTTAACTTAGGTTTCTCTGATTGTAATTCAATCTCATTTGTATAAATGAGAAAAGTGAGAATATTAGTAAAATTAAAATTTTGCTGTGAACTATATTTTTATAACGCGTTTGACATTTTGATGAACTTTAATTCGATTAGAATTATTTTATGTATGAATCATGCAACTTAAACTTGCATTGTAAAATTATGGTATGTAATCAAATGGTTGCACAAATACAATTAATTTACGTGTTAGTAATCAAATTGCAATTTTTATATCCAACAATAATACAGTGTAGTTAAGAAGTTAAAATCTTCAAACCGGTTTATATGAGGTGACATACAAATGTCCGCTTTATATTTTAGTGTAGGTCAGTCGCCAAGTTCGGGGACCTATATACGTTGAGATTTGGTTAACTGCGTAACACTAATATAGGTAGGGAATTCGAATTTATGTTTATTAATGGCAGATGTATGAATACAAATCCAAACATTTGGAAACAAATATGTTGAACATTTTGAAAGAGAAACTTTTGTCGCGTATTCCCATTTATGTTTACAAATCGGTGCCCGTATAAGCTGATATCAGATATCGTGTTTCGCACGATATCTGTTATCGTTATTTGAATTAACAATAGTTAATTCAAATAACTTAAAATTATTATGGCTAACTAAACACTATTAACGTCATACAAATATTATTGTGGCTTTTTTATTGACTTACCAGCGCAATATGCTTTCTAGAGAAATCAAATTAAATAAATATGTTATGAGACCGACCATCTATAAAATAAATGTTAGATTCCTCCCTAACTTTTACTTGGCGACTGTTTGTTTCGAGTTAGTTTGCGCTTCGAGAGCTAGATGTCATCTAAAAGGAAGAAGTTGTTCGTTAGTATAGTTTGTACTTTCGTTTTGTAGCTAGTTGAATTTATCGCGGTCACACGGTCTTGCATCGCAACTGTTTGCTACACATTTAGCTTTACAATAAAATATAATTTTGGTTTTACGATATTTTCAGGGTCAAAAGGTAAATCCGGGTATTCTAGTCAGGTCAATTTAACTACCGTTTGACGAAATGTTACGTTAATTTTGAAATGGTTTGCTATTTATTTAAATTAATAAATATGTAATACTAAATTAATTAATGGACGGTCGTTTTAGAATTCGGAAGTGTTTGCTAGGAGAAACTGCGATTTAATTTTAGTTCACTCTTGCCTAGGTAACGAAATAGTAAAAATCTATTGTAAGTTACGTGTGAAATCACCTAGGCTGCGAATATGTTTATAGATATTTTTAATACTAATTCAAATGGGATTTTCATGATTGTGTTTTTCAAGTTTCAATGTGCTGCATCGGATTCAACACTGTGAGTCACGAGATAAGTGAATGTCATCTTGAACCCTAATCTGCCTAGTTAGTGTTACTCTATATATGTCCTCCGTTATCAATGGACCTGTTATTGATACAGTCCAGTTTAAACTGATGTAGGCAAAAACTATTTCTATGTCCAAACGTAGCTGATCTAGGCCTAATCGTAAAAATATAAGGAGATTATGATGGAGCAATAATGCAATATAATTATGTGTTTCCAAAATGCCAATATTCATATGTCGACCGCAACGATCGACTTATTAAAATCAAAATTTGGCGATAAGTTGATTTCGAGAAATGAACCTGTCAATTGGCCTCCAAGGTTGTGCCATTTGGCACCTCTCGATTATTCCGTGTGGGACTACGTGAAGTCACTGGTTTATGCTGATAAACTAGCAACAATTGACCCCTTGGAGGCCAGCATTGTTCGTGTTATTCGTGACATACGGCCAGCAGTGCTCGAAAAAGTGGCCCAAAATTGGACGTCCAGAATGCGTTTCGTCAAGAACAGACGTGGTGTCCATATGCCCGAAATCATTTTTAAATATTAATGCCATTGATCTTTCGAATAATAAAAAATTTTTGATTACAATTTAATTTTTTGTGTTATTTTTTACAATTTTAAGTTCTATCGGGCTTAAAAAAACACCCCTTATAACGAGTCACTCTTGCTCTTTGGGTTTGAAAAAGGAATAAAATGACCACCTAAAACATCATTTCTATTTAAAGACCAAGTCATTTCTTGTTTCACTCGTCATTTCGAGCCTTAACTAACAAATTTCAGGTAACCCTATGGGTTATGGACACCGTGAAGTGATACAAAGACTTTATGTAGCCCGACCCGTCTTATAGCGAGTATATCTAAAAGCCAGCCATATAATAAAAATAGACTATGAAACCGCTTCATTGTGCGTTACTTTATTGCACAAGCGAAACAGTGGTGCAACGTCCGTGGCGAGACAGTTCAACGTGGCTAAAATCATGTAAATTGGTACAGCACCAATGTTGTTTGTTTTATTTTCTGACTAGACACGAATAAATCTGGGGGCCTGTTATGAAATTTTTCCGACATCGTAAACTCTGGCTCGCGTCGGATATTCATATTATGAAACATAAAAAATCCGATCCGCGAGGATATTATACTATTATGAAATAAAAATCCGAGTTAGCGGATTTTACGACAAAATTCAATTGTCAAATCCGACAGCTAGTTAGGTGGCGGATATTGTAGTATATGCACGAAAAATAGATCGAAGTTCATACTTTTTCTGCGTTATTTAATTATTTACAAATTTTAAGATGTTTCATATCTCTATTAAATTATTTTAATCAAATTTAAATAAAATGGCAAGTAAATACTGAAAATTGATACATGTTTTATAATACGAATATCCGCCGCGAATCGGATTTTACAACAACGTATTTTCCGACGGGGTCGTATATTCCGATCAATTTCATAATAGGCCCCCTGGCCAGCGATTTGCAGCTAGCTTTAGGAGTGGTTCGTATATGGTGTGGGGAGGGTTGCCACTGGAGTCCAGAACCGAACTTTCCTCCATTAATCGGGCAGACATAAAAACCTGGCCAGCAACAAGCTTTATTTGTTTATTTAAAAATAGTCTACAAATCTTTAAATAAATACAAATTAAATTCAAAATAAATGCAAAGTTAAATCGTTCAATGTTGTCAAATGTTATGTTAAATGCCTTCGACATCACATTGATTGGTTTTGCGCCATATTTGGTTTATGTAGGTCTAGGTGAAGTAACTCGCATTTTCTTAGGTTTCTATTTGGAGCCTTAATATCTTAATTTTAACCAATTCCAGTATAGATGTAGTAGCATGTTTCCAATACAAAAGCATTTTTGCAACTCACGCCTATTTTGGAGCATCGAAATCTTGTAAATTTTGCAGTCAGTCATATACGATGGTAACTGCTGCAGATTAATGTGGTACTACAATTCCTGATCGTATTTCCATTCAGCTTTCCAATGTAGGTACCGTAAAAACTTTTTTTGAACTTTTGACATGCGTTGGATATGTACTCGTATACTTGGTAAAAGGGACACCATACGTTGACAGGATATTCCAGTTGCGATCTGAGGTACAGGCACTATATGATTTTAATTGTTTTAACGTCATATACATCTCTCGTCCACCGCTTCACGAAACAGCATTGAAGTGCTTTAGCAATGCACTGTTCTATGTGATTTTAAAAACACAGATTACCAACGATAGAACGAATAAAGTATGCCATTGATATGATAGTGCTGGCGTAATAGGGTTTACTTTCCGATAGAATGATATGATTCTGGACTTATTAATGTTGATCCTGAGAAAGTTGGAGTCACACCAAGTTGCTAGGTTATTGCGGCTCTGCAAGAGAATAAGTTGTTTCTGATCCTGAGAAGAATCATTATGCGCTCCCGACTTTATCAATTAAAATTATAACAAGATTCAAGATTTTTCGGATGCCATCGAACTGAACCGCTTAGAGACTCTCAGCTGCAAGTGTAATAATGATGTCTTAATTTAGAGTTAGGAAGAGCGATGTGGAGCATTAAACAAATTTAAAATCCATTCTGTTCTCTGGTCTATTCTTGAACTATTACTTTTAAAATTTTTGGTACCGATTTAGTGTCAAAGTATAACGAAAATCTTAAAATGGTATTCTTGAAATTGGATTCCGAAAATGTTCGCAACGGAACGTTACTAAAATTTTCGTAATGGTTTTTTCGTTCCTTATTTCATTTTCGTAATAAAATTATTTAGATATTTTTTAAATATTCGTAGTAAACCGCAATGATTTCCACACAGTTTGATGTCCCAAATTATTTATTTAGAGATGTAATGGACATTTTGTTACCTAGGTAATAAAAGGTGATTTCATTTTTTTTTTCTTTATTACTTTGGGTGATATTTGGAAAATTTGAATTCATTTTTTAGAATTACCCTGGTTTTAATTTATTTTTTAAATACAACTCTATTTCATGATGTCCAAAATAATGTTTTGTTCGAGATAATAAATAAATAGAATATCTATAAATGGTAATTTGGGATGAGTTTTTTTAGGTTTAACCACTTTTATCTTCTGTTTACTACTACTAGTTTACATTTGGGAAATGTAAGCACAGCTGATTTAACTACAAAAATTTAAATATTTTGGCATTTCAATAAATGAAGTGATCAATAAATTTTTAAGTTATTTTAATTTAAAATATTAAATAAAATATTATAAATTTACAATGATTAAAAAAACGTCCATTTCGCTTAAGGTTTTCAATTGCAATGACATTTTTAATCACCTCATTACGATTTCGTTTTTTTTTATTCCTCTCTTTCTTATTTTCGTAATGGTTTCAAGAATACCAATTTATGATTTCTCCATTACGATTACGAAAATAGTGTTACTAGTTAATAGTTCAAGAATAGAGCCCCATGTCGCGATGTGGACTTAAGTCTGGAAAACCCGTTTTATTAATTAGGATTTTACCCTTTTTGATTAACATTACTATTTTAATATTGTTCACTTTTCATTTAATTTAATGTATTGAAATTTGTAAGCTATATCTGTTAAAACGAATTTACAATTTGATGGTTTCAATTTTTCGATGGTTTTTTCATAGACGTCTTATTCGGACGAGCAATTTTTCTTAATGATCTGTGTAATTTTATATGTATTAAAACTTGTTTAGACTTTGGATTGTGTCGTGACAGACCACAAATAGGTTAGAAAAAATAGCCACCTTTGATCGATAGCGATTGGGAGGTGATAAAATAGAAATGGACGCCATTTAAAAACCTAGCCGTCCAGAATACAATTAACCAAACATTTTTTATTTCATAAAGAAAAATATTGCTTTAGTATTTTCTTTCATTTAGACTAAATTTTTAACTTGTTGAGTTAACAAACAAAAGCATTTTAATTGACATCTGATTAGTGGAACATAAAAAAATTTGCGTTCACTTTTTGTTGAAGAGCCATCTTCTTTCAAAAATATTTTGGAGTGCAATCGGAACAATATTTAGTAAGTTAACATCGTCCACTTTAGCTAGTGGTGAAACAAACGTTTCCCTAATTCAGTAAGGCGAATTTCTCAGCCGCCGCCGGCTGAATGTCAAATTTATAGCATAATTGAAGAATGCATTCAGGCGCTCTGCAACTCGAATCGAAACATAATTGTAATAAATTCAATAGACCAGGGGTGGGGACCATGTAGGGATCTGTAATGTGGATAAACGGGCTACGGACAGCTTTCAAGCAAGATCGGGCTTCAAATTCAGAACATTTTAATCCAAACACGGTTGATTATTTTAGTAGAGCAAATTTTTGTGCAGTTTGGTTTTAGTTTGATCACGTACGAAAACGCGACAAAAATTAGTCTACTCGCTGTAAAAATGTTAATCGCAGTAGACGATCACAATTTTTATGAAAAATTTTCAGTAGAGTTTTGAATATGCCGCCGTGCATTTAGTTTTTATTTTATTCTTGATTTAATAAAACTTGAATTTATATTTATATTTTTGTTTATAAAATATAATGGGAGATGAAAATGAAATTTTATAACTGAAATTAGTAACTTTTGTTTTACTTTTATGAAAGAAGTTCGGGAAATATATTAAAATCATTATTTTTTTTTCATGTTTAATTTTTCATAACTAAATAATTTTGTAGTATAGAGTACAAAAAAGTTCGGACGAAAGGGTTGAATTGGGAATTTTTAACATTTGAAAAGCGATTTATGAATGATGAATTGAACACTAACACTGGCAATATTTATTCTTGAGTTAATTTTATCGTTTCCGTTTGATCTTCGGAAGCTTAAAGATCAAAACAAATCGGTTTACCCTAATGCAACTTTTTTTATTTCTTTTGCTCATGGTTACAGAAAAATGTATTACTTATATCAAAACATTTTATTGCTAGAATTAAAAAAAATAGTTTTATTTAGTTTGACGGTTTGTTGATAGAATAAATATATATCAAAATAATTGACTAACAGTTTATCAAAATAATGAATGTAAATTATAACGGAGTGGATTAAGCCTTGCAGTATCGTAAATTACTACTAGTTTATATACGGAAAACCAGTAAATTACTATTACGAGTAAGCAGATTTTCCCTCTCGCGCCTCTAATTGAAAATCAATACAAATTATTATTACTGTATTTATTATTATGATATTTTCAAGTTTGTTGTTTTATTATTTCAAATCGTTAATATTTTATGAGTTCAGATTTGAAATTTTGATTTAAATCCACAATCGATAAACTTAAAATATAAAGAAAAATAATTAAATTTGAGTTTTTCTTTTTTCACGTAGCTATTTTGTATAATAGTTTTCGGATGTATATCATCACAAGGTTGGTACGTAGACGAGAAAACTGGAAAGGATTATTGTTTATATAACAACGATGGCAACGCATGTAATTATGGTGTCGGCATTGGCGTAATCGGATTTTTAGCATCGATGGGATTTATTGTGGGCGAATACTTGTTTGAACAAATGTCATCTGTAAAAACACGTAAACATTATGTGTTAGGTGATCTGATATTTTCAGGTATATAATATAATTTTGTAATATTTACATGATATTCTACGCAGTATAATTTATTGTTACAGGTTTATGGGCATTTCTATTTTTTGTGGGATTCTGCTACCTAACAAACCAATGGAGTAAAGCTCCCGATCCACCAATGGGTTACGGTGTAAATAACGTTCAAGCGGCTATTGTATTTTCATTCTTTTCGGTATTTTCATGGGCTGGCTGTGCGTTTTTCGCTTTCCAACGTTATAAATTAGGTGTGGACACAACATTCGCATCTACTTATGAATCTGATCCATCCGCAAATGCATTCTCTAGCTATCCAGTTGGTAATGAAAATGATCAATATCAGGATCCACCATTTTCAGGCGGTGGCATCGGTCAACAGCAAATGCAGCAGCAGCAGCAGCAGCAGCAGCGAGGTAAATAAATCTGTTTTTGTATTTATTAAACTAATTGTACATACTAATAATTGTATTATATAATTTGTTAATTAGGAAACGAATATCAGGCGCCCACGTATTAATTAAAATAATATCTAAACAAATTTTATTAAACTATAAAAAAAAATATTTTGTTGAAATTTAAAATATTTAAACTTAAACTTAAAATTAAAATTAAAATTAAAATTAAAAAGAAACAACATGATATAATTTAAAATAAAAATAAATAGTTGACCTCAACACTTTTATAAATATGGAGTACATAAATTATATAATAATAAGAAAATATAGTATTACGATCTGTCATTAAATACATACATAACCGACTACGTAGTAAAAAAAAAACTAGAAACTATTTTGGAATTCATTCAAAATGGTGATTTTCAACGATGCATTACTGCACTACAACAACCAATAATAAGAAAAATACGATGATGTTTAAAATTATATTTTTACTCCCGTTTTGCTTGACTTCAAAATAACATATACAACAATTAAATATACGATATATTTATAATAGTTAAAATAAAACAAAAAAAAAAAATAAATTGTAATTGATTGATAGTGTAATACTCGTAGTGAAAAAATAATAATATTATGCAAGCCGGAAATATTTTATAAACTGGCTTTTGAGTTTAGAGCGGGTGGTGTCGGTAGAAATATTGTATTGCATTACAAATTATTTTTTTGATCCCAGGGTCAGTAATAAAATCTATTAGAAAACAATTTAGAAGATGAATGACTGGAATAATAAGATGAGGTAACTGTCGTATCGTATCGCAATACGAAAAGAAAATAATTTCTAGAGTTTCAACATTTTTCATTTATAAATGTATGCGGCCTCTATTGATTGAGGTTGTGCGTAAATAGTTTGGCCGTCATGGTTAAGTATGCATATTTCTATTAGACGAGAATAGAGAACATACAAGGTTTTTTAAAAATTTTGTCGAATACAAGCCGTAAAGTTGAAATTTAAAAAAATATTATTTGAAGTTTGCTGTTCTTGTAAAAACCATAAAATAAGTAAGTGTCTTTTTTACAGAGGGTTGGAAAAGAAGTGTCTAAAACTTTAGAGGCTAATAGAAAACTTTAATGTAAGAAATCTATGAGTCTCAACATTGTGTACAGTATCACGTATCGTATGTATGTACAGTCATGATTAAGTTTTCTATAAACTATAAGTTTTTTTATTTGAATTAAACATAAACATTACTCCACTACTATACTAAATTGCATTCACAAATTGCATCTTTAAAGCACATAAATTCACAATGAAGAATTGAATGGAATTTTGGAAGTAGTAAAGTTCGTAGCAAAATAAATTCTGTAAAACTATTTAAGTCGGTACTAGACGCCGCTATAATTATAGAAATGTATGAGGTCTTCACAAAAGAATAAAGAAACCTTTCGATTGACGTACGTGTGGTACTCTGTCCTATAAATTCGGTTAGCTCAAGGCTTTCTATATCCTGCTTATCTTCTAAATTTCACTTTCGGTAGAATTTTTTTCCATTTACTCCGTTCCGAACTTATGTTCGTTTTGATTTTAGCAATTTCAGTCAATAAATTAGACATCCTGTAGCATTATCTGAAGTTTTTTTTGTCCTAACTAGCGATTCTGTGGCCCTATTCTGGTAGTTCTCCGAGAATATGAAGCTGGGGGAAAGATTTTACATATAATTTCTGTTTAAATTATTTTGTTCTGGCCTACTGCAGCTCGATTCTGGTTTTCCTATAGGAAAAGGAATTAGGAAAAATATTTTCATAGTATTTTTATCACAACCATTTTTTTTCTGGCATACTATGGTAAATAGTGTAATTTTTTTTCAAAAACAAAATTAAATTGGGAATATTTTTCCTATCCAATTTCGATACGGAAAAATTATTTCCTAAATAATAAAATTTTAGATCAAGCATGATTTATCAGTATGCTAGAAAATGATTTTTTTGACATAAACGCTATGTAAATATTTTTCCTAATTCCTTTTCCTATAGGAAAACCAGAATCGAGCTGCTGCTGATGAAAGAAAGTTTGATTTAAATTTTTATAAATTGGGAATAATATTTCCATAGCGAAACTAGCAGTGAAAATTATTCCCAATTTTATTTTGTTTTCAAAGAAATTACCACCATCTTTTTACCTTAATATGCCAGAAAAAAATAGTGTATCGGAAAATTTTTGCCCAGTTCCCTATTTCCAGGTAATTTACCAGAATAGTACCTCTGATGTCTTTATAGAATCATACAAACACACCCTAGAGAAGTTCAGTCATGCCAATTTGCTTAGGGCCGATCAAACTAGGAAGGCTATATTTTATTAGAATTTAATTTGAATTATAGATGGAAGATTTGCAAGAATCGCAACAATCAGTTTCGAACTTAATGAGATTATTGATTTGAAAAAATCAGTCATCTCATCAGACCGCGGCGACTGACGTTGCTATTTTACATAGGAATATTGTCTATATATAGAACAATACCATGTATATGTAGCACTAGCGAATTACTACCTAGTATACGGAATTCGATGCTTTCATATTCTCCATCTATACTTCATTTTTACCAATTAACTTTTCGTTGTGTACGAATTACTTTTATATTTTTACGTTCTTGTTGTTAATGGTTTTGTTGTGATTGTTTATTTTATATATACATATATATCGCACCATGCGTGCAATAAAACGATAAGTACTACTTATCGCGTTATTGCATGATTGCATTTTTAGAATATTGGCAATAGGCCCTACAAATGTGCCTATTCAGTTTTTTCTTCCGAATCCTCCTGCAGTAATTATTAAGCTTTGAAAATAATTTTTACCATGTGCTTACACCAAAAGTTGTAGAGAAAATTCGTTTTCCTGAAAAAGTTTGTTTTTGAGTTATCGTTTTATTACACGCATGGTGCGATATATATATATATATATATATATATATATATATATATATATATATATATATATATATATATATATATATATATATATATATATATATATATATATATATATATATATATATATATATATATATATATATATATATATATATATATATATATATATATATATATATATATATATATATATATATATATATATATATATATATATATATATATATATATATATATATGTATATATATATATATATATATATATATATATACATATATATATTTTATTATATATATATTTTATTATGACGTAATTAAAATAGTTGTCCAAATTTGAAGCTTTTACAAATATGTATTAGAATCGAGTTTGTTTTGTTGAAAGTTTTCCCAATTTTCTACAACAGCACAAATTATTAATATTCAACTATGTCTGTCTAAATTGTGCCTCCCATTCCGAAGGAATTTTACATTTCTACATTGTGAAAATTAGCACTATTAAATTTAGGTAGGTGACCATGTACTGCAAATTTAAACTCAGAAATTGAGCATAAAATACATAGATATGACGATCTTTTATAATGAACGACTTTGCACTTGTCATCGATCTTGTAGCCTACACGACCTTTATTTGTTGAACAAACAACTGAATAGAGGCATCGTTATGTTGCTATTCAAATGAATATTCGGTCCATTGTGAAATTACTCCAAAACTGGCGTACAATTTATTCTTTTACGTATCTTCCGTCCGAGGTACAACACTCCAAACTTATATATTCACGTTTTGCAGCTCTTCATGTAAAATATTGTAAACATAAGTTTGGTGTTCGCCAATACCAAATATACCAATACACACTTTTACATTTTGTTAGAATATTTACGTTGGAAATTGCTTCAAGCAATTTTATACTTGAAAAGCTGATATTTTAGTACTTAGTACAGCGTGTCGGTTATTTTAAATTTTATTATTTTAAAACAGCGGCTCTGTAACAAAACAAGAGACTGAGAAAATATGAACAAGAATTAAACCAACATCGTCACGAAGCAGAAACTGTAGTGTAAAATCGTTGTATAGAACTTGAGATTCAATAAAAAAAAATATTTTACTGATCTTGAAACGTTAGACGTTTATGCACAATACTAGAAACCGATTACATATATAACTCTGGAAACTTTTGAAACTGTAGAATTTATTTTCTTTTTTAAAAATTTTGACGGTTTGACTAGAAGGCAAACCAAAACTTTTGTGCTCTGTACTAATTATTAAATAAAATATTAAAGAAAATTATTAAATTAATGTTAAAAAGCTTTGATTAAAATAAAGATAGCTATAAGAGCTTTTAGAAACTGTAGTTCTATCGCAAATAGTTTATAAATAAAAAATCAAAACAATCTCGATATACCCTCGAATATTAATAAATGATTCTAAATGTCTATCTGTAAACCAGAACCCACCTTTTGTATATATCTAATAATCATATTATCTTATATCATCATATCTTATATATCTAAATATTTAGTGAAGTTAGCTTTTAAATTATATATCAGTGTATGTATTTGTAGAAAATAGTATATAAATATAAAAGAATATAAATAAAGTTGAAAAATGAAGAAATAATATGTTGATGACATTCCACGAAAAATTATAAATTTTATCGCTTTTAAACCTAACTATAACTTAATGTGTGGGGTTGATCCAGTAGCTGGTAGATGGGTTGTAATCTGTAAATCAGTTAATTTATCAACGCCTCTTTACTGAAATGCATAGCTAGGTTTGGGGCTAAAACTATTTTTAAGGTACCATATAGTTTGTTCTTGTTGTAGTTATTTAGTGAAGTAGAATTAGAACCGATAGTCGTGTAGAATTTACATTAAAAGGGAGACACAAGAGTTTAAAATTAAATTACAATGCGAAAAATGCGAGTCTTCATTACTGACTTGACACTAAAAATAATCACCACCCCAATAACTGTCCAGTACATTAATTATTATAAATTACATAAAATAGAGTCTTGTTGAATAATATTTAGGAAAAATATTAATAATTATATTATAATTGTGATATTTGTTAACAAAAAAATCTATATATTAAAAAATTAACGTCTACCTTTATTCATCACGAAGTCACGAAACTATCATCTAAAAATACAAATCAAAAGAATAAAAATACGACACGTTCTCGATGTCAAATGTTAATTATAATTTTGCCAAATTGTTTTATAATTTGCTAAAATTGAATTTCTGGATGTCTAATAATGTCTTTCAATAGTAAATAAAATAAATAAAAATATATAAAACAGCAACAGACCAAAAACAAAAATAAAAATTAATAAGTTATAAAGTAGCTGAGTTTAGCAATAATTAAATACATTAGTTAATTGTGTTTATTATATATTATACTAAATTAAAAACCAGTATTTATTTTGTATTAATTATATTATATTATATTATATTATATTACATAGAAAATAATGTTATTAGTTTAATTAAAATAACAAAAACAAATAAAAATATCGTCTTCAAAATCATATTCATATTATTTAATTTGTCTGTTTTAATTTGGAGCAATATTAATTAAATTAAAGGTTTATAATAATAATTATTATAATATATTGAAAAATGTTACGTTTAACTAAATAAATTAAAATGTGTTTAGGAGTTTACATAAATAAAAAATATTTATTAGTAAAGAAATACAAAATAATGCAATAACTCTACTTTTTATATATATTTTTTTTTTGGAAATAAACAGCTACAAAAATATTTCAAATCGGATCCATGGCCCACCGGAAACCCAACAAAAATTAATTTGTATTAGCAATAAATTTGATGTGCTTCTCTTCCGCTGACCTTATAATAGTACTAAATTATTATAATTGTTATCTGTATGTTTTATCTAACATAAAAGTGCCTCATCGTCATTGATCAATATAAAAAAAAAAAATATTCGGGTTCGCTTTAAACTAAAGCCATTTTATTAGCACAACGTTCTTGGACCGATTTGTTAATTTTTTGTGAAATG
Source organism: Nephrotoma flavescens (assembly GCA_932526605.1). Lineage (NCBI taxonomy): Eukaryota > Metazoa > Arthropoda > Insecta > Diptera > Tipulidae > Nephrotoma > Nephrotoma flavescens. The sequence continues at coordinate 325,658,887 of OW052221.1, read as the reverse complement.
TGAAATTTAAGCGTACGGCTTTGACCAAAACTCCCAACCCAAAATATAGCTACTTCTTTATTTTCTTCTATATTTTGTAAATATAACAAAATCAAAATATATATAGAAAACATATTAATTTATATGTTTTTGTTAATTAATTTATAGAGAAACCAAAAGTAAAGCAAGTACTTAAAGTAATAAACCAAATATGTTATAAATAAAATTATTATTAATTAAAGTACAAAACAACTACAAATTGTATAATTTTGTTCATTTAAAAATAACTTTATTTGGATTATGTAATTTTGACACTTATGTTACATATATAGGGTGTACTAGATTTATAAAGAACTCTTTGGAAGGGATCAGAGAACTAAACTCGGCTTTGTTTTCTGAAAAACCGTTGACCAGAAGTTTTTCTCTTTAAATTTGGAATAACCTGTACTTATGCAAATATTAATAATTTTTCTTAAATATAATAATATAATTAAAATCAATAAAAAATGAAAATAAATAAATAATAAAATATAATCTTAAAAACAAAATAAATGTAATATTAAATTAAATTAATTATGTAAAAAAAAACATTATTTCATGATATTATATAGAGAATGATAAATAATAAATAAAGAAATATCTATATATCTATATATTAATAATAAACCAAAAATCAAAATAATGTTGTGGTTTAAATTATCCAGTCTGTGGAGCTTTATTCAAATTATTGATTCATTTTGTCTATTCAGTATCTCTTATCAATTTGAAGAAGGGTTGCACAAATACGTTATGACACCGGAACTATATTCTCAAATTTTCTTTTGAGATACAAACTTTTTATTCAACGGCTGAATCTTTTAATTTATATGAATAGGAATAAATATTGTGCTCAAACTAATAACCAAAGATTTTTTTAATTTATTTTTATTAGTTGGTAACAATTTTGAATTTTAAGACAACGTAAAGATGCAACTAAATATATTCAATTAAATAGTAATGTACTAGAACATTATTGAATATTATTACAAATCGTAACTAATTTCTCGTCTTGTTTAGAAAAATGCAATGTCAAAATAACAAAAATCCCTTTTATATTTCTATTGTCAACAGTTAAAAATAGAAGTACATATTTACTAAAGCTGTCCTGGTTGTGAACATTAAAACTTGAGGTAGAATAGAATAAGTCTATACTAGCAGAAAAGTTGGTTTAAAATAAATCCAATTTGGAATTACATATATGAGAGTGTTGTTGGAAATTTCTCAAAGAAAGACCGTAACAGTTTGTTATAATTCTACTTTTGAAGCAAATCTCACAATAAAGACTGTGCTAAAATAGATCAAAGCTTGAATATTAAAAACTAAATGTCCTAAAACCTTTAGGTGATTTCTCATTTTGAAAAAGGGTCAGCGAAAAACTGAAAAGTTCGTTGCCTTAAAATTTTAGGTCATATCAATATAAAATGAGAAAACCCCAATTTATCAGTTTTTAAATTTTTTCGCTGCAAAATTTTCAGTAGTATATTATTGAAATTTTTTTATAAAAAGAAGTGTCTCGTGTTGCAAATATTGCAGCGGAAAAATGGTTTAAACCCACACTCATGGGTAAAAACTAATTAAAAAAAACTCCAGCAAGTACCGACTCCATGAATAACTCGCCTAGATTTTTTTCCAAATTTATCAATTTGAACTAAATTTTATATTTAAGATAACTTGATCGACTTTTGTAAAATCGAGTTTGGATATCCGAATAAGAACTATGTACGCATTTCATGATAAAAAATATCAACAACAAAAAATTAAATTTTGTGAAAAATTGGTCTACCTGAACCGCAAATGTTGGTAAAACATAAGGTCAAAAATTAAAAATCACGTACGCCATCGCTAATTGCAAGAAGTCGATGGTTATCCAAACACTGCAGTTCCTTGCGGAGTTTGTGCATTTTGCGGGTGTGATCGGTTAAGAATTGATCGAGTTCCATCCCACGTGGCCATATTCCAGAACTTCTTCCCAAAATCATTTAAAAATCCCTTTTCCATCCAACATACCACCCAATCTCATCACAATCGGCTAAGAATTGATCGAGTTCTGTCCCAGATGGCCATATTCCAGAAATTTTTTCAATAATAATTTAAGAATCCCATTTTTATTAAACATACCTAATCCTAACTTAGTCGGCTAAGAAATTTCTGAGTTCCGTACCAGATTAAATTAGATCGAATAGATTAAATTTAAAAACAACGAACAACGGGATTTAACGGACTCCCCAATTAGTCCGTTAACTCGAGGTTTTCCTGTATAATATTTTACGTTGAAATGTCACGTAATCAACGCAACAATTTAACGCAACATTTAACAAAACAGTATTTAACGCAGCGTGTACCACGAACCCAAAACTAGTCCCCTAAATGTTTTGCCAAACATAAAAATTATCTGTAAATTACATACTAGTGATGCTAACTAACTACAGTAGGCACAATTTTGGAACTAAATGAGACTAACCTGTAATTTAAAAGTACTGAAAATTCTGCTAGTTAAAACTTTGTAGTTTGGAAACCAAAAGAGATAGCCAAAGTTGAAGTGCATAGTTAGAAAGAGCATAGCTCAATTAGTATATTGGAATACGTAACTGAAAAAGTTAAAAAGTGTTAGTTGTTATACAGTATGTGCAACAAGAGTGTTTACAGTTTAACTGTACTTAAAACTAAGTATAGGAACAGAAATAAGCGGGGCTTAAACCGGGTTTCTTTTGATTCACCTTTGACGCTCTAGAACAAAACTTAGTTTAACTACAACTGTTTAGCGGATAGGATATATGAAAAATATGAGTGCGACTTATAAAAAACGATTTAAGGTGGTGTTGTTACCTTCAAGTGTGCGTGACACCGGTAGCTCAGTTCATGAGGTGTCTATTGCGTGGGATTGGATTTACACTATATCTTAAGGTTTTACACTATATCTTAATAGTGCCTAGGAACAACCATCATTATAAGACTTACGAACTATAAAATATTCACATGTTATGCCACATGAACAACAAAAAAAGAACTATGAAATATTTAAAGAAAATTAAAATAAAAAAATCAAACAAAAACAAAAAAAAAACACTATTTACAATTCTTATTTAAATCACCGTCTCTGGAATATCCAACACAATACCGGACCCGTCTATTGAATTCTTGAATTCTGCTAATATCTGTCAAAACTGCTTAGTAAAATTTCCAAAATCCCATATCCAAAACAAGAAAATGCTCACACACCATACTCGTTGTTTAAAAGCTTCACAAAATTGTATTTTTTTTTTATATAATTTAATGAATATCATTATATACATATTTTTCATTTTATTTCATTTAAGTAACATAAAATTTATTAATTACACATATATAAAACAATACATATAATTTACGTACTTTATTCGTGTACTGTATTTTGTATTCACTATTGTTAGCCAATATATTCAATTTTATAGTTTATTTAATTATGGCTGTAAATGTTTTTCATTAAACTAATACCTATTTAATAAATTTATTTTGCACATTCAGCTCAAAACAAACTTTTTTTCAACTCCATTAAAAAGAACAAGAACCAAAAAACAAAATCGAAAAAAAACTTTGCTCACTAAATTTAAAAGAAATTAATTGAAACCGAAACCGTGATTTAAAATAGTTTTTGAACTGAACAAGTGGAACCCAAGTGGCAATATCAAATTGCAACAGTGTTTTTAGTTGTGCATCCGAAAAGACCAAAAATGTCTGCTGCAACTGCAAGCGCAACAAGATACACTGCGCAAAATAAAAAACACAACAGTAAACTTTTTTTTTAGAAAAAATACACTATTTTCAAACGCTTGTATTTGGTGAAATGTCGGTTTACATTTTTTTTTACTTTTAAAGCTTACATTTTTTTTTACTTTTAAAGTGTAGGAAATTTAGTCTACTTTCCTGAGATCTGTTTTTATTATTTTTATTTTTTATGACTTTTTTTTTGAGTCAAACAAAATATTTTGTTAACGAGAAAAAAATCCAATCTTTAAGACTGCTAACGAACTTTCTTAGTTTTTGCCAAACCATCGTTTAAGCACTTAATCAAATGACTTTGGCTTTTAATCATGAGCTTAATTGAATAGATCAGTTAATCTGTAAAAGCACTTACTCGTTAGTACATTTAACCGTACGGTTATATGGTTATATCATCTTATAAACACTTAATCGTAAGACTGGCTAATCGCATGAATATTCACACTGGCCAGGCACCAGATTATTGTGTAGATAGTTAATTAAACCACATCATTGTACGATAAGTTGTTCTTAATTTAGTATACTGCATAATTGTACGCCCATTTAGATAAACTTTCTTCGAAGGGAAAGTTAACCGTAAGACAAATATTAGTAGTACCGCTTTTGGTGTTCGGGCCGTTTAATGGCGAAAATGTTTAATCGTATATAAATGAGTCTAACAAAAAAGTTTCAAAGAAAACAATCGTAAAGCAAAACATCGAATTGTTTCGTTAAATTTGAGATTTCGACTAATTCGTTATACATTTAGGACTATTTTAATCTGGTGGCTGCCGCCCCAAACTCCTGCTTCTTCAATTTGCATTGTTTTAAGAAATATAAATAAAACTGTTTTGATATTTGAAAACAAAATTGACGGCGTAAATGTTCAATTATCCTGATCCCTTTATCTCTTACGTAGCCTTCCCAGAAAAACTGAAAAATAAGTATAAAATTCATTAATTGCTTTAAATTCGATTAAATAGATGGTCAATGTTTTATTTTGCGATAATTTTGTTTTACAATCAAAACATTTTCGATTATTTTATTTTCGGACATTAATATTTAAGTAATATAGATGAAATTGTTTAAATATTTGATCTAAAATTGACTTTTTATATATTAAATGATCAATGAAACTTAAAACGTTTATTTCTAATCCTTACACCACCATGATAAATCTCAAAATCCACTTAGCATTCGTTTACTTTGAGTTTGGTATATAGATGGTCGAAAAGGCTTTGCATGAAACAAAATTTCAAACTTAGAAATACCGATAATAAAAATCTCTCATCAGATTACCAGTATTTATGATTAAGTGGCCTCACGAGTAACTGGTATTTCGATTAATGAAAATTTTAGGTACAGCCAAAGTGTGAAAATCAAAAATGGCATCCTTGAAATCGAATTGAAAAAATTTTCGTAACAGAACTTTCGTAAAATTTTCATAATGATGTCAACGTCTAATTAATTACCGATATTAAATAAAATAAGAAAATCTGAGTCCTCAAATAACAAATAATTTTTTTCGTTCGTTTACCACTTTCTTTTACGCAATCAAAAATGGAGGAGTGCTTATGTTTCTGCCAACACCTGTAATAACCTGTAATAAACCTTAGTTAATTCATTTTTTGTTAATGCTATATGCTTTTCCACATCATTGCAAAGTTTGAAAAAGATTCTACGGAAGTTGCGACTTCTGGTACACAGATATCCTCCACACTTCTCAAGGATCTCCCAATTTATGCATGTGAATGTTTTTGTGAAAATGGAAAAAATTGAGTATCGAGCTGTCATTAAATATTTATTTTTGAAAGGAAGAGTACGCCTACCTATCGTTTACCACCTGAAATGTTGGCAGTCTAATTTAAACGTGGCTGTACCAGCTTGGGTGACCAAGAACGTTCGAGGCATCCAAATCCTGCAACAACTGACAATAACATCGCTCATGTTTACCAAATGGTGTTAGTAGACAACCGTCGAATTAAAGTTAGAAAGATAGAAGAGGCTGTGAATATCTCTAAAGAAGCTCACTTTGGACCATAGTCGTTTTCGAATGAACTTTTCCAATGCTCTCTCTGTTGGCGCAGTTTAGGTGCAATACATCAGAGTTTTGGTGCCGGCTAATTACTGTTGATGAAACATGGATACACCTTCACCACATGCTATGGCGAAAATCCAACATTTATGGTTTGAACTTCTTGGCCACCCTCCTTACTCACCGGGTTTAGCCCTAAGCGACTTTTTTGTTCCTTCAGCTAAAAGTTGTGCTCGGAGGACAGAGATTCTCGTCGAATGAGGAGGCCATCTAGTAAAAAATGAGCTTACATCAATGCTATACTGATTAAATGAACAGAATACTTACAATTGTTATTTGGAACGCGAATGGGTTACCAGACCACAGCATATTCCAGAGCACGAAATTCTTCTAAACTTAGAAAAATAGATACAAGTACATGTCTTGTATCGGAAACTCATTTAACAGAAACTTTATTTTTTCAAATACGTGACTAGAATGCTACCATGCTATTCATCCAGAAGCGAACGCGTGTATCTAAAGTAATTATTAAAAATAAAATTAAACCTTATGAAGTGTCCGGTATTGAAATAGAAGTTATGAAAGTTAAATTTATGGATTTAGTTGAATCAATCAGTAATAGGGTTCTCAGTATCTCCTCTATTTACTGTTCCCCACGCCATCAGTTAAAAAAAGAAGAGTGACTTTTTAAATCGCTAGAATTTATAGGGGGTGATTTTAATGCAACGAATGCCTATTAGGGATCCATACTTACAATCTCTAAAGGAAAATAGTTATTTAATGCAGCTCGCTAGAACAAGTGTGAATTTCACTATGGCGATGAAGAAACTGATATAGGACTCTGAGTACAATGATAACAAAACAGGTAACTTACCTCAATTTACAAACAATAAAACAAATTGGGGTTTATTCAAGAAATTAGTGGAAGAGTGAACAAATTTCCGCGAACCACCACCAAAAGGAAACACAAGTATCCTCTTGAGGTCAGTGAACTAGTTAAAGAGGAACGGAAAGCTCCTAGAATCTAGCAGCGTACTCTTGCTCCGCAACACAAAATATCCTCAATTTTCTATTCAACAAATTAAAACAGCTAATAAAGGAAATAAAGAACGAAAGCATAAATAAGCGACTTCGAAGTCTTTCTGAACTAAAGGATGACGATTATTCGCTTTAGTAAGCAGCGAAGGGGCTAAAAAGAACCAAAATGCATGTACCACATATCCAGAAATATGACGGATCCTAGGGTAAAAGCGACAAAGAAAGTCTCACTTGCTCATTTGCTGCTTATTTGGAAGAGACTTTTCAAACGTTGCCGAGACAAACAGCAAATGAAAATACGTCTGAAAGCCAACCCCGAGATTGATTTGCGTAAACGAGCTCAAATAATTAATGCAGCCTTCGGACTGACATATGTTCCAAGTCAATGGAAGGTGACAGAAGTAATAATGATTCCTAAACCAGGTAAACCATTGACAACGATAAAAATCTTACAGACCGCAATATTACTACTTCCGCAGTCATATCAAAAATATTTTCTTGCTGAGTCAAACCTATAATAGAGAGAGATGTTTAGTTTACACCAATTTGGGTTTATAGAAAATCACCCTACACTTCATCAAGTTCACAAAATAACGGATGTCATTGTCAACCTTACGACAAAGTTGGGCACCACGGGCTCGAATTTAAACTGCATCGAGACCTGCCTAGGTAATTTTATCAAATTCTTAAATCTTACATAGCAGATCGACACTTCAGAGTCAAACTTAAAAACGAGGTAGCGTGAACTACTCTGATCATTCTTTATACGAGAAAAATACCGAATATTCCAGGTATTACAGTCGAAACATTTGCATACGATACAGCTAACCTAGCTATTGGAAAAGATATATCAAAAGCAACTAGCAAACTTCAAAATACAGTTAACACTGTGAGCAACTGGACCAAAAAATGGTGCATCTTATAAATGAAGTCAAATGAGTACATGTCAAATTTTCAAACCAAAATGTAAACTGTATTCCCGTGGTTCTCAACTTAAACGAAATCCCATATGCAAATACAGCTAAATGCCTTCTAATGACGGAAAGAACACATCAAAAAGAAAAAAATAACATCAAATATAAAAAAATGTACTGGCTCTTCGATATCAAATCTGATAGGCTATAAAACCAGTATGAACCTAAGGTATCCAACTTTGGGGTTGTGCCAAGAAGACCAAAGTACAAATGATAATATAATGGTTCCAAAATAAAGTGCTGCGAGGGATTGTGGATGCCCCCTGGAAGATTAGGAACACCAAGTTGATGAAATAAATAAACAAGCAAGGAACTTCGTACAGCGCAGATATCCGTCGTATGTTGGACACCACTAATGGAGCAAAAAGACTTCGAAAGCAGAAACCGGTGGAGCTGGGCAGTTCTAAATAGAATAAGAAATGTTTGTAAAATGAGTATTTATAATATTGAATAAAAAAAAAAACTTTCGTAAGCAACTATTTTGCAGAGAAAGGCGCCGAGTACTATTTGAACGGGTTGAAGAGAGTTGAGCATCACTGAGAGAAGTGTATATACTAACAAAGAGACTATGTAGAGAAATAAAAATAAATTTGAAGAAAAAATGTCTTGTATCTTCCCTCGTACGTTCAGATATTACTTATAAGTTGATGGATTGTAATAACTCTTTGTAATTGAGAAATATATGGTGCACAAGATCATTTATTTGCGAATTTTGAATAAATTAAGAATGAGTTAAGCCCTAATTTATTTTTTCTTTGATCAGGTGACTACCTGATTTTAAATCAAAAATTATGATCTAAAACAAAATTTGATTTAAGTTTTGCCATATAAAATTTGAACTAATCCGGATTACTGCGTGTCATGAAATGCAGCAAAACAAAACAAACACAACGGGTGAACACACTTTAATAATAACGTGAGAACGCGTTTATGTAACACTGACTTTGTGTTTCAGCTAACGATTTATAGAGTACGTTATTTTATTAGCAGCATTTTTCTTGTACGTGTATTGGTGTGGAGAGAGCGAAAATATATATAAATTACTAACATAACAGTAATTGTATAACCATTTAATATCAAAATGAAAATAATGGTGGGGGTGAATACATTACGCGTGTTTATTTTGTTTTCTCCTTACTGGATTTTAACAGCGGAACAGGTCATGCGCCCTTGTGGTATTACTCCTGAATCTCATGTATTTATATAACTCTTCGGTATTTCATTTTCATATAGGGCCCACATTTCTGCAGCATTGAGCTTATGTACCTTTACATAAAATTAATTCAGTTAGTGCATTCCATTTTTGTTATTGTTGTGTTTCAAGGTCATGACACTAAAGAAAATTGTTTACGATTAATTTAAATAATTCAATTAGATAAATTGAGATGTATACATTTCGTATGACTGATGTTGATTTATTTTTCTATTGTTATTTTCTTGAATTTTAATGAGACAATATTGTCTGCATATTTTGAATATATGGGTTAACGGATATGGTTATTGGTTAGTTTAAATAACAAATTTATATTTGTGCCTTTCAGTGGCATTTATTACAGATAATTCGAAAAATTATTTTTAAATTATAAGATGCATTGTTACATTCGATATTTTCATTTGAAATGCATAATTTACACTTTTCTTATTAGGAATGTAGACGATCGTCCTATTTAATATTGTTTTCCATCAAAAACCATGTGTTACTTTTCAAATTTGAAGCAATCACCCGAATTCACCATACATCAATTTAACTTCCCCTATAATTTGCATTATTCATCTCATCATTGAACTTTATCTCTGTTTCACTAAAATAGAAAACTTCACTCGTGCTTTACACAGAACGGGGAAAAATTTCCATTTCGTTACATTTTGGCAAACACGAGGAAATTTTGTGTCCTCTTTTGTACGTGTAATTTTTGATTGTGCCATGATTTTCAAATTTTCGTTTTCCAATTCGTTTCGTGTATAAGGGAAACACGATTGAATATCGTATGTATTTTCAGAACAGAAATGTAATGAAAATTAAACGAATATGTCAAGAGCTTTTTATTCGTGATTTTCGTTGTTGCTGTATTTCGTGTTTGGTCTTGTGTTCAGATGGAAAGCAATTTTAGTGTCAGTTTATGTTCGGTCGTCTAGAACTAAAGACATATACTAAAATTCGATATTTTCTCTCTTCGCACAACGACTCGTCATCCTTCAGTTTTGTGGCAAATAATAAATAATTTTTAAAATCGGGAAATTATTAAAAAATTTTGTGGTTCTAATTTGAAATATTTAACATATTATTAAAATTATTTGTGCTATGAGTGTTCAACATATTTCAATTACAAAAATATAAATTTATAATTTTAGTAATAATATAAAAAATATTTGTTTTTTTTTTGCGGAAGTATTATTTAGTACATATTTACATAGAAATATTATTAAAAAGAGATAGTTAGTCGAGATTTTTGTTGTTTAAATTCTAATTTTTGAAAGTTTCGCGTGTTTAGTGATTTTAAAAATTATTCTTTAGTGAATTTGATTAAATAAAATAAATATATGTTGTATGTGTAGTGATTATAATTTAAGAAAAAAAAATTAAATTCTATAAATAATGTTATTATTATTTTTGTTTATTAATAAATCGTGATATAAAAATAAAATTTAAAAGTTTAGTAGCACAAAAAAAAAAAAAATAAAAAAATTTAGAAAATTTATCAATTTAAAAAATATAATTAATTATACGTTATATAATGTTGATTTATTTAAATAATAAAATTAATAGTAATTATAATATTATAATAAATAAATTTATTATAAATGAAAATTTATGGATAAAAATATTCATGTTTATGATGATATTTGCGCTTGTGCAAAATATTACACCACCATCGAAAATAGAACCACCACCACAGAAACGAGGTAACATTTTTCCTTTTTTTTCGTTATATTTTATGGATAAAAGAGAGGATATTTTTGGATATAAATAAGAAAAATTTCTTAATTTAAAATAACGATGAAAATATTAATTCTAAATCATATTGCTTGTTCTGCTGCTGCCGTTCTTTTTAAATTAATTAAATTAAATATCTGTCGCCCCATTATATATAATATATTATGAGTGTACGTGTGTGTGTGCTCTGTAACTTTTCTCTCGGTCTGATATTTTCCATTTTATTGGAACATTTTCATACATATATACATAATTTAATTTTTTGTTTTATCATTTTTATGTGGCATATGTACATATGTGAAGAATTTTTTTTTATATAACTCTAGATACATATGTATGTATAAAGCTTCATGGATGGGAGAGGAGGATACGTCAGTCAGACGTCAATTCAAATAGGTTAATGTAAGTGTTTACGTACGACTTAATATACACATATAGTGGGGTTTTCACACTTTGAGATGTGATTTCGCGGGATTTTACTTTTCATCGCACTTGTCTAATAAATTATAATATTTTTTTTTTCAAGTGATGGAATTTATGTCACTGTACGTACACCCTCCACTCTTATTGTTGTATGAATTTAATTAAGATTTAGAATTATTATTATTTTGTTTCGATGGGACGTGACAATAAACTAGTTTTGTGAACGTGATTCTTTGTGGTCGATCGATGTCATATATTTTATTACATCTAGGATTATAACTCGTCGTAGAATAATATACTCATGTTTTCGAATGTAATTTTTTGGCTTATAGACGAGTCGGTATAGTGTAGGGAAGCATATAATGTACGAAAACTTTTATGTATATGAATATATGATAACATTATAAGTTTTTGAGTAGTTTATCTCTTTCAATATTATATGGTACATAGTTATAGTACATATACATCATAGATATACGTGCGGTTAAATTTTGGAATATAACATCTTTAGAAGACAAATTTATATCCCACTTTATTTTTTGATGCAAAAACTAAACTTAAAACTTGTGGGTTGTTATAAGTAAGAATATGTTTTTTGACTTCCAAACTGTTAGTGGTAAAATTGTGGTTTATTCAAAACCTTAACTTATAAATTAAATTTGACAGTTTATTTATAATTAAAATGAAGTGTTAAACAATTGAAATAATTACATTGAAATGTAAGGAGTTACACTCTCCTCGGTCGTTCACACTTTGCTTGTAAGGGAGATCTTGATCAAAGCCGCACGATCCCCTATTTTAATAGACGATTTTTTGGCTCAATAAAAGTTCACACATCTCATTTTTTGTTAACCATAAGAATCCTGAATTTAACACGATCTGTGAATTTCAATTCAAGTTCCACGCTACATTTTAAACCCGTCAGTTCTCTTGTAAATTGTGCTTTGAGGCGTGTGATCCATTAAAAATTTTATATAAGAAAATATATTCAAATTCTTACACAAACGAAGTTAGTTTGGTGATAAGAAATTGTGCTTTAACAAATGTGTACGTCATTTTAAATAAATTGACAAAAGTTTTAATTGAATATACGATTATATCGTTTTATTATAATTTTATTAATAAAACCACGATGTGTCGATTCAAAAATTTATGAAAAATTGACAAATAATTTTTGTAAAAAATGATGGAAACTTGATTTGAAATGAAAATTTGAAATCAAATTGATTCAACATCCGAAAAACATAGTTAAAATTTTACAAAGTGCACTACTTTTGTATGGCCTTATGCCTGCCAAAAGTGTACAAAATTAGAATTCCGTTGAGACCAATCGTAAACTTTTTAGACTCTCCTTGTATAATTTATCAAAATTTTTGTATAAAATTTTAAATTGTTTTGTCGGTAATAAATTTGGGCGGAAGATTTTAAAAATAAATTTAAAAATGTAATTCTACCAACAGGTTACATATCAGTAGCATTAGGCGTAGTCTCACTGTTTACTAATGTAGACTCTTCCTTAGTGATTAATTTGGTAAAACAGTTTCCAACCGTGGCGAAACATTTAAGAGACATGTAGAGTTGTAGGCAGCTTTTATTAAACCTGGTTTCTTCTACAGATTGTCTGAAAAGTTTCCGACCTAACAAAGATATAAAACATTTTTACTACAAATTTATCGTTTTTTCTCTACATATAGTCTCCTCGCAAGTCTATACACTTCTTTCAGCGATGCTTCCATCTCTTCAACCTGTCGAAATATTACTAGAGCTCTTCTTCTGCAAAATATTTGGTTAGAAAGACGATAGCCTCCTCATTCTACGAAAATCTTTGTTGTCCGAACGCAACGTTTAGCTTATCGAACAAAAAAAATAATTCAAACGGTAGCTCCTGAATTTTCGCTATCGCAACCTCTGAGGTGTGAGATGGCGCATTGTCTTGGTGGAGCAAAATCTTTTTTTTTCTGCAAATGTGATCATTCTTCCGCAATTTCTGCATCTCCATGATCTCCCAGAAAACATTCGGCATCACTTTATCAGCCGTCACTTTCCCAACATTACGAGACTACCAATGTTTTTGTAACAGTTTTGCTCTGCGTATAAAATTTACAGGTGAAAATGAAATTGATAATCATTTAGATTTTCTAAATGTTATTGTTATGCGTACTGAAAATGGAAGTTTGAGTACAGACTGGTGTCTTAAAAAACATGGTCAGGCTGATATAATTATGACTCTTGGCTGCTACAACCTTTTTGCTAGCTGACAAATATTTCAGGTTGTCGGACGGTGTATTCTATTTATTTTTAAAATAGAATACACCGTTCGATAAGCGAAGTTTTAGTGAAAAATGGTTATCGGGTTACGGGAAACGTCATTACTCGAAATATTAAGAGGGATATCGATAAAAACACATATACAAATATAAAGAAAATAATAAAATACAATTCGACATACCATTTAAAAGTTTAGACATGATTTAATTTACCGAATTAAAAGACGAAATTCCAAAATTTTTGCAATCAAATTTAATATATAAATTAAAATGTTCATATATATGGGAAAAATATGTTAGACAAACCAAAGAAAATTTTAAGATGAGAGTGTACGAGCATGATATTGGTTAGGACTATACAAGAGGCTACTCATGATTATATTAAATAGTGAAATGACCAATCAACTTCGAGGAAGTGGTCAGTCAATGTAAAAGACGCTCTAATATTTGATAAAAAACAAAACCTTAATAAGATTCAAATTCAAATTTCATCGCGAAATTTATAAAACGTCCAAGAAGTTTCCAAAACTTTATTGAATTACTACGATAAAATTATTTTGAAAATACAAAAATATTCTTTTTAGGCAAAATTCTAAAATATTTAAAAAAAAATTGAGATTTCGGTACTACTTTGTATAATTTGAACTGTATTTGATTTGAACTGTTTTGCAATTTTAAAACAGTTTAGCCCTTAATTTAATTATTGTCGCGTTTTCGCTCTTATAGATAAAGGATGCTCCATTTCGAAATATTGATCATTGAATTTAAATAAAACACAAAAAAAAAATTTTAATGGCCACGAAAGTGACTTTATTTGGAAGATAGTGCAACCTCTTTAATCCGGAATGATTGGGACAAACAATTCCGGATAAAAGATTTTTCCGGATAAAGATTTTTTTAATAATTTCATAGTAGAACCAGAAAAAAAGCATATTTTAAAATTTTTTAAACTTCAGTGTAATTTATTAAGATTTTTATTTTCGTTAATTACATAGTAAAAAATTTATTTTCGTTAATTACATAGTAAAAAAAATCATTTCATTTTTGAAAAATAATGTAAATAAAAGAGAAAATGAAAGAGCACGAAAAAAACGTTCTCGGGATAATAGATGTGTTCCGGATAAAAGAGGTTTGTATGTAATTATATGTCATTAATGTTTGGAATATGATTTTTATCGTCTTGCTTGAACAGAAAAAAACAGCCACGTATTCTTTTATTAAGTTTTGTGACTTTCAGTTGTCCCGTGCAGGGTGATAGGGGAGCTTGTTTCCAACAAAACCAACCAAGTAAAGTTTTTTTCGAATTGTTGATGCTGCAAAAGTTATTCCACTTTTAGTGTTTTTTAGTGAAATCGCATGCGCACCCACCAAAAAATTAATTTAAAAAAACCAAGAGTCCTTTTGTTTAAATTTCTTTTAAAATACGATCTAGAAGAGTGCGTATTTTCCAATAAAGCCATTTTTATAAGCTGCATAATCTTCTGTCAAATAAAAACAATGGTTTTGTAAAGTCTTTTGTTTTTCGATTTTTTTTGTTGAAGTTTAAGTGACGCCAGCGGGAACAGAATATACTACAGAAATTTTATCCACTATCAGAAAAATATACGACACTAATGCAGATTTTAAAATGGTATCATACACCGGGCTATTCAGAACAGAATGTTTTTTATCAATTTTTTCACAAAGTAAGTGGTGCTTATTAAAAAATGCACTAAACAATATTTCGAGTTCTTAAATCGATGCTTTGTGAAAAATAAAACAAAATGATGAACACGTGTGGTTAACTAAAGTATACCAATTGTTTTAAACAAATCTGATAGCCCAAATTAAGCAAAATTTCTGGTACAAGTTTTTTAATTCATATTTAGTTCGATACATACTCGAACTTTTATAATTAAAATGTTATTAACCATGCAGAAATGTATTTTATTTATACTTTTAACACTATTTCCCGTTTGCCGTAGACACTTGGTGAAACACACTTACACTTAATAAACAAATTTTTTTTATAACAAATATCTTTATTAAGTATTTCGTTTATCGTTTACGTAATGGCAATGTCCGAGTTGTGGTAAAAAATACCAGAGACGATATCCAAATTGGAATCCCTTTCCCGATTATAGACTATTCCAAAACGTACATCAAATGTACAGTGAAGGCGAAATCCCTGGTCATCCGAAAAAGATGGGACAGTCGGCCAACTTGATATAGACGAAGGTAGAGTAATTGGAATGGTGACAGACGAAGACGACCCATCTATAAGTGTTCGTTGGTTAGCAAGACGTTCGGGAGTGCCTTGATTCACGTTGCATCGTATTTTAAAAAGAAATCAGTTGCACTATTACCGTGTGCAACGTCTACAAGACCTTTTACTTGCTGTGGCACTATTCTGGCTTTCCCTGGGAATAGGGAATTGAGAAAATATTTTCATAGCGTTTTTGTCTAAATTGTATTTTTCTGGCCTACTGTGGGAATAAGTTTGATGTAAATATTTTCGAAAGAAAGTTAAATGGGAAAATATTTTTCCCTATAAAAATATTGTGGAACAAAAGTTTCCCAATTAACTTTGTTTTGAAAGTTTTTGCACTAAACTTATTCCTTCAGTAGGCCAGAAAAATACAATTTGGGTAAAATGCTATGAAAATATTTTTCCAAATTCACTATTCCCAGGGAATACTAGAATAGTGCCACTGGCCATGAAGAAAGAGTGCAATTTTTTCAATAAATGCGGCGTTGATGCGGAGAAAATTCTCAGTTTTTAACAACATGAAAACTGATTGGCTCATTTGAACACCCACATCGGATCAACGGGGAAGTCTATATATAAGTTTTCAAAAATGACTTGGATGAATTACTTGATGACGTTTCTCTGGCTGCAGCATGATGGACCCTCACTATGCGCAAGTATAGTGAGATAAAATCTGAACGTAAATTTTCCAAGGGAGTGGATTGGATGGGGAGAATCCATTGCTTCTAAATCCTTTAAACTTTTTCGGTAGGGTTATTATAAAGAGCTGGTTTATGAAAGAGTAAACCAGACCAATCAGGAGATGCGGTAACGTATAATCGAAGCGTCGAATATTATTAAAAGTAACGAAACTTTCGAAACGCACTAAGCAACGATTAAGCAAAATTTTATACCGCGATGCCGATTATGTATTTTGGCAAATGGTCGACACTTCCAAGCCAACACTTATTATAAAATTTACAATTAATAAAAAATATATTATTTTATTCATTTAGTTTTATTTCTGACAAAACATCGATTTAAGAACTCGAAATTTTGTTAAGTGCATTTTTTAATAAAAACGACTTAGTTTGTGAAAAACATGATAAAATACATTCTGTTGTAAATAGGCCGGTGTGTGCGATACTATTTTAAAATCTGCATTAGTGTCGTATATTTTTTTGATAGTGGGTCAAATTTCTGTAGTCCATTCTTTTCTCGTTTGCGTCACTTAAACATCAACAAAAATTTGTGAAAAACAAAAAGACTTTACAAAACCATTGTTTTTATTTGACAGAAGATAATGCAAATTATAGAAATGGTTTTATTGGAAAGCCACTCTCTTCTAGGTCGTATTAAAACAGAAAGGTAAACAAAAGAACTCTTGGTTTTTTTTAAATTAATTTTTTGGTGGATGCGCATGCGATTTCACTAAAAACACTAAAAGTGGAATAACTTTTGCAGCATCAACAATTCGAAAAGCTTTGCTTGGTTGTTTTTGTTGGAAATGAGCTCCCCTATCACCCAGTTTCGTTTGATCTTCCAATTTTGGGACACCCTGTATATATACGATAGATATATATCTAGCTCAAAACCCCATCCGGGGTACTTTTTGCTCCAATTTTTAGTATTAACATCGGTACCTCGAAAAAAAAATATTTTTTACTTTATGTTTATATATATTTTAAATTTTGTATTATTTTTTATTGAGGTATCATAAAATGATCCGAGACCCAAAGACTAACTGCCTCGCCCTAGCTTTTTATTTTCCCGCCATTTCGATTTTTTTATCTAATTCGAATATCGAAAAATCTTATTGTTTTAACTTTATGACCACCAATTCTATGAATTTCGTACTTTAGAGTTATGCTTGGAACGACCCGCGGACGTAACACATGAATCGATCGACAGCACACCTCCGTTTTTCATTGGTACACCAAAACTGCAAGGCACTTGTATCAACCATCTCATTAATTGAAAACAAATCGAAGTTTACTAAATTATTGTTGTAATGCATTAATTTTATGGATACATTTTATTAATGCATAAATATATGTACATAATTGAAATAAAATATAAAAATATTAATAAAATTAAATATTAACAATATTGTAGTTGCAACCACATTTCCCAGGATTATTTTATATAGCTCCGGTTCCAGGGACCTGTGTAAGCAATTCGGCAATAAGCTTGCAGTTATGGATACCTTTTCGAAGCCAACAATTTCACTAAGCATCCTCCAACATCGTTTGATTTCTCACAGTAAAGCCACCGTCCCTTAATTATACCACGCCATTTCATTACAACATAATGCTTATCAATCATAATTAGATGTAATGATAGATCATTGAGTGATGAATAAAACACCATAATCTGTGTGGTGTGTGGTCCGTAAATAAAAAACTTTTGGCATGACATAAATAATGCTTTTAATATAGTAGCAAAACAAATGGGGCACCCTATCTCTCTACATACATCACATAAAATATCAATGAACTAACCAAACAAATTCTATTTCAAGAATTTACTTAACATATCCTCACACTTCATTTCCTAACATTTTGATTTATTTATCGCATTATACCGGTATTTGAAATTAATTATTCACAAAAAGTACCAAGGAAAAATCTTCCAGTTTTCCACAGCAACAAAAAGTAACACACGTTCCAACATACACACACACACACCTATACAGAAAAAATATCCATTCATTTTTTTTTGCAAAGATAAATGAGTTTTGTTACATAAAAATTTGAAAATTCATGCTACGGTACATTTTTACGTATGAATATGGATACGTAACATGGTAAAATATTTACATTTCATTAGAAGAATTGCGAAAAGATTCTTTCATAACTGAATGCAAAAAATTTGACATACATCAATTTCGATATTCATTCATTTTATAATGATGTGCTGTGATTTAGTATGCTTAGGGTGACAGCCTTAACTAACTTTTAAAAACTTTTTAGTTACCCTAAAACTATAGACAGGACATAAACAATTTATTCCAGCACCTTAACTACGTTTAACTCGTCACTCAAACACATAAAGATTTGATAGTATTAAGATTAACATTAAAACTCTTTATCACCCAAAATTTAATTTTGAAGTTTAAAATAAACACAAAAACTGTATACAAAAATAACAAAGTTATTTA
Source organism: Nephrotoma flavescens (assembly GCA_932526605.1). Classification (NCBI taxonomy): domain Eukaryota; kingdom Metazoa; phylum Arthropoda; class Insecta; order Diptera; family Tipulidae; genus Nephrotoma; species Nephrotoma flavescens. The sequence goes on along the minus strand of OW052221.1, from coordinate 325,640,072 downwards.
TTTCTAAAGCGGAAGAACACAACGATGTTCAAAATAAAGAACAAGAAGAAGCAGAAAATTTTCCAAAAAAAAAAAAGGTTTTTCAATTTTTTACATTTTGTGCTGTGCTTTCGAATAAGTTAAGAAGAACGAAGAAAAAAAAACTTTCGAATAAATTTCCCAATGTTGTTTTTTGTGTGTGCTCTTCCGTTACTATTGTTGTTGTTGCTATTGTATTTTGTTGTTGATTTTCGTTATAAATAAAATATAAAACTGAGAAGAGAATGTGAAAAACAATAATTATTTTAAAATTAAACGTTGATATAAAGTTTTTTTTTTTGAGAAGTAATAACTAAACAGAACAACAACAAAAATTGTTTCACTGTAAAAAGCTTTGTTATCAACATTTTAAGATCATTGATGAATGAGGCAATGATGAAAAGTTAAATAAATTATTGAGGTTAACCAGCTTGAGGTGAAAATAATTAAAGCATTTACAAAATGGTTATAAAATAATTAAATTTGTGGTTGAACACGAGATGGTATACACTATAGAAAAAAAAATATGTTGTACTCTTGTCTCGAGCAAGGAAAAAAAGTTAAAAATGTTTTTAGATGTTGTGGTGTAAAAATGTGTGTAGGTTTGAAAGGTGGAGAGGTACACAATATTAATTTTATTGTTAATTAGTTTTATTATTAAAATAAATTTTCAATTTGCATTAAGCTAATTTATTTTTTGGCATTTATTAAAAGGGGACAATTAGTTTGAGCCACTTTGATCATTAGAATAAGACTGTACACATTCGCATTTTATTCAGAACCACCATTGAGCAGACCAAGAAATTTATTTATTTTCATACCATTTTTACGATTCTCCGAACTGTAATTATTTTAATAAAATTTAGCCACTGAACATTATTGATTGCTAGAATTATCTACTAATTGTCATCAAAAAAATTGACATTTGTTGTTATGTATTTGTAAAATGATTTTTACTTGAATCAGGTATATACATCTTAAGCATAATATTAAGATCGATGAATAATATATGTTTATATAATTATAAGTTACACATAGAATTTATTGATTTCAAAAATCCATTTTGATCAAATCGCTCAATCATTTTAATTGGAGCTGTACATCACTTGAAATATCACTCGTTGAAAATGTTGATATTATCGTATGTATGGGATTTGGATATTTACAATCCGGTGTTCATGGTGCACCAGATTATGACATGTTGGGTATTGTAACACCAATATAATTTATAATCGGACAAAATTCGACGTGTATTAGTCGAGAAGAGATGGATTTACTTCGGGAAAAATGCACGCGCATACAGCGTTGGTTGTAGTTGGATCAGCCGATGATTCGCTTCGCGTGGACAAGAACAGAAACTGAATATTGGTCATGCAAGTCGATGCATTTTAAACGATTTTGAGGGAATGCACAATGTACAACCCACTTGTCACGTGAATAGGAAATAAATTAGATTCAATGTAATGGAATTTTGAGACATTTGGTTATAGTAATAAATTCATGAGCGCTCATAACATGTATAAGTGACGATTATAACCGTTGTTACTGGTGTGCGTTAGTGCCAAGTTTTAAAGATATGGACCACTGTAATAATTTCGAGAGTAGTCGGCGCGTGTACTGATTTGGCTAAAGAGTTTTACTTAAAATACAGTCGGTATCAACAGAAGATGTATAATGACAAACATTCTCAAATAACGAATTTTGCAGTTTAAACAATCAACTGTCGATTTCGGCAGAGCTTACATTAGACATTAAGGAAAGAAAACATTCCCCAATTTATTCAGCACGAAAGTAAATAAAAACTTTATTTCAAATTCATCGTTTTAAGATTCTTTTACCTTATTTAATACAAGATCAATATAATATGTAATATTTAATTTTTTGTTAATTGATTTTTGAACAACCACAATATGAGGCGCATTCGATTGGACTGAATTAACTGAAGTAGTAGCTACATCTGAAGTAATCGAAGTGAAGAGAATGTTTGATTGGCAGCTCTTGACTTCAACTACAAATTGAGTAACTGAATTAACTGAAGAGATACTTTGCTCGTGTTCATACTTCAAATAGGTTTTTTTTTTGATATTTTAATTTGATGTTTTTCAATGAGCCATCAATTAGTCAAAATTTTGCCTAACCATACATAAACATATAAAATTGACAACTATATTTTGACATTTAACGATCATTTTCTTCTCTTCAGTAACTCAATTAAATGAAGAGCAGCTGAATTTCTGAAGTGAAGAGTTGTTGCCCTTCAGTTGAATCGAACGCGCCTATTTTATATGATTGTTTTGATAGCCGAATCAAATTGTCAAGTTGTTCCTTGCTCACATATTTTCCTGGATTATTACCTAAATCGAAAACCCCTTGAATATTTATGTTGATGCAGACGTTAACCAATTTAGATCCATACAGCTTAATGAAATTTTTGCTATCTCTTATAAGATTTGTCTCCAGAGCATCCAGAGTCATACTCCTATTTTACGAGCTTCCTTTGTACGCCGTTACATTTTGTTGTGAGTAATAACTAACGCTAACACGGAGTCGAAAATCCCGTACCGTTTCAATTTTCGTACAACCGACTTTGTCAGTGATTTTTAAACTTATATAGATCTTGCGACACATTTCTAAATGTGGCAATGATATTTTAACGGTTAACTTCTATGCTGCTATTTTTGAATGTTTTACTGATATTAGGGTACAATGCCATCAAAAATAAGTTATCATCGCCGCCCTGGTACAATGATGATCTACCTACTGTTCGTAACCTCCGAAACAAACGTTGGCATAAATGTCTAAAATCTCAGTCTTAAGGTGATTGTTCTGATTATCTATCGCATACAACGATTTTGACAGCCTATCCAATAAGCTGGTTGCCATACACCAAATGTATTGGTAGTTTGACTCGACCACTTAAAGTTCTCTTTAAAAAATGTTTCTCATGTGGACTTTCCCCAAATTTATTTGTGGAAAAATTCATTTATAATTCCGATTCATAAGAGAGGGTGTAAATCGGACATTTCTAACTACATGTCAAGTTTTTCGAGAGTATTATATATTTACTGTACTACCCTTGCAAACCATTGTTTTCAGACAAGCAACCTTCGATGCTGTTGATCCACGACCATCATTCTCATAAAATTCACACCACTTATTCTGAACACCAACGCAGGAAACGATTTTATTGTTTTCATTAAAGAGTTTAGCAAAGCATGGTTTCCCACAACATCATTATGTTTAAATTTAAGGTCATGGGCTTTCCGCCACATCTGCTTCTCTAAGTGAACTCTTTTATAAAAATCGTATATAGAGTACTCTTCAGATTCTCAACTGCCGCTCCTTTTATTGTGATATCCGATGTGCTCCACGCCAGTCATTTGGGCCCATATTTTTTATTCTGTCCATCAATACAGTACAATTAATATGACATATTCCCGTAAACGATTACATCCGCAACCTCGTGATTATTTGATCAATAATGACGGCCAGTGCTAGACCCATATATCTGATGGTGTTACCTGCCATACAGAGAATTAAATTTTAGGGACCATATTGGAAGTACGATCTCAGGAGAGCAAACTATGCGCTTGGCTTCGTAAAGGCGGCTCTAAAGAAGTTGTAGACCCAACTAAGGTGCTTTATACGAGCTTCCAAGTATGCTCTCCATATCATAGTATTCATATAAGTCGAATTGACGTAGTGCGACGACGGTTTCTTTGGTTTGCTTTGCGTGGACTTCCCTGGATTGACAGCTTCATAAAACCTTCCTATCTTGATCGTTTTGAGCTTATTAATATCAAAACACTTAGTAAGCGTCGAGATGTTGTTAACATCGTTTTTGTTCATCAATTGCTAAAATGATCCCATTTTTAGATTGTGGCGGGAAGTAAACAATCATTACTCGTACTAATTTTTCGATTATAATATCATCAGGATTATCTTAAAGAACCTTTTGTATGCAAACAGTTTGTTTCAGTTTATTTATTTTCTCAATACAGTAATACCTCGGTTTACGCGATTAATTGGGACTTGAAAAATCAAAAATTTCTATATACTCGTACTTATAAAAAAATGTAAAAGATCGGTTCCAAAAACATAAAATTTTATTGTTTTTTCAAATAAAATTATGTAAATAAGATACATATTAAAGAATTCACATGATAATTAGTTCTTCCAATCACATTTCAATTAAAAATATCACACTTCAATTAACAAAATTGAATTCGAAATTTTATTCTGACTTAATCTGACTTGAATAAATCGTATTTACAGAATTATCCGACTCGCTTGGATTATCATTACGATTTTGAAGTGGCAGATAAAATTTGTGAAGAGTTGTTTGAACTGTTGGCTGTATCTGTTTTTGGTACATATCTCGGTATCGTTTTATTTGCGATAAAATAGTCTGCGTAAATTTAAAATTTTCAGTTGACTGATCGACAATTGCAGCAAAAATTTCAAGAGCCAAGTCAGTTGCAGGTTTATTAGACAACTCTGCGTTACACTTATGATCATCGTTTGGACAAGGATTGTCCAATAAATCTATGAGATCATCATTGGTTATATCTACGTGAGCACGTATAAACTCTTGAACATCAGTTTCTTTCATGCCCTCAAATTCAGCATTAGCAGCAGTCTGTGCAGTATCCCTCTGAACGTGAGAAATCCCAGACTCGATAGATGTTGAATTTATTGAATGATTTACGCATTCTGGCCAGAGTTTCTTCCAACACCCATTCAAACAACTCTGTTTCACCTCTTTCCACGAGTCTGAATTTTGTGGTTCTTCCAAAAATTCTTGCAAACAAGCGCTTTAGAATCTCAATTTTATTTTTAATAGTTTGCCTTAATTTCTGGGATGCAACAGTTACTTGCCCAATCTTCGAACAATGTTGCCGTCATCCAAGCCTACTTATTCCATTTCAGTGCACTCCAAGCGTACTCCTATCTACATTTTTCATCGCTCTAGGATTGTGTGAGTGATATATCAGTAGCGCTTAATAAACACATTTTTATTAATCACTTGTTTTTGTTTCGCAGAATATTTTTCAAAAAGTTTAAAAAATCACTCGATCGATTTCGACTTGTTAGGTCATCATCAGGAGTATCTACTGAATTGTATTAGTAAAAATTTTTTGTTATATAGTAGAAAAAAGCAAAATATAAATAAAAATAAAAGGAAGGAAAAAATAAGCAATAAAAATTAATCTACGGATCGCGCAGGTAGGCGATGAGTCATAGGTTGAGTAACAAAATTCAAGGTATATTATTGCGTACGTGAGAATAGAAAAGGGCGGGGTCTGTAATTGGTGAGAACCGGATTTTTCTCTGTTCGTTAAGGATATTTTGGTTAAGAAATATTGATTTTCGAATTTCGTAAGATTCTAAGGTATCTAAACGTCTGCCTTTGGGTTGTATATGTAATATGTCTAAATTATTCAAGCTAGCTGTATGATTTTCTGAAGTTAAATGGTTATTTAACTTTAACTTTAACTTTAACGACGTTTTGAAGGTTCTTGAGTTTAAAATAACAAAAAAAACTCCTTTTCACTATATATAGTGGAAGAAAAATATTCTAAGAATATTTCCATTTTACTCCGGCCTTGGAAATACAGAAATTGCAGATAACGATTATTTTTATAAAATCGAAATTCGCAGTTCCAATTGATTTTCCGGATTGATGCAAATTCTACTTTTCAAAGAATTCTCGAATTTTTAATTTTCATATATGTTTCAAATTTCGCAATTAAATCAGTTCTAATTATTATGAAAAAAGAAAATACTATAATCACTTTCCTGATGACAAATAACAAATTCAGTTCTTCGAGTCCGAACCAGATACCAGGGGCCATATTCTTGAGGTCCACATTCATGTGGAAATCTGTCAAAATTTATAAAAACTTTCGGAAATTGTAATTCATGTATTCTCGGATTCCCTACTAATGGAAAAATTCCCTACTAAGGAATTTTTTCCGAATGGGTATAAAGCACGTGGAAAAATTAACCATGTTAGTTATTTGACGTTTATGTTATTTTAAATATTTGTTTCATGATTATTCATGTTTTTCACTTTTTGTGAACTTTTATCACTTTAATTAATTATAAATAAAAACGAAAACTAGTTTTGTTTTATGTATTTTCCGAATGATGTATTATGGAAATTCCGAATGATTCAAGAATATAGAATTTTTGTACATGTGGAAATACATGAAATGGTAAGGGAATTTGTAAGGGAATTTTAACAGATATCCACATGTGGAAAATGGATGTGGAACTCAAGAATAGGGCCCCAGGGGCCGAAGTTTGGTCGAAAAATGGGTATTAAAATTATGAGAATTACAGTTGTTTTACTTAACTTAACCTACTAGACCTAAAACATTAAATCTATAACTGTTTGATACAAACAGCGAAATAATTCAATATTTACGTCTAGTACGCATGTGGAACAAAAGTCATAAATTTTATTTCCGGGTTTCGACCAAAATTGGGCCACAGGTATATCTTGAAGCTATTGTTATTAGAAGTGGTTTTTATGGAGCAACGTTGCTGCTTATTTCGGATCTGAAGGTCAAAGTGTTTTTTTTGAATCAAAATGAGTCATGAAGCGGTATCACTGGTTAATATTAACATATATATGCACACATTTATTTTAAATATGCAAACTTTGATTTTGCGTTATAGAAGCTACTTCTGTTGATCGGTAGATCTAGGTTTACATTTCTTCCCCCACTTATAGATTAGGCCTTAAAGAACTCGAGTACCGTAGACCAGTTTCCGTATCTAAAGGTACACATCAAACCTCATCAAGACTGTATGGTTGAACAGCCATATTACAAACCAAATAGCCGCAATTTTTACGAGGAAGCCTTATGCATTTATACGTTATGTATACATACGGTAAAAAAAAAATCTGAGATAACTAAATGATATCATTCTATATCCGATCTAACTCAAATTCAAATTACCATACTGACAGCGTCTCGCATATGTACACATAGAACATGATTATTGTGGTGACCATAACCATCCTTCTTCCACTTCTCCCAAAACAAAAAGTTTTCATTTTTTATTCACATGTGTGAATATAGCCGAAAATTGGAATTCATATACAAATTTAATAGTTTCCTTTTGTTTTTATATCAAACTAGTTGGGACGAAATTTAGTTACATTCGTTATACACGTACATCTACGTACGTATATATGTATGTACGTAAGTATACATGAAGGAGGAAAAACCCCAATAACCAGAAAAATATAAAAAAAATTCGTTTTTTTGATTAGGGTCACCTAATTTTTTAGTATGCTAGCACATACATTTTTCCATTTTCCGTTCATGTATGTTGGTATATATGAGTTTTGTTATTGCCTACGTAATGTATGAACTACCCATATACTCGTATGTACGTATAGAGATATTTTCGATTATTTGGGAACATTTATATAGATAAGAGATTATTCTGGTTTTGTCTATTCTGTATACTGTTTACGAGTACTATGAAAATATTTTATTTTGTTCTTATCTAATAAATAAATTTGTTATGGTTTTATTCTTGTCTTTGGTTTATGTTGTACATATACGAATACAAGGGATATACACACCACGTTATTGTTCTAAAATGTCTTGATTATATTTGCATGCCAAAAAATTTGACCGTTCGTGTTTTGAATTTATCGATGTGAAAAGAATCGTTTGCGTGTTCCATTTATCATCGATATGCGATACGGTATAGTGGTGTTATCTTAGCTATAGCTAGATACCTATACTGCGCTGTTATTGATATTGTTATAAACCTATACGTAAGTATCCAAAGGAATACACAGCACACGAATAAAATGTTAATTTTCAAATGGTATTTCTTTCACCATAAATCATCATGATTTCATTTTCTTGAGTATTTTCATGTTTTTCATTATTATTATTAAGAAAATTAATCACGTTTTTCGTCGTTTGCTATATAGTGTTCTTTCTTATACCTATGCTCACTAAAATAATTTTATAAAATTTATTATCATTGAGATAAGATAACGATAATATTACCTACGAAAGCTATATATAAGAAGTAATCGAACCAATATCATTCTGATTTTAAATATGTAAACTTCATTAGACGTGGTACGACAATCAATTTTGTTTGAAATCATTTTGCTACAGATTTTTTAATGGCCCTCTCGGTAGTTACTCGTATATTGACATGGAAATACATTCAGAAGTAATTTAAAATTAAGAAAAAAATCTTCGTTTTTTATCAATTTCTGATGTTACTCGTATACATATACCAGAGCTATTTGGTTTCATTTTTAAACTGTCAAACTAACATTAATTTTGTGCTTTCGCTCGTTCATTCCAAATGATTTTTACATTTTTTTTTGGTTTGGTACAAAACCGATTTATCCCTCACAGTGTAATGATTGAAATGTAATTTGATGGAATTAAATTGATTTGATATATGGATGTACCTAATACCATTTTTATGTCATGTTGATGATTCGGTGATCGTTAAACGGATATATGGATGAATAACATTTTAAAGTAAAACGTTTACGGTTTGTTGGTTTGCGATAAGCTGAATCGGATAAATCTTGTTCTATTTTATTAAATAAAATTATTAAGGGTGGTATATGAAGGTTTAAAGATTGATATCCTAAAGAGCATTGGTCCAAACCATTCGACATATTAACACTATGGAGCTAAGTTATCAGTAAAATCATGTTTTGCTCTTTTTTGTTACAAGTAGAAATTTATTACAAGCAGTGATTGTATTTTTTTCTTAGAATACAGTCATTGGTAGTTTATTTCGAAATCTGCAGTGTTTTTTTTATAAATTTCAAATCTTAATGAACAGATCGGGCCGGCGTGTATTTTATCGCAATTGCAAGTGCAAAGGTATTTGGATCAAATTTAATAGCCGCTGCACAAGTCGAAAATGACGGAAGTATAGAAGAAGAAAAAGCAAACGACAAAATTACTGGGCACTAACGACGCTTTATTTTGAATTGGCGACTACTTTCACTCGCCTCCATTTCAATTCAGAGAACGCTAACTTCTTCTCCTTCGTTGCAGACAGTGACGATTTCATCTGTGATGCAATTTCGGTAGAAATTCGCGACCATCCTGCCCTTATCTAAGCATTTCAACAATGACATCTGGAATACCAATCAGAGAGTTTTTACACAAAGTTTGATAATTTCACCGATAGTTCCTCTCAAGAAAACATTTCTCTTTTAGCAAAAATTAATGCTCGAATGTCGTTCATGTGAGAAGAAAACGTGCAGAAAGCATTGATACTTCATCGATGATAAGCATAAAAGATTGTTTAACTTGTTTCTTTCAAGTGATGGTATTTTCATATTAGATATTGATATCTCATTTTGCGAGAGAAGAATTTTGAATCTACTTTGCGCGGTGCTTTGGCCTCTAATATAGCATATCAGTGTGTTATACAAATAGGTCTTACCAGAGCCAAAAGGACCATTGAGAAAAAAATGCATTTCCGCATTTATTTTATCAATAGAAGCTGCATTTTCATCAAATGTTTGCCGTTGCAAAAATTAGACGTTGAAATAAGATGTTTGTGTCTTTTGTACGTTATCGGTAATATCAAGGATTGGGCAGTTTAAGATCAACTTAGCTCATTCCATGTATTCGAAATATAGACTCCGTGTCTTGAACAGCAAAAAGTTCTTTGAAGTTTCATATATGCAGCCTTCATGGATCATTGAAGAATAGCGCAAGTTCCCACTCACAGTTTCCAGTAATAGTCGTCCTCATAAAGTCAAGTTAATTAATGCATCTTTGAAAATTGATTAAACCTCTCCGTTGATTGTTGACGTCAGCAAAACCTTGCAGTAATAACCACAGGTAAAAACAGTAACTATTTATATATTATATAACAGTAACATAGGTTCCACCACTTTACGATGTCTCTAAGTGTAGGCTGCTTTGTTGAACACGTAAAGCAGTTGTATTTCGGAATACAGGTATTGTCGCGCAATTTGGTCAAGTTTGTCAGCTGTAGGGTTTTCTTGACCGCCTTGAAAATTAAAATGGAGCACAAACAAATTGGGCATCAAGGAATCGTAGCATTTCGTTACACATAATATGTCATCTTCTGTAACTATTTCTACCGGAAAGCAGTCGTATCCTTTAGAGATGTACTTGATTGCCTTGACTGACTAACCCAATTCAACAATTATGTTGCAGTTATAGTTTCGCGTATGAAATTTATTACATGAAATATGTGATTTCAACAACATTGTTTCTAATCCGTATTTGATCGCTATGTCAGAGCATTGATGTTTACAATTGCAATACGCATACGTCTTCAGATACAATAAATGGAATAATCTCAAGCAGCGATGCGCAAACAAGTGCGCATAACAAGTGAACAGTACGAAAAGCTCAAAATTCGTAGCACTTGCGGATTGGACTCTGTGTAGAGTAGAATTCGTAGCAATACGCTAGTAGCAGAGCCTCCTAAATATAAGAGCCGTAAGATTCCGCCATTTTTTCCATGAGATGAGCTTTCAATAGAGGGGAAGTTTTTTGTAATTTTTCATATCAACCAGTGTATTTTAATGTTTTTTTAGAAGCTTTTTTGTATATAAAACATAAATGCATCGTCAACGATGTTGTATACATTTTCAATAAATAAATTTTGATGAAAAAATTTTATTATATGAATAATAATTATTAATTCTAATCTTTAATCGAGAGTTTTATTTTTTGCCGAAATATTTTCTCTCTCTCTTTTATCGCAGTTTTATAGCACTTGTTTGTATTACTGGCAATACTTTTTTTTACGTTTCTCATCAATTGTGTCAATTTTGATAAATATCAAAGTGTTGAAGTTTAATTAAATCCAATATTAATAAATTTTTAATATAGACCTACATTTCTTAAATTTGCGCCAAGGAAACTATACAATTATTTTTGTTCATCAAATGGAAAATTGTATGTGATATTTTTGTGTTTTTAAGATGGAAAGATCATCGTCATCATCATCGTCAAAACAATTTATAATCCTTAAGTAACATACTTCAAATATTGGATCCGACGAATCAATATTTTTAAGTGGACGAACGGATGGTTCTATAAACGAATATATGTAATTTGTCTGGCTAATTTTAGGTTTATAAGGTCCTCCGCCTGTTTTAAACCTCTCTGCATTTTCATCTGCAACAACTTTTAAAAATAGTATTCGTTTTTTTGGAAATATTTTTATTTAATATATTTTAATATATTTTGGCTCTATAAAATCGATTGTAATATTTATTATATGTAAATTTAATAAAATAATATGTATTTTTTAAATATTAATATGTCACGTTCCTATATTCAAACAATTTTTATTGTGCATGTCGAAAAATAGAACAAAAACTACTTTTATCCTCTGATTTAAATACCAAAAAGAGAAGATAAATCAGCGGATAAATTAAAACTCTCGGATTTTATTTTTTGTTTATCGTCGTTCATAAGACAGATAGATTTAGTCAATAAAGTCGGCGTCAGGCACAAAGTATCAATTTCAGAATATGTCCAGTGGCATCAAAATTCGAATTTTATATCTGGATAAACTAGAACTTCAGTTCCTCACTTTCTTCATCTGTAATTCATTCTCCTCATTCATCCTCCTTCAACCACTTATTCGTTTTCTAAATGAACGGCTATGTAGTTGTTGTACAGTGGGATATTTTTCATGAATAGGAGAACTAAATGTTCTCAAAAAGTCTTCGAAACTAACAACATTGCTGATATGTTTTCACTTCATCTTGTACAACTACAGCTGAATCCGAACCTTGTTAATATATTTTTTATTAACACGAAGGTTAAAGTTTTGGCGTTCGGATCGGAAATACCGAGTTTGAATAGAGGTAGGGTGCGAAATTGATTTTTCCTCATCTGATTACGATCGATGATGGAAATTATCGATTGCAAAAATTAAAAACAAACAAATCGACATATTTAATAGACTTAACAGAATTACAAAATTCTACATTAATATGAGAAAAAGAAAGAGACCAATAAGGAAGCTACTCTTATTAATTCCGATACGATGAAATATCCTGTCTGTATGCGAGCTTATTATCTTTTTAATTAAAATAAAAGTATCCCGACTCCTCTTTGTCATAGAATCTTACTGACCCAAAAATGTAAAATTTGGTCTTAAAATCCATCTGTTTTAATAATTTTAACCGGAATATCCTAACTAAAAGTTCATGTCTGTGAACGAACGTTTATCTAGGAACCAACTCATCTTGAAGTAATTTTCACTTAGCGTTGCCAGTCAATGTGAGAAACAACACAGTCCGACCATATGTGAACATATATCATGGCGTTTTGTATTCTTTGATACATGAACCCCTGAAAGGTAGAACATCGGCCAGACTAGAGTTTTTCCGAATATGAACCGTATACCATGTGGCAATCGTAATCCAAACAGTTCATGCATATTACGAGCGAAATGTTCTAAAGATTTTCCAAAATAATTTCAAGATGTTAATATACGAAAAATATAATTACGATAAATCACATCAGTACACCGGAAACCTTTAGGAAAATTTTTTGTATCCCATTGCATGATCAAAGTCATACCTTATACCGATTGTCAGTACATTTGCACGAATACCATAACGTTTTTTCTCGCGTACTGCTTGCAGCTATTTCAAGAGACACGAAACTTACTGCTTGGTACAAACTAAACCAAAATAATCCAGATGCAAAGCTGTAGAAATATTGGGAAATCTCCGTTCACTATGTGTGTGATGACAAAACACTTTCTGGAAGAAGCGACAACATGATATAGGAATATGGTAATTGGACGGATGTATACAGGATCAGTTTCAAGGATTCTGAAAGATTTTATCTTAGGCTCTTGCTGCGCCCTGCACCAGTTACGAATCTTATGCTTTAATGATATTAGGATTTACTCTAGAGTGTTCCAATCTATCCTATGTTGCAAACGGGTTACCTAATACTGGCTACGTCCTGTTTAATTTTGAAGAGGTGAATGAATTGCCGAAAATATCATCTTCAAGTGTATTTCACAAAAATGTTGGTGCAACTAAAGATGAAACCAGAAAACAAACTGTTATCTTATTTACGCCTCTATTCCTTTAGTCGGATCATTTCATGCGACGTGGCTATGGATCTTCCTGGTTACTATATTTTAAAATCAAAATTTACTAAATATTTTTGTAAAAAACTCTCAATGAAAATTTTTTAAAACTTAGTTGGCTGCATTTGTTTGAAAACAATTTTAGTTATTTATCGCGTCAACATTTCAAATGATGATGATAGAAAATGATAGAAATTGTCTTTTTGATGAAAAGATCATGTTAATCGGAGGGGATTTCGGCAATGTTTAGCTATTGTTACACATGTCATGCTGTCTGCCGTGGTTCAGTCAAAAGTAATTGCAAAGGTCAAAGTATTCGCTAAACTGATAAAATTTTGAGAAGCTGAGTTTAGTAGAGAACATGGGATGCGTTGATCTTTGGTTGTTACAATTTAGAGCTGTGACACTTGTTTGTGAGAACAATTTACCACTTGACAGCAGTGAAAACAATTTCTTCAAATGGCATTCCTTCTTTGCCGGGAAAAGTAATTTTATGCTCAAAGTTGATGTTTACTGAATCAACAATCAAATTAATGGCTTGCTTCTTGAGCAAAGTCAACTAGCTTTAAGTACAAAAGAGGTCGATACACAAGATGAAATTGAGCGTCTTAATATTCCACAAGAATATTTGAATTCCATCAATCGGATTCAGAATCTCAACAAAAAACAACTATTATGCAACGGTACACGTTTAGTGGGATAGGATCTCATATGGGTAACAACGTTTTAATTCCAAGGATGGATCTTTCAAATTCCGACTTGGAGCTTTGACGTCAAAGTTTAAATAATGTTTACTCCACTATCTCCAGGGACAGCTGGTTCATGGAAGTCGTAGCATTTTTACTAAAAATGTTGTTTATAAAGAAATTTTTGATTTATGAATTGCAAAGTTTTATCACACACATTTTCGCTTTTTAAAATAAAACTGATTATTATTATGTTAAAATAAGTCATACTTTCTTTAAAATCTTTTGTATATTGATTGATTACATTTTAAACAAAGTAACTCCCATAGCCTGAGAAAGAGTTTAAAATTTTTCTTATAAAAAATTTCGATTCTTCCGAATTGGGGGCTTACTTGTATAATTTAAAATAATATAAACGCCTAACCCTTTAAATAATTGCAAAACGCACACAATCAAACAATTGGATTCAATTGTGTTCAATTTTTTTTGCCGGAAACTTTTCCTCACAAGTTAAAGACAGAAGGGTATATAAAACAAACGTACACACAAAAACGCTCTACAATAATATTAATAATTATATCCTAAACTTTCAACATAATTGACTTTCATTGATTCATTCAATTTTTTTGTGCTTTTATTTTTATCCTCTCCAAGTCAAAGTAAATAAAAGTTTTGATTGTTTTTGTTGCTCACACACAGAGAGCTAGAAATAAACGAGGAAAAACTAAAGCTTTTGATTGTATTTGTTTTAGAAAAAGCTTTTTCTACGTTATAAAAAATGCTATGAGTTTCATACCAATTTTATATTTTTCTATGTTAATCACTATAAATTTATGTATTATATTATTATTGTTGTAATAATAAAACTTTACGGTTTTTGAGTATAAATATGTAGTTATTACAAAAAAAAAAAAAAAAATTTGAACCCTAACAAAGTTTTGGTATATTATTATTATTTAAGGGATGGATGCTTTACGAAACGAAAGCATATAAAAGCACCGTATGCAAACAAATTCATAACTTTATAAAATTTCCTCATTCCAGCATACTTTATTAAAAAAGTATATACTGACGAAATAGAATTAAGCCAAGCTTTTTATTCGTCTATTTATCAAAAAGTTTATTTTATAATATTTTTTAATGATCTCAATGAATTTTTAAAATTTCACTTTCCAAGCAAAAAAAAAAATCAGCAAAACTTTTTATTTAAAATTTATTACCTAATTTGACGCGCGCGGCGCACATGCATACAAAAAATAATTGGGATTCTCTTGAGAGTCTTATATGTATACGTATAGATTTTTATGTTTGAGACAGGTTAAAATTATCATAAAATACGAAAATTGATTTTTGTCGTGAACGAGCAATGTATGAGGTAAACATAAAGTAGAAAGGTTTGGTATGCTCGGCTCGTACAAATGAATGTTACATAGTTCATTATCACTTGGATTATAAACTATGCAAGACGAACACAAAAGTCTAGACTTGTTTTTGTTATTTACCCTAATCAATACAATTACCTATAAGTTAGAAATGAAAATTTTGTTTTATTTTTATTGGAGCTGAATGAAAATCTGTGAAGTTTAATGTTTAAGGCAATCCAAAGCTCTGTAAGTTGATTTAATATACTTAACGGAATACCTATTGTATACACATTGTGTGTACATCTAAGAATTGTACCAACAACTTTGCAGTTATTTCACTAAAAATTATTGGTAAATATGCGATAAGTGTACTCGTATAGTGGTTGATGTGCTTTGCTAATTTAAGAATGAAATGAAGTCCTGTGTTCCAGTAATGGTTCACCCTTCACCCGAAGGACTCCTTTTTATGGTATTAGTACAAAATAATTTAAAATAGTAAATTTTAATGGCTTTGATAAATCGGACGGGCTGGAGAGAGGCAGCAGTGCCCTGATGGGCGAATATATCAAACTGTGGTTATGTATAGGAGGGGTGGTCAGTAACACGTACACTATTCCAAATTTTTACAAACGTGATGATAGTATTCTAAGTATTAAAGCACAATTACTTTTATTTTTTATTAATAAATATTTTATTGGCACGGCTTTTTATTTAATTTTAATTAATTTAATTACTTTTTTATTTGATCGTTATTTTCACTAAACTGGAATCGGTACAAGCGACAACCAACTCATTTTGTGATTGCATAATTTATTTTGTCATCAGATATTATCATTTTGTATATGCATACGTGTTATGATAGGTTTCAAAATAAAAATTAATTCCCGTGCTTGTTCAGAGAATTAATTTCCGAGCTTTACAGTGGTGATTAATTGTATTCGGGCTGTTTACTACAGATGTTAGTTTAGTTAAAATTCGTACATGTGTGTTCTTATGTATATGTATATCAATTCGAAATCGTTTGAAAGTTTAGTGAATTGGCCAGCTAATTCTATATGATTTACTTGCTTGGTGTAATTTGAACATTGCCGCCATAGATCGGTGGCCTGAGTGATATGGTTATAGTTTATTGTTCTGTATTCTTTCTAAATTTAATTTAATTTTAGTTTTTTGATGTGTAAACATCTTTACGCGCGCCTACCAAAATTTTTTGTATTAGAGTAAACTTGTAAATGAAACGAACGGAAATGACGTATACCTACTTCGTTTGAAAAAAAGCAAGAAACTCAACAAAAACAATTTTTACTATACATGGCATGCTTTTATGTATATGTATAATAGTAGGGAAAATGAAAAAATTAATTTAATGAATGAAATAAAAACCATCGACATTTCCATCGATCAGAAAAATCAAAAAAAAAAATTACGATACGAAATACGAATTACGATTACGAAATTGCATACTCATACGATTAAAAACACAGTCAACAACTGCTGTATATTGCTTTATCACGAGTGACGAGTCTCTAGGCGCTGTTCATCACATCGGCTATCAATGATCATGTCTTCTACTGAATGGGGTTATAATGACATCTCGTTTTTAACATTGAACTGCCAGAGTCTCAGGTCACAGTCACGCAGGTATGCTCAATTCATTTGGTTTTCGAGACCTGGCTGCGCAATGACGAACTTGTTAATATTCCTACGTTTGAATGCTGTTTTCAGTTCAATAGAGATGGCCAGAGGGCTGCCGGAGTAGCAATTCCGTCAAAAGATCCATAAAATGAGCATAGTGGACACAAATAATTTGCCGTACTTTTTCAAAACCAATATTGACGTAACAAATGGACTGGCGAATGGAACTATGGGCTGTCTAAAGTATATCGAATGCATAGGCATCCTAACCAGGACAACGAGAACGATGAAAACGTCGACAGTAAAAAATATCAAATGACTCTGGATGGATTTCGGTTCAAATTCGCAAGTTGGCAAGAAGGTCAGGTGGCTTGAAGCTGGATGGGCGCAGAAAACGAATATCGACCGATGTTTGGTGCCCATTTCTAGAAAAAGCTCAACTATTAATCGAAACAACAATTACAAATCATAAAAAGCAACAATTAATGTAAAGCGTCGTACCTTCATGTGCCACCACAATTCATGCATCACACGGTGGTACCTACAACGAGATAGTCAGTATATACTCTTACGATAAAAGACACTGTTAACAAATTGTGTATATAGTTGTATATAGTATAGCTTTAGCACGAGTAACGAGTCTCGAAGGACTGTTCATCACGTCGGCTATCGATGATCATGTCGTCTACCATGAACGTAAAAATGGGACCTCAATGGGTCTTCTTCAAAATTAGCTATCGCACCTCACCACAAATCCGCTTTATCCATTGTAATGGCGAATTTTGTACGAGGTAATAATGAAGTCTGGTTTTTAACATTGAACTGTCAGAGTCTTAGGTCATACACATCACCTCGACCTAACTGACACAGTCACGCAAGGATGCTCAATTTTCTTGCTTTTCCAGATCTGCGTTCAGTTCAAGAGAGACGGTGAGTGAGCTGCCGGAGTAACAATATATAAAAATTCAAATAGAATACTCATACCATACAGTCACCTCGCATAAAGAAATCATCGTTGGACAAACAACTGGTATGAGCGTAACAACACAACTCATTGATGATATATATACGGCTGAACTTCAGCTTCTCAATGGGAATAAGATGCTTTCTGTAGTTGTATTAACCTCGCCGAATAAATCTTTCGAAGACATAATGAAGTTTATACATTTCGTCCGTGTCCCATATCCTAAAGAATTTCAAAAATTCTCCAAGGAGACTATCATCTTTTGCCGGTGATTATGAGCGGAGATTTCAATATTAATGTTGCTGTTCCTCAAGCTGAACCACTTATAAACTTCCTGCGAGACGAATTCGATTTGCACATGAACTCAGATCGAAATATATTTACTACTAGATATGGGACGACCATATTGTGCAGTTTTTCAATGAAAATTTTTAAAGTTAGAGTCGACAGTATATAATATATCTTATTTTAGCTACCAAAATCCAATTGCGTCGATTATACCGAAAGAGTAATAGACCAATTTAACGATAATGAACAAATGAAAAACTTTGGTTAGTAAAATTGCATTCCTTCTTCCTTCAAAGTAAACTGTACCCACGTACTATACACACGCCACGTTTACACATCTCCTTGAGAGTACTAATGGACTCACTCGTTTTTTTTTTTAAATTGATTTACAAATCACCTAGAAATTTTGACCGTCCAAATTTACTTAGCAATTTACTTGGCAAATTTATTTTTACTACACCTACTAAAATGTGTAAAAAAATATATCTGTTCTAATGCGATCAGCTCGGTTCCAACGGTTTCTGCCTTTGGAGTTTTCACAGTGGATTCCGTTCAACCTTTCGGACATCATCGATGACGTACGGTATTTTCAGAAAACGCTGCTTTAATGAGTCTCTAGTTGCAATTTTATTATACTTCAAAGATATAACCACCTTCGAGTGTGTTGTTTGTGTGCACATTATTCAAACCTGTTTCAAAACTTGTTATTGGATCGTGGACTCGATATATGTAACTACACTTACAAAACTTTAATTTTGTTGGAGTACGTCATTAGATTTTTTTAAGAATTAACGGCTTCCATTTTATCCTTCAAGTAAACCATAAACAAATTGCCATATGGTATTGATTTTATTTAGGTTAGTGGTCAAAAAAGTTTGACTTGAATTTGTATTTTTGTCTTCAAATTTAACCAGGTAGCGGTTCTAATTATCCGAATCTATTTAGAACAAAATACGGTTCTATTTAGAACAAAATACGAATGCTAATTGTATGTGTCGAATATCGAAGAGAGTTAAACAATGAGAATTCGAATGTCAATCTTATTACCAGAGCGTAAAAATTACGCGTGTCTAGGTCATCAAGGCATTTACCGAACCTTCAACAGACTATGGAAGTTTTACGGTTTTCCGAACGTGGTAAATAATAACCGAACGTGATTAAAATTTGATAATCTTGTCAAAAGGATAAATGTGATTTGACAAAATTTCTTTTAGCCGTTCCTATTCCAAATAAAGAAAGTGAGACAGTTGCTCGAGTATTCATTCATTGAACATTTTGTTTCTATTTCCGCTATGTATGATAATCTCAACGACCACTGTTTAAAAAAATTGGAAAATTGTTCAAGACGAATAAAATAAATAGTACAATGTATAATTACTAACATATGTAATTATTCTGTTTCGTAATCTAAAATATTACAATGGCGTCATGCAGAGTATACGATGCCGATACGTTGATTTACGACCAAACAATGTTTAGAATAAACACAATGCAGCTTAAGCCTATCCAGGTAAGAAGTTTAAGTATAATTTTCCACCCAGCTCAGCTCACAATAGCAAATCGGAGAAACTCCTCGATGAACGGAAAACGTGTGCGAGAGATGAACATCTAAAAACCATCTGATCATTATGATCTTTAAATTAGAAATCCAGCTACATCAGACTAAAAGTTGGCAAATAAGTGCCTCAAATTTTAGTTATAGCTTTCCAAATATCGGTGACAATCATGACATTCGGTAACAATTCAGTTTTCTTTTTCGGTATCGTATCACACGAACCTACCTAACTTATTTGTTATTTAATAACCTTTAAAAAATCATGCTATTTCTTCCAAACTTGATCTTAAAATTGTCCAACTTTTTGAAATGAAAATGTTTCACTGTAATTGCCGATTTAACAGATCTAAGATGCCAAATGGTGCGAGAGAGTTCGTTGTTGTATCATGGGGGAGGCGACAAATTTATTTTTATTCCGTACATAGTGTGCAAAGTGTTCAAAACACATCAAAATACTAGAATTAAAGTTGACAGTCTCGTAAACTCACAGGCTCTGCATGTTGAGCCAGACCACGAAGTAAGCTTTTTTTCGCCCGATGACGAAGTAAGTGTTCAATGTCCATTTACTAAGAAATCTAAATAAGTATAAAAACTGAAATTAGTTGTACAACTCTCTTATCTTATTCAGTTTGTTCGATGAATGAGAAATTATAACTCATAAAACTTGTCAGAATTTATCATCTAAAATGTTAAGATTTAGTTGGTTCTTTAAAAACAACTGCAATGATTTATATTGTGATCTTCCATCTAAATTGTTTATTATTTTTTGAAAATCTTTGACAAGTTTAAACTTTCTCTACGATCAAACTGAAATCGCGATTGGTGAGTTTTTATACCAAATACGATTTTAGCTAACCGGAATATTAGCTGAAAGAAGGTCATTGTAGCAAAAGTCACATAGGGACATAGGGACATTTCGATTTCAAAATTTAAAAAATAATTGACCTCACTTTTACATGCATTTCTTTCTTCTGTGATTAAGTTTAATTTAACATGATCGGGTATTCGGATACACATACAAATTAAAAACCATTCAGATGTCTGAATGAAAATGATAAAAAATTACATAGCACAAAACCAGTTTTCTAACGTTTTGAAAATTTGATCTAAAAATGACAAAAAATGTTTTTTTATGATTTAATTTTTGCTATCTGATCGCACCATTCCCACCTCTTTTGCGTTTCACGCTGGTTTGCGTTTCAAAAAAAAGCAAAAAATATAAATTTACACAAACCGCGTGTTGCATGTGTATTTTATTTGTAATAGAATATAAATTAATTGTAGTTTTTTACTATTATAATGACTTGCTTAATCCACCAGGACTTTTTACCGTATAAGACTTTGTCCGCACATATTTACCCACGTCTACGTAATTACATGCTAATAAAATAACCCCGATAAGGTTGAGTTGACGGTTAACAATGTAAATCAAGCGCATCCATCCTCCGATCTTGAGATGTGTATCTATCGAATAACTAATTAGTGCAAATGCAAAACAATTTGTTTTTGGACACTCGCATTTCTATTCGAATAATCCCTTGAAATATTAGTGCATTACTTCACGTTGGTTGAAAGACTACTCTCAGGTTCGATATGTTTTCAACTCTAACAACAACAATGTTGTAAAACGATGGTGATGCGATACAAGGAATACGTTCCCCCGATAAAAGATCTGGCTTCTACATTTACTCACATCATCCTGGAGCTTGATACAGACTGCTTCGATGTTGATCAAAGCGCAGATATTCATGTCATCGGCGAATAGATGGCAGCTTGCAAATAAGCTGTCAACCACATCGTTAATAAATATGAAAATAGCAAAAGACAGTTTCTTGTCGAACGCCGCTGTCTAAATAATGTCAAGTTAGGAATGACGGAAAGAATGGCTATTTTTCGGTAATTGCTAACTTTATTTCCTCTGTACATGAATGACTTTATGGCATGTATAAGTATTTTGAGAATTTCTATAACATACTCAATTTTTTTTAATGAACTCAGAATGGACGAAATAATGTTTTCGGTTATATTTAAACAAAATATCTGTTGCCAATATAATATATTGTTATGAGTTTACACCGCTTTCGGAACATTTCCAAAAATATCGGACGTAATCTTAAAATAATTTTCCAAATACCGCGCTGAATATTCCAAATTTTCTCGAACAATCTCAACGGTCCTATTCTAGACTAATGTGCTATAAAACTAATTCTTATACTTACTCCTAGATGCCTCTATTTAATAAATGTCTGTAAACTCTCCACCCTTAATTGACCAATTCACGTTGAACGGATGCCGAATCCAATTGACCAATCCACGATGGTTGTTGTTTCGTAATTGAGTTTAAATATTCGGCCGTTTGCTGAAATAGTCGAATATTACTAATACATATACCTATTACCGCTTTAGGTAATACGGAATTATCTTACCACGTCCAAATTGAATACATCAAAAATGGAAACTGTAATTTAGTCAAGCAATTTAAAATGGAGCCCATCTGAGCTTAATTTAGAGTATATTCAGAATGTTCAAAATGTACCTTTTAACAAACTTTTCTATATTGGCACTTGTTTTCTTCAAAATCCAATACCTTCAAAAAACATGGCAAAAAAAATCAAAACAGTAAATTTTGTATACAATTCACTATCAAGTCGCTTGGCCTTAACCCATAAGTTGGCCACTACCAAAATTCAATACTCTGACTCTATTTGTAGAAGTTTTGTATTATGATGCATGTAACGATAAATCTAAGAAAAAAAAAAAAGGTTTTGAAAAGTTGTTTGAAACGGGCGGAATCAAAAAGTCAAAGCAGAAAAGTTTTTAGTAAAAAATTATTTTCTGAGGATGAACACTGCAGTGTAAAAGTAAACTACATTTATCTTACAGAACATATATAAATACATATTTGTTGTGTTTGAATTAGAAAACACATATAATCCAATTGATAATTTTTTTTTATACTTAAATAAAATCGTATCAAAAGAAAACTCGAAGAATGGTACAAAAACCATAAACAGCAAATGATGGAGCAAACAAATGATGACAACAACAGCAAAACAATAAAAGTTTACTTCATGTCAAAGCGAAAAATGAAATGACAATTTTCTTGATGATGATTTGGAAAAATCTAAAGAAAATTGCTTACAGAAAAATAATAATGGAAATAAAGTTTTTTTGCCGTCTTATTTAGCAACAAAACGGGAACGAAGAACGAATTTGTTTTATATTTTAAAAAAGATTTTCTAACCGTAAAATAAGATTTTGTTTTGTTTTTCTTTTTCATTGTTGTTTTGTCTGGTGCTTTAAAATTTTCATTTCGACTTGTCATCATTATTTTTTAAGAAATAAGCAAGAAAAATAGGTGTGTCGTATATTTTTGTATTTTGTGTCTATTGCTGATAACTTTTATAGGTATTACTCGTACTAGTCATGATATTATAAACACAAATTACGTCCCGGAATCTGCAAAGAATATATTTAAATTGGTAAGTTCGTACTGACCGCACGCTACCTTTCAAATTAACTTTTCTCTGCCAATACATTGCCGTAAATGCATGGAGCGCACAAAGTTTTTCCCAGTTTTTAGAATACAAAAATTTCTCATAAATTAGAAGGATTTTAATATTTGTGCATAGTTCTATAAAATAAAATTTCTTGTAATATTTTAAAACTTGATGAAAACAAATTTATTTATTTATTCAGTTTGTCATCATATGCAAAATACAAAATTTGTAGAATTGTATTTAACAACTGTAAGCTGGAAAAGACCAAAACCGTATAACCAACCCAATTTTTATGATGTCAACATTTTTGGCATCTAACAAAAAAAAAAATTCCAACAGTCAAAATGTTGAGTCAAACAAAATACGAAGAACATAAATCAAAAAGATAAAAAATACAACGAAAAAAGAAAAAAATATTTTGCAATTCATGAATTTGAAAATACTGGGAAATGAATAATTTGCACGGGAGATGTAGAAATTGATACTTTTTTATTTTTCCCAGTGTATTTGCACGATACAGTAGAGTAAAGAATTCGTTTGTGCTATCAATTAGCGAAATTCAGTTGCACTGGGACTTGGATTATTAGCAAATTGTTTATGCTCATATGACAGTTAGTATTGCTTTCTTTTACGTTTATGCAGTAAATTCAATTTTTGTAAAGATGTTGAAATTTAAGCATTTACAAAAAGCCACAATGAATTAAGATATTCAAATATATTTAACATTTACTTTCCCAACAATGGTTGCGCTTGTTGGTTGTCTGAAATCTAAGCAGGAATAAGAATTTTTGATTATACAAGGCAGTTTTACCAAAAGTCCGGTAAGTAAGTTTAATTTTTCGATTTCAAGTGTGGTGTTTTCGAGATATATGTATATATTTGTGGTAAAAGAAAGTAGTGTGAGGTACCAGATTCGGATCCCAATAGGGGTAGGGTGCAAAGGGAATTTTCATCAACAGATTACAATCTGTGATGAAATGGAACATTTCTATGGATCCCCTGTCGGAGTGCAAAACTTATGGGCCGGCCTATCTTCTATGCCAGGGTGGCATGGAGCTATGCAGATTGTGATAAAATCGGACCTATAGACGTACGTCCTCGAATTGGCTGGCGACGGCGTAAAAAGTTAGGACGGAGACAGAAAACCGCGGAAGACCTGGGAGAGCCTTGGCCCCAGAACAGATTGCAGGGAATAATATAGAAAATAAAAAACTGTAAACAGTGACCTTTAAATAATTGAAATTTAACTATTGGTTTGTTCTTTTCAAAGAATATTCAAAGATGCAAAATACAGCTTTTTAGTAAAGTAACATAATACGCCAGGTTAATAATACAAACTAATAATGTTTTAAAGTAACAAATACTATTTATTAAAAGAGATAAAAGTAGAAGTGAGCTTATTAATTGAATCTCTGATTGAATAATATAAAATATAAATTTTGAAAATGTTATCATAATACAGTGTTTCCTCGCGGAAAAATTTCAGGCTCCTCCTCGATTTTTATAAAACTTGAGGAAAATGTGCAGTAATATTGGACGAGACGAAAGCTGGGTTTTTCTTTTTAACTGTTCCTTTGCAAGGACCTCTTTCTCAAAACCTATACTTCACTGTTTTTAATAAATGAGAACCCAATCTAAAGGGTTACGTCAGTATTGAAAAAAAAATGATATTTTCGCTTAGTATTTTCCTCAGATAATAATTACGCCTGAAGAACATAAGATTCGTTTCGTTTCGACGTTTAAGAATTTAGTATGAGCAACGCCATTCATGCATTTAAAGTTTTGTTTGAAAAAAGGAGCGGGATGAAACGAAACTAATTATAGGTGTACCGGGCTTTTGTTCAATGTTTCTTTCAACTAAAAAGTTTTAGAAATTGGTAAAATAATTTTCAGAATCCCTATTTTTTTTTAGTTTTCAGAAAATATCTCGAAAAATACATGCCCTACGAAAAAAAATAAGAACAAAAACGTACAGAAATCAATTTGGTGGCAAACTATAAACTTTTACTTCCTATTCTTTCAATAGACGCACTTATCACAAGATAAGATATATAAGTCCGCGTATTTCATGTCTTTGGTGCATTCCATCTACCAATAAAATAAATAGCAATAATAACATATCTAGAAAATAAAATTTCAGATGTGATCGCCAGACGATGGTTTTGAATTTATTGGCTCATTCGGTCCAAGTTCAGTTTTATTCGGCGATATTGAATAGATTGAATCGATTTAAGTTTAAAAAAAAATTCAGTGTCTGATTTCATATCTTTTATCTAAAACAATTTATTACTAATTCATATCGAGGTTTTATTAGATCATCACACCTTTGAGCGAGTCATTGATAAACCGCGCATTTCTTAATGAGCAAATTCGCTCAAACCAAGGAAGGATTAAGATTTTATTCGAAAACCATGTAACTAATTACCATGTTAGCATGTTTCAGACTAAAGTTGCGTACATGACATCGGAAATAAACAGTTTTATACAGATACTTGTTCCGAACTCAAGTTGAAATTGTTTTAACTTTGTTGTTGTTTTAATACATTTTGTGTGATACCATGGCATTTTTTCCGAACTAGCTCACTTTGTCATGAAGTACGCTTTCGTGTTTGCTAGTTGTTCGTGAAATTTTTCAATCGAATTTTCAGCAACTTTTCGACATGCTAGAGCACTTAAACTTACCGAACAACCTAGTGCTCGATGACAATGCAATATTCAATCATTTACCGCACGCTACAGTATTTGGAGATATTTTGAATAAATTACTTTTCCGCATTTAGCATAATATACCAGGTTCGTCTCTTTTTCATTTTATGTGTAGGGAATGCTGTCTTTCGTTTTTTATTGTATTGTAAAATGTATTTTACTTTTTTAAATATATATATATATATATATATATATATATATATATATATATATATATATATATATATATATATATATGTATATATTATTTATAAATCAGCTTCTAAGATTCTAATATGTCTGAAAACGTAAATTCTGTTTCATTGTCTTCAATGAAAGCTTTCTGAGTGTCGATTTTGCCTCATATTTTGAAATGAGTTAATAATAAAAAATCGATAATTGAGTCGTTAATTTTGAAAGTGGCATAAGTCACTGTACTCAGGAAATAAAATGCGGGGATTAGTAGAAGAGAGATTACATAGGATATTATTAGGCTGTTGAAGCAGGAAATCTAAGGTAGACGCTTCAGCACTCTTTTCGTTTCCGACCTACCAGGTAAGGATTCTAGATAATCGACTATGATAGAAACGGATCCCTGTAGCTCCAAAACTGATAGAGATAATGGACAGCCTTTTCCAGTTTTTTGATGGAGAGGGCAAGTTGGTTATTAAACGCGACACTCCAATAATTCAAAGCAGGCTGCATCACACCAAAGATGCTTAGGTATCTTTCTTTCTCAGACTGGCAGAATGCGAAGAAGCCTTAGTTCTTTTTTAAGGACCGGTTGTCAATAATAATAAAAACTGAAGAATATTAGAATTTATAGGCAATTTTGAAACTACAGAATATTTCAGTCTCCTGGCCTACACCATATCTAGTAATTTGCGTTGGTTTTAAAACATCCGTTAGTGTGTAACTAGTACTCCAGAATATCAGAATATCGAAACCAATCTGTCAAAAATTTACAAAATCAATAGTTTTCAGAAATGAATGTTACGCCTGCAACGTACTTGCAAAATGAATTTGTATTATTCGATTGGCAATTATTACGATTATTAACTAAGGTTGGAACTATGCTGAGCATTCTTCAGTGTTTGATTACTTATATTAGTTTTTATGTTCGTTGATATGTCTATCTAAAGACTATCATCACATCTCAACTATCTAATTGAAGAAATAGGTTAACGATTCAAATGCCAAAAAAATTAATTAAGTTTTGGTATTTAAGTTACTACTAGTTGTCATTGAGTGAACCAGATTGGTACAATTTTTTTAAATTTTTTTAATCAGGTGAAACATGAAAACTTTACGCAGATCAACCTTATATTTGAGAAATAATGTTGCTTATGGTTTTACTGTAATTTATATGTATCAAAAAAATGTGTCGTCCAATCAGATTATTTTCATTCAGTTTTTATATCTGGTGCCTATATACGATTGTAGCTCTACAATATCACATGACTTAGCATCCGGAATCATTTTCATGCAAATAAAATTTAATTTTGTTCCATTTTATCAGATTATTACTATGATCTTCCTTCAGGTTTTGCGTTCACATTTTAGGATAATATCCATAAAAAACGTTCCATCCATTCTATGCTTTTCCATTTTTGCCTTTGAATTTTAGTATTTCGTGTTTTGAATTAATTATACTGTATACTATATATAGAGTACGTCGGCACACATAGAGAGTAGCTACTAACTACATAGCTGGCAAAAAAATGTTGTTAAAAAACCAAGTAAAATATATAATATTGAAAGTATGAATACAAATAAAACTGAAAAATAAAAGTAAGTAAAGAAATGTTGGCAAAGCGAAGAAAATATTTTACCGTTCTACTACTCAAGGTATAGAATTTAATTGCTTTCGGAAATTTTTTTGTTGCTATGCGATGGTCGTTTTTTTACCACCTATTTTCCTTCTTTTAATTAACTTCAAGCACTATATACAAGACCACTGTACGGTTTACTTTTGAAATTTGGTTGTGGATATACACTTTCAAGGAAATTATCCAATAAAATGTGAAATAAAAATGACCTGTATTTCTACTCTAGTAATGCATCACTGGATGATAAACTATAATTTTTTATTAATTTTATTTGCCCCTACTTTACTTTTAAGTGTTTTGTTTGGTTGACTAACTAACAGAATTAACTATTAAAAACTACACACTTTAAGCTCTTTGTGGTTTGCACGATACAACAAAAGAGAACAATTTAATAATATCCTTATGAAAAATCGATTCAATATACAAATATTTTTCATAAAATCTCCATAACAATAATTTTTAATTTGAACGTTAATTAAACACTTTCGTAAAAGCAGGATGCAAATAAAAATTTATTACCACAATTGTATGTACATATTTATTAAAACATATGTTGTTTTTCGAACCATCCTGTATGATATATCCAATATTAAACACATCTCAAATATTGAAAATTGATAATAAAATTTTTATATATAAATTAATAATTGTATCTGATGCAGCACATACGAGATGTATTTACCCCGTATATTCCATTGATTTTTTTTTATCAAATTTTAAAAATTGATGTTAGTTTTAATTTTTTTTTTAATTAAAATTTAACAATAGAACATGAAAAATCGTTTTAATTTTTTACAATAATATCAACATCGATAACTTCATAAAGAATTAAATTTAAATTAAGTGCATGCATATTGGTACGTAAATATGACGAAGTGTTTATTTCGGTACGTGATGTCCATGAATTCCGCTGATTAAAATTTCTGGAATTTAGATATTTGATTTGACCTAAAATAATATTTTACCAGTTCATTGAAGCTTATTTTTCAATTATAATCAAATACAAAATGGTACCGAGGAAGGACACGACGATTAAGCTCATTTATATGTACACAACGTATCTTCCTATATAAGGCAAGTCCTTTTATTATATACCTTCGTGTATCTAATTTATAAGCCACAATTTCCTTTTTTAGCTTTTTCACAAATTTTTATCACGTAAACGCATATCCATTTCAATCAAAATTACTAAATTTTTATAAAAATGTGAAATCATTCATAAATAAATGACCCATATCAAACTGGATTAGTAATAGAACAGTCAAATTCAAATCATAATTTTTGAGGACAGAATAACTCTCGTACTAATCCACACCAATAGCCAATCAAAAAACCTACACGTTTCGGGTAAATAGCAATCGCTAACCTATATTTTACAAAGTTAATCCGAGATAGTACATGGATATTGTATTTAGACAAAAAGATAAAATTAACTTTTTACTTGTTTTCCCAAATTTTATTTTTAGGTTAGTTTTTAAATGTCCAACCTTTTTTTTTGCTCCACACAATTTTTTATTATTTTCTACTCAATTTTCACTTGGAAAAGCAAGCATACATCTAAGAAGAAAATCGGAAATAAAACTACCATCACAACAATTTTCTCGTGCGGTTTTTCTTACGTGTTTTCTTTATACAGGATACACAAGTATGCAGGTGACTCAATGGCCGCAAAACCAGCTTAAGTTTATTGGTTCAGATTGTTTTTATTTGGGTTTAGATGATCAAAATAATATTTGTCACCATGCAATAAAAGGCAATTTTACATAGAATAATAGCAATGAAAATTTTCAATTAATGTGCTTTCATTTTCACAATAAAAGATTAGAAAATATATTTTGTATAACAATGATTCGGTTAGTAAACCATAAAACATATTCTAACAAGTGATTTACTATTAAATTTTCTTTTTGTTTGTATAGTTTACCGCACACACAAACATTCAAATATAAATAATTTTCCTTGGTGTGAGCTTTATTTTCCACTACGTTCGTATTACACTATTACGAATACTTTTGCGCAACCAAACTGAAATCGAAAATGTTTTTTTTTTCAAAGTAAAGCACGAGTACATAAATGGTTTTGATGGAAAACGCTTTTCATGATTATGAAGTTATATTGTTGTTACCATTTCGGTGTATTTCGTGCATAGTAGTAATATGAAGACACTATAAGAAATGGATATTATTTTGTATGAAAAACTATTGTTGTCGTTTTTAACAATTGTATGTAATGTATTATGCTGTATGTGTTTTGTGTGCTTCTTAGTGCTGGTGACATTAAAATGTAGTATACGGTTAGGATATGCTTGAAAAAATTCTTTCTTTTTGAAGCCTATAAGAATTTAGTGAACATTTTGCATTTGAATTGGATATAGCACGTGCTGGTTTACACTAATTTAGTGATAGCTTTAAAAGTATGCAACTATATTAGTTTGTAATTGATGCAAGTTAAGGCTGCTCAATTTATTAGAATTAAAAAAACGACTGCCCATTTTATAATCCTTGTCATTTGTTTTGGGGTCGAAGCACTCGCTGCTCTTTCACAGTTTATTTTTCCGTTTTACTTTACACATCATCTGCCAAATCTAAGACGTACGGATTTAAGTTACCATGGGTCTGCGATGAGTTTTGCACGCCGATAGAGGGTTTTAGTTTGATTCTTAGACTATGATACCGGGTGGCTATCATATATACGCTTCCACACATTACACAAAAGCAGCTTTTCTCTGTTGTCCTAATTGGCCAGATTCCGTATTTTCTACATTCCGTAGTAAATTAATATTCTACATGTGTAGACAATGTATATAAATAATATAGACAATAGGTAGATGATATAGACAATAGGTAGAGAGTGGAAACAGAAGCAAACAGAAAATTCTATGACTTTTTTTAATGGAATCATTTCACGATGAAAAACTTCATCTCTACTCCGCAAATCTCAAAATTTTGAACCCAAGGAATGTCATACATAATTCTAATATATGCAAATATTTATGTGTAATGACAAGCGCACAAAGTACAGGAAATTTTTTCATACTAAGATTTAACTTTAAGATTATCGATGAAGGCCATGAAAGGTAATTATATACCGCCATTTTGTTTGGTCGTGTTATATAACTCGATTCCAACCAGAATTAAAATTGATAATTTCTATAAAGCAGCGCTGAATACATACATATTCTAAACAATGCTCCTATTTGCCCCGATTCCTTGATGAAGGAGTACAAAAGTTGAATTACAGATACGCTTGAGTTGGAGGACAATACAATTCCGAAAAGACAAGGAATAAACCTAGGCTAACGGATATCGGACGATACAATTTTAATCAAAACATCGGTGATAATTTCGATTTGGTGCACGTGCACTCCATGGGCAGAAACAGAGTTTAGTACACAGTATATAATTGTAGTATATATAAGCTATAAAAATATAGTATGAAATCAGGTAACGGCGCCCGATATCGAAATTAAGTGATTGCCGGAAGTGGCGCCATAATAATACAACGAAAACAGTTGGAGGATTACAACAATTGCCATAAATTTTAGGTCGTTTTAACCCGAAGGAATAATTTATTGGCTCAAGTTGTTATATTCTACTAAATTATATTAAGCAATCATTAAAATTTCAACACGAAATGTTTTCATTTCAATTACCGAAGACAGGTGAGCTGAGAGCTGTTGGTTTTTTATCTGCCGGATTTTTTTTTTTGCGAACATTTTGAAAAGAAACGGGCAAACGGTAACATATCTGTGGTAAAAATGAAATTTAAAAAATAAAATTTGAAAATAAAATTTGTAACTGTTTTCAGGATCACAACAGTTGTTTTGAAACTAAGGTGTTCCAAAATAAAATTACGGCTCCAAGACCAAAGATATACAAGTGTATATCCTAAATAAACTAAAAATTTTCAAAAAGCGCTAAAACGTGTAATTTATGAACTAAAGTTTTATCGAAATTGTTGTCTGGTCCAAGACCTCTTAAAGGATGTTGTACACACGAGATTTCTAGATACTTGATGGTGTTTTGGGTCATTTTCTATGGCAGTTACCCGACCCTCTTGAGGTAGCAATCCCAAAAGCTTTTCAATATTGAATTTCTATCTTCTTGACAGAGAGATTTAAATCAGGTTTCTAATATGGACAGTAAGTGCATGGCGTTGCGCGTTTCCTATCATTTTGTTTTTTTTCTATTTCTTGATCATAAATCACAATTAAAATTGACAATTTCTCGCGAAAGAAAATTGGTTATCGGTTTCCACGCAGGATACGTTCTAGAGAGTGGAACAAATGAAAATCAGATGATATAATATTTGGTTAAGGAGGTACTTAAGTATATTTGGTTGAACTACATACTTGTTGAATGAGATGGAGAAAGCGATCATAACCTTAAAAATAAAATTGATGCTGGATGTAAATTTTTTAATGTAATTAATGTAAATAAGGTATTAAGTATGAAAACAACAATACAGCACTGCTTAACAGTAGCAGTAACACAATTTATTACAAAATTGCAAAAAGTCAAAGTGTAATCAAATTAAATTAATTTTAATCACTAAAAGCACGTTTGTTGAAACTTTTGATTTATTATTTTTCATATTTTTCCTTTCGTTTGTTTCCATCTTTATTTAAAGGAATGTTTTATATAAGAAATTAAAAATTTTAAGAAAGATATCTCATAACACACAAATGCTTATGTACTTGTTATATCAATAAGATTTTAACTCGAACATACATACAATAATGTAACATTATATTGTGTACATATCTTAAACTGATTTAAAGGATTTTGAACAGGCGAATGAAATGTACCACGATAGGGAACACACACAAAAAACAATTCAATTCAAATTAAATAAATCCGATAATACTCCGCTTAGCAGTCACCTTGTATTTTGTGCAAAACAGCAAAGAAATTGTATGAACGGTGTACCTGTTATCATTTACTGTCTTTTTTATAGACTTTGGATTTAGCAAATATGGTAATTTTGGGTTTGGAATAATAGTGTTTGCTTAGTTGGGAAAATTGTAAACAAATTTGTATGTTAGTCCTGGTTGTATTGTATACAAAATAGAAGCCGCATGTATTCATTATATTTATTCCCATAATACGAAGACTTTTATGTAATTCATTTTAAATATTACATCAGATGTACATCAGATAAAGCAAACGGTGCAATTTTGGTGCAGAGAAATTGAAATATGGATACTTAGATTATTCGATTATTAAGAACGATTTGACCTGCCACCTACAAATATTGCTCTTTATTTAAACAAAAATATTTTTATATCATTCTCAACTATAGTACTATAAAGGCAGTGATAAGGCGGTGATACATTTACAGAGTTTGCCTTTAAGGCAAAAAAATTTACCTTATACAAAATTGAGAAATTTTCAATTTAAAACATACAGATTTTGCCTTTAAGGCATAAAAATTATGCGCGCTGATTGGTTAAAATTCGTCCATCTTGAATCGCTTTATAGGGAAAATTTTTAAATTGAACATTTCTCAATTTTGTATAAGGCAATTTTTTTTGCCTTAAAGGCAAATTCTGTACATGTATCACCGCCTTAAATTGCTAACTTTATCTACAAATAAAAATTTTTAACTCCAAATAAATATAAGCGCAACTTTTTTCTCTGACATTTTTTCTACATCTAAGTGACCTTTGCATTTATTGTTTAATTGTCACTGTTGTTACAATCAAATTCTGCTCCAGTCACATCAACTTGCTTGCACGTTGTCATAATCAAAAGGAAGCAGATAATGCAAATAATGCAGAAAAAATGTTCGTGGGATGCAATTTAATAATTGCAGTGAAACGATGAACTAAAATTTCAATAAATAAATCAAATTGCGATATTAATTAAATTCTTAATAGTAGAGTTACCAAAAAAACGTCTTTATTACTATAGCTTCATAAAGTGCGGTGCGGAAAATAATATAAAACAATAAATGCAAAGGTCACTTAGATGTAAGAAATATGTCAGGAAAAAGTTGCGCTTATATTAAGAGTTAAAAATTTTTATTTGTAGATAAAGTGCAATATATAGTCGAGAATAATATAAAATAAAGTATCCGACTTGTGTTACTAATGGGTAATAATGTCCTCGGTTGGTAAAAGGTCCTCCGGCTAGCTAGTTGCATAATATCGATCTGATCAAAAAAGGAATATTTGTTTTTCATCAAAATTCAAGTGTCTACAAAAAACTAACCCCATTGCGATAGATACATATATGTAAGGCTGGTTTTATTAATAATTCTATTCATAAATGTACTGTCTCCTAGAAAAACGAGAAAAATTGAAAATTTAATTCAACAACACAATACGAGATACTCTACTGAATAAAAGTATTCAACTAAAAGTATTTTATTGAAATTTTATTACGTACTCATATCGTACATAACATACTAGTACAGTACATAAACACGATTGTTATTATTTTATATGTCAGTATTATTTTATGTATTATATGCAAATGATGGAAAATAATAGAACTAAATTAGGCTTTTCCTTTTGAAACAGAAAATATAAATACAAAAAAAAATTATGATTTGGTCAATTTCAATTTGTTATTTGAACATATTTTGTTCGGTTCATTGTTATTATTAGATTTTATTACTACTACTGCTATTACTATTATTTTTATATCACTATTACTATTTGGATACATAGTTTTATGTTTGAAATAAATTAAATTTGATTTTAATCGTTTATTGTACATTTGAGTATATAATAATTGTTGTTGTTGGTTATCATTGCTCGAAAATATTTTTGTTCTTTTCTCGATAATATAATTAAATAAGTAAGATATAATTTTACAAATTGTTTTTTGTCAAGTTCCATCTGTCGGAAAAGTTTTTCCGGTTTATTGTAAGGGTGTTATATAATAGCCATGGTAAACAAAATAAAAATTAAAAAAACTGATTTTAAGGTC
Source organism: Nephrotoma flavescens (assembly GCA_932526605.1). NCBI lineage: Eukaryota > Metazoa > Arthropoda > Insecta > Diptera > Tipulidae > Nephrotoma > Nephrotoma flavescens. The sequence continues at coordinate 325,605,494 of OW052221.1, read as the reverse complement.
ATATGATGAAAGAGGGGGGATTTTGTCGTTAAAGTTAATTTTAGAACGATTTTAATTAAATTTAGCCTACACACACATATATTTGACTAATCAACATAATTTTTTGGGCAGATAAATTTTTAGTAGCACAGAGGAAACCCGTAAAATGTACATCAATTTATTTCACGAAACTTTTGATAGAACGTAGGAGTGAAAAACTACAGAAAAACCAAAATTTATTTCTCGAGTGAAGTTTGTTTACACAGCAAAATGTACATTCTCAAGACGAACATTTTCAAAACAAGTGTTTAACCAATTCAAATACAAATTTTAAAAATTAGAAGTATGCGATGTAGGACTATATTTTCACAATATTCTCCTCTATGACAAATTAGTTAATTTGGAATTGTGGTTTTAAGTCATTGTGGCATTCCAATAATTCTTTGAAATATCGGCTTTTAGAACTATCGGTTAATTGAATCTATAATTTTCGAAGAATTTCAAAATTTATCTCCAAATTTATTTTGACGGTATTGTTGTGAGGAAAAAAAACCAGTTTTTTAATAAAATTTTGTTTAAGGTGTAACTTGCGCTATTCAAACTTGCACGGAATTCCTGTGCTGGTTCAAAATTTTTTTAATTGATTTTCAAAAATTAAATTTATTAGAATTGTTTCATACCATTTGAATCTGATATCCACGAGACGACTCTTAATATATTCAAAAATAAAATTATTTTCACCAACAGAAAAAAAACGTTATTTTGATAACCTCGCCACCACACAAATTGGATTCATTTAAAAATAATCATATTCAAAATTTTAAATTGAAAATTTTCCAATTCAAAAAAATAAAAATTATCATGAAATATTTATAGGCGATATTATTATATATGGATTTTGAAAGATACATATATATTTTTATAAAATTGTAATGAAAATAAATATTATCGTTCAATTTACTATATTTTTTGGAGAGGGAAAATAAACAAATGGAAATTCGTTTTGATAACCTCGTAATATTAAAATCACATTGCAACAATATGCTCATCGTATTCCTGTGCTCTGAGGATATTTTTATTTAAAATTCAACTTTTATTTAAATAATTAAAATAAAATTGAAACTTTAATTGAGAAAATATTTTTCGCAGCTTTTCCAGAAAATTCGTTTCTTTGTTATGACCTACATTGCTCAAATTACACTTGTACATTGTAGAATAATAGTAAATTTTTTATTATTATCTAGCTATAGGTACATACACTATACTTGTTTATAATAAAGAAATTTTGTTACAAAATGCTATACACAAATAAAAAAGGCTTGCCGTATAAAAGTCTGCATATATGTACACAAGCATACAAATTTCTTATGTACATAGCACACAGAATGAAAAGGAAATTGAAATAAATAAAAGATGTGCACATCCCTCTAAAAAAATGGGAACACACGGAATAAATAGAAACTTTTTTGGAGTAAAATTTATTCTGGTTATTGTGTATCTGTATAGTCATCTCTACATAATAGAAAATTGAATACCGACATAGAAAAGTACACAAATGGAAAACATCGTTGTGTTATGAGTTTTGCTTACATCGTTTTGTATATCATGTTAGTATTAGCTTAGTTAAACAATAATGGGTTGTTATGTTGTAAATACAAGAAAATAATCTATATAGCGGAACAAAGTTTAGCCAGATTATAAATATTGATAAGAACCAGAATTGGTTGTGGTTGATTTGTAAAGCATCCCTGTAGGGAGGGCCTCAAGAAAATAATTTAAAATTACTATCCGATTAATATTTGCTAAGTGCTTAATCTTGAATGTAAAGGTTCTTAAACGAGAATATTTTCGGAAAAAGGCCAGATATTTGATGTTGGGTAATTGATTTTATTGAAGGAATTCTGAATAAATACCGCTACATGTCATCCCCTCGATGACGTATACAAATAAAAAATAATCAAACCAATACATTAAATAAAAATATCTAAAAGTAAAAATTTACGGCCTAAAACTTTTCAGACAACCCTCGTACACGGCGACGGCACCAGTTTCCTTTTACTCGTTAAGCAGATAAATCATATTTATGCAGTTGTAACTGCAGTTATTCATAAGTCTCAATCCAAGTTTCACTTTAAAAAAGTCACGGATGGCATAATGCTTAGGTACTGCATCCAAATAGCACATGCATTCATTAAAGTTGGCTTACATGTTTCTGATATTTTGATGAATAATTAAAAAGTAGGTTTATTGCGTTTTTCTACATGAAAATAATTCAAATTAAATTTACTAACCATAAGAATAAAATATTAACAATTGCGTAAAAAAAATTCTTCAACAGATGTTGCTAGATGGTTTGCTTACCCTTCTGCTAATATTACCATAATACGTGTAAAATATTTTGAAATGAACACCTTTAATGTTGCTTCCAATTTTCCATAAATGTTTCGAAATGTTTGAAATATTTGCTGCATAGAAAATTTTATGCAAAACAAAAAAAAAAGGAAAATATATTTCCACTATGAGATAAACAACATACAAGTTAATTCTATATTTTGATTTATAAAACACATATTTTGCCTTTGATCTCGTGTACTCTAGAGAACGCAAGAAAGACATGAAGAATGAATTTTTGTGTACATTTTGGTCGTCTCAGTTGCTATACTCGTATACCTACAAATAGCTTTTATGTATGTTGTAAAGTTGTAAAAGCACAAATAACAAGAATACACTCAAAACTGCGTTACACATTGAAATAGCTAAGTTTAGAGTGCTCCCCGCCAAAAAACAAAAATGCGGAAAAAATTATAAATTCAAAATCAGTAGATTGCCAACGTAAATATTAATTAAGTAGAGTCTCAACCTTTATGTATTTTCGAGATAAGGAATACACAATTACTAATATTCGCGATGTTTTTAAGTTGCTTGTGCCGTCTTATCTCTTGTTTTGTATTTACATAACTGTTTTTTGTGGTATTTGTGTACCTCCCGTACATAAAACGCGCAGATGAAAATTGTTATTCGTTTTAGCGACTAAGATAACTCATTTTAAGTAAATTAGTTTCGTATATCGCCATATACAAATTGTTATCTATACCTACGTATTCTAATTTGTAAATAAAGGAATGCTAGATTGCTAGACCACCCTTTTTTTACGTTGCTTATTTATATTTCCCAAAGAGATATCATATTTAAATATTCCATCCTTAATATTTTCGTAGACAGTTCTTGGAATATTTCAACTCCCGTTTAAATGATACCAAGAAATTCGATTAAATTATAAGCACAAACATATTTTTGACCATGAAAATGGCATTGAAATAAATGTAGGCGATATAGCACGAGATGGAAATTGGTTAGGCGGTGAAATATTTTTTGTTTATAACTTTCAGTGGTTTCTTTTTCTTTGTGTAATTTTGTTTTCTATGGTTGAGGCCATAAACAAATAAATGGAAATCGCAAATACGCACATTATTGAAATAAATGTTTTCTTGGCGAAAAAGACTGCTGATAGCAGGTGGATTATTATCAGAAAAATGTTTTAATTTGGGCGTGGTGTATTATTACATTTTGTCGATGTTATGAAGGTTGGTATTACTAAGAAGATTGGATAATTTTGTAAGGAGATTTATGGTCTTAACATTTGGTTGGAAACCATAAAATCGTATGCTTACCTATTGTCAGCATTATATTACTTTTCGTGGCAGGACTAGCCATTTAATAAGAACTAGCCAGAGTTGGTAGTGACTGTGTTCAAGGGATGGTATATATTTCATATTATTAAAACAGTGAGTAAATGAGTTAAACGACATTCGGTAATTTCAAAACTTTTCTGATTGAATTTTTCCATAAAATTTGTGGTTGGATCATGAATTGCGACGGCAGCGGAAATCTGATTTTACAATTGAGTTGTGGTTCATCGTATCACAATCAAAATACTTAAAAACAAAGGAAGGTTACTTGCCATCACAAATCTGTATTGTAACATATTATTGTGAGTCTTTGAGCTCTAAAATCAAGTTCGCGAAGTCTAACTATATCGCTCACAAATAAGCTCTTCATTCGTTCCACTTTCTCGTATAATTGACCAAAGTTATTGATTAAGGTACATTTTTTTTATTACATCTGTTTTTATTAATAAAATTTTGAAATATGTGGGATATTTAATCATTATTGTTTTGAAATAATGGAATGTCAATTCCATGTTACTGTCTTAAGTAAATAGGTTTTTAGCGAACATGATTGGTTAAAATTTATTGTCGTAGCAACTAGTATCAAATATGATGTCCAACAAAAATTACTTTCGATGAAATACAGACCTCTCACAATCGAAAATATTTTCCTTTTACCTTACAAGTTGTTTGAAAATAAAACTTGAGAAAAAAAAAATTTTTTGGGTTTACCTTAAGGAAAAGACAGCAAACTAAACTTTTGCCTTTTTGAAAGACTCATGAAGTTACCTACATTTAAAAATCGGCATTTTTGTTGTCGTTTTTCATAGAAAATTGTTAAAAAGCAAATAAAAACTAATTTGCTGGTTTAACATATTATCTTAAAATTAAAATTAGTAATATAAAATACAATTTTAAAAATATCACTAGTATGAAAAAAAATATAAATCTTTCAATTTTTTGTATTAATTTTTGATTCATTGTGTGAGCTACTCAAAAGCTAAAAGCAAAACAAAATTTTTTTGTATTCTGAGACCTATGATATACGAGACTTAAGGACTAACCAAAAAAAAAATTATAATATTAAAAAAAATTAAAAATTATGACAACACTAATTTTTAATGACATTCCAGCCTTAAATATTGTTAAATATTGAATGACAGCTATTTGTTATAATGGCAGCTATTTATTGTTTGTTTTTTTTTAGATAGCACGATACATATAAAATTTTTATTTAAGTTAGGACGCAAAATTTCGCTCTAATAAATTTTACTAAAGGGGTAAGCATGCAAAAATTAAAAAAAAATATAACTGCCGTTTCTGTGCTTTTGTCCATATGGAAAAATTAATTTAAATTAAAAAATTAACAAAGCTTCGTTAAATATGAACCGAACTTAATAAAAGTAAAATATGTATCGTGCTATCTAAAAAAATCGATTATGTTCAAGCACTCTAGGAAATAAAATTCAAATCATTTCAACCAACTTGAAAATCTACTGCTAAATTCGAGTTTATTCATAGGGTACTTGATGGGATTTTTCTAAATCGGGATCGCTAAGCCGCAGTCTGTACAAGCTATTACACATTTTGAAACGGGTACTTATTTCAAATTTATTTACTTATTTGGCGCCATCTTAAATAAGTAAGCAAATTTGTTCGAATTGAGTTTGCATACTTATTTTGACAGCAACACGAAAACATTGATTGTTTTCAATGAAAAGTTATTTAACGAATATTTTTTACGTTACGATCTAAGTATGTGGAAATCATCTGTATATTTGTCTTCCAAATCTTCTGTATATGTGTTTTCCAAACAACGTCTTACTACAAAGTTATTCACTTATTTGGCGCCATCTTGAGTAATCCTGTGACGTCGGTTCAAATAATTGCACCGACCTATTTGTGAATAATAAGACCTTTTCAACCAAATTTTTGGACATAAATTTACGGACCTTACGAATGCACATATTCTCAACCAGACTAAGCTACTGAGTTTGCCCGCCTAGTGCAAAATCTATTTCTAGCGAACCACTTTCAAAAATTAAAGTAGCAATTTGCCAATCACAACATTTTCACGCAGCAATTCGTATAGGCTTGAGGTAAGGTAGTCATATTTTATATTCAGTGGTGCTATCTTTGATTGTTTGAGCTGGACATGAAAACTATATTTATGATCGTCATCACACCCAGCAGAAACCTGCGGTACACCTACTTAGGTATACAAAATTATTGTTATTTTCGTTTGCCCCAAACAGTTTTCCCATACGGTATAGTCGGAGTCAGCCACATGCGACTTAGACATTTTTTAAACCAACCATATGTCAAATCGGAATTGTGGCGAGAGATCCTAGTTTATCCTTTTTAAAATACAAGCTTGTTTAGTTAAAAGGCATGATTCTTCATCATGATTATATTTGTTAGAGGAAAACACGTTACGGTTTTATAAATACAGAACGTCCTGCGTACATTATATTCAATGTCACTGTTGTTATAACTAGAAAGAAGATTTAAGAGACGTTTACAGTCCCTAATTAGCTTGGAATTAATCAATTTGAGCACCGCCTTGGAGTCAGCGCTTAAGAAGATGTTGATTTTATTTAACACCGTAGCTTAGCACCGAAGCTGAAGAGAAAGTACCCAGACTTGTTGTGAATTAGCCTGTGTCCTCTGAGTACTTTTAATAGATTCCAGATCCCATTGCATTTAAATCGAAAAGCAGCAGAGTAAGCTGTGCTAAAATATAGATCTGTAGCTCCCTTGAATCTTTCTGAAGATGTCAAAAAGTTTGATAACATTCTAATGGGGCAAAAACTCTTATAGCGTTTGTATAATCCGACTTTTCAGTTAAGTGTACCAAAAAAATTGTCGAATTAAATCAATGAATGGACACCTAATGTCAATCACTTCGCGACAAACGGAATTTAAAAAGTAAGTTTACAGCCAACGTTACGAGTTTGAAGTTCAGATGCGTTTAGACAGTCGATCAAGGAAACACCCTGACATTGATGATTAGACTGCCCCAATTGTTATGAAGATCGTTCGCGTCACAACTATAACAGGTACAGGGGATCATATAGTACAATAGATAAACGGAATCCAGTGAAATTGCTTACGGATATCCTCAAGATTTACCTCACTCAAAGTGACAACCGAATTGGTCTCTTCCTGGATGGTTCCCAGCTAAAAGTTATTTAGCTTTTTGGCAGAAGCCAGTAATTTCGCTTGTCTTTACGTCTAGTTCCTCAATGTTGGGGAACTGCATCAATAACATCAGAATTTTATTTTAGAAGCGAACCACCGCTCTTTCGTATAAATCGAACGAAGCTATAAGCAATCTCATTTTGTCAATCACCTCAATCACCTAGATTACTTGCAGAAATCAATGCGATAAACCAGTCGCTCTTGACTTGACTAAGTCCTTGATTGTTACTGCTATTGTTCGTATAATTCTTATTGTAGGACAAATTTTGTGTGCAAGCCTTAGCTTTTTATTCCAGAATGACATTTTAAGGCTGATCTTGTAAATAAGGAGGTCACTTTAAAAGTTCAATTCCCTCATCTAACGCTAATTTTTGACCTATACAATAATATATTCAGTACATATTACACTGCTAAAGTTGTGCTTTATAAGGAACACAAGCTTTCTAAAAACGCACACAAACTACATAAAAATATATTCATCTCAAAGGAATACAACATTTTAGGCAAATTTCGTTTTATTATTTTTGTTAACCAATCGGAATTCGATTACGACTACAATTGACATAAAAAGTGAAACGAAAGCAGCAAAAAAGAAATCGAATCCAAAAAAAATAAAACGACATTTTCTTAATAGAAAATCGGAAGGAAGGAAAAGGGATATTTTTTATTGATTTGACAAAATATTTATATACAATCTCTTAAATAAGCAGCTCCACACCAAACTGAGACACACGCACGCAATCACATAATTTTTCAATTTCGATTTTTCCTTTTTATTTTTTCATTTATCATTTTCCTCTTTTTCCGGTTTCCCAACACACAAAAAAGTGATATTTTTGTAGTTGTATTTTTTTTTGATGATTAAATGTCGATTAAAAATCCTATTGAAGCAACAAAAAGGAACCAAATATATAGCGCAGTGGTACTCATAATACGGCATTAATAATAACGAGGAGTTGAAAATGAAAAACGAAATGGAAAATTTTTATAACAATTGTGACATTTCTCATTTTAATATTTTTTTCTGTTCTATTCGGTACGGTGTGCATGCGGAAAGATTTTGGTCCTTTATTATTTTAATAAACAGAAATCATATTTCAAAAGATTTCAATTTCATTTTTCATTTCTATTTTCATCCGCACAGTGTTACTATTGTTGCTGTTGTATATTTTTTCATCATTTTAATGATTAATTTGAAATTACAATTAGGGAAATGCTATTTAAGGGAAAACAGAAACAAAAAATTCGCGCGCTATGACGTACACACACACAGGATAAAATAAAGTAGCTGCTGCTTGAGTGCGCGAATTCTCTCGGGTGAGATATTAGAATTTTTCCCAAAACAAAATAACGGAAATTGAGACTCTTTTGGGTGGTGTACGGGAGTTTGTTTTTTAATTGCCGAGATAATAAACTGAAACGAAACGGTTGACCAAGACGTTTTTCAACATTTCAAAGGTTATTTATTTGTATATTATTGTGGTTTATGTACAATATTTTATATCAGAGGTGATTAGTGAAATTTTATTAGTTGATGAAATGCATGTAATTATCAGGGGGGAAAAGGGATGATATAATGATAATGAAAAGGAAAGCGAGTTCGTAAATATTTTGAAAGTCGACACATTGAGTAATTTAGCTTCGGGAAATTTCGAATTAATTCCTCGTGATTCGGTATATGATATAGAGGTTTGCAGGTGCATCATAACGCGGTGATCATGGGTGTGGTAAACGGTTCTGAAATATGGAGCTCTGCCGGACCAGTGGCTTAGTGGTTGAAACTTCGGCACTTGAACTAGGGGTTGCGGAATTTGAAGTGATTGATTTGGCAAAACTGTTTCCCTCTGGGAGAACGTACATCGCAGCACCGATCCGATTTCTGTGCCAGTTTACAGACACTGATACGGAGCTTGTAAAGAGCAGATTGTGTATTGATTTTGTGTAAGTAGGTGAATGAGTTATTAGGAGCTACGAATCGAAAGGTACCAACAAAACATTGACACTGGTTTTAAATGCTTCTCATTGATGATTTTGGCTAGGTCAGTTCACTTTGGAACAACTAATTGAATGAGTGAAAGGTTAGAATTGTGGGTACGAATGGACACATATTTTCAAGAAATTTATTTGTTCTGATATTTCTGAATAAAATGAATCAGAAAGCGCTTCTTCTGATAAATGGATGCCCTCTTCCATATTTTTATCCCTCCTTCTTTCATCAATATCTTCGACCTAGTCGGTACTACGTTTTTTTCCTAAATTTGCTATACCAGCATATGGTAAAAGCTGTTTGCTCACGCATTGTTAGCTTATAATTCTCCAGTACGTCGCAACGATCACAGCAAGAAGGAAGAACGATCCATTTGGTGCGATTGTGTGTTAAGTGCCGAAGCGCGAATAATACGACTTGACTCTGAATTCTATCGAAAGGCGACGTACAGTGGTTTCAGTGTAACCGAATTAAAACCGGGTTAAACGAATTAAAGAATTCATGCATAAGATTTGCGTTATCATGATGAAAGCCTGACAAGCCTTGGTCGGCTGGGGTCCAAATATTTCAGGGTAATTACCAACTTAGCTGATACCAAAATATGATCAGAAAGGCCAAAACGAGCATCCACGACAGCGGAGATTTTGCCTGGAATGGTACTTAGAAGCAAAAGGTAAGGAGACTTCCCAGTCGAATCAGGTTACCTGGTTGGTTTGCCAATGAGATGAGGAGATTAAATTCTGCAAATTGTTCAGCAGTGGCCATGTTCTGGTAAAACTCTGAGAATTGGGAATTGGGGAAAGAATTTACATTACTGTTATCAAATCAGCTTTTTCTGGGCTTCTAAATAAATGTTTGATGTAAATATTTGTCCTGCCAATTTTCCTCTGGGATTTGAGCTAACTTTGAGTTCGCCCTTTAAACTGAAAACCACCAGCTGATTAGTTAACACAAGGAAACAAGTCAGTCACAGATGTATTTCCAGCGAAAACTTTTGTCTTAACGATGATTGTAGGATTTAAATTCTTATTCTGTACTTAGACTGCGGTCCAATTTGTGGAGACTGACTTATTTGAAAGTGTACAATAAGTTTTTTGCCGAATAGGCTTAGTGGGATCTTGCTCAAATTATTTTAATGAGTTACCAGTTTGGGCGCAAGGCTCCCATAAAAGAAGGACAAGTCTACAATATATCCAGCAGACAGGAGGCTTGTTGTAAACGTTCAAATAAGTCAGTCTCCACAAAATAAGTCACGAATTGGACTGCAGTCTTTGTTTTATCTGTCAGTAGTCTTAAAAAATTGTCTTGGTTAATATCAGCGAAATAGGTGGTCGTCTTAGGAATCATAATTTTTACGTTTCCAGTTAGTTATTTTGACATTTAAGCACAGACAATAACATTATAATTGATTATCAACAGAAAAATTATTAATATATTATAAAATATATTAATTCATATATAGCATAACATACATTTAAGTTCTTTAAACAATTTTGAATTGAATTATCGCTTCTCGTTTATAAGTTTGAAACAATATGGTGAAAATTTGGTTTTCTGACAGGTCTACAAAAGTCTTTGGAGAGTTTGTAATATATTATTTAAGACTACTACCTTCAGAATTTCAATGAAGACTTTAGTCTTTAAAAAAAGTCTTTACAAGTAAGCCTTTACTAGAATGGTCTTTAGTAGTCTTATCGTCAGAATCAGAGTTTAATGTTGAACAAAAAATTAATTCTTTCAAAATTGCAAAATTAAGTATTTCGATGTCGAATGTCGATTTATGAGCTCGAAGTACATTTACATCCCGATTCTGATGTTAAGACTCGTAAGACCGTCTTAATAAAAATATGTTTGTTTAACCAATATTTTAAGACTAAAGTCTTAATTGGTATTCGGGCAAAGCCGTTTTAAAATTGCGTTGTGAAAACTCTCCAAAGACTATTGGAGACCTGTCAAATAGTATTTACGAATTTTATTTCTATATGCAAATGAAATGATTTACAATTATTTGCGTAATGTGGTATATTGTTAAAGTTAGTCGAAAGTTTCCAGCTGAAAGATGGTAATGCAGATAGCGCTTTTGCTTCCCAGCCAAAAGGCGGTAATGCAGATTTTAATTTTGGCATCTCGACCGAAAATAGTTTAAAATAACAATAATGCAGATTGCATCGATAAAGAAGATTTACTTCAATATTCAAACCGGAAAACGCCAGCAACACAGATTTAAAAGTTCCAAATGGGACGCAGTCACGTTTAGCTAATGAATCGTTTTTACATCAAAATTTTGACAGATGAACGACAATTTGACTGTACCAATTGGATGAATAATGAACCTAAGTGTAGAATATGATTATGGGTTTGGATTAGGTTTTATTATGGAAAAATCTCGAATAACGAACGATTCTTGACGATGTTTGATAATTTTCAATCTTCTTTATCGACAACTTTCAGGTGCAAGAACCAGATATGTCATTTCATCCGTTAAACCCCATGAGCCCCACCCGTAACCTATACTCAGGATTTACCTATGGAAATGAACTATCGAATCAGCATAGTCAGATTGGTGTCTATATGCCAAAATCACGAATGACGAACGGTTTCATCGATGAAAAAAGGGGAAATCAAAATTTCACCACTATAACCCCATCAGACCCACCTCTAACCTATGCTCAGAATATACCTATAGTAATGAATGGGCTACCAAATTGGTATAGTCAGATTGGTGTCTTTATGCCAAAATTTCGAATGACGAACGATTTGATTGATGAAAAATGGTGAAAACCATAACTTCACCCCTATAACCCCATCAGACCCACTCCTTAATCAATATCTACCTATGGTCATGGGCAATTGAATCGGCATAGTCAGATTGGTGTCCATCTGGCGAAATCTCGAATGACGAACGATTTTATTGCCAGAAGAAGGGAAAACACAAAACTACACAATTGATATGAAACCATAAATTAATATCGGTTAAACTGAAAATTTTAATTGTTGTTTGTTATAATATATATGTGTTCGGCTGATTTTGTAGGTTAGTGGCAATTTTCGGCTGGCAACTTTCGGCTAACTTTAACAAAGACATTTTTTAGTCAGTGACTGTGCATCAGAATCGTGGTGTTAGTTTAATTTTTGAGCTGCTATCCCTTAGCCATATTATCAAATCAAATTTCACAAATGTGGCGGTTAATATTCTGAATTTATTCTATTATTGGCTTTTTGAATTTACATTTAGTACTAATCGCTTAACGTAAAAACTATTACCAAGCTGCCAAAACCGAAGTTAGCTCCAAAACAGGTGTTTTAATTTATACTTTTATTTTGTCTTTTTCTTGAGACAATTGTTATTTGTAAATATGTTGTGTTTGTTAGAAGATATTAAAAATTTATATTTAGTAGAAAAAGTAAACCTTTCGAAAACAAACTTTTCTTAGAAGCAAAACAAAACTTAACTAAAATTTTGGGAGAAAAACAGTTTTACCAACCGTAATTGTTCATAATTAAATTTAGAATCGTTTGGTGTATGTTGTTTTTCCGTAAATGGATTGTTTAAAAAAGGTGTCAATTCAGGACAGTCACTTTCCGCCTTATTTCATTGGAACCTTTAATCTGTACGTTATCTTATTTCTATATGTCAAAAAAAGTAACAAAGGCGTAGTAAATAATTTATTGGCTCATAGCTACTAATTTGTAATACATAAATTAAATTTATTTTAGGTGCAATGATTGAATTATTTAATGCACCTAATTAATCCTTATTATTAGACACGTGTATAGAAATTATATTTTATTTCAAATTAGTAAATCTGGTTAGATTTAACTGATCTACACTAGAGCACATTCGAGAGTAATTAACTGCAGTATTCAAATTGACAAATATTATTGAATTTAGAAGTATGTTAATGTTTTGACAATAATTTAAAGACCAAATTTAAGCTTAATGGACAAAATCAAATATACGTGTACTTAAATTAAAGGCACATTGATCTAGCGGTTTTATGAATTCGGTAATTCTCCAACCTCATCGTAATCTCGAACTATATTGCATTTTAATTTATTATGTGTACCTCATAGTAACTCATCTCTTTAAAAAAAGGTATATTTTATCAAATAATCCAACTCTTACTGAACACACACACACAGATAACCACGACTACACACATTTACTAAATGTAATTTTACCAAATTTTACTTTTCATCAAATTTATCGCCACCTATATGTGGTTTCAGGCCAAAGAACTTTGCACTTTTCCCAGTACCTGAAAACAAAATGAACTGTAGACCCATTAAGTGTTATTTAATTTTTTAAAACTCTAAAGTTAGAAAAGCTTTCATTCAATATAAAAAATAAAAAGTACCTTCTGTACATAAAATTCAATATTTAATAAAATTTATAATTTTCTTTTATTTCATCTCCTATTTATTTTCAGTCCTTTAATAAGAAAAAAAAAATATGAAGAACTTTAAAGTTTATTTACATAATTTTGAAACAGAAAAGTACAGAAAGCTGCTGAAAATCCCAGCAAAGCTTCTGTGATACATAAACAAATTCTCCTTCGTTCTTTTTCCAGCTTTTCCAACTGGAACTTCATAATTATATTGAAAAGTTTGGTTTTCTTCATTTAAGTAAATATAACATTAAATAAGAAAATAAATCTTAAGCAAAATAAAAAAGAAATATTTAAGTTTGCTTATTTCTTCTCGAATGAACGAAAAATGAGAAAACAAACTATTTACTCCGATACCACCATAAGACGAGTGAGAAACTATAATAAAAAAAAAAAGAAAATTTTATGGTGTTCCATTTCTTGTGGTATACGTACATCGTACATTATTAAACATTTTGATTGGAAATCGGAAGACATTTAGAAAGTTTATTTTTTGTATTATAAACGTGACTTCAATTAAAAATTAATCGGTCAAAATCTATTTTATTGTTGTTCAGATAAATAAATCTCCCTGATAATTTATATCTTGCTTAGCCGGCATACCATCGATATACGCACAGCATGAAAAATCGATTAATGCAAACGAAAAACATGTTTTTTCAAATATGTAATTCCATCCAGATTTTGGTTTAATCCACAAAGTGATATTTTTATAATTATAAAATTTGCATAAAATATTTGTGTTTATACTCGTATGTGTCCACCATTAAAAATTTATATCGTTTAGCCACCAATTTATAAATATTTTTTTTTATTTTTTCGTGTATTAGGCTCGGTTTATACAGATTATAACTATGGCGAAATTATTTTTTATGCAGTCAAAAAAAACAATATTTATTTAAAAAATTCCGTAAATTAGGACATATAAAACAGTCATTAAGTATTGATCATAATGATGATGAACTAATTTTGGTATTTTTATGTCCCTAATTATTGTCAGGTCAGCAAAATTCATCGTTACCATGTGGTACTTGTCTTGTGTTTGAAATCTGTTAATTTCTTATGATAACCTTTCTAGAACTTGACTGACAGCTAACTTCGATTTCGCTGAGATGATCCTGAGAAATGGCTGCAAAACAAAGCCCAAAAATGGCTATTTGGTATAATTAATGTAGAATTTAGGATTCACACCATCAGCGATGTTAACCTTCGCCACAACTGCACTCGAGAAATAATTTTTTACGAAAACTTTTACGTAAAATGGAGAATGGTTTGTGCCGAAAAAATTTAAAAGAGGAGACTAGTAGGTAATTTATGTAGAATTTTATTGTTTGATTAGTAAAACACATTTCCGGCCATCTTCTCGGCCATGTTTTTATATCGTTACGATCTCGTCTATTGGCTATTGGTTTGGGTGGCATAATTCCGCTTGAATTGGTTACTTGGCTGGGCGAGACATAATTTCACATATAATGGCATCTAGGTTTAAGTATTATCATTAGAAGTAATTTTATAACAGTTAAGTGGTTTTGCAGACTATAAAATACATTGGTTACGATTCTTCGCGGATGCGATATTAAAACGCGTGATTGAAAATAATTCTAGACGATGTTAAGAGTGAATTAATAAAAAATTGTGGAAATTATTTGTCGTTGGTGTTTTTCATATTTCTGGTATATTCATTAATATTCCAGTAGTGTTTAGTAAATATTAGGAAGGAAATCATGCAAAGATTATTTCAGGTATTTCCGGATTCCCGGACAACTTGAATCTATCGTTTGGCGCAATTATTTTCGGTTATAACTCAATAAATTGATCAACACGGAATGGTGGTCGGTATGGAACCCTATTAGCTTTGTGGAATCGAGTGATGGCGAGGAGACAGCAGATGAAGACAATCGTTTGAGCCAGCTCAAAAATGATGAACAATTCACTTATGATATTGCTCCAGTACAAGAAGAATAAAACGAACTACTCGGGATTTTGGATGTTCAATCAAATGCAGTGTCGGCGTCTTACATGAAAAAATTTAACATGAGTTAACAGCAAAATTCTCAAACGCTATGGATTGACTAACTAAAACATCGAGCTGCAAGAAAAAAAACGAGACGTTAAATTCTAGCCTCTTGTAATATTGTTGATATGGGCAAAACATCTTTGATTAATTAAAAAGTTTGATACATTTTCTTAGAACAGAAAAACTGCAAAATCATCACCATTTGAACAAAATATCCAGAAACGAAAAAAATGTCCAAATCATTTAAAATTTATCATCAAATCCAATTTACCAAGATCAAAAGATAATCCAAATGAAATGTTATATATTTCTTCTTATCTCTGACTCAAATTAATTAAATAAAATGATGTAAAAGGATATTCTATCCTTACTGTATTGTATATTCCCGCCTTTTTTAATTCATTTTGTTATTCCAACTCTCGTTACATTTTTCTTCTTCATGAAGTCTCATCTTTCTTATAATGATACTGTGCTGTGCGATATACACAAATCCCGTATCATTTTGTTGTGCGCTGGTACATAACACATTTTTATATATTTAATAAAATTAATTACTAGATAAATAGGCAAAAAATGAGTTAATTAAAAATGGCGAGCAGAGCTCTATGCTAAAATATCGAAATTAAGAAGATTTTGGCCAACAAGTACAATTGGATTTGTCTTATACAAATTTTTTAATTATGAAAGTCTTAAATCATAATGAAATTAATTTTTAATTAAGAAAATTATTTGAGTTCATAAATTTCAAAGTGAATTATTCAGCATAAAATTTAATATTTAGGTACATAAATCATCATTTCATTGGTCAGCAACTGAGGCAATGTACATTTTCCTCCATGGAACAACTTCAACATCTGGCCATTTTGTTTTATACATTAACTAGATTTGATGAATCTAAGCATTCCAATTACCTTTAGTACGAATAAAATTTCCAATTTTCCAAATCAGGTTACATTATAACGTTCACAAATCAATAATTTCGATTCAATATAATTTAAATAATTTTGTTATTGTTTTTATATAACATAAATGGAAAACTTTTATTATTCTGGTTAAATTATTCAATTTAAAAAAAAATAAAATATTTTAATTTACAAAAACGACAGAATCATTGTATGGTTATGGCGGGCGTTATATTTTTTTGTTGGGGGCATTATTAAAATTTATAAATAGTTGATTAAATTGATTTTTAATTTTAGATTATCTGAGTAATTAATATTTTTTTGTTATTATTTTATTAATATATATTTTAAACCTAGAATATTTTTTACTTGAAATGATTTGGGTGTGCTCTCGGTTCAATACAAACACCATACGGCGGCAGAAGAAAAGGATTAATAGTTTTATTTATTTGTTTAGTACATAGATTAGTATTTTTTCCAAATATGCTGGAAAATATGATTTTTACAAATTTAGTTCGGAAAATATATTGTTATTTTTCCAGTCAATTTGATAATATCATTAGTGTATAGAGAACGGTTAGGGTAGGAAAATCCGCTTCAAACATTTTTCCTTGTTTTGACATATACAACTTTTGTACTTTTTTGAAAAATGTATGTTATGGATTTCTATATACAAAAATTAATCGAGTTTTAAGCTTTTGTTGTTTAGTAAATTTTACGGGTATCGTTTGTCCCTATTCAATTTTACCTAGAGCAAACAATGTATACAAAGTAGCGACTACTACACTAGCTTTTCTTAAATTTTCTTCTTCTTTATATTAAAATTTTTAAAATAAGTAAGTACTGCAATAAGTTAGATAAAATAAAGTCACGGTATGAAAATTAAAAAAAAACCATTTAGTGATCAAAATAGGTTTCATCTCTTAGCAACGTCACGAGGTAATCGCACAACTATAAGTACGGTTCGAAAATTGACAAATCCAGGTCATATTAGTAGGGTATCCTTTAATTTCGCGTTTTAGGAATACGAATTTCCAGAATTTGGATTTACTTTGATTTGTTCTAGAATTTCATGGAGATACGACCTGCATTCTGATTTGTTCGTAATATATTTCAAATTCTTAATAGTTTTGCAGAAACGTAGATCTGTTAGAAGGAGACCCACTTTCTAAAATTTTGGCATACGATTTTGACGTCCGAATGTTTAAGTTAACTATTCTATCATGCAACCACTGAGCGTGAGTACTTTAAAGTTCGAAACTTTGCAGGATGATGTCACTAAATTCGTCAACATTCTCAATTTATATGATTAAAATTGAGAGTGATTTTCACTTGGTTGAATCTAGGTGTAACCCCACAAGGTTTTTTTTTGATGTCGCATTTGAAAGGTATTAGGTGATCTGAACTTGCCATCTGTAAATTAGTTAAGTCAAATACAATACGTGATACTGATTCAGAAATTTAATAAAGTGTCGATTGCGTTGCTGAAGACAAGATCCAAAAATCTATCACGGTTATTAGCAATGGTGTTTGTTTGGTTCGAAATAGAACCAACCCGATTTCTTTGAGTTTTTTTTCGAGAGAATGATCGCATTTGTAAACAATGTTGGCCAACGTTTTAATGAAGTTTCACAAATTACATAAATAAGGTAATTTTATTTTAGGACGAGGTAATAAAACTGTGAAGCTTTTGATGTCATTTTGTTTATATTTCGACAGTAAATTGCACATTTCTTATAAATCAATATTTTCTTAATTTTTTGGCTTATTTTACAAATAGATCAGCAGTAGAGTGAGTATAGTCTATCATTAGCGTTAGACAATTAAATGTATTAGAGGCCACGACATCATCAGTTTTGAGATCCCATAGACGCCCAAGATTGAAATCACAACGTCTTTAAAATTGCCGGTTTAAGTTTTAAAAAACGTTCAGTCATACTTTCGATTGTATTCCATCGGGTCTTACAATCTCAAAACAACTGTAACTCGTGCGCGTCAGAAATAATTTCCTTAATATTACTTTGGAGAATAATATTTCGAAACGGAGAGTTTTTGAAAAATTTTACAATTCCTCTTATTTTTACTGTTTTTAATTTGCATACTACAATACAATTAATTTGAATGTTATCTGCAACAAATTCATTTTCAATTAAATCATCATTATCCGAATCCGAATTCTCAACCTCATCGCTTAAGTTGTTACACGAAGAAACTTTTTTTTTCGTAGAAACTTTCATAACCGCCAAGTGAATTGCGTGATTACAGCACAGTTGTCGGCAACAACCTACCATATTTCAACATTATACTGGCTCCATCACTTGTAGTAGAAACACTGTCTGTTTCGTAATTTAAATCAAACGATCGAATTTTACTGGTAACCATTTCTATGGCCTTATCAGTAGGGCATGAACGTTCTATTATCACAAAACCAAAATTTTCTGTTGATACATCGGAAAAATATAAATGCACATTTAAATAACGATGATTACGGAAACTCGTCCATCCGTCAATAGGTATACTAAATTTTTTATTAGCCGCTTTCATTTGATTGATCTTAGAAATAATTTGATTTTTGTCAGTTTCGTGAAATTTCCATCACAACTGATGGATTTTTCGGCAATGAAAAACCTAGTAATTGTAAATTTTTTCGAATAAATGAACTTTTACTTATTGCATTAATTGAAATTCCATCCTTCGCAGCAAGTTTAGAAACAATTCCTGTCAGTGTGAGACTTTTATCAGAAGTTGTAAAATACTCGCCGTTTAATTTATTTCTCTCGAGAATTTGGATTATATTTCTCGAGAAATGGGAATCTCGAAAATTTTGAATTTACATTTCTCAAGATTTCGAGAGTAAAAAATTTGAAAATTTTTTCGAGATTCTCGAGATGAGATTTCTCTAGCAGAAACTCTAGTCTAAGCCAAGTTCAACCGATATACTACTCGAGTACATGAGAATAATTTGAACAATATCGTGGTATTGGGTGTTTCTTATAGGGGTTTTTCTATGGCAGATATTCGACCCCCTACAGATACTGGCCCTAAAAGGTTTTCAATTTTGAGAATTAACAATGGAAGAAGAATATCGAGAACAAATTTATTTATTTTATTTTAATTTCTCTCTTTTTTGTAATTCGGAGAACTGAACATCTTTTGGGACCAGCACCTGTAATGGATCGAATATCTGCCATATAAAATCACCTACACAAACACCCAATACCATCATATTCCTTTAAATTATTCCCTTATACTCGTGTAGTGTATCGTTTGAAAGTGTTTGGATTATACAACAATTTTGACAATACCAATTTAATTCATAAATCTCCCGTTTTGGTGCTAATGGTAATTTATTCGTTTTCTGTACAATATATACTTGTCGTATTTCGTTGAAAATGTTTTGAAGCCCTTTAGAAAGAAAAACTACTAGTATAGTACTGGAAGCAATTAGATTTTGCTCATCCCAATAAAGGCGTATCGTTTGAAAATTTTTGTTATCAGCATGTATTATTGAATATACGAGTATATGTCTCGTATATCATTAAAAATATTTTGAAGAAAATTCCAAATTTAGCTAATGTACCCTAGTACTTCAAAGTACCGTTGTGGCGCTGACGTCAGATATATTTGCACGCATTCTGATATAATCATGTGGTGTATCATCTAAAAATTATTGGACGAAACTAAAATTTTACAATCAGCAATTTAATTCACAAATTCATTGTTTTTGGTGGCAAATTATTCGCTTGTTACAGAATATGCAAGTGTCACATATCATTGAAAAGGTATCGGCATGCCACAAATTTAGGTAAAGCACCTTTGACGCTCGTAGTAGTTACATTTTGCTCATTCCAATATAATCATGTCACATTTAGTTTGAAAGGTCTTGGACCAAGCAACAATTTCGGTACTCGCACTTTCAGTATATAATACGTGCACGTCTACATATCATTGTAAATGTTTTGAAAAATGTCACAAAATCTTGTCGAACTTCCATTATTCCTATATTGACCCTAAACCCAAAAGACACGTCAGACAATATGGTAAACTAAAAATTTAAAACTTGCCTAATTTTCTTGGAATTTGATTATGTAGGCTAAGAAAATATTTTAAGAATATTATCCTTTTACATATAACAACCCGGACAAATCTCGTGGGATATGGAAAATGGCAGGTGTTAAAAAACAAATTTTTATAAAATCAATGAAATATAAGCATATTATGTACAAATGTCACAAATATTTTAATGGAAATTTGATATTTTCCCACACCTCTATATTGCTAATGAAAAAATCTTTTACTTTTCATTTTTTCATGGAGCATCTTAGCGGTCAATTCGTGTTCCATGAAATAATGTCAACGTGTGTGTGTGTGTTTGAATTATTTTTAATTTTAAATTGTACTGCGTTAGAAATTAAAGCGTATTATAATTTGCATTAAAATTCTTTATATTGTTCGAATTTTTCGTCTGCTCTTTAATCGTTTTTTCAAATTTGCTTGCAGGTTTTCTATTATTTGGGGGAATAAATCCACATTGATTTACCCAGTCGGAAATTTCCACCGATTTTTGTTTAGTAATAAAATAAATAATAGAAAATTTCAAAACGATTAAAGTAGCCGGCGAAAAATTCGAAAAACATAAAAAATTTGCAAATTATAATCTGCATGCAGAAATATCCAACGATTTCAAGAATAAGCGCCCAGGGTTTTAAAAATTTCCTCGTTTCAAAATTATATAACCACTTTTTATTTCTTGTTCTGTTTAATAAATTCTGTTCAACAATTTTAGTGTTCATAAGTTTCCTGAAGTTACAAGTACAACGTGAAGATAATTTGCTGTAAATTGTCCTGTTGAGTGATAAGTGTGTAAATGAAATCGGAAGTAATTACCTTAAAAAGACAAACAATCAAACAAACATTATTAAAAAAAATTAGTATTTCAAAATATACGGCCGTATTTCTGAAATGATTATGACAAAAGTTTTCATAAATTTCCATTGATATATTTTGTTTCAACTTATGCTTATATCAAAATTGAATTCCTTTTAAACTTAATTTTTACTGAGTAGGGTTGGTGCCATTAGTCCTTCGTGTTATTAATTTTTTAATGTTGAAGAAAACAAACCTGAAATGACTCAGCAAATTGTCTACAGAGATAATTAAGAAATTTAACACCGACAGCCTTTTTAAACAACAGCTGGCGAATTGAACGAAATTATTCGTGTTAAAACCGGAGAGATTAATGGAAGTGAATTGTATTATCAATTACAACACAGCCATGAGTTGAGATCTGTGAACGTACTCCCAAGATGCCTTAGATAGATATTTTTCAACTTTAATTGGAATTAATTGACATTTTCCAATTTTGGATACCAAAATATTCAACCGTAACGAATTAAATAATGAAATTGCAAAATTAAAATTCATGCTTGAGAAGTGAAGCTTTCTGCTTCTTCAAACCACATGAAGATATAGGTATATGTACTTTATTTGTCCAACATCCCATAATGAATTTTGTACATACGAGTGTTTTTATATACGAGCCGTATATGAATATATAGATTTGCATATTAAAATTACACTTGTATTGTCTTAAATTCCCAAAGCATATTATACTCGTAAACTGATATATGATAGCAGTTCAAGGATACAAATTTGGTTTATGCAAAAAAAAAAATTTTTGTATAGACAAAAATTCAAAAGCGTTGCACTCGTTCAATTGCAAAATTAAATATTTTGTTATTTAAAAATATTAAATTTATTGTGTTGTGTATAGATTTAATCCGTGGAGGATAATAATAAAGGATTATTTTATGCTTAGTTAAACTAACAATAATCGATTAGGATAATTGGTTTCAGCTGTTCATCTTGGTACTTCTTATCCAATCTAATCAAATCATATCGAATGTCGGTAATCGAACACGGAAATTCTGTTGAGATTTTATCGATGCAGAAAATGATATAGCGTTGTACTCATAGAGAAGTAAATGATACTTGATTGAAATTTGGTTCGTACAAACGCTTATACTTATAGAATTTCATAGAATTTTTGAAGAGCCTTGTGCTGTAATAAGAAACCATTTTGAAAAAAATCGTATATATGGCGCGAAGTATCCCACATACAACAATATCTGATTCAAAATTTTTGTGTACTGTAATATGTTTTGTAATATATATACGTTGTATGTACATACAAACGTACATCATGGATGATTATTCAACGAGTCATTGAAATGTTATACACCCATTTGCTAATGCAAGCATATATCCTAACATTTATAATCCTAATTTTTAACATGTCATCTCTAATAAATGTTTACAAAACTGTTTAAATAAAAATACAGAATGCAATTTATGTTTAGTCATCACCTAAATAAAAAAAAGGATATAGTATATAGCTTTTTTAGAATTTACCAAGAATTTTGTATGGTGTGTAATACGAAAAAACTATATGGATCCTAACACAAACATAAATTGAACTGAACTGAAATTTAATTGAAGTTGCTCTGTACATAAAAGCATGAAGTGGGATTATAAATCATATTTCTATGTGTATTACGTAAACAAACCAAAATACAATGTTCTCGATTTCACTTATCCCTACATAAAATTCGACATATTGTATTTGGTTTTGCTATAAAGATAGAAAGGATATTCCTTAGCACCAAACTGATTTTCCTTTTTTGTTCAGTTTAACCACAACATTCTGTACCGTACCATTTTCAGAGTGCTTTAAAGTTTTAACGAAATATAAATTTAAAATTGATTATATTACGCTTGTTATACTGTTTACATTTTGACTTCGATTTTATTCTTAACAATATGATGAAATGTTGGTATATCCTAGATTTTTTTATGTGAAAGGGTGCACAGTTAAAAAATCATTTGTGCTCGTTCATTGTGCGTTCCATTGTACCAATAATAATTTGATGATCCTTAACATCTATAAAGATAAAAATAGGTCAAGCAAATCCTTATCCTTTTTCGTCGTTGTATTATTTTACATCCATAAAATACTGTCCCATGACAGTCTATATATCTGTAGACCAAATTTTGTACCTTTATATACCAACAACAACAACGACGATGGCACGATGTAAAATGATATCGAAATATAAAATGAAAATAACAATTGAAACGATGTTGTTATACAAGGAAAATATATTTTCCACTAAAAAAGAAAAACGAAAATCAATTTTATTTAATTTTTATTCGCATTTTTTATTTTATTTTGTTTGCATAAAGGATCGATTCACTTTTAAATGTTATGAACGTTAACGTTTTAAAAATATTTTTCCTTAGTTCTTTGAATTTGTTAGTGTTTATTTTGTGATTTGTGATACACTTGCCGACACGGTACGAATTGACGGGAATTATGTATCACATTTCTTGTGGTGAGACATACAATAATAACAGATGCGTACAGTACATTATAGTGGGGTATGACAACGTAAGAAAACCAGACTATCGCAAGATGGTCTAGAACCTTACTAAGGTACAGTGGAATATCCGCTTCTTCGGAACGAGATATGGGCAGAGAGAAGTTTCAATTCAATAACCATAATTATTTGAGCGGTCAGTTAAATTATTACAGAAAGGTATGAGTGGGAACATGATGTTTCGTTCTAATTGTCCGATTAGCGCTTACCTAAGTTATTATAGAAGGCGGATAATTCTTGTTCTTAACTATAACATAGCCGAACTAACAGACTAGATTTGCTAAGAAACTGAGTTTATTTGAAACAAACTTATAAACAGCGTGGTGGAGTGGACAATCTGACGATCAATAACTTTCTATGTTTTTATCCATCTTAATCCATCTATGATTGACAGAGATAGTTGATATACCTGCAGCTGTATTTGTTTTACTGGGAAATTTTTATTAGTAAGAAAATGTAATTGAAATAAGAACTCGGAGGCCAACGTGATTCGCTTGATGACTAAGTTTTAAATTTAAATAGATTCGATGTATGTATGGCAGTTATACACAATCAAAATTTGTCTATAAATCAATGTATACCAAGCAGTCCCTGTCAAAAATGAGAGAAGTATTTTTAAAAACTAAGCTGTAATTCTTCTTAATATTTTAAGTTTGGGAATTACTATTTAAGGCGACTTCCCCTTTTATATTTTGTTACTTCCCCTTTGAAATAAAATATCGTCGTGTGAGTTTTATAGTGTCCTATACTCTCTCTCTGGCATTTTATCCAATCAAGGGATTTGGCCGCCTCAAATGAGGTTTCATAATCATATTTTCATTTCGGATAATGAGTGATTAATTCATTGATCCTAAACCAGCCGTAAAATTTTTTCCTTATCACCACCGGGAATCGAACCCGGGACCTCCGGTCGCTGGAGCAAGCATGCTAACCACATTGCCACCGGGGCGGCAAACCGGGCGGCCACCGGGTCCTATACGCCACTTGTAAAATTGTTGGGAAATCAATTTTTTAACTTTAAAAGAAAATTTACTTGGTTTTTTCGTTAGTTTAATCATTTCTCTATTTGTTTTAAAGAAAATTAATATTTGCGGAAAAGTGGTGAAAATGGATATAGGACGACTCCCATATACATACTTTGATAATTACATCATGTGTCGCATAAATGCTTTTTTTGGACGAAAAACGATAGGTTGTACTACTATGTATTGTAGTAAAGAGTTTTCTATATGTACGGTATTTAATGCTATCTGAATCATTCTTTAATTTAAACAATTTATACATTTTTTATGGAAAGTCCAGCCTCCAGATATTGCCTTTGAGTATCAGCTCTCAAGTTATGCGAATCGATTCAAGTGTATGATTCAATGTGTTCTCGAATTTTCTGTTTCTAAACGATCGACATACTCTTAGCTATTGTTTGCCATGTTCAAATGGAATAATTAATCGTATTTCGTCTTTGCGACGTTTCCGAGCTTGTTGTTTTTCGTTTAACTGGTACCATAGTCACATATTTTGAATAAAATATTATTTTTTCTGGGTCAGACAATACCCCAAAATCACTGTGGATTTGTTTTCTGGTTGACTCCAGAAAAAATTTTGTACAGTTACACGCACGGGCTTTATCTCATTTTGGTGCTTTTAAATAATTGGCAGGAACTATTTTGCCTTTCACACAGTATCCCAGTTTTTATGGATATCGGACATTTAAAGAAAAACTCATTATTTTTTTGTTCTGATATTTTGTCCTATGTTCATATAAATATATAGGATATGGGACATACATATAAGAATAAGTTGCTATAGAAAATTCATTGTACTATTTTCTATTTTGATATGAGATTCTTAAAGAGCACAGTCAAATTAGTAGCACTACATTTGAAAATCATTTTGTTAAAAATAGTCTGAAGGACACTTTAATAGTAATATCATAGGCGAATTTCCACACAAATGACCCACTTTTCAAATTTTCAATAAAAAACCTCCCACTTTCGGTTTTACGATTTCCAAAGGAAAAAAACTTTTGAATATATGCTTAATTATGAATTTTGATCGTAACCAATCAATCTAACTTCTGCGAAAATCGAAGAATCATTTTGGTAAATTATATCTTCAGATCCATTGCATAAATTAAACACTCACGGCTCAACTCTGGCATAGTTCGGGCTGAAAACCATTTAAACGCAGTTGAATTCGTCTTTCGTCAAGAAGAAATTCAATTTGGCATAGAATTGTTTCTCGTAACTGCAGAATCACTAAGTTCAATTGAAATGTTTGGGATAAAAGGACCATTGTTTCTTGCGTTGTGCGAAAGGTTAGGTATATCCATATCTTATCTAATAGACTATAAAAAATTTATGATTTCACTAGATAAACTGACACAGCTCTCGGTAAACTTTGTTTGAATTAGTAATTTGTTTTTACATGAAAATAAGTCGAGAATACGAGAAAGAACCGCGAAAAGCGCTTTATTTACCCATAACTGGCCTACACATTTTATCATCATTCGTGAGAATTTGTTTCTGTCAATATGTGCTAATTTTGTAATTAAATGAAATGAAAAAAATCTTATGAATTAAATCTTGATTTAGATATCACGATAAATCAAAGTGCAGATTGATCCCGTGGTTAACAACTATACAAACCTATTTAGCCACTGAAATCGGTATAGTAGTTTTGGTGTGATAGACGGAAGAAGAAAATAATGAGGACGGACGAGCAAGATAATTTAAAACTCAAAAACAGTAATTTATTTTAAAATTACAGATGGGCACAACAATTTTATTTATCAGAGAGCGACCGAATTGTAAAGGTTATGTAACTTGAAAGTTAAACTCCTACACCTCTGCAATAATAATAATTTAATTTAATTCCATAGTTCAAATCACATGCTCGCTTTTTTTGCCACTTCGAAAAAATTCCTCTTCTCAAAATTCCTAAATGGTTTGATTGTTTTGCTTTCAGATTATAAAAAACACAACATGGAACACACAACAAAAGAAAATGGTACTATGATTTTGCAACAACATTCCACATTTTATTTTACAGATAATCATGAAACCCAAATATTCGTATTTAATATTTTATAAAACTGTTACAGTTCTCAGTCTCCGAAATTTTTCGAGTGTCGTTCTTCAAATTTTATCATAGGAAGTTGTATTATCCTTTTGTGAAGCGTCGGTGAAGCATCGTTTTGTGAAGCATCATCAATGAAAGCGAGTCTTGGAAGAAAATTGTTTTATAGAAAAATCGGAAAGTATAAAAAAGTATGTCGCTCCAGTCACCGAATACGCGTTCCAGCAACTAAGCTTGAACCGCTGCACCTGAACTACAATGATAGTCTCACAGATGGTACTAGTGCATAACTACAGAAAGTTAATTAATTTATTTAAATAACGCACGAAACAATGATAATGGCAACAACTTTAAATAACTAGTGCTTGGGTTGATTACAGATTTGGGTAACCACATAAATGAAAGTAAAAGTGAAAGAAATGAGAACATACGTAACCAGTTGAGTCCTTGTTACGAAATCAATTGAATTTTGCACTTAGTAGTATTAGTTTTTTACTTCTCTAAGAGTGTAAAGAGACTATGCTCAGTCAAGAAGAACTAACAAAGAGGAAACTAACGATAGTATATCTTTTTTTCTGCCGGTAACACAATTTTGTAGGTATGGCAAAAATTTATTTTTGTATGTGTTTTCCGAAATAAAACACTTTAACTATACACACAATTGTGTTGGTTGTACTTCAAATTAAGCGGACTTTTTTATCAAAAACACCTTACATACTATGATATTTTCTCACACATTTGTATGGTTTAAATTGAGACATTATATTTTTTTTTTTGGTTGAAAAAGGGATATGGTTTTACGAGAAAAGAAAATAGCATTTTGTGAAGCGGGAGAATAATTTACGGTTATGACATTGATGGTACAATTCTCGAACTTGAAAACTAATTTTCATACTTTAACTTCGACCCAGATAATGGGTGGGTGAAAAAATTTGTTTCAATTTATATCTTTCGTTTATAACTTTTTGATTATATGTAATGTCAACGATGAAATTTCAATTTCTAATTTTCCATTTTAATTTTATTTCATTTCAGGTAAAACAACCAGTGATGATTGCCACTTGTGGCAGCACTTTAGAGATGCGCAATGGTTTAATAAAAAACGCAAAATGTTTTAATATAATACGTTACTGTAGTACAACTGCCGCAAACGATGGGTCAGTAAGTGCATTGTAATTCATCCAATGAATTTAGAATATAAAATTTTTGGAAACCAAAATTACTTATGTGTGTGAGAGATGTGTGAGCTTCGTTTTTGTGAGTGTTATTTCTCGAAAACTCTTTGGCATAAAATTTTGTATAACCGCTCCGGCAGAACATTACAAGATACAATTGATAATGGAAAATCATGGGCTTCATCTCTTGCAATTAAAACGACGGTCAATTTAGGTTTGCTCCACTTGTTTTTGATATAATTTTTTAAATTTGTTTCACATTTTATGGTTTTAAAAGTTACTCACTTGATTTGATTTCACTATGTTATAATGTTTAAAAATTAGTATGCTAATATTCTTTCTATTATTTGTGCCGCGCAATTTACTGCGAATTAGAAAACTGTGCTAACAGCACAATGCTGAAACATGAGAATCCGTTAAATAAGGTTGCAGTGGTGAACCGACCAGCAAAATCGTGCGCTAAATAAATTAGCAAGTGCCGAGATATTGCAGTAAATATTAAGGACAATTCTACTTCAAAACAAAATTTCAACATTTAACTTAGTTCAAATTTCACTAACACAAAACGACCCCTACACAGTAATTAATTTTCACCCCTTGCTCAAAGTTTAATCTTTAAATTTATTTGAATTGAATTTAATTTTTTGTAGTTTTCTGTAATACCGAATACGGAAGCTTCCTCGTCCAGTACATAAATGTTCACCAAATTTCGGAAGAATCTCCCAATTTATGAAAAACACTTAAGTCTGAAGATTCATTCAAATGGTTAATCCACCTGAACCGTAGGGATGTCCAATTATGGTAAAATAAAGTTTTTTTTTAACAGATTTTTTAAAAACTACATTTTTTAATTTCGACAATAAAGTGAATGGTAAATCAGTAAAAAACCGAAGTTATAATTTTTCATGATCATTTTATTTTATTGTGTAAAATAAAGTAATAATGTGCGAAAAAATCTTTTTGAAATGAATACCTTAGAGTTACGCCGTGAGGCACAATATAGGCGGTGATACATGTACAGATTTTGCCTTTAAGGCAAAAAAATTTGCCTTATACAAAATTGAGAAATGTTCAATTTAAATTTTTTGCCTATAATGCGATTCAATATGGCCGAATTTTAACCAATCAGCGCGCATAATTTTTATGCCTTAAAGGCAAAATCGGTACATGTATCACCGCCTTAAAACTATTTTTACTTTTGGTTGTTTTGTTTTGGAAATTTATATCATGTGAAAATTAAAAGAGCAAGTCATGATTTTCATTCGCCGCAACAAAATGAGCCTTACCATTTCAAGTTTCAATGATTTTATTTATTAAGTTTAGATTTTAAGTTAAATAAAAGCGTTAAATAAAAAAAGGCGAGGTAGACTATCGATAACTTCCATTGGGTATAGATGCGCGTGTTATCGTACTATACAATAAAATTACAATTCAATGTAGTCATAATGAGTATATGTTGAGGTGCCCAGCTATATTATTCTGTTTACTTGACAGTATTAAACGGTTGCCATAATTTATTTTTATTCATTCTGAACCTTACGTTCTAGAATTCAAAAGTATATCCATCCTAGCGCTTATGTTAGGAACTGTCACTGCTACAACTAAAAAAATCATCTTTTCTACATTAGGATAATAATTTCGTGTAACTCCTCAATTCCGCGTTCATCAAATTTTGAAAACTGTATCAGACGGTCAATTGGCATGATAAATATGTGATTTGAAGTAAGTCGGACAATAACTATATCTAATCGAACTTATTACCTTTAATATTACCTTTCATCCTATTTTCTAGTATCCTAAAACGTTTTATAAAATGCCAAAAACCTCAAGATCCGTAATGTTTGTAACGAGAGGAACAGTTATCAGGAATCATTTTTTCATGTTACAGTCGAAATTTGCGATATTATTGTCAGCGTCTGGATCGAGAACCGTGCTATAGTCTTTCAGTTTCAGTCATACCGCCTTGCTTGATATCACTACTATCAGTATATTACTTTCATTTATCCGTAAGACGTGTGTTAGTGGAGGACTTGAAAATTTGGAAGACGTAAAAGTTAGTAACCATCTTAAAACGTTTCTAGACTTGACCACTCGCGAACATTAAACGTTTGGATTAATCATTTTTAAATCAATTTAGCTGAAAAAATGAGACTTAAAACGAATCGTAAGTGAGTTTTTATTTTATTGGTAAGCTCGATAAAATTGTTGATCGTGTAATCATTTTCATTTTATACGTTTTTCCTCGTTTTGTGGGTAAGGTGAGTTTAATGAATATCACCAAGGATGGTGATATATATCTTAAATCGTATTATAAATTTTATATCTTTGCAAAAATCTTGAATTCATATAAAACTTCGCATCTCACTCATACCTAAGGTAATGTTATCTCATTTTTAAATAACACTCTTGGCAAAAAAGGGGTAGTACCAAATACAAAGGCACATAATTCACTGTTGTGTAGCTACGTCTATATATTTTCATCTTAAATGCCGAAACATTTTCACTTTGAATGCTACTCGTTTCTTTTTTTTGTGGGAGCGTACACGCTATTCATTTTCCATTTTCATTCAATATACACAATAATAGAGTATTTTATCATTATGTTTCGATGTATATAGGGCTGAGTATTATGTATATGTGATTTTATGTTTTGTTGCTTAAAAGAGATCGCTTTAGAGTTGATTTAGGTGTTGATAGCAAAGCGGGAAAATACAAATGAACTTTTTGCTATATTTTTGTTCTGAATTTGGTTTTTCCCATTTCATTATCACATATTCATACTACACCATATAAAGGATTAAATTTAATTAGTTTATATAATGTTATGTTATTTGTTTATTTAGTTGTTTGCTTTGTTAAGTTTAACAACCGTATTGTTAGATTCTTTACAATGCGCCTGAAAAATTCTAAAGAATTTAATAAAATGGTTTTACTACAATTTTGTTACCACCCTATACATATGTATAATCATATATATATATGAGTACTATTGTATAATTGAATTCGTATAGTAGTTATTTTATTAATTAAGTACATTTTGTACAGTATTTCTCCTTTACAATAGATTCGCTTAAGTCATCATAAATGAATACAGAACAAGTTCATTTTAGTTTTTTTTTGTGCTTTATACAAAAATTTCCACACAAATAAAAAAGAAAATTCCTTCTTCATTAAGAATTAATGCTCGAGGAACGCAGTTTATTTATTTTCATAATACAGAATGAAGTATTTTGTACTGAAAAAGAACAATTCCATAAAACAATGTGCATGCGGTGTAAGAGTGTAAGGAGAGGAAAAGGATTTAATACAAGAAAAGTAAAAAAAGCACAACTGAAGAATTTTAATACTTTATGTTATTATTTACCGTATTCAAGCTTTGGTGTGTACAGTTCTCCTCGCTTACCAAAATTGTTGACACTCAAATTTATATCGCGCCCTATATATTTTACTACCTTGAGTGAGAAATTTTATCCATCTTCCGAAAATCAATTGAAAACCCGAAAAATCTTACTTTGATTTTTATCCTCGCATCAGTTTTTATGCTCCGTGTGCCATGTTTGCATGAAATTTTCTAATCTCATCGTTTATGTGTATGTACGTACTATGTATGTATATATAGGCACAGTATTTTTTCATCAATTTATGTTCCTTAGTTTTGTTTTTTTTTCAATTCCATTTTCTTTTGAAATTCGTGTTTCACTCAATTTAAATGTGTATCCAGTAGAGCAGAGTAACAAAATAGAATAGAATTTTTTCCAAACAAAAATGTGGGAAATTTTTTAATTTATGGAATTGGTTTCGATTACGTGCAAATTGATAAATGATTTTCGAATTTTAGAGTTTTTTTTTGTTATGTAATGTTGTAGCAGTAGTACCTACTGTTTTGTGATGGTGTATTAAAACAAAATACATATAACTAAGTTTGATAATGATTTTTGCTTCTCGCACGTGATAAAAGTTTGGTTGAGTTGAAAAAGGCCATTCGAATTAATGGGCTATCGATTTCTGTTTATTTGGAAATTGTTAAATGTAGTATATTTAATTTAATTAACCAAATTTGTAATTGTAAAGAGTCTCAAAATCCCGGAAGTCGAAATTTCGGAACGGATTCTTACAAAATCACAGACATCAATTTGTATAAGGTGTCAAATTTGAGTTTTCCAATCCTTGGTTAGTCAATCCCTATTTTATTAAGAATTTTTGAAGTGCTTTTGTAATTTAGACCGGCCAATGAAACTTGACTATCTCTTACCTAATTATAATTCAATTTGATTTTGGATTGGGATTATAAACGCGAATTCCGGATGAAGTTCTGACATATGATATGCAGAATGTAACTTACTAATTAACTATCACTAATTTAAAATTAGGTTTTGGAATTTAACCGAGATGAATTGAATTTGATCATTTCTCAACCAATTTAATTTGGTTTTTAGGATGGGATCGAGATTTAGAAATAAATTTTGAATAAAATTCTGAAATTAAGTTAAAATTTTGTACAAAAATTTATTTGGACCGATTAATTTTGAAGTCGAATTTTGAAGGTTAATTCAAAGTATTTAAACCAAGCTAGTGATTGTTTTCGTCTAGAGTTTCGTAAAAGTTGAAACCTTGAAGCGATAAATCTGTTTTTAATTCAAACAAATTGCCATAGATGATTCGTTAAACAAGGTAGTGTCTACCCCATTTTGGAGTAATTTTTAAAGTGTAGAATATATTGGTAATCAATTGAAGAACCAAAACTTCATAGAGGTACTTTAAAAACTTAATTTCCTATTCCAACAAAAAATTGAATTTGAATGAAAGGTATTGAAAGATTCAAATCTATTTGCTTTAAAACTACTTTTTATGGTACGAGTATCAATAATTTAAAGCTTTGTAATTTTTTATTTCGGATTAATGAATGATTTATCCATTGAATCCGATCTAGCCAGGTCCCAGGGCTGCTGAAAGAGGTGCATGCTGCAGTTTCGTCCATTTTACAATTACCAGATTTGTATTTACCCAAGAAGCAACGGTGGTGCATCAGTTTATCGTTGTTCTCCAATTTGGTTTAACAAATGTTTTATTTTATTTTTGTTTCGCTGGCGCTGCATAATTTGTGGTGCCATGCTATTTGGTCGCCTCAACGAGGTTACCTTATCAAGTTATTTTCAGATTAATGATCAAGGCTGCTCGCATACTGGCAAGCTGAGGAGATAATTACGTTTTCTTCGATTTTGCAATATCATCTAAATTTGCACTTATTTAAGTAACGGTTACTTGACGTCGATGGTGATGGTGTTGTCGCATTATCTCTTTCTGCCAGGCGGTTCAAATACTAACTATTGACTGTTTTAGCTAATACTTGAATTAAAAATATCCGGATAACGATTTCTAAAATCAAAAATCAATTAATACTACGAACATCGATTGCCTTGTTACTAATCGGATTTTTCCATACGGTTTTCCGTAATTCGACCAAAATAAGACACTTTATTTTTCAAAAAAGCTCCAAATAGAGTAACAAAGCAAAACACAAGTACATACAGGAATAATTTATATTCACATTAGCTCACTTGCAAAAAAATAAAATCACGCTTGACTTTCTACTCAGTTTGTTTTAAGTTTTTCATTTTAATTTCGATTTTTAAATTTTTTTATTTAGTGGAACTTTATCGAGATTGAATTTTAGGAAAACTGATCAGAAGCAATAAGAAAAATACAAAGATTTAATTTCCACAACCAACAAGGGTTGTTGGTACCGTCAGCATAATAGATACCAAATTCAAGATCCATCTGTGTTTACCACAACTATCGTGCCTCTATTTGTATGCTCGAATGCTGTAACAGCGTATCAGTGTATGCTACCAATCATTGATGTAATCTATGAAACGTGTATTTCAAAAACATATTTTTAGAATAAACATAATAAAATTGTTCGGTACACTCCATAGCTGCCTAGGCCACTATAAATAAGCAGCTGCTCCTGCTGCTCAAAGTGACGTATGTTGGTTTATGGCGTCAACGATGGTACTTTACATCACACAAATAAAGTAAGCCAAACGAAAACCATTTTTGTTTTAAACGCGCAACAAAATTGTAAATGTAAAAATTTGCTGGATAGTTTTCAAAGCCGTAAAGTTTACTGTGCAATCGCTGAAAAATAAAAAAAAATATAAAAAAAGTAAATTCAAATTCAAATTTGCTTGGTAAAATTGATTGAGAAGCCAGGTTTTGCGCTAGCATATTGCTTGTTTGCTAGCTGATCGAGCATGTGCCCCATAGTCATTAAACTGTGAAGGCGAAAAGTATTAAAGTTCCTTTTTCTTAGAATTGAAAGTTTAATTTTCCCTAACTTCCTTGAGTCATAATTTTATGTCCGTGGAATATTGCAAGCAGTATTAAAGGTCTCCAAGTCACGACAATTTTCGTTTTGCTCTTAGTAGGCCAGTTACCGTTATAATGGTAGCGATATTTTCAGTGAAACCAACGGGTATTTTTTGTCAGGCTCTTGGGATTAATTTAGAGTTATAACGCAGAAAAGTGAAACAAAAGTCTGCTAAATTCGAAAAATCATCTTTGTGGATAATTCCAATCAATGCTTTTCGATTATTTTAATTTTTTTCTGTTTTAGATTTTAGAGAAGGATTCTAATTGGTTGCAAAATGGTTTAGTTTCATTTCCGAACCCTTTGCTTATTTCATTCAAATTGACTAATAAGATTTTACTAACGGTACTCTTATCACCGATTTTACTTGCACGCAAAAAATTGTTTTCAGAAATCAATAAATTAATTTATTTTCCAGAATTAGATCAGGTATTTTTTGGACAGATAGATAATTAGAATAAATTGACCATTTTTCAGAACGATGCCTTAATTAATGCCTCGCCTTAATCAAATTTACCATTTTTATCACACAAAAATAGTTTCTTAGCCAATTGAGCTTCAGTACTGGTTTAGTTTCATTTAGATTGACCATATTCTAGAACATATAAACTGTTTTATTTAAATTGGGTCCATTCATCATCAAACTAGGTTTCAATTTCGTTCAAACTGAGTTTCTTCCAAATCTGATGAGCTGAATCTGAATTACACATTCACCTCAAATTGGTACTCCATTGAGTCTGAATTTATCCGAGTTATGTTATGCATGTCACTTACAAGCAAAACAGCCAGTAAGATAAGTCTTGGAAAAATACAAACGTAAACTGGCCCATTTTCTTCATTTAAAAATAGTAGCATCCAGTCAGTTGTGAAAATGCACCTCAATAACTAAAACTACATATTATTAAATTTTTATTGTAAAAAACACCATCAGAATCTGTTAAGGGTATCAAAGTTCGTTTCTATAGATAGAAATTTTTCGGAATCACATCCGAAACTCATAAATGGACTCCTATTTTCAGCAGGCAATCGAATTTAATCCTCTTAGATTTAGAAAATTACTAAGCTCGATTCAAACAGTTAATTTTCTTGCACAACATTTGGAGGTCATATTAAAATTCCAAGTGCACAAATCAATTTTTATCCCATTCGGTTGAGAAATGGGTTAGTGAAAATCTGAACAAATTATAATCATCCGATAAACAATGAATTAAGCTATTATTGAATTGAAACATTAAATGCAAGAAATCGAGGTAAGCGAATGAATCGTAAAAAAGTACTCAAATATAGCTATCAAAAATTCTCCTCACAAATAAAATAAATTTTGATTCGCTCGATTTATTTTTTTAAATTTATTTTTCTTTTGCTGACGCTTTATTTCTCACATAACTTTAGCAGCAGTAAAGTGAAAGTCAAAAATTGACGTAAGAAAATAAAACCAAAAAATTGGAAGAATTAAACAAAAGATTCAGATAGAATCTCCTTCTTCTTCCTCCTTTTACAGATTTCCATTGTTGTTCTTTTACTTCAAATATTTTCTATTTTTCTTTTTATATTACTTTTCGCTATGTATGCTATTTACGTTTAGTCTTTCGAAATAAAATGTAGCGCTTATACGAAGTTCGATAATAACTTTCCTAGAGAAAAAAAGTTTAGAACACGTTTTGTATCCTATGTAAGTAGGTACCACCAAAAAATTGTTGCTGTACAACTGTTTAAGTTTTTCCGTTTGTTTTGTAATTTTCATTGTGTTCGCTGGTACAATAAAACACGGGTTCGGCAGCACATAACTTTTCAAAAAAAAATTTTGGTATATATGTAAGATAACCGAAGAAATCGGCAAGTCGTTTGTTGTAATGACTAGCTAGTCTAGTCTAGTGTATAACCCTTGAAAGTTATTTTGAAGTTTAAAATATAATTTGTAATTATTAGCATCTAATACTTTCCTCACTACGTAATTGGAAAGTTAACTGAAATAAAATGATATAACAAGCAATAAAATTGAAATTCTTGTATTGCTGCAAAATTTTTAAGAAAGGTATTTAACTGGCGAGAAATGAAAATATTTTTTTTTTCGATGTCAAAAAATACATTTCTTTTAAATTAATTATTTTTTTGTCTTAAAAGGTTTCTACTAGATGTAAGGAATTTTAGTCGTGGGTATTTATTTTGTGCAGGTATTTTCTACCGTATGCTGAATTTGTTCAAATAGAAAAAATTTTTATGCCGAAATTAATTACTTTAAGAATGCATATAAACTCGTACGTTTTGAAACGACACTTTTATAGGATACAATACGATTCTAAAGAATTTATTTATTTTATATTTCACATTTATGTTCATTCGTATATGTAATTTCTAAAAGTTATAAAACTTGGTACTCGTATGTATATTTAACAATTGTATGCAATAATATAAAAGAATATGAAATTGTGAATGTCCTATTGTAGAAATATATAAGCGACATTTTGAATACAATCTAGTATTGATAAGAAATAAGTTTTGTGGGATAACTTTGGTGTGAAAAGTGGGGCAAAAAAAACAATAAAAATTCGATTGGGTTAGGCAATGGCCAAGTCATTGAACCCAAAAATGCGAAAAAATTGTCGGTCCGTCTGAAAATCTATCTGCACCGACAATATCTCAAGCCATTCCTTTCTCGTATAAAAACCTACTCGGGCCTTTCACAGGAAATAATCTAAAAACACCCAACGCCACTTTTGACTTTACTGTCTTTGTTATTCTTCCCACAAGAAGAATTATATATATAATATAATTATATTATATTATATTTTGTATATTGAATAAGTGGTTCAGACAACAAATTAATACTAGTTGGGGTTGTCACTCTATAAATTTTGTTCCATCATAGGAAACAGTTCTTTTAACTAACTTTATACGTTTACCGACCTTTAAAATATTCCTTCGGCATATTCGCACAATAGCCTCTTTGAAAATCGTTGCTTGCCATGATAAATAGTAATGCAAGTGTCTATCAATTTTCCATTATTATTTGTTAGATATTTTATAAAAACCTAAAATAATCAGATGTGTTCAAGTTTGAAAGGGACGATGGTCAATCGGCGTATTATGTAACAAGGATTCAGGAAGGAAGATAACAGGTCTGAAAACTGTATATGTTGCAAATTTTTGTAACAAAAAAAAACACCAAGGTCACTTTTGATCAAAAGGAGAAATCACAACCCTCATCGGCGAGTGACTTCCCCTTTTAGATAATTTTATAGTTATATATGACTGCACCAACGTTAACTTAGTTTCTGATTGCACAAAAATCGACTTGGAAACACTGCACCAACATTAACTGAGTTTCTGATTGCACCAAAATATTTGCGATAATTCAAATCGACTTTTTCAAGTCCCACTCAATAAAAAATCGAACGATTATTCTCCGATTGACTGACCAATAAAAAATTGAGAAATCGGAAAAAATTTGATATTTGTATGCAGCAAAATCCGCTAACGTAATAAAAAAAAGACGGTACATGCACCGATAATGCAAATCATTTTAATCAATATCAAATCGCCTAAAAGTATGCTGTGTTAATAGCATGCAAACATCGCAGGCGTAACAATAGTTCGAATGGTATAAAATCGCAATTAGATACAATGTGGCACGGAAGTTGAACGATATACGCGATGCGATAGCTGGAACGCACGTTTCAAAGGTTCATTCATTATCCGTCGTGGTCAACATTTCCGTAAAATTTACATTAATTCTTATACCTAGGTATAACCTTAAACTAAGAATTTTTAAATATGTATCAGGTCACAAGCATCATTTTGCCGTAATTGCATTGTTAATAAATTAGCAAGTTCGCTGATAATAGTGCTAGGTACAGTTTAGCCGTACAATTCAAAAATTGAATCGTTACCATCCCTAGTCGCTTGGAGACATGTACCGTCTGGTTACCCGGTCTACTCTAGCGCACTGTTACGTTCTTTTAATACGCTGATCAGTTCGGCGCAATATGCCCGAAACTGTGGGAGTACTTCGGCACTCAGTAATTTTGGCAGTGATAATTCATGTATGTTTGAATTACCAAGCCACTTTTGCTTTATTGACTTGACCGTCACCTCGTTACATTCGAAAAGTAGGTGGTTTACATCTTCTACTTCCGAACCGCATTAGACATTGACAATGGTTTATTATTTTGAATCTCTGGAGGTAGGCCTTAAACTTACCATGCCCAGAGATTACTTGACTAACCGAGCTTGTTATTTGTAACTTCATTTTTAGACGAACTTTTACGTCTGGAATGAATGCAAATGTGTGTCTTCCATTTGCTGATTCATTCCATCTTCTTTGCCACAGGTCAACCGCCATTTGCGCGATTTCATTTTTGTTGCTATATTGAATTTGTTCACTATCTGCGACATGTATATGGTCACCTGATTCATTCATAGCGCTTCTTCTAAGGTGATACATGAGCGCTCGTTTTTTGATTAGAATATCCAGTGGGAGCTCGCCTTCCAGAACTACAACAGCGTCTTTAGACACCGTTCGGTAGGCCTTTGTTACTCCTAGCAGTATATTCCTCTGAGCACTTTCTAGTGATCTGATGTGGTGACAGTTTAACCTGTCATACCAACCAGCTGCGGCATACGTGAATTGCGCCTCCGCCACACCTTTGTATATTATTACAAGTGTTTTGTGATTCAGTCCCCATCCCTCTCTTGACACTCTCGCCAATGAGTGGAATAGTTTCTTAGCGTTTTCACAGACTCTAAGAACGTGAGATGTTACTCCCATTCGTTCATCTAGGTCAACTCCTAAATATCGAACGCACTTGACCATTTTCATGTTTCGACCGTTTAGTGATATTGTTGGTGGTCGACTAGAGTCAAATTTGCCTTTTAGCTGCAGCATCACTGTTTTTTCTGCAGATAGTGACATTTTATTCGTTTCGCACCATTGTATCGTGTTATTTATGGCGGTTTGACCCTGGCGTTGAAGTTCAAACCTCGAGTTGCCGTGCACCAGGATGACTTTGTCATCTGCGAATGCTATTTCATCATACTCGTATTAAATAAGATATTCCACATCAGGGGTCCTAGGATTGAGCCCTGAGGACATCCTTTTGTAACTTGTTTTGTTACTGAACCATATTTGTCTCTGATTTCTGCGGTTCGGTTGCTGAAGTAACTCTTGAAAACATTTATGATGTTTCCAGGTAGATTGTAAAATGATAAACTTGCAATGACACTAGGCCACGTTAAGTTATCAAATGCTCCTGCTATATCCAAGAAAATACCCATAACATATACAAAGGTTCAAACCAATATGAAAACTAAAATATTTTTGACTGAATACCTACTCTCGTTAATATTCTGTTATCAAGGCTTTCAGATATATGACTCGCCGTATAGATACTCGATACGCTCCTTCGAAGTGCGTCCGCATAGTTATTAATTAACTCAACATCGGCGCGCGATCGTAACGTTGTTATATATTGTACTTATGGTTGGTAGTTGAATACGAGTACTTGATATTATTAAACAATCCGAAAAGAAGATCCCAAAATACTCTCAAAATACTGTATGAATCTTTAAGTGGCTTGTCAATGTCAGGCGAGCAGTTTCCATAAACACATTTTATTAAACACTTGTTTTTTATTTCGCAGAATTAGATTTTTGAATATTTTAATTAAAAAATTCGTTCAAAAAGTTTAAAAAATCACTCGATCGATTTCGACTTGTTAGGTCATCATCAGGAGTATCTACTCGCCAAGTGCCTACGGCAAATAGCGTAAAAAGTACGAGTAGTTTCCCTTTTTAATTGGTTGCCCATGAATATAAAGACCTTTTTCTTGAGTAATGTTAGGATAATAATTGTATTCTCCCAAAATTTACATTAGAGCATTAGAGTTTTAATTCTATATATTCCTTATTTTTAAAGTACGCTTGCGTTTTTGTTACCATTTTTGTTTTACTTATTAGTCTTAAAAATGAAAGACATAGAAATTTCGTCTTATATGTCTATAGGTTCCACAGTAGCATGCCACCCTATAAATTGCATTTTGGTCTACGTGCCATATAAAATAATAAAACCCTTTGTTACCAAAAAGCCTATTAAAGTCTCGCAGATTGGGCATTGGTTGCCCGGGAGATTGGCCAACTCACAGAGATATTCTCGAAGTCTTACCTATACTTAGCTGTTAGCTAATTACTTGTGCCTTTATTAAAAAATAGTGACATGGCAATACGGAAATTAGATAGCTTATGTTATTGGCTATAAATGACAAACATTTTTCTGAATTTGGCCAAATCACAGAGATGTTCCCGGGGTCTCACCTACACTACACGGTAGGTAACAGTAAGCTAATGATATGTGCCTTTATTGAAAAATAGTGGCATGTTAAGATTTTTTAATAAAGGTACAAGGCTAGCTAGGAGGCATTGGCTAACTTTCAGTTTAGGTAAGATTTCGAGAACATCTCTCTTTCAGTGTCACTTCTGCTTATTATCAATTATTGTTGAATTTAATATTTCTGTTCAAATTTTTGGGTATTTTTTTATAGGTTATAATCTTAATTTTTATTAGAATTTGGTTTAACAGTGTAATACTTATACTTAGACATAGACAACAGATTAAATCACTTCACCTTGTTGTAGACTTACAGTAGAAAAATAAACTCAAACGTACTAGTCGTTAAATCATCGACATACGTATACGAAATAATATTAGTTTGTCACTATAGGTGTACATTTAATTGGGTTACTAAACGACTTAATTGACATCACAATTTTGAATTCACTCTAATAGAGTCTTATTAAAAGCACACACCATTGTAATTATCCCCGTCCTCTTGAGATACTTAATTCTGAAAAACCAAAACTAACATTTCTCTAAGCCACCCCTAATTAATTTCCAATTGAATAAATCCAAATGTACAATTCCATATACATACATATACGACAAAGTATAAATAGAAACACATTTAATTTTACCTTCAGTAGATATTTCAATCCATAAAGCTAATTAAAAATAGATTAAATTACAACAAAAAAAAATCATTAAATAGAAATACGTAGAACAAAATTTACTAATCCATCCAATCCAGGAAATGAGATGAAATTATTATTATTAAAGTATTGCCAGAGTACAAAATTTTTATAAAATTTTTTCTAGATGTATAGACAGCTACATAACCATATTTTATCTCTTTTAGTTTTCGAAATAGATACACGAAGGATAATATTATCCAATTTATTATTTCATTAAAAACTAGCATAAAAAATTCTATTTTACTACGTTTTTTGTATTTAGTTGTTGCTATTTTTATTTAAAGCTGTATAAAACCATCTCTTGAGATTAATATTATTGTTCCAGTTTATTCGTTTGAATTAAAACAAATATCGTAACATTTTGCTTGCATCGCTGCATAGAGCGGCACCATAACACATCGTACGAGTATATTATAGCCAGAGCAAAGGAATAATGAAAGCTGGCTGGCAATACAACAGAACACAAAAAATAAATGAACATCAACAATACAGGAAAAATAATAATAAATAGGAATTTTAGTATTTTTTTTTTAAACTGCACACCGAAATGAAAATAAAAATTATAAAAAATATAAATTTACCGGAATACGATAACTAAAACTATAACATTACTCTCTCGTTTATATCCCGAGATCCAGATGAATGATGATGAGACGACGATGATGATAGTTTAATTTTCATTTTATTTTTCAGGTTACTAAATGAAAATGGTACATAATATATATACCTTGTACGAGTACATACCAGTCTATGTACCATATTCAAATAATGTTATTATTATGATGCTGAATTTTTTATTCGTGGAACATCGAGAATACAGTGGGAAAATAGCAGTTGATTGAAATATTGTAATGTAACGAGTTGCAGTTGCATATAATTTACTGCGGATGATGAGATGAGCAATCGAACTGTCACTGGTAATAATAATAATTATTTTACCGTTTTATCCTCTATTCACGATGTACGTGTAACGAAGAAATTATAATATTTATCGTAAAAAGGTAAACCAAAATTATACAAATTTCCATTAATTTTCCTACCCCATTGTGATTACAACAAAAAGTAAAATTAAATAGCAATGATGTTGAATACATATAATGCTAACATCCACGAGTAACAACTAGCTATTGTTGGTAACATAATATAAATATCTCAGTAGCGTAGAAGGAGTGGGTATATAAAATGTATGTGGATTTAAATTTCAAATTCATGGCAATCATTATTATTTATACATAAAATATGCAAAAAAATAGAAATTAACAAAAAAAAAAAAACATTATAAAGCAACATCATAGTATTGCATTGTAACGTGGAGGGCAGCAAAAAAATAAAGCTTTGGTGGGGAAAAATGTGGGAAAATTAGGTTACTAAAAATATTTTATGAATAACCGTAATATAGGTCAGGGTATTATACGTTCGGTTTTTAAAGTCCTATTTAATGCACTGCGGTGATGTAATAAGTTAAATTTGTTTTAATGATTTTGGTTAAACCGTTAATAAGCTCGCAGACAAATTTGTTTATGCGAGGTGTAATGGAACAATTCTGGATTCGCTCCAATAATAAAAATTTGCATGTCGAGGTCTGATGAAAACGTCATATAACGTATTGGTTATCATTAAAATTGTTTAGTCTATTTTACAAAATATAAATAAATTAGCTTGAAGTGCCTGTGCACTTAATTGCCTTCTTGAAAGAGCACATTTTTTGACTACTTGATCATAGTTTGAAGCTATAAGAACCAGTTTTTGTTATGTGGCGGGAACCGAACGAATTTGTTTAAACTTAATAACGTAACCTAAAGTCTCCATTAATCAAAATCTATGAATATTAGATTTTTAAAATTTTAAACTTTGAATTAAGTTTTGTGCAATATTTTTATCTGCTCGGATATTGTAACTTTAGCTTATTTTGCAGTTTGTGCTCGTGATGTTTATAGAATAGACCAAAATGTATCCCAAACTCAGAATTACTAGTAGTGCCTTTTAATTAATAGACTATATGTCTATTTTTTTTATTTTTGTTCGTGCATAGGTTTTTAAGTTATTCGCAAAAATTGATTAAAATTCAAATTAAATAATTTCAAATTCAATTCTTCAATCCGTTAAATAAACTTAGCCTATTTAGTGAAGTTACCGAGCAAAGAAAGATTTTATGAAGCAACCAAAACATTTGCCGACCATATGATGGTAGAAAATAATTTTTTTATTGGATTAAGCGTAGGGGCAAACTGGTTTATTTTACTAGATGTACAACCGTTCGAATGGAATGCCAATGCATCGCAGTATTGTTGATCACAAGGCTATGATTAATTGTACATCTCACTTCCCGAAAGAGCTGTCTTTGAAAATAACAAAAAACAGTTGTGGTCCCAGAAGGAATTTACTACAATCCAGTGATAGTTTATATCATAGTTGTTCATGACTATTTTGACTGCGCGCATTATGTTACGATAGGTTCTGTAAGCACATAGTTATTTTACTCCAGTGGCACTATTCTGGTAATTCCGCGGGAATAGGGATCTATTTATATGTAATTTCTGTTCAAATATTATTTTTCCGGCCTACTGAGGAGAAAAGTTTGATGTTAATATTTATAAATTGGCAATAATTTTTCCATACCTAAATTGGCAGGGAAAATTATTCCCCATTTAATTTTGTTTTCAAAAAAATAAACACTAAATTTTTACCTCAGTATGTCAGAACAAACATGTTTAAATAAAAATTACATATACATATGTAAATTCTTTCCCCAATTCCCTGTTCCCGGGGAATTACCAGAATAATGCCACAGGAGTATACGCAGGAGTATAGTAGTCATGAACTTATTAACGCCATATGCTTAATCAAATAGATAATAGATAACCCAAAATGAAATGTCAGTAAGATTAACAAGTCAATAGGTACAGTTTCTTAACCGATCGTAACAACGCTAGTCAAATAAAACAAGAGCTTTCACGCTAGAAAAAGTATTCCTTGGTAATATGTAAAATCTAGTTTCACCACCCTTTATGTAAATGATAGTCTAATGAAAAAGTACAACATCACATGCCGTGATCGAAATTACTAAAGACTAAACCTTTCTGAGAGTATGTTAAGCTTAAACAAATATTTTCCACCATACTGAGCCTATTTACAGGGTTGTTCTGTATTACTAACCTTCTTCTAGTTGGTTGGGAAGAGAAGTGAGAAGTGATCAGAATGTTTAGAGATATAATTGGGTCTGCTGGATACCAATGCCTTTCGCAACATATGAAGACCCTCAGAACTCACCGTGGCGGCGATATAGGGTAGGAAATG
This sequence comes from Nephrotoma flavescens, assembly GCA_932526605.1. Taxonomy (NCBI): domain Eukaryota; kingdom Metazoa; phylum Arthropoda; class Insecta; order Diptera; family Tipulidae; genus Nephrotoma; species Nephrotoma flavescens. The sequence goes on along the minus strand of OW052221.1, from coordinate 325,560,976 downwards.
TATTATTTTAATATTTACCACACTGTCCAATCGGTACAGTCGATCTTTTAAATTGATTTGTCAGGTTGCATTGTGGTCCGGTCTCCATTGGGGAAGATGTTCAGTGCTCGCTATATTGCGAATAATATTAAATAAATAATAAATATAGCTGGTTGTTTTTTTGTTTGATTTTATTATACTTTCCAATCTGTTATGGGGCTGTAGTCTTCTCAATTCGTTTGCTACATGCCAACCTATAGTACTGGCATGAAAGGTAACCCAGCCCATAAGTTCTGCACTTCGATAGGGGATCTTGCTGATTGTTTCTGAATCATTTCCAATTCTTTTTGAATATGTCATAATTTCGGTTGTAGCCGATGACACTGTTGTCATTGAAGTTAAAACTTTTGTTGTAACTGTTTGTTGTTTTGTTATTGTTGTGGCGCTGTTTGTTGTTATGATTGTGCTTGATGTTGTTCTTTTTGAATTTTATGTTTTTGACAATTATACAGGAAGAACTTTCTTACCCTGAACTGCAAGTATCTTCCTTTAATGTATAATTAAAGTATTGGGCTTTAGAATATCAGAATAGTTACGACGGTATCCTTCAATTTTTTGTTTAGGGTAAGTATCAAAAACTGACCGCCTCAGTGCCATTCTCTTTTAATTACCCGTCATATTAAGTATTTTTTGATTCTCGAAATAAGAAACACCTGATAGGCTGCGTGCCTCTTGCGTGCTTAATATTTTATTATATCTTAAATATATTACGAGTCAGCTCCCAGTCCAAGTCTTTTAAATCTTATTCTGTATTGTTCCCTAACACCCTTAGCGATGAAAACCGATTTTTTGAAACATAAAATTATAGAACAGGGTGGTGATTTTATGGTAGTTATACTCGTATGATATCACACTCTGTCATACAAAGTGTGATATAAAGGAATTGTCGTAACTTACTTCAGATGAGTTCTGGATGAAATCGTAAATTGAATCGAATGAAAAAGACCGCAATATCTTTCATCATGTTTGCACACATAAAAAAATATTTTGTTTTGACGTCTTTTTTACACATAATTCACATAAGTTGTGTCACTGCAAAAATCAAATTGTTTATTTTTTATACACACTTCATAAAAGTTTTTTGAAATACTTTAATAAATTTCCGAGTTTATTGCTACCTAAAAAGTACTTAATATAAAACATTCATATAACTAATACGTAAACGTCGAATTATCACTTTTATATTCATTTGGCAGGGTTATTTTTGTAGACTTTTTTGTTTTAAATTATGTCACAAAAATAGTCTCCAATAGTGATAAATTTGTGATATAACCAGCAGCTACTCAACTTACCTTGCCTTTAGAAAAATTAAGATTACATGTCGAGCATGAATATTTATATTCAGCCAAATTCAATGACGCATTTTAATGGGTACGACTGTTTTGTTGTATTGCTTTTAATAGTTGGTACATTAAAAGATAATACTTTAATTTCCCTGGCACTAATTTAATACAAATTGACATAAAAGTAAATTACCATAAAGTTACTCTATACAATCTACATGTTCGGAAATAGATCGGATAATGTTTGTCAACAAGTTACTCAAAAGTTACCATGGTCTATTTCCGAAAACGGCTACTGTGATCATTTTTACTCACATCTCAGGCAAAAAATATTTGATCGAAGAATGTTTTGAGCGGGCGAATCGATTGCGGATTGAAAACTGCATAACCATAAAACAAAATTTTAAATCATAGTATCATAGAAATTCCTATGGATTTTCATACAATTAATAAAAAACTATTTGTATGGAAATCTTTGATTGAGAGCATTTGTTTTCCATTTTATTTATTTGGATTTTCCAATCCGCAATCGATTCGCTACCGCGAGTTCTATAATCGACGTGGTATACAATTAAGTAATCGAGTCCTAGTGGCAATCATTTTAACTAAATATTAAATGTAATTTGCGTAATCTAAATATTTATTCAATTTAGCTGAATTTCTTAGCTGAATACTTTTCTGTTTTCATTGCCATTATTGTTGACAATATAAAAACTTTTACAAAGTAACACAATAAGGTGACACCTGAAACCGGTTTGCAGACCTAATATCATGTGAAAAAAACTGTAAATGATATTGTCTATATTTTTTTGCAAATATGTAGTTTTTATTTTTATTTCGTTGTGAAGTTTGATTTAAACTTATGGTTAAGATGGCTGACTGAACGGTAAACATTTATACAGAAAATTGGCGATTTTCAGTACAGAGTAAATTGGTTTCATTTGTTTTTAAATGGGAGTGTTCACTTTAATTTTAAACCGACTTCCAGTTGCTAATAGAACGGAGTAATATATTAAAGTTGAAATATTAGTGTTAAAAGCCGATTACTATCCGAGAAAGCTGAGAAACAAGTGAACTTTGATGGGTAATCTTCATAAATTCATATTAATTGTGCTACCATTGTTAGTCCTCCAATTATAAAGTTTTCAGCAAAATCAATTTCTTCTGGTAGCAACAATATTATGTATGAGAATTAAAAAATAAATATTTTGTTGATGAAATCATTCACTAGAGATTTTTGATGGTGTTTCCATATTTGTATATGTTTTTGAAAATTTATACAAAATTTAACTTCACCTAAACTTGTGAAGGAATCATATAATTATTATCGAAACGTATACACGAGTATATATGAAAAAAGCTCCTCTATATAACAAAAAATGTAAGTACTTAATAAATAAATAGAATAGGAAATTGCTAAAGTTTGTTTTTCCAGGTTTTTATTTTTTTTTCTATGTATAAAGTCGAACGGAACGAATTTTCTCTATTAAAAATTGAATTTTCATGTATTTTTGATTTTTATTGTTATAATTTTATTTTTTTATATTTGCCGTTGTTATATAATTTTTATTTTTATGGTTATTAAAATTTATATATATATCTAACGTACATAAAAACGAGAAAAATTATTTTGATAAGAATATTAAATTGAAAATGATGAGTTTGGGAATTATATTTATTTTAGATCCGTAAGTTCGTTCATCATCAGTCCAATTGTATATGTTAAAGTGGAAAGTGATGTTTAAATAAAATAAAAATATTATAGAATGAAAAATTTATGATAATTGAATCCAAAATCAGATTTTATTTGATTAATTTTACACTTAACGTAATGTATATCTGATACGGGAAAATGATTGATGAGATTCTTGTGAAGCACGTAATAGGAAAATAAAAAAAAAATATTAATAATAAGCTGTTCATGTTGTTTACGGGAAAACATCTTATCGCATTTATATCAAATGTAATTGAACGAAATAATATTAGAATTCAATATTCATACAGTCAGTGTGCTCGATTGCGTTATGACTCGAAAGAAGCTTATAGAATCTCGAAATATTTATCAAGAGCAGCTTAAATTTATTTCTGTATATTAGAAAATAACATTTTTTAAAGGAATTTTAAATTTTGCTTCTGAAAATTTTGTTCTTTGAAGACGTATCCACTACAGCAGAAAAAGGTATACAACAAAGGCATTGTATATAGATAAAATGTTTATTATTTGAAAGCTTCTTGAACCTTTATATTTTTTCCTTTTTCCTATAGACAAAAGGTAAGAGCACCTTAGAGGCACTTATACTATGGGCGAGTACAAGAAAATGTGTACATCCAATTAGTTATTTGTTCAAAAATACGGTAGACCACTTTGCTACACAAACAAATCTTATAAGATGGTTTACGATTTAATTAAGGATATATGTATAATGGTAACGAGTACATTTATTTTAAAAATTTTTATTTGCATGGTAATCAGTTGCTTGGTAGTTTTTGGAATTACATCAAAGTTAAGAACTTCCTGATTTTTTTGTATGGTCGTGTAAGAATCTTTGAAAACTAAAAATTAGTTTATACCTTGAAAATAAAATGGGTTACGTTTTTATTTTTAGATAATATTTATGGCTACATACATTAATTAATAGAAAAATATTATTAGTAACACTTAATTTATTCAAATTAATTCAATTTATTTTTACTCGTATGTGAAGTGGAAGATAATGCGCAAATGATATTTATAGTTTTAATTAAGTGCAAGGGGCATTTAGACTGCCAACTCCTTGTAGTTGTCATAGCTTCTGCATCCCAACGCAGTCCTTCAAGTAAAGGTTGATTTCTGCCTTAAATTCGCGCTTATGGCTTTTGCAAAACATTTACATTTAGATGTTAGCTGTCTCAATCTTTTGTAAGTCTATTTTATAAGATTTTTTTTATTTGCGATTGTGGCTTCTTCGAAATCGGGATGCTCCCGCATAAATTTTAAAATTGCTGTAGACATGTACGAATTCTTGTTTTGCAGTATGCATGAATCGCCCCCTGTGATTAGTTTTGAGAATCCGGAATTATCATAAACTTATTCTAGAATCTTAATGAACCACAAATAGAGTCCACAAATATCAATACATGTTTTGAAATCATTTGTGGATTGTCCACATAACATCGATATCTCTCGGCATCCCCACGAAAAGAAGTCTGTCTTAAAACTCACCAGTTTGTGATTATTTTGAGTGTACCTTTTGATTAACTAGTTTAAAATAATAAACAAACACTCAGTATTGTTTCAGAGATATGAGCCAAAATTAATCTACATTAAAGCAAATCATTTTTCGCAATTTCGAACACTTTTTCGTTGTAACAAGAAACGAATATAAATAAAATTAATTCTTCGTTGACTTATTAGGCAAATTTGTAAGTTAGATAATACAAAGAAATGATTTTTATTTGTCGTTATTTGAAACAGTGTTGCCTATACCTCTAAAACAAAACACTTTACGACAAATTTTGTATGACCAAAAAGTATTTGTTTATTTATTTTTAACTGCTAAATGTTCTTTTGCAGTGCATTCAAAATTAATGGTAAGATCGCCACTAAAGGGCTACCGCGACACTGAACAATTTGTATAATATATAATTTTCTCGTATCTTACACCGTTTCCTAGATAAACGCCTGGCATTTTTAAAAAACTCACCCTGTATTTTACAGTAATATTGAGTATTGAGACTACATATTCTTGCCTTTTCCAAAAATACTATTTATTGACTACAGACTAAATGCTCAAAATTAAATCCGCAATAAATAAAATTCGCAAACAATTCGAAACGATATAAAGTTTGCGAATGAACCAAATAACAATTTTTATTTATTTTTTATTGATTTCGGGAGAGAAAAAACTTTCGAAGATTATATAGTTTTGTATTTCTTAATATAAATCTACGATATTTTTTTATTTCATTTTATTAGAAATAAGATAATTTTTATTTCTTTCCTTTTTCCAGCTTTAAATTAAATGAATTTTTCAAAAAACAACAAAATATAAAAAAAAAATCAAATTGAAAAGATTATTGGTTTTGTACGTGATCATTCGTTAACTAATTTATTGATAATATATAGCCGCAGTAATGGCAAAATTCAGATGAAACGTTTTCGTGTTGTTCTCTATACTGCAAATAAAAGATTGTCCTAATATGTGATCGGTGTTTGTTCAAATTAAAATCAATTGTTTGCAAGCCTTCGTTAAAATGAAATGGTGGCTTCCTCTTTCAATGTGTTTTTTTTGAAAAAATATAAATTTATTAAATTATTCGTTTCAACGAAGTAAGAAAACCTTATAAAAATGCCCTTTAACTATACAGATTTTTTCTTTCTGCTTTTACTCAAAACCTCCAACAGGTTTTAAATCGTAGGAATATTGTACATAGTTATAGTGTACATCAGGCCACGTTAGTGATGACTTTTTTCAGTACATTAAAACCGTCGTTTAATTTTTTTAGTTTTATTTTAAATTTTCTTTCTGGTCTCGTTTAATGATTTTCATTTTTCTATTTTTTTGATTATTATTATTATTGTTATCATTTGTCATAGAGAATATGTAAGGAATGAAAAAAAAAACAGAAATTGAAACGAAGAAGGGCATTTGGAAAAAATTATTTTCTTTATACAACAACGTCGACGACAACGACAACGACAACAATAGAAAAATATAGCTGGATGGCATATAGTAGCGCATTGAAGAAGAAAAATGAGATTTTTCCTGCCATAAATTTGTGTGCTTTGAATATTTAAAATTTTTTTTAAACTATATTTTTATAATAATAATCTTTGCAATATATTTTTTACATCTTGTAGATCTATCGCTTCACATAAAACCTATTTCAAGGTACCGAAACAGAAATATATGTGTATACACAAAAAAACCGAACAGTTTCAACTAAAACATAAATACACATATTTATATAAAATTGTACGTGAAGTTATTAAAAAGGCGACACAAAACGAAAAGATAACTTTTCCGTTCTTATCGTATTCCTTCCTCAACGTACAATAATTCTGCGTTTCGGGGGGAATAGAATATGACGTTTATTTTATTTTCGCTCCATTCCGTTGCTGGCGTTTTTGCCTTTTTTGTATGTTCTCTACTGCCACAGGAATGAAATCTTAATAATAGTCGTAATCATAAAAAAATGAAGTCAATCAATTAAAATGATAATTTTTTTTGTTGGTGCTTCGTGCTTTTGTCTTATTTTTAGAAGCGAAGAAGTCGGGGTACCTGCATTTGAGGTTCGTTTTGTGTGATGGTAAAACAACGGTTGATAATCAATTTTATCTGGGATTTTAATATTTTCATTTTTATCATTCCAGTTTTTTTTCCTTTACTTGCCTTTCATTCTAATCATGATTGCAATTTAATGATATAAATATTGATTATGTAATTACACGATTTGTACGTATCCCTTTCCTGTGAAATCAAACGACTATTTAATTCGTAATGCATTTTCTGTATTGTAATTTATTTAAACGATTTTGTTCATTGCTGTTATAATATATCGAAAACTAATATATGAAATTCTTTGCCGGTTATGGTACAATATTACCGGTTTATATAGTTTACAAGGCACTTCAGTCATGGAAGGAAGGAGGGCATAAAGGAACTAGGTACAACTGAACAAAATCGGGATGGTGCTATAGATTTTGTTTCGAGGATTGGCTTGTAATAATTGTAACCCCCTCTTTAAAATAGCAACCAGGAAAAATAGTATTGATTGAAGGTAACTTAAGCTCACATGTAACAGCGGAGGCCATCAAGAATTCCACACATTTAACCCAACGCCTGGATGTTTGCTTAGGCATCATCGTAAAACACACATCTAAGTAAAAAGTAAAAATTTAGTTGAACAATTCTATTTATTAAAAAAATAAAAATTAAAAAAACTGGTTCAATTAATTAAAAAAATAAATAAATAAAATGCCAAAATTGTTTGTCTGAGAACAAAATGGATGAACAAAAAGAGGGATCTCATTTTTAATCAATATTAAGTATTTCATTTTTTATTAGATATCAGATTATACTTTATCAGATTTTACTTTAGGTTATGCCATAGATTCTTCAATGGATTTAAATCTGGGCTTTGAGGCGATCAATCGATGGTTTCTTGGTCCAAAACTCGTAAATATTTCGTGATTATTCTGCTCTTATAAATTGGTGCATTATCTTGCTGTAAAATAAAGTGTTGGCCAATCCCTTGACACTCGGAAACAAGAGCATGAGTCTGGTGTCGCTGAGTACGTATAAATATGTGCTGGATATTTTTTTCTCAGGCAACAAAATCAGATCGCCAACGCCATTATAAGAAAAGCAGCCCTGTACCAACACATTTCCTCCCCCATAATGGCGAGTTGGCATGATAACGCTGTGTGCATTCTTCTCTTCTGTAGTATCTGTAGTACAGTAGTAAAATGTATTTATGTACCGTCTAAACAAAACCTAGACTCGTCGGTTCATAATACATTGGGGCAAAACTCTACAGGCTTAGTTAGGTAACTGCGCAAACCTAGTTCGTTTTTCTTTATTTTGTGCGTTTATAAAGAGCTTCTTTTTTATTACATATGCCTTAAAATTAGCTTCACGAAGCCTTCTTCGAACAGTAGTTAGGCTTTCCTGTGGAAATTAGGCTTTCCTTTAATATTTTAACGATTCTATTATATCGTCTTTGTTAGTCCTAGCTCGTTTTCTACCCATTCCTTTAACATTTTTAAAACTTTTTTGAAACTTTGATTTTTTAATTTGGTATATAGTACAGAATTTTTATGGCAGTTGTGCATTTTCGCCAGTTCTTTAATTGGTATACTCCAGCAGAATACCCTCAACAATCGATGTTAGCACTTGAAATTTACGGCTTTTTTGCCATTGTTTAAAATATGGAGCACTAAATGAAAATTATGACTAAATTAACACAATATTCATACAAAAAAAACGTGAAAAAATTTAGTATTCCCGTTACGATAGCCGTTGTTTTGCGTAGGTACAAACAATTGTAGCATTTTGTTTATTTTTTTTTTTAGAATTGTCTAAACATTTTTTTTAATTTTTATTTCTTTAGCAAGAAAATGGCATATACATTTTTTTAAATTAAATGGAATTTTTCAACTAAATTTTTACTTTTTGCTTAAGCAGCCCCTACATGTAAAATATTTTTTCAAAATATTGTGTTTGAATAAGTATTGTTTGTACAAACACATCGTTACATTTAGGGATTTAGTAAAAAAAGGATCAACAAAATATCTTGTTTAAAACACATTCACGACCACACAACGCAAATATGCGTCAAGCGGTTGATACAACGAAATTTTGTTCTAAAAAACCGGCGGTTCGTTTATGCGTCATACTATTAATAATGCCACAAACCTCACAAAACGCACAAACAAAACATTTATTCTACCATTAGGCTTGAATTAGCTCGTTTCGTGTGGCCACTTCAGGCTGGGGTAGCAGCTCGGTCGCGAACGTGTTAATTCAAAACTAGACCTTATATGGAATGACATGTATAAATATTCGTGTTTTTGGTGATTAGTTGGTGCAAACAAGTTTCACAGTATAGGTTTGTTTCATTTTGGACTACTAACATCAAACACCGTACTTGTAATAAAAATGTGAAAGTGTTGAGTACTCAACAACGTAATTTTGCTTGTTCTTCAAATATGGTGTGTTAATGTGCACATCTGACATCTCACGTGTAACATGCTGACTGATAAGCAAAATTATTGTATGTGCATACATTACATACATATAATAATTTATAAGTTATGTATAAAATTATAATTGAAAATTTTGCTTAAGTTAACAAAATTTATGTATAAAATAGTCCGGAAGAGAGGCTCTCGATAACTTTACGATTTCTTGGCACAGGAAGATCATTTGAAGGTTTAAAATTCAGCTGCGCTATATCACCGCAATCTTTACGTAATTTGACTTTCCATAAACATTCCACGTTCAAAATACTTGCTTCAATAACATTTCCGGTGATCCGCTTGATGACCAAACGTGTGCCGTTGCATGATCTGGTTGGGTTTAAATTATGAAGCAGAGTTCATTTCGGCGAACCAATTTTTAATCTAAGATTGTGTAGTGACATTCCTGGCATATCTATTGAATTTACAAATTCAGTTGGATAATTTACTGCGTCATTTTCATCAACCACAGTGTTGATTGATTTGAGAGACATTAAGGTAGCAGGGACAAGGTAGTAGAGACATTAATAAGGTAGCATCAATGCTTGGAGTGAATGTTTATGAGCCATAGTATACATTCATCCCAGATACTGATCGAACTTTTTGCAGCACTGCAGCCATTTTGCTATTTTTTTAATGCTACACAATGCGTACGGTTTGCTATGGACGTCTAATGGCAGTTTGAACACTGAATCTGCCTTTCGTCCACCATCTAACAAAGTGGTAGCAATGCCTGACGATGCAATTGTCAATGCAATTTTATGCTGCGAACGTATCTTTGCAAGTATAAGTGACATTAGAAACGTATTGCCGGTTCCGCCTAATTCGGTGTAGTATGTCTTGAGTCATGTAATTCTTGTATTTTTCCCACAAAGCCGATGATTGTATTGGATAACATTTTCGTTAATAAAATTGGGAACAGTTGACGAATGTTATTCGACGTGGATGTAAATGCTGCATCTGCAAGTGTCAGATCGACATGATTGTCGTCTTTAAACATCGGTTGTCGTCTGTGGAACGTCGGTAAATAATAATGTTTTTGCGAATTGTCCGAAAACATCCGGTTTTTGGCACAGTTTGAAAAATTCGAAAAGTGTCGTTTTTGGGGGCTCGAATGCTCGTTGGATAGCAAGTATTGGTGAGTATGGTACCACCCACTGATTATCAAATTCAATTTGATTTGAAGTGTTCGACATTCGCATTGTGAAGGTGTGGCCATTATTCTCTGCGTTTCTGCGTCGATACAATGGATAACAGTCGATATCAGTAATGGTATCATTAATACATTGCTTTGGGAGACGTTTTGTACATTTTCCATTGTCCATGCATGGCGATGTCATGTTAAAAGCACTGCACGAACAACAATATCGAACAATTGGTGGTCAATTGATCGATCAATTTCTTCTGGGCGGATTTATCTTCAAGCCAAATCAAAATATGAGCATAACGTAAACCTCGCTTTTGCCACTCAACCGAATATATACAGCAACGTGTGTTGCCGAAAATCGAGTATTTTATGATCTAATCCATCAATGATTTTAATTTTTGCTTGAACACACGTGCAGTGATATCATGATGATGCATTGGTTATGCCCTGACAATAGCAAAGTTTGTATTTCCTTCCATCTTGTATGCGAAACATTTTCACTTGCACTATATTTTTCATAAACTTTTCTTATTTTAATTTTCCCCCTAATTTTTTTTAACACGTATACAAATCTGCACACACTAGAAATTGACAATTGAATTGTAGTTGAATATTGAACTACAATCTATAATACTTCAGTTGGGCGTTTCGGAGATTAGCGTGTACAAACGTGATTTTTATAGATTAAGAATTAAGAAAATCGTTTAAAAAAATATTTATGGGTGGAGTCAAATATTTATGGATGGGAAGTTAAAATTTGTGGTTGTATGTATTTTTAAATGTTAAATCTAAAAATAATTAAAACAAAATAATTTTGTTGAGAAAATTAAGATTTTTTTAAATCTCGACAACAGTGCCACCTATCGGATCCAAAACTTTCCTATCTTTTAAGCTTGAATTAACCATTCACAAAATTTCATTGAAATCGGTTGAGCGTTTACGGAGATTAGCGTGAATGAACATCGTGACACGTGATTTTTATATATATAGAGATAAGAGATATTTTCAACTACTACGATTCAAACGTAATTACAGGAAAAGTAAAACTGATTAGGTACGTTACTTGTTTGCGCAAATTAAGCTAAAAAAATGTTCATTAACTCGATTGAATTGATTTCAATTATTTTGTTTGCGCAAATAAATTACACAAACGTAATATGGCGATCAGGGTCAATATATAATTGCACAGATAATCATGTGGAAACTAACAGCGCATCCCCAATAGAATTCCTTTAACTTTTTCCTTACAGAAAAGTATGAAAAAAAAAATTGAGGAAAAAAATTTTTTTTTCTCAAGTTCTTTTTTCATACTTTTCAGTAAGGAAAAAGGTAAAGGAATTCTGTTGGGAATGCGCTGTAATTGGTCATACTTGTATATTAGTTTAGGAAAAAGCTTAGAAAAATGTGAATTTTAACTGTGCACACTAGTTCTTCAAACTTAATTGTGCATGTAGGGGCCGCTTTAGATTATTATAACATTTGTGTCAAGTACAAACAATTGTGGCGTGGAATGTATGAATGAAGTTCTAATTTGGTCTAGTACTCGTACTACATATTTAATTTTGTATAATACACTCATAAACATAGCTAAAACACAGTGCATCGCACATTATTAACTAATAGCAAAGAAACATCAAACTTTCTTCTCATAATCTTATCGTAAGTGAATTTTGATTAGAATGGTATAATTTAAGACTTGGAAAATTTACTAGCAATATTATTATGGCCAGTCGTTCTATGTGATTCAAACAGTTCACATTAAATAACTATCTCAATTTATGTAAAATAAGTTAATTTAAATCCAGCTACTCAAATTGACTTGTGCAAATTCTCAAATCACTTCACCCTTCCATCTTGAGATCTTCTACTATAGCCTCCTTCTTGCACATGCGTTGCAAACCTCAGGCCATAACATTAATTGCTTGGGTATTTTTATCTTCGTAGGTATACCAACCTTCACTGTCTCTGTGAGCTTTGTGTCTAAAGCTCTATATGCATCGGAATCTTTAGTATTTATCTTCCAAACGTTATTCTGTATTAGACAACTATAGTCGTTGGTGGACACCAGTTTAATTAAAGCTGAATATTTGTAAACTCTGTTCTGCCACTCGCGTTAATTGGCGGTGGCGCATTTGTTTTTGTTAGAATCATTCGTTATTATTGTTGCCGATGTTGTTGTTCCTTTCTAGGTTTTCTTTCCGAGCTATGCGTCCAATCAGTTTCTCTTGCAAGTTCTTTATTCTCAGACAACCTACTGTTTTTATTATAACTATAGTAAGATAAGTTTCGAGAAGCATCCATCTCTCTGGTCTTCTGCAGTTTCCCATTTTCTATCATTAACTTAGAGATTTCGTTGATTAGTTGTGGGTCAATGTATGGTTATCCTGACGTGTCTTGGTCGCCAGAGCCTCGTGGGTTTGTTAGCAAGCAGCGCTTCGTGAAAGTGAGTTTTCCATTTGTACTGTTATATTGACCTTCTAGAACGACTTATTATACACAAGTTATTTAAATTTTTATAACACAAAGTAGAGCACTGTAGATACCGGTCTGGGCATATTCGTAGACTAGTGTACTCGTGAAATTAACCCAGCTGTCAAGACTATAAGTACTATGATACAGCTGTATGAAAAACATGCTTGCTATATTTAAATCCGAAATATCTTTTCTTGAAATTAGGCAAGGAAGGAGATTAGCAATGGCCCACCAAATTTAGTCAATTTAAAATTAAAAGCTATTTTTTTAAATCATATAACTTAAGTCAAAGTTTTCTATGTATAACAAAATAAATCGATCATGAAAGTTTAATAGTTTTCTTGAAATATAAAACAAGTTATTTGATTTGAAAAACAACAATCGTGAACTCGAGCAGATTTTTTACAAAAACGTTTAAAAATTCCTCGTGAGTTTTAGTAACAAAAATTCCTGAGTATAAGCGGGTGTTATACGCAGCCTTTTGTTGATTGTTTGTAAGGTTGAATCCGACTAACAAAAATGAAGTTAATCCTCGTATATACCAAATACTTATTAATTTGTGTAATTATTCAACAAAACTTTGAAAAATATAATTCTTTTCCATCTCACCATTTTAGTTGACAACGCTAAGTTTGATTTATTATAGTGTAGAAAACTATTTACGATACAAAAATGTCGTCTAGTTACAAATTATAAAAAAGAAATGTATGTAGCACCATGGCATACAGTAACAGGATATGACAACAAGAAAATAACAGATTATAGCGACTGTCACAAAATATCTTTTTCTATTTATTATAAAGATGAACAAACATACATATATGAAAAAGAAAAAATGTAAATGTGGATATGAGCAAACTTATTTTAATCACGATAAATTAAAACCAATCCCCCCACTCCCCCATTCCACGCGAAACAAAATAACAACGAGGCAGGATTACATCAGTTGCCTTATTTAACGCTTTAATTTTACACAAATCTGTTTAGATTGGTTGTGCACTATTTTATAGAAACAGCTTTGTTCGTTCAAAAGTTAAAATTTTTATTGAGAATAAGATTCCGAGCGTTTTATGACATTCTTGACCAAGTTCAAAGCATGTGAAACCCATTTCCAAGTTCGAAAAATAAAATATATATATTCTATTGAACAGGAAGGTTGGATCGATAAGTGTGTGAAAAAGGGTCAGATTTATAATACAAGTGTGAAATTGTAAATAATTCCGTCAATAAATTTTCTTTATTTTTTTGGGGGGTACTCGTATATGTTACGATAAGAAATAAAAATAAAATCAGTAACACCAACAACAATAACAACAACACGACACAAAACACATACACACACACACTCACACGCAAAATGTTATTATTTTTTATGTTCCAATGTCATATAAAATCCAGACGGGACGGGAAAGAAACCCATTTTTTTTTTTTATTTTTTTTTACTGATTGCAATATTAGAAACCAAACTAACATCGCAACCCTCAACCCCCCTACATACATACATATTATAGTGTATACGACTCTATATATATTATTGTTAAACTAATCGTGTAATTTTCTTCTTCAGTTTATTTTTTATTTTTATAATAAATACTTTATTTATTGATTCTACTTATTGTAACTTGACTTAGCTATATGGAATATAAAAATGAAATTGAAAATCGTGTTAGCTTAAGAGAAATTGGTTTTCTTCCACAGAATATGGATATGTAGAACGTACAAATATAAATTTTCATTTCTGGTTCAATTTATGTGCGCGCTTATCTCAGTTTTTATATTCTGGAATTAGGTCTCACATCACGCGAAAGAAATATTAAAAGCACATTGAATTTATATTTAAATTATCATAGAAATCTTTGATTTGCCACATTCAAATTAATTTATGATGATAACGCGGCCAAAATACATCAACAAACAAGAAATTATCTGATATCGCCATTTTTTACCACTGCAAATTGTGATTTTCTTAATTTCCGTGAAGGGAATAAAAAACTTAGAAATTTAATTATTTCCTGCATTTGATTCTCATTTAGAAACGCATATTTCAAAATTTTCAAACATCGTTCTCTCCTTTTATTAGGTACAGTGAAAAAAAACCATAACTTCTGAATGCACGTCAAGTTATCCCACGATTCTATTCCAGAAATAAAAAAAAATCATCGCAGGCAACATTAATCAAAACCCATTTGCTCTTGTGTGAAGATTTATGTGCTCAGAATTTATTAAAAATCACGTTAAATACAAACATTAAATTCGTTACTTTTAAATATTGCGAATTTTAGCCATGCAACCGTTATATCAAAATAACATGTATTTTTGCTAACTAAAATTACATTAAGAGACGATAAAGGTACTTGACACGTTAAAAGTATACATTTGTCGGATTAAGGCTACGTAGTTTTGAGATCGTCACACTCCTGCCTTACTTTTAGACAAGTTAGAAAAAATCGTTCCGTCGTAACTTTGCTATTTGAAATCAATTATTTTATAAGACAAAATTATGTCCGCGATGGTCCCCTACAGTTTTAAACCCTTAAAAATTTCGTACTGCTCGATAACTCGCATGATAAATGAACGCATTATGATTCGAAAGGTCTAGTGTTAAACTATTGATCTAGATGCCAATAGGCGTTTTTTAATTAAAACGTGTCTATGGAGCATTGAAGGCAGCAAGCCCCTCGAGCAGCTACTCTTTAAGCAGAGTTCAATCCGAAGAACCTATCAACATATCCAATTTTGGCTCAACATTCGTTCCATGACCTACTAATCGAAGATAGAGTAAAAGTGTAAAAATCAAGTTTTGCTAATCGAGTAACATCTCCCACAAATCATTGTGTGTGTAAGTTCCGTTTTATTATTTTATCGTGTCAAATGTAAATGTGATTTATGTTCAAATACGAGTTGTATGGATATATTTGGCCCAGGGCCCAATTTCGCAAACTTGCCACCGAACGATTTTAACATCGAAGATGTTTTTGATAAAGTAAATACGAGAGAACCAAAACACGCTGGTGCGTCGAAAATCAATTTTTGGACTCAATTTTTTTTATTTTTTATTTTTAGGTACAAGTACTCTAGCCCAAAACAAATCAGTAGGCTTAAGCTTTTTTATTTAGGCATTAAGAAAAATTTGAAACCCCATCTTCGATGTTTAAATTTTTAGCCTTAGGCTCAAACTTGGGATTTTTGTCTAACTTTTCTAAAAGTAAGGCGTGTGTACGATCTCAAAACCACATAGCCTTAATCCGCGAAATTTGACCTTTATCGTCTCTAATGTAATTTTAGTTCGTTAAAATACATATTCTTTTGATTTAACGGTTGCATGACTAAAATTGACAAAATTTAAAAGGAACATTTAAAATTTAATATTTGTATTTAACGTGATTTTTAATAAATTCTGGGCTGGGCTCCCTTCACACAAGCCACACAAGAGCAAACATTTTTTTTTATTGATTAGTGTTGCCTGATAATTTTTTTATTTTCTGAGATATAATCGTGGGATAATTTCAGATACATTAATTTGTGTTATAAATCTCATAAATGTCTGGATCTGAATTGTTTTTTGGTTAGACTATTCGTTAAAAAGGATTCCTAGGGTTTTCAAGATAAACTCGAAATGCTTCTATGGACGCTGGTCTTCAGGTCGCCCAATTTTCACTAGGTTCACTGGCATCTTTGTAGAGCGGACAGACTTTGGAATAGAAATAAATAGAGCATTTTCCGAATTTGAGCGATATACCGAGTATACTATTTTATTTAAATTTCCTTCTATTTTTCTGCGCTAATGTAGTCCTTAGTGTCGTGATAGGTTTCGAGGATACCAATAGGAATTAAGGGGTCCTCGTACTCCGGGATTGTCGCAATTAAACGTGCGTAGCTCCGACGATTGTCATAATTAATACCTTATCGAAGCAGTAAAATATAATGCATTATTTTAATCCTGTTAGACAGGGTCACCATAGGAAGGTTTATTCGCCCGTTTAGGTCTTGAAACGAGGACGCTGTATACTTAAGAAAAACTCCAGCAATGAAAGTTTTCTTGACCGTTATCTCACTGTTTATGTTCAGGAATCACAAAGGTCAACTGACATTATTGGCCAACTGCAACCCTATTCTGGTAGTTCCCCGGGAATCGGGATTCTACATATAATTTCTGTTTAAATTATTTGTTTCTAGGTTTGATTTAAATTGGGAATAATAGCTGTATTTCTTGACGCTTGATCTGATCCAGTTCAGTTCATGTTTTATGAAACAACACAAAGACAATTTGGATCATGTTTTCTATATAAAATTTGAACTAATCCGGATCAATGAGCGTCAAGAAATACGGCATCCATAGCGAAACTGGCTGGGAAAATTATTCCCAATTTTATTTTGTTTTAGAAAAAATTACCACTAACATTTTACCTTAGTATGTCAGACAAAAATAATTTAAACATAAATGATATGTAAAATCTTTCCCCAGTCTCCCGAGAAAGTATCAGAATAGAGCCACAGTAGATGTTCAGTTTCTGCTAGAGCGTTTTTATGTGGAAATGCTTGAAGCCGAATATTTAAAAACTCTGACTTTGTAAATTGTGTGTCTGCCAAAACGATCATTTGTTTGTTTTTTTTTCATTACCGTTATTGTTTAATTTGAAGACCAATTTAGAAGATGTTGATTTCTAGCTAGCTCGCATAAGCGTAAACTAATAGCCGGCTGATTTATGGCGTTTTCTTTTTACAAAAAACTGGCAAAAAATTTTGATGTACATCAAATTTTTTTTATGTAAATCACATTTTTGCGTTCTTTTAGCGGAAAAAATAGCAAAAAAATTTGATGTACATCAAAAAATGGAAATGTGGATTGTTTCTTTCATTTTAACTACCACATACACATACTTATATACATATAATATGCCAATCGTAGATTTTGTCGAGTACGTGAAACGCGTCGAAATGAAAACTAGTTTTACCGTTGATATAAAGTAGCAAAATAACAGATTGGTGAAATAGTGGATTGTCAAATTTGTTACCTTGCAGCCCGCGAGTTTTCTTCTACTTCAAATTTTTTGATTGGGTGCATGGAAAAGTGATATAATTGTGGAAATGATAAGAATATACGATCTCGTATGTGGGATTGTGAAAAAAACGATACATGTGGAAAAATTTTTGTTGTTACCACGAATGGCGAACGTGCGGGCTTGCACCATCTGGGTATTCATTACCGTAGTGCCTAATAGACCAGTCAAAGTCCCTTGGAATATTTCAGAAGAGAGTTTGTGTAACGATTATTATGCAATCGAAGTTATTTTAGGTGGGATGCATGTGACAAATTCAATAAAGAGAGTGATGTATTCTGCCATGCAGTAAGAGAAAAAGAAATTAAAGTTCATGGGTGGTAGAATAATTGAAGATTGAGAGAAGAGCTCGTGGAGATTCAGTATTAGCATGATAGGAAGCAGTTAATTTAATATGAATTTAACAGCTGTATTTCTAGTGAATGTAGATTGAATTAAAGGCGAGCTACTGCGCGTTTGACAAAAAAAAAATATGTGGAAAAAACGGGAAGAGTTGGCGGAATTTTATGTCCTTAAATCACACTTAGGACGATACATTTAATAAAGTGAGAGGAAACTGATTAATAGTAAAATTAGGGTCGTAGATAATCGAGAGAATCTCGCTGTTTGAAAAATTAATGAAAGTTGTACATATATAGAAATACACACTCTATGGTCTGAGTCGAGTGATACAGCTCTCGATCATAAGAAAGAATAGATCATCGTGTGCGAGGCTGTTTTCTATTGTTGACGACTGGTGATGAAATAATAAAAGAGATAATAGCCGTGTTTTTATTAGTGCTCGATAGACGTATTCGGAGGACCCAATTTTCTATGTCAAAACTTATATTTAGCGCTCTATTTTTACATATAATTAATTTATTTAACTCTAAACTAAGATTTTCATTCAATTTTTTAGTTAAAAATCGACATAAAAATATTTTGCTCTACCTATTTATAGGCAGGCGGTATCGGGAGCACTATCCATTTCAATAAGAAATTTGAAAAGGCTTTTAGTTTGTAAACCCCACTATCCATTTCAATAAGAAGTTTGAAAAGGCTTTTATTTTGTAAACGTAAAAAATGTTCTATCATAAACCGATATCGCTCGCCATTTACGGTTACAGCACTTCCATCTTCATTTTTGAAGAAGTAAGGCCCAATGATATTTTCAGAATGGGGTGCAATTTGCGTTGATGAATGGCTCTTGTATTTTCAGAATCCCAGAACCTGCAGTTCTGGTTATTAACAAAGCCATTCAAATGAAAATGAGCTTCATCACTCATAATCAAATTTTCAATAAAGTTGATTTCATTTCTGGCCAACTGTTGAAATTTAACTGCAAACTTTAGACATTTCCGATGATCTCCAGGTTTTAATTTTTGCACCAATTGCACCTTGTATGGGAATAAAGTAAGTCATTTTTAAAATTCGCCGTATAGTGATGTACGAGACATTCCTAGCTGAGCAGAACGCATTCTGGTAGATGTTTCTGGTGTTTCGTTAACATGTTGCTCTGTACGTTCAATATTTTCGGCAGTGCGAACTGAACGTGGTGTACTCGAGACAAATCTCTTACGGTGCCATGTTGGTGGTGACGATCATCAAAGCAACGAATCATTGCTTCAAGGGGCGAAATTCTGACATTAAAATGGTGACGATTAGCTCTTTGCGTTAAAATAATTGATCGCTTTGCGTTAAAATAATCGATTGTTCTGGTTCTTTGTTCAGTTGTGAATCTCTCCATTATTTATTCGCCAGGTGTTATTTATATATACTGAAAAAAATAAAAATAAAACAAATATAAAACCGAACAAATTATTAAATTTTTAAACCCCATGGTGACTTTTGGTCCACCCGTATTTATCAGTTATTTTATATTATAAATTAATTGTAACGCATAGAGTATATCTCGGTACTGATTAGCTTTTAGACGTGCTAACGTGAAGGCGAATTACTGATCCGGAATTCAATCAAAATGCTTCAGTAAATAACAAAATCCGCTTACTGCCTAGAAAAATATATGAATTTTTTTACAGTTTTCAAATCAATCCACGAATCGTGAACTAGGATAGTACAAATTTACCCTATTGAAAATTTATAGTTATTAAACCTCCTTCATAGGGTTCAAAGAAATACCAAATTAAAAATAATGAAGTTGCACAGGAAATAGTGAATCAGTAAGTTGCTATCCATTCATTTACTATCCATTATAAGGATGCTAATCAAGGAATGGATTTTATAAGCAATAAAAGCTTTCTCAATTTCAATTAAATTCCCCAGAGCGTTCTATAAACTAAAAAATATGTCACTTACCTATTCCATAACTAAAACTGCCCTATACAACAAATTTTAACTCATTTATCATGACGGCTGTGGTTTTTCTACAAACAATTTACCATTCATTCAACTTTCTAAAATAAAAAAATAAAAAATCGCAGACGAAGATACAAAGTTTGTGTATACAAGGATAGATTGTTTGTAGAAATTCTATTTTTTCAGGTTTTTCGGATATCTTTGTTTGGGTAAGTGGCGTGGGTGTAACAGCACTTAAACAAGAACGAAAAAAAAATTCATAAAAACAATTTAAGCTGTATTTGGATTTTTTTTTTCTTGTTTTGTTAGATTTCAATTTTCTTTTTTTTGTACTCTCGATTTTTCGTGAAGTATATAAAATTTATATTTTCCACAAAAAAAAAACAACTCGAAGAAAAGATAGTCGTCTAGAAATAGACGATAGTGTATACCCTACATACGATCTATGTTATTTATCGAGATAAAAACAGTATGCTTCTAATACAGTTAAGCGAGGCAAACTTGTCTTACTCCAATATGGTTCATGTTGCTCATTAGTCATTGTCTATGACGGCAAAAAACATAAGTCTCTTATTTTTATTGTTCTGAATTTTTATTTTATTGTAGGTCATTTTAAGGGTTGCTAATTTTAATACTTAGTATGTTAGTCGCACGGCAACCAAAAACGATTCAATATCTTTAATGAAGAAGAGCCACATGCGTCTGCCATACAATTTTCAAATGGTAAAAGTAATGAGAATAGAAAGACAATAAACGGTTACACGTTCTTTAAACTTTTTAAGATAGCTGCTCTGCGTTTCTTTGTTATGTTGTGTCGAAAAAGGACCATGAAAATTGATTTTCCATAAAATAAAAACCTTTCAAATTAGCTGTAGATGTTCTTATCATTACCTTATCTTGTTAGCATTTTTTTATGTTTTGGTAGCTGTTCTACTGAGACACAACATTCTGTTTGATATTATCATCGTCGTCGCTGTGTTGTATATAGGTAAGCGAGTCCCTACCTTATACCACCGTCTATTGTTGTTTATTTTTATATTTTTAGTATGATGTCGTTTCAAATGTTTACACAACCAAAAACAACAAAATGTACAACAATAACAACAACACGAAAAATTAAATAGACACACAACAAACGGTAAATGAAAATTATTAAATAAAAAGCACAGCCGAACATAAAGGAAATGTATATAAAAATTATGAAAGCTTTCCGAAAGTGGTTTACAGTGCGATTTTTTTTTGTTAAATGCTAAAATTAAACATAAAAAGCCTTAAATGAAAATATGATGAATTCTCCCTTAAAAAAAAAATAAATAAATAAATAAAATATGTGTATGAAAAGACAAACATAAAAGTGAGGTTGATTAACCGAAAAATAGAATGTACACGAGACGTAAGGTGAAATAAGTTAATGAAATGAAAAAAAAATGTGTTTGCCTGTTTGGTTATTAGGGGAAAGTTATTTGTCATTAATTTGGGATGAAAAAAGCAAAAACAGCGCAACCGAATATGTATCAGTATTATTGCGTAAGCAGGGAGGCAAAAATCATGTTCATACGTTCCATATTAATTTACGACATAATGAGTAGAACAAATATTTACTTAGATTATTATGAGATGTTTTCTTTGCCTCAGCACATTTTTGGCTAATTCGATAACAAGCAGAGAAATATATGTTGTGTAACGTAAATTAGATTTTCGTATTGACTTCTTCAGTTTGCTAACAGTAAATACAAGTAAATATATCATCTTTATAGATACGTATACAATATTTAATTTGCCTCAGGTGAATTAACATTGTAAATGTTTAATAAAAATAACACGTGATCAAACCATAATTCTGATTCAGCAAATAGTATTTATATCTAATTTTGTTAATTAAGTTATACGGATTCTCTCCGCAGACAATTAGTTTGCATAATATTTGGAATATTTGAAATTCAATTCCTTAAGTGTTTCGATTTTGATTCAAAAGGAGTGGATGGATATTCCAGATGAGGTAGGGGCCGCTAAATCTATTAGTACATTTTGATCCTTTTCCTAAACCCCGATTTTAGTAAAACTTTGCACACATGTGAATCTTTCGCAACATTTTTTATTCAAATTTGGATGTGATTGAGCAAAGGTCGAGAGGCTGACAGTAAAAATATATTGAAAAAGCTTTATTGATCGTTATACTTCCTTTTAGCAATCAAACACTTGAACATGTAGTTTAGTATTTTTGGCAGTTAAACTTTAGTAAGTGTTTTTTTCTTTGTCGAACATCCTTTAAATGTTTACCAATTTGCCTTCAGAATTTTAAAATTTTTCGTTGTTAATTAATGAAATAATGAAATAATTTTATTTAAAATTTTAATGAATGATTTCAAAGATCTGTACAAAGTAGCCAAATGATAATGAAAAAACTAACCTTAATCTAGGTAATGGACCTGTTTACCTGTTTTTAATTTTTCAGAAATGGTGTCTCATACTAAACAATGACTCATTTTATATTAAATTGTTCATAATTTTAGATTTTCGTTCGAAATTGACATTAAAAAATGTGTGACTAGCAGTCGGATAATTATATTTGTTTTTTTTTTGCTTCCGAACCGCTTGAGTATTATGATTTTAAATTTTTTATTCATAAACTGCATAACAAATTGACAAAATTTACGTGACTTTAGACTTATTCACTGAAAATTCATCAATTAAATTTGAAAGTAGGAAAATTCGTTTAGGGGGTCCCTTGTTTGTGTAAAGTTTCTGGTGTTTTTAATTTTTTCATGGTAAAATCATGGAAAATTGAATTGCAGTATGAACTCCAAGTTGACGTTCTGAAAAAGTTGGAAGTTTTGGAACTAATGATTATGAAATAAGAAATGGAATTCTCTATTGGTTCTCTACGACCGTGACTAAGTTGATAATTGCGCTATGGAGAATTTAGAAAACCAGAAACTCATAATGTCTTAAAAAGAAAATTTTACAAATGCATTTATTAGCAGTCAGGTGCTCGGTAGCGCAGTTAAAATCTGTGTGGTTGGGCTGCGTAACAATGAAGGCAGTAAGGCCCGTTGCACACTTGAGCTATGTTTTTTGAATGATCTGAGCTACATTTTTATTTTACAAATTCCTGTTTTGGTTTCCTAAACTAATAAGAGAGACTTTGTAGGTAAATCTCAGGATCAACCTAACCATTTTAACACTACTTACCGTAGGCACTTGGCGAAATACACTAACACTTAATAAACACATTTCACTTAGCACTTGTTTTTCTATTTCGCAAAAAAAAAATATTTTTCAATATTTCAACAATATTTTTTCATCATCAGGAGTATCTACTCCTGACCAAACAAGTCGAAATCGATCCAGTGATTTTTTAAACATTTTGAACCAATTTTTTAATTAAAATATTCAAAAATAATTTTTTTTTGCAAAATACAAACACAAGTGTTAAGTGAAATGTGTTTGAATATATTTAATTTTTTTATTTTCGCATTGGACATACATAATTAGGTCACAATTAGGCTCAGCAAATGAGCGATTGACAATGAAAACGATTTTCAATCATCAGTTTTTTAATCATACCACATTACCCACTTTTATCATGAAAAAAACTAAAACCCCTTGGCTCAGAAAAAAACAGAACCTTTTAAACAATCGTGGGAACTTTAAATGAATATTTCAGTCAATTCAGCTATGGTATTTACAGTGCCTATTTTGTTATATTGGCATAAACTTCACTCCGATAGAATTTTGTATTATGACAAAATATAATAAAATTTCTTAACCAACTGAGATATCCCAAGAACCTTATGTATATGAGATGTTAGTTGTATACCATGTCAGTTAGAAAATATTTTCAGTTGCTCCTTATCCAGGGGAGGGGACAGCTAAGTAGAGGAGGTATTAGGATTGTATTCGGTCAAAATACAAAATTCTATAAATTGCTTCCACCCCTATATGGGAGCTCCTAAATATTATTTTTAATTTACGTGGTCCTCTTCTAAAACCCCATATACATAAGGTTGTGCTAAAATCACTGGCTATATCTCAGCTACCCTAACAATTTTTATTATATTTGGTCATAATATAAAATTCTATTAATTGTTTACACCCCTGGATGGGGGGCTTTTCAATATTATTCCTAGCTGGCTTCATCTCTATCAAACACCCTAAATATCTGATATTGTATTAAGATTTCTAGGAATACCTCAGTTGGCCTAAGAATTTTTATTATATTTAGTCATAATACTGAATTGTATAAATTGTCCCCACCTCTAAATGCCTAGCTTCTGATTATTTTACCTAACTAACATCGATTCCAACTACCACCTCATATACATGAGGTTGTGGTAAGATCACTGGGAATACCTCATTTTCAAGAATTCGTAATAAATAGTTTTATCTACGCTGAATATGAGGATGTTTTCCTTCACGGTAAATGCAACAGGGTTTTTTCTGTATCGTTTATCGTAAGGTACATTTTTAATTATACTGTTTTGGATTCTCTGAATTAAGGCAAATTTGTTTAGTAAGTTTTATAATTAGTAGTGTATTGTTCGTTTTTTTGAGAATTTTAAATATATAATTTGTTAAATTTGAGTCAACTTAAACTTTCATGTAACTAGTCGAAATAAAGTGGTTTTATATTATTCACTTAATTTTAGTAGGATTTAATGATTACATTCCAGAAAATTGTAATATTCGATAATATTCCGTCTTACCCAGCTAATACCACTAACACAAACACAATTAATGAAACTAGCAAAATATTAGCATTTTCTTCACATTCGTTCTCGACCTAAAATTATACCAGGGCTGGGATGTTCTAACATCACCATTTTTCGATATTTTATCGAAGACTACCTCTCGTCTACCTAGAATGAATTTGACTTCTGTTTCGTTTATCAATTATTTCTTCTTTATTGCTATCACAACCTACTAGAATATATTTGAACAATATCTATTTTACTTGTTTTCGTATAGAATCGAAAATAAATTATTTAGTGATAGAAATACAGTAGAAACATCACAATGTTGCAATCTAGCAGGCTGGTAAATGATATAAAAATTGAAACAGAGACAAATTTTATTCTACAGAAACGAGAAATATACTTCGATAATTTATCGAAACATGGTGATGTTAGAACATCCCAGCCCAGGATATTACTACAATAGAAAAATAATTTAAACTTACAGTAAAATACCCTGTGTGTGAGAGAAACATATAATTTACTAAAAGCCCTGATCATAACTATTATGAAATTCTGAAGGACGTACAAAATTATTCTGGATCCGTAAAAATTGGCAATTTCTAAAAAGAAGCGCGAAACTATACCAAAAAAATTTCAGTTCACCTAAACGTTTAAGTTAGCGAGGACCTATGTTGTTTCATGCATGAATGCGAGAGTTTCCTTGTGTCCACCGGAAATTGACAGCTTGCATGTTTCTTGGAAATATTTTGAAAAGTATATAGCAATTACGGGAAAACAATTAAAAGCAAAACGACTGTAAATTAAGCTTCAAAAAATTTGTTCCGTTATTTTTGTAAAGTTTACAAGAAATAGCTAGTTTTTATAAAAAAAACATCAGTTTTACCAAAGATTTGGCACCTCTGTGTGTAGGCGGAAACTTCATACTTACTTTTGTCATTTGTTGGGAGATCCTTTCAAAATTTGGTGGAAATCTCTGTACCAAAAGTGGCAGCTTCCATTTAAGCTTTTTTTTTAATTATATTGAAAAGCTTAGCATTTACACAAACCAACAAAGAATAAATGATTCAAATAAATTTAAAGATTAAACTCTTAACAATGATTGACCTTGTTGGCTTTCTGAAATTTAAGCAGGTATTTATATTATTGCTTATACAAGACATTTTTATCAAAACTATAGAACCTTCATTTTTCTATTTGTTTCTTTTCGTATTATCCCATAATCAACAATTTCACGAATAAAAGTTTAAAGTTCATTTTAAAGTTGTTCATTTCAATTTTAAATTTGGTTTTAAGTTTTTGTTTTATTTTTAGTACATAAATTTAACGTTTAATATACAAAACGAAGATTAAACTAAAGAAATTAACACTCGCTACACTATGGACAGATTGTGTCCGTTCAATGCCACTTTTATCTTATTTGATTTGGGTAACTTTATTTTCATCATGGGAACACGGTTTGATAATTAAAAATGTCTAATTAGTATTATATTCAAATCAAAATTAACAAATCCATAATAAACCACAATCATTTCAGAATTTTATAATGATGCCTGAAGCTCGTCTTTTATATATGCTGTTTGGAACGGTTGTTTTATAGGATACGGAAATACAATACTCGTGTATCTCGACTACGTATAATTAAAATGTTTTTTTGTATTGTTCTGTTCTATACTTATGTATCTCTGTATTATTGAAAAACGGTTAAAATATTATAAAAAGCATTTACTCATTCAACATAAATACCGCCTGCAGCATTAATATGTTGTACAAACTTTATGATTATGTATTATACCTTTTCCATTTGCAAAATCAACGTACAGATTCCGAGCATACATTTTAACATGTAGCATCCGGGAAATGAGGAACAAATTTTATTTTCATTATGCTCCATAACCATTAATATTCCATGTTTGATAATAATGAAAAATTAATTGTTATATGTTGATTTTGTCTTATAACTGTTATTACTTTTATAGTGCTAGTGTGGAAAAACCTGAAAATGGAAAAATTAATTTTCCTTTGATTATTTATATACACAATTAATTGTTATTGTTTGGCGTGTAATGGGAAAGAAAAAATATCTATTAAAGTGTTTCGGCATAGTACGGTACGATAGTCGGAAGGCAACACACAAAAGAAAACTAATTTTTGTGTTTTGTCAATTGAAAGGAAACTGAATTTCAGAAACAAAACAAAAACAGAAACAGAATAATAAATGTGGTGAAATTAATTAAAAGTTTTCCTCTTTTTCTTTTCTAGAGACTCAGTGCGGTATAATTGTGCGTAGAGTGATTACTTGACAGATTTATAAATTAACTTTAATTTAATTTAATTTTACTTTTTGTGAGGTGGGTGGATACATTTTATGACAAATCCTCATATAGTTGATATTTTGGGTTTCACAAAAGCTTCAAATTGATTCTTGTTTTGTGTTCTATTTATATTTTATTAAGAAGAGTAAGATTTATTTGATGGACCGATGATAATTGTATGGTTGGACTACAAAAGATTAAATGAAATTTATTGGTATTGTCCTTTCGGTAATAAAATTTATTTATTGTTATAAGTTGTAATTGGGTATAGGGCGCCAGCTTGTAAACACATTATTTTGTAACCCTACTCTTTGCCATTTTCTTTTAATTAATTCATCTCTGATTTATCTCAAGAAAATTATATCCCTATACAGTCCTTCGACCAAAAACAGAACTTTGTTTTTTCAAAAATCCAAACGAAAATACATTACTGGTCAGCCAATAATGGTGAATTTTACTCCCTAGGGACTAAATGAAATGATCTACTGGGCTACTAAAAATTCAACGGAAACTAAATTGTTAAAGTTTTTTAAATTGGCCTTCAAATTCAATTTAAAATAAAATACTCAACAATATGTATATATCGAAACTGTTTAACTAATTATATTTTTTTATTTTCAGGTAAATTTTACTGCCAAAATTAGCTGCATAAATTAGTATCACTGTTAATTGCAGTAAGTAAGAAATTTTGTTGAATTTTCTTTAATATGAAATTTAAATGCCTGTCGAAAGAGATTTAATTATTTCCCATGGAAAAAGTTTTATATAAAACTGTAAACTACATTTTTCAAATAATTTGTTATTTTAATATATAAGTCTGATACACGGATGCCAACAACTCGCAGAAGCAAAATGCCACTGACAAGTTTTATTCTAATAATTTCAATTTCCGTTTTCCTTATTATTTATTCGCTCAACTACATAGACAGCAGACATACGAAAAATAAATAGGATCTACCCATCACAGTTAAATATCCAAATCAAAATATTGTTGCATTATTTTTTTTTCTATTCATCAATTTTCACAGTTGGTTGGAAATGTATACACGACCAATAAAAACAAACAAAAATAACTTTCGCAATCATACAAAAAAGGAAAACAAAAGAAAATTTCAATTTTTGTTCCTCTTTTGTTTCTTATTCATACATTATTATTGTTATTATTATTCCTTGTTAAATAAATATAATCTTATCCAAGGAAACGAAATCCTTTCAATAATTCACTAAATATTTGATTACCAACATTTTTTACATCGACTAATCTCTTGTGTATGAAACAAACAAAACTGGAACGATAAAAATACAACAAAAACACTGAATAAATATTTCGTCATTAATATTGCTGTACTGCTTTTGCTCCAAACTATGCATGGCACATACATATATGATATGGTACACATATGTACGCAGTATGGTTGTTTGGAAGAAAATATAAGAAAAAATTAAGAAAAATATCTTTGCAAAAAGTGAAAGTTTTCTAAAATATTTATGTTGATCGTACACATATATTTCTGTTTTTTGCTGTGCTTTATGCTACTGGAACTTTCGAAACCATAAAATGAGTAAAGAAAATATTTATGTTAGTTTTGTGCTATTTTGATTGGAGATTTTTGAACGCCATAGAAAGTTTGGTATAAAGTATAACCACATTTTTTGGTATATACATATTTGTGTCCAAGTATGTGTTTCTAATTGATTTCGATTTGAATAATTTCAAGTGATTGATTTAAATTTAAACATGCCTTGCCGGGTCTGTCAGTTTCGTTAAGAACCACAGCACTACGCCTTACTTCACAACCGAACTACAATTACTAATCTGTCAGTGACACTATTCTGGTAATTCCCCGGGAACTGGGGAAAGAATTTACATATAAATTATATTTAAATAATTTTTTTCTGGCATACTGAGGTAAAAAGTTAGTGGCAATTTTTTTGAAAACAAAATAAAATTGGGAATAACTTTCCCTGATAATTTCGCTATGGAAAAATTATTCCCAATTTACTAATATTTACATCAAACTTTTTTTCTCAGTAGGCCAGAAAAAACTGATTTATAGATAAAAGCTATGTAAAATCTTTCCCCAGTTCTCTATTCTCGGGGAATTATCAGAATAGTGCCACCGAAGAAGCAAGAGTTTTTGAATCACTTTTCGTTATTATAGTGTAAATTTCTTTGATACTACGGACACATATGAATACTACATTATGATTTATCGTCTGTATACTCCACTATCGCCAAAGTCTAAACAATTAAAGCAGCCACTTTAGCTGTTTTTTAGCCAATATAGCCAATATAAATTTGATTATGATTTGATATATAGGCTGGGGCACGAATGTTACTACAAAACAAATGTGAATACTTCTGTTGTTTAAAAGTTTTTTATTTCTTCTTTCTGAATAAATGGTGGTATTTAAATTTTTTAAAATGAATAGGATTGAAGATGTAGATGCAATATGATTGGTGCGATGCAACAGTATTATGAACAGAAATCATCAGTTTTGGTACGCAGAACATTTAGACTAAAACAACGCTCAACCGGTGGACCATTATGCCAATTGTAGAAAGGTTCAATGGCACTGATGCCTACCATCGAAATCCAATAGTTTGTACATCGAACATCCTTAGCATGTCTGATGAGATGCACTTTGAATTAAACGGAAATGTGAACAAGTAAAATTCTCCTATATTGGGCAATAAAAATCCTCAACATCCACCTAGTGAGGTTACATGCAGAACGAGTGACAAGTGTGCAATATATGCCAAAAGTATTGCTGGCCCTTACTTTTTTTGAAAAAACCGATGCCAATGTTACAGTGGCTTTGCTGGAACAATTTTTTTTCGCAGAATTGTGTCGACGACGAATATCTTTCCGAAATGTATGGTTTCAACAAGATGGAGCCAGTTGTCACACGACTACCCTCATAAAAAGCGCCTAGGCGTAGTTTTCGAGGGAGAGAGGAAAATCAAAAGTTTGAAAATAAAAATAATTCTTCGAGTAGAACGCTCACTTGAATAAAACGCCTAGACATTGTATATGATTTTTTTAATAATGAGGTAAAGTACAAAATCGTTTTTTAAAAAAATTAATATTTATTAAAATAAAATACATATGTATCGATAACAATTCATAAAATAATTAAAAAAAAAACATTTAATAAATAATAATATATGTATACATAATTCAATTAAATTGCAATAGAGTCACTATTAAGGATATTGCGTATATTTCAATTCCAGATTCTGTAGATTGTCCAGACTTCAAAAGCTGTTCGTCCTCCTCGTTAATAAGATCTGACATTTCCTTTCTTATAAATTCAAATACAACAGGAACATAGCTGATAATCCATTCTTTAAAGTCTCCGGAATTCAATTTTTCAGTTTTAATACATTCGAAGTAGCTGGTTGAAATTTTTTCAGGCCCAAAAAATTACTTTCTTCCATTGTCTCGAAAAAGCAATCATCATTCTTAGTAATTTTATCTGCAAATGTGGTCATCCAGGAACCAATATCAAATAATCATTATAAATTTCTTGTAATGGTTTATACAGTTTTTAAATTCTTCTGCTTATGATATACCACACCACGTAAACTCTTTGACTATAATAGCAGGAAGAATGTTCTTCGTCCAATTGACTACCCACTCTGAAACTGTGTTATAATTTGGTACTTTTTGGTTGCTCTGTTTTGTTTGCATATCGGTTTCTGACATGGCTTCAGTAATATATACGTCATAAGCGTCATTATAACTATCTTGAAACATTTTGTTAACTACAACGTCCATTGGTTGTAAAAGGCCAGTCATTTTTGGAGGAACAATTTCGATGAAAATGTTGTATTTCTCATAGTCCTTGGTTAAGTCCTCCGCTAATTTAATATGTGGCGCATACGAATCAATGACCAAAAGTACTGGGCGGAGCAAATTAGTTTGAGGCCTGCTCATTATTGCATTGTTCATATAATTCGTTAAAACCTTGGCGCTCCACATTCCATTAACATCAACTAAGCAGCGGCTATGAACTTTTGAATTTTTCTTTAATTTGAAAAACAGTATAAGGAGGTTTTAATATTTTACCATCTGCAGAAATTGTAAAAGTTGTAGTGAACCGTTTGCGGGAGATGCCTGCCTTACACATTTCTACATTTCTATTTCCCTTAGCGGTAAGGGTAGTTTTAAGTTCAGATACAAAATATCTGGGAACTTGGTCCATGTTTAAAATATTTTGAGGCTCTATTTTTTTGTCAGATATATTTTTTGAATTTTATGTAAAAATTCAAGAACCAGTCTGTCAGTCTCTTCTGGTATACAACGTCCCTTGAATTTATCCAGCTAACCCGCTGATAGCCTGTTAAAGTTAGCCGAAAGTAAAAAAATCGATAATGCAGATAGTGTTTCGACTACGTCAGCCGAAAGTTAATAAAAACTATGTATTATAATGAAATATCTCAGCCGAAAGTAACTAACCGACAATAGTTACTTTCGGCTGAGATATTTCATTATAATACATATTTTTTATTAACTTTCGGCTGATGTAGTCGAGACACTATCTGCATTATCGATTTTTTTTTTCATTTTCGGCTGGCAACATTCGCCTAACTTTAACAGTATCCCGCTGATACTTTGAAATTATTATATTTTTCTGAATCGAACTTTCTTTTTATATGAAACGCCATATTTCTGGCGTAAAACTGTTTAGGAGTTGAGCTCAATTTTGAGAGTGTACCAAACATGCACATTGCACACAGTTCACATAATTGCACACTGAGAAGAGAGTTTTATCGGTTTTATGTAAGATCAACCCGTTTACTTTTGTAAAAAACTCGTTTAAACTAAAAATAGTCAATAAAGCAAAAATCAGAACGTGTATGCTTCTGACAAAAATAGCTTACCAATGTTTGCAAGAAAAAAATCAATTTATTCGAATTTAACGCTCTACTCGCTTTATTCGAATGATACGCCCAGTGAGCGCACTGTTCAAACACTTGCAGATTTTACCAGAATTACCAGAATAGTGCCACTGGTTGTGTACGAAACAAAAAAATTTGTCAGTAAAATTTTACTGAGAGAATTAAGGTTTATAGTGTGTTCTAGAAGCTAGATAGGTATCAAACAAATGGTATCAAATAAAATTTATTAAAACAACAACAAAGTTAAAACAATTTCAACTCGAGCTCGGAACGTGGTATAAAGCGTTTCACGTAATTTGATTGGTTTTGAGTTCGTTAGCGACTTTAATGCTTTAATTCCATGGAAAAAATTTTTTGTTTTATTTTTTTGTTTCGTTCGTACACAACGGGTAAAATCTATATTTTTTCTCGCTTTTATTTTTGCTGACAGCAGATTTTCCCCATGGAATTCAAGCGCTATACGCAACACACGTTTATTACAATTTTTTTATAGGTTGTATGTATGTGTTCCAATACGAAACTTTATATCTATTTTTAACGATTAGAATATTTTGTATGGTGAGATGGGCAGTTTTCAAACCCTTTGATGAAACGGTTAAAATTAAAAAATATTGTGTGATAATGGGGATATAATTTATAAAAGGAAACTGGAAAATAGTAAAATATCTGGTTAAAATCAGACTCGCAGACCCAGAAAGTGTATTCAAACCCTAGAATTTGCGGTACAACCCTGTTCATACTAGTTAAATTATATGGGGTTTCCGGACGACCTTTCCAACGATTCTAAAATGGGAACTTAATGCTTCGTCGTTAATAAGAATGCCTTGCTCATGTGTAGATTATCTACCAGATTACATTAGGTATCCTTCCATTACAATTTCATTTATTTTACTTTGTCCTAGCCGTGAATCCGTGTTGTTCTCATGATAGTTCTGATCATCCAATTTTTATTTTCTGGCTAGTTATGCTAGTCGCTGATATTTTTATTTGTTGGTCTACAACATTAATTCTTCTTCTAGTATCCGTTTTCGTAATTGTATTATTGAAATATTCAGATTATTGTATGAATGGTCCATTGAATCTTGGCCAGCATACTGGCACATACTGGCATGAATTCATTAGAGAAGGCTACCAATCGATAATTATATTCAAATTAAAATGGTCTAAAAGTCCTCGAACGAAGAAATACGTGTTTTACACTCGTGACTTCCACCCTCGCCCCCTGTGGGATGCGGATTCTACGTAAGAAAATGTGTCTCTCAATTTATATATGAGTATGGTAGAAGTACCATCCGAAGACACACTCCATAGGCAATATTATGTAACATCTCCAGCAAATTTCATTTTGCACTGTCTGTACTCTTACTTTCAGTTCCTCAACAATGTATCGTTTGATTTGGTAAAACTTTGCTTTTTAAGGAACTTCAGTAGAATAAATAGGCGTCAAATCGTGTGACAATGGTGTTAATTATATTGCGAACAAACCAAACAAAATCCACTTCAACTCCATCTTTTTGAAATCAAACGTCTTCTAAGATGTCTATGGAAATTATTTTTCAGACTGATTGCTCATTATGCAGTCTTTCATTTATAAATTATCCATGTATGGCATAATTTTTGGAATTTTACGACGTCCTTTGTATTTAAATACGACGTCCTTCGTAGAATAAAATACAATTTCGAGCAATTCCCTAAACATAGAACCAATAAGATTTGACTAATGGAGAATATATTTGCTGCACAAGCAAAATAAAATATAAGTTAACCCACATATAAAACGTTCTAATTTGTTTTTTTAAATATACTCACAATTTTCTTGGAAATCATTATACTTTTGAAAAATTGCAAATAAATCAAAAATAAATACTTAATTATAAAATTTTACATGTTTTTTAAAAGCTTACAATTCTGGTTCGATTAAACGAAATTCGGCATGTAATCTGGATAAAATCATATCGCCCTATTCCTCACCCCATGCTGCATCGACGCGTCGAGAAATTAAAAGCAATCACGTATAATGGTTAACAAATTTATTACCTATTCCCTATAGTGATGATTCCTCCTTTTTTGTGCGATAACCTTAAACAAAATAAAATATTTATGTTAAGCACGTACTAAGGTTAAAAGTTCTGAGTACTTCTCCATACACCATATGCTAGTTTGAATTATATATAATCATCGCGTTTCCAAATAATTAACGATTCTCTTAAAAAGCTCAAAAAAAGTTTAGCAGTAATTTAACTTTTAAAAAACTGTTTAACGATCTAAACTTTGAATGTAAAGTGTTTTTAAAGGCAAAACTATAGTTTTCAACAGAAATAGAGAAAAATTTTAAATTTTTGGAAACATTTATTTTACCAATCACGTAAAGCTCGTATAATTTTTCTTAACAAGAACAACAACCACGCTAAATTAAATAAATAAAAAAGCTTTCTTTTATTTGTTTTTAAGCAAAATAATAAAATTAAATAAATATTTTTTTAATACTTTTTTACGTCTAAATTTTTTTTTATTTGTTTCTTACTTTGTTCTGCTTGTCTTGTTGAAAGACATGGAAAAAAGGGTTTGTCTTTTGTTTTGAATAAATAATGCTTGAGCTTTATCTGCTGTATACTTGGAAATACACATAAATCGCAAAACAATGAGATGTAAACGAACTTCATAAAAACCTGGTTTAGACAAGCAATTAAATTCACGTTTTGGAAAATATTTTTATTTTTTTAAATTTATGACATTAACACATTAATTTCAAGCGAATTTTCATTGTTTTGAGTGTTAATGCCCTCTTGGCTGCTCTTGTTACTGATCTCAAGAACTGTTTTAATTTGAATGAAAACATATAACCAGATTCTTTTCTTAAGTTTCTAAGTTAAGTATCTTATGTTTAGTTCAATTTGCATTTTCTGTAATAAAGTTAATTAATTTTAAATATTTTAATGGAGTTATGTTTCAAGTGACGCCCTTTAATCTGATGACAATTAACCGTCATTCGTAGAATGATAATATAAGACATGCAATTTCTAAGCTTCTTGCTTTCGGCTTGGTAAATATGGTGGTGTTCCTTCATTGATAAAATGTGATCGATTTGCATACGAACTGTATAGCATTCAGGGAATTACGGCCATGATTAATTGAACTAAGAAATTGCATATACACATGATCAGATTCAGATATTATGACAGAATTTCGAGGGAGCTTTTTCATTTATTAAGCAGATTGTCAGATATGATATTATACGAACTGCACATTTGATAGCGAACTCATGTGTGTCAAAAGCTTCATGATTATTCTTTTTGGTTGAACTGAACGTTCATAAAATGTAGATAACCGTAGTTAAAAAATTTATTACGGCGTTTATTGCCCTGCAGACGATACCGAAGTACTAATTTTATAATAAATAGTATAATCCGTAACTAAAAAGTAATTATGAACTTGAGTTTCGTTTAACTCCTAATGTAGGCAAGTTAAACAATGTTGGAATCGTGTTGACGCTTAATACCATTTTGATAGCAACGAACTAATTATTCTAATAGTTCGGGAATAAATAGTTGAAGCCGTTATATCCAAAAGCCATATAGATCATCGGCCAAATCCAACATACTTTTCACTTAAAATGTTGGCTAAAATCGAACACTATACATCCTCAAAATACGTACAGAACATATTTGTTGACACATTTCAAAATTTAATTTCCTTTTTTCATTGTAATAGGTAGTTTTTGCCGAAACATCAAAACAAAGCCATTATCAACGAAAATAATAAAAAATATTTAATATTTCAATTCATCATATATATTCTGTCTAATGGTCCATTGAAATTTTGAGTACAAATTTATCAAAAATATAAAAGCTTCTATTGATTAAATGTACCCGTAGCCCTATTCAAGCGATACAATAATACTCAAAAATGATTTATTTTATTATTCGTCCAGTTTCGAGCGCATATTTGGAAAATGCTTATTCCTCGTAAAATACAAACATTCTGTCCCCAAAGATATATGTGAGCGTATTATGGTATGGGGTGGAAAATAATTTCCATTTCCCTCGTATGAATATTTTATTATTCGCAACAAAAAATTTACAACTTTCCAAAATATATTTTCTTACTTTTCCGATTTAAAAATAAAATCTGTGTTTTATGAAAATTTTATTTGTTTATTTTATATTTTGGCACTTCTATTGAATTTTAATACCACAGTTACACAAATCAATCAAAATATGTATGTGTATGTATATACAAAAATTACGAAAAGCCCTACGGTACCATTGTGTAGAGATGAACGTAGAAAATAAAAGTACAACATTTTTATTTTTGTGCGGTTCTTCTAAGAAATGTAATCGGTTTATTCGATAACCCCAAAACCGAAAAATGTCAAAGTATTTAATGTAGGAGTATTTTTGTAAATAAAACCTTTCTACTAAATCAATTGTTTGTGACTAGAAATCTGACAGTTTCGAAGAGGGCACGCTTAAAAATACATTCTTCCCTATATGAAAATAACTTGACAAAAATAACATACAGAAAGGTGAAAATGTTGATATTATTATCAAACGACTGTGAAGGATAGTCCATCCTTTATATTTTGTCATGTATTTTGTTATACGTGAACATATGTATTACATAATAAGAGATTTACGCTAACAATAAACATAAATAGGTAAAAAGCACGAGTTTAGTTGCGAATGCGATATCATCGTGCATGAACTCACTACAACATACTGGAAGCTTTTGTCTTATGGAATACGAATGTAAATATCGCCCTCTTCAATTATCAGTTTGCTGGACCGCTCAATTTTTAGCCTATGTTTTATATTCAAAACGCATTTTAAACGATATGTCACAATCGGCATAGAAGCAAAATGCAACTGTATAACGCTTCAGCTAAATTTGTGTCAATCATCAAGATCTTACCAACCCTATGCGATATATTTTTAATAATAGTGATAATAAATAATTAGCTACCAGCCCAGCGCCAAAGCGGTGGATCGAGAAACTAAAGTGTTGGTAACAAAATTGTTGTTATGAGAATGAGAGAAATTTTAACTATTTCTAACACCACAATGGTAGGTTTGAATACTATACCAAATAATGCCGATATTGCAACGTTAAGCATCGGCAGGTAATGGGTTAATAATCGTATGATTTAATATCCCCTGATCCACACCAGTAAACGTTAATCATGATCCACAGCATAAACGTTAATGTGAAGTGGTAAGATATGCGCGTACTTGAAAATGCAAACGTGCGTTAGGTTGTAATCAAATTGGTTGTATATCCGTCTATGTAATTGAAAGTGTGTGTGCGGCAAATTGTTTTGATAATCGTATACACACACAAGGACACAGCTGATCATCACTATCTTTACATAATGATTTATATAACAATCTACCAGTATTGGTGTGTTACATATACATTATATACTTGTTCTTGTGTACGAGCAATTGCCAAGCGTGGTATTTGTAGTAGATATATGCAAGCTATTAATTTTGTGTATGCAATTCATTTACCTAGATCAGCCCAAAGTTGTTTATTTGTGAAGAGCAAAGCTTCAGTTGCAAACTCGAAGCGAATCAATCAATCGGTGTAGTGAGATAGTGAGATAGTATTATCAAGCCATAGAAGTCTGCAAATTTACAATATACCAATAGTGTCTGATGTAAACGAAAAAAAAAACTTAATTTTTATGAACTTCTTGTATATTCAAAAAGTCGAGTAGTATATAAAATGTTTTACAATTAAGTTACAGTGATTAAGTCGCCATTATAGTTACAAAATAATCGGCTGGCCTACTTGATAAAAATCGGTCAATCGGTGGGGAACAATTATACTGACGGATATTTTAAACGAAGCATTTTCCAGGCACACACCAAACACCGCATTGAAGCGCTTCAGGAGGAGTTTCTGGTAAGTGGTCTAAAGGAAATACATTTTTTTTTGGATTGTACTAGCATCAGTATACGTTAAATTGAATTTTCACCGTTTAAGTTAAAAAAACATTTATCTATATATCAAAAGAAGACCCTCTGTTATGTACCGCTGTATTTTGTAACTTAATTGGTTCAACGTCACAAAAAAATGTTATTTACGAAACTTTGTAAGCAATTAGCTACTATGTTAAGAATACAATTTGTGATTAAGTTAGATCAACAAAACTTGATTATTTTTTATTAATGTCGATATTATGTTTTAAATAAATTCCCTAAGTATTTCGGTGCTGATGTTTCTCAACAAGGTGCTTGTTTTTAAATTTAAAATATACACGTAACATTGCACGTAGATATGGCTTCAGTTTCAATTACTTTGGAGCAAAAGAACCACCCAATTCTACTGAATCTTACCTTTATAAAACAGTGCAGTGACTCTGAAGCAACCGTAACACTACTAATGCACTTCAGCCAAGCTTACAGCTCATCATTCTTCAGGTTTGCGGCATTCTTCAAGACCTTTTTAACCATATATGGCAAGTATATATTCTATAAGAAACTAATACTTTGCCATCATTGCCAAACCGGTGGATTTAAAAACTATGGTGGTTTTGTCAAAAATGCTGTTTGACCTTTGAAACGAATTACCTCCAGAGTACCTATATGGGACAAATTAAATATCTGATCCCTTGACATACAGGTCCCAAAAGCTTATCGAATTTTCCAAATAAAAATGAAGAAGATTTTTAAAAAAGAAGTTTCAATGGCTTAAGCCTTTTTTATTGAGATATCATCAGTACAGACATCCAAACGGATATTGATTGTTGGGTTTCCTCCTACTGGGCGTTAATTTAGAGTAAATCAATCAGTTGGACTAAATTTTATAAAATAATTTATTATTTAAAAAATAAGTGACATCATTGACAGTTTGACAGCGAAAAAAAGTGTGATTTGCTGTAAATTGTATGCCGAATTTTAGGGTAATTTTTAAATTTTTAATAAAACTCATAAATTATTTGATAAGTATCTACATTTTTATTTTAAATGGTCGTACGGAGAAAAGTTCAGGTTTTTCATCTTTTCTCTTGGATTTTCTTCACCCTAGATTGGACAATTTTATTTGTTTAATAATCCACCCAGTTGAAACTTTATTTCGTCGCTAAAGATGACTTTGTGGAAACAATTCACGAGCAAACGCGTACCAATTCGTGTCAGTGGTAGAACCGGTAGGTAGTGTAATTTACCGATAAGTGGTCACAAAAGTGTTTAATTAGTTTTGCAAAATAGTGGAAAGAGTTTTCGGCCGACGAAGAACCATATGGCGATATGGCGCAATTATTGGCTGTTAAAATTCACATTTAACACAACAAAACCAAAAGTTAAATTAAAAGTAGAAGTGTGTGGAAGAACACTCAAGCTGCCAATTTAAAAGATCGGGGAAAAAATGGGCCAGAAGTTTGTTGAGGTTGAGTATAAATTGAACGGGTACTGTTAAAAGTTAAAGGAGGAACAGATGTTTCAGTGTGATGTTCAACGTCTTGATTCATTCGAACAACTTCTTTCAAGATTTTCAAATTTAAATTTGACTTTTCAACAGAAATGCCGATACATATCAAGTAATTTTCGAAAATGATCGCAACAGTCACAGTGAATGAAGGTGGTAACAAAATACGTAATGATGACACTACCAGAAAGTCGTAGAGGTTTTACAAGAGAACGTTTCGAAAATTCTAGCTACTAGCACATTTATCGTATTCGATGAACATATTCGATTACATAAAAGGAGTCACAATTGATCCTTTCTTTCGAGATTTGGTATCCAGAGACAAGCAGGGCGGTGGTTTTGGTCACCGAAAACGACTTACCGAAAGCGACCGAAAGCGGCTTTAAATAATAAAATTAATATGACAGCCAAAGCAATTATCAAATTACCACCTACGATTAACCAGATTGAGATAGACATAGAGAGGATTATAGATCGAATGACACCTAGAGCCCATAACAGTAGAATTACTTGTTGAACATGTGACACAAGGTGGGTCACATCTCAGGAGCAGATACAGGAGCGACTTACAAGATTGTTCGGAAAGATCCCATATGTATGTTTCGACAGATTAACTAAAGAATTAAATATGAAAAAGCTACTGGAGACAGTACATTTATCCTTGGTAAGGGAACATTGAAAAAAATTCAAATTACTAGTTTCCAACACATACTATAGCTAATCGCCGATATTGACGATCATTTTATTCGAGGTATGGATTTTATGAAAACGAATAGCTTCGTGTTCGATGTTGGGCAGGAATCGTATAGGTCATGTTAATATCCAGTTGCAACTTCAACTTAGCGGCTGAATTGTAACAACTATCAGGCGTGAACGCTTATTTGGGGAAGATTTAAGGGAGGTCTTAGGTCACCCAGGTTGTGGGTTGCGGAAGCCATTTGACTAAAATAAGAAACCAGAAGAACGAAGAAACCTTAGAAATATCAAAGAATGACAAGAAAGTTAGAGCTAGAAACAAGGAGAATTGAATTGGTAGATCAAAGCCATGCGAACGGTATGAGTTAACATGTCATCGAGTCTGTGGACGGCAGCACGAACGTCGATTACCAAAAATTGATGACACATTATCGTGCGCTAGAATATTCCCCAAATTGGGATTGAAAAGTGGCATTTGGCAGGCTGAAGTTCAAGGGTAAGATCTTGAGAAAACGGCATGCAGTGTAAGCAACAATTACAGTAAGGAAAGTGTCTGGAATATTTCGTGGAAGTTCACGAGTGAATACAATCCACCAG
The DNA here is from genome assembly GCA_932526605.1 of Nephrotoma flavescens. Lineage (NCBI taxonomy): Eukaryota > Metazoa > Arthropoda > Insecta > Diptera > Tipulidae > Nephrotoma > Nephrotoma flavescens. The sequence continues at coordinate 325,520,324 of OW052221.1, read as the reverse complement.
GTTTAAAGTTAAATTAAGTTAAATTAGGCCAAAACAATTCATACAGTCGAAGCAAAAATATCAACGGTAAAGAAGTGATTAAGATCCACCGTTTTAGCGCATTGGCAAATTATTCGTTTCTATAGAATATATACTTGTCGCCAATTGTTTTAAAGAAGGTTTTGAAGGACGCCCCAAAGCTAGCTTATACACAGCCTAGCACAAAAAACTACCATTAAGAAGCGGCTATTATATTTTTTTATTATTTCTATAATCTACCTCGCTTGGAAGTTTTTGAAAAAAACCCAATAATTACAAGCACTTTAGTTCGCAAATCCCTCGGGCTTAGCGCTAGTTTCGAATTTTTCGTCTAATATTGAATATACTTGTCAGATTATTGAAATTGTCATGAAAAATACCGCCGCACAAACTTATTTAACTTCCATCATTCCAAAATTGGCCCTAAATCCCTAAAAGTCACGCCTTTGATATAGGCTCATGGTGACAAACATATTACAACTGGTTTGATTTTTCAAAACATTTAGTTTGTGTAACCAGCCCGGACAAACCTCATGGAAATAATAAATGTTTGCAAAATCAATGAAGGATGTTCTGAAAAGTTTTCTTTCATATACATGTATAGAATGATTTCGCATTATTAACATAATGTATATGTGACCTGGTGTATGAAAAGCAGACTTACGTGTGAAAGCTAGTTGTCGAGAAAACAGCTGTCAAAAGTAAAAAACTCGTTGTGTCAGTTTCGCAATAGTTGTTCCTTTTTATCTGCGTAGCCTTGTGTCTAACTATATTGAAGGACGTTAAGTGTTGTTTCTGCTCGGAAAATTATCGTAGTTATTCACCTTAATTTCAGTTTACAAATGCTATCATTGTTATCGCGCCGGCCGTCTTTGTCGTTATCACGTTAATGTAATCGTTTCTGTTGATATTCTACTTTCTCGGCATTTTTAGTAAACTTTTCAAAAAATTATGACTTTCTGGTTTTTATCATGTGAAAGAGCGTCTCATACTCTATTCGAATCAGCAAAAAAGTGAAAAATAATTTTTTGACACTTAAGCCCCTTTTTCATAGACCAGTGGCACTATTCTGGCTTTCCCTGGGAATAGGGAATTGGAAAAGATATTTTCAAAGTATTTTTGTCTAAATTATATTTTTCTGGCCGACTGTTGGAATTAGTTGGGTGTAAATATTTTGGAAACAAAGATTATATTGGGAATCATTTTTCTCAATAAAAATTTTGCGGAACAATAGGCTCCCAATCAACTGTATCTCGAAAATATTTATACCAAACTAATTTCAACAGTAGGCCAGAAAAATATAATTTAGACAAAAATGCTATGAAAATATTTTTCCCAATTCCCTATTCACAGGGAAAACCAGAATAGTGCCAGAGGTCACATATTTAGTAATTAATTATTAAATTAGTAAATACCACCGCTTATGTCGCACATGATTTACGTTGAATAATCAAGAGAAAAAGTGAAATTTTATTTTGTCGTATTTCGTTTTCTTTAGTGCATCGCGTGTCGCTTATTCGATCGGTTTTAGTACACAAAAGGTGGTCGAAAGTAAAACTGTTGGAACGTATTATTTAATATTTTCGAAAGGAGATGTCGTAAGGATGCACAAGGGTTATTTTATGAATCTAGTTGTTTCTTGAGTGTTGTGTCTTGAATGTCGTGCGTACGTTTAATTTTACTTTAATATATCGTTCGGAATGCAGTTTGCCGGTTTCAATTACAATTTAAATAATTGGACTCCGCCGCATTGCGTATCATGAAAAATGTTTAAATTGATCTGATTTCCCCGATGACGAAAATTAAATTTGTAGAAAATCAATGGAGAGCATGATGTTTTCCTGAGTTGTTTTGCGATGAATTTTCTTACTGTAAATTTGCAATGTTCCTAAATTACCTGCAAAGTTCTGATTATATCGTCTTTGATTTTTTGAACTCAGAGACCTTCAAGGTTGTTTAATTAAGATTTTAATAACTTGGTTCTAAAATTAATTAAATGCTTATATTAAGTAACTGCCTCATTAGTTCTACTTTCTCTTCTAATAAAAGTTTTTACTTATTTTACCCAATACAAATCGTTCTTGCTCACATTTTTCAATCATTAATCTGTTAAACTGCTTTCAATTTTATTATCCACATGTACATATCGAAAAAATAAAATTAATTGCCTGTTAATCTCACCAAATTGAGTCACATACTCCATCCTGATATCCTCCCGTACAAATGCGAAGGTTTGTGTTTTATTACCCATCAATCAATATGTCGTTACATACTATATACGGGACACATTGAGAAGCGGTTTGATGCCTACGTACATAACATCGATTTTCACCTTGCAATACACTAAAAACAATTTAATAATGTCAACACAGATACAAAGAATTTTTTTTTATTCTTTTCATGATGTACTCATAACATTCCACGTATACATATGCACATTGTATTTCTGTTACAAAGCAATAGGAAGTATTTCGATTTCATGGTGTTTGCAGATTTCAATATCATCGAAGTTAATGAAAGTGCTTTTCTAGGGAGTGACGATTCTGGGTGAAACTAAAAATTACATATTCATGCCTTTTTTTCCTTTGGTTACCACTGGACATCGTACCCGGGATTCCATACATTCTTTATCAAAAATGTCGATTGTTGGCTATACCATAATACATCTCAAAATATTTATTATAATGTAAAAACGGTTTTTATATTTTTTCCCAACAACCCTCTACGGGTTTGGATAAGTGTTTTTCCATTTTTTTATTCTTATTTTTAATGAGATTACGGATTTTTCATATTTTCTGCATATACATCCACACTCGTATATCGTACTGAATATTTGGATGTGTATTGACAATTGAAGATATTTTTATAACAGTATTCCTCTCGTTTGAAAATATCCATAAAGACGAAATTCGATTCTTTGTGGAATATGTAAATACACGACTTTTGAAATTTTCCAAAAAATATCAAAAACTTTTTCCATTTTTATTTTTTAAATTCAATTTTCTAGATTGTTATTCTTGTTATTATTATTGTTACAATTCAGCTTGAACCCTAAATGATAATTTTTCTAGTTCAAGTTGAATATTACAATAATCATTATTATTTGGAAAATTTGTTTTGATTGTTAGACGAACAAAAAATTTTCAATGAAAATGAAAATTGAAAAAGTAAGAAACGAAAAAAATATGTAATCTAAAAATGTTATTTTGTCGTTGTGAAAAGCTCTATTTGATATATGTGTGTGTGTATGAATCTTTGCGAAAGGCAATTGACAGGTATGTCAATATACTTTTATCATATTTTTCTTTATGTCGATTGTTGAAATCTCACTCGTAAAATTTTTATTATTTATTATTTGTATATAAATGATGAACCGTTTTATTAGGGTCAAACCGTGTTCGAATTGAAGAGGCTCTTGTGTCAATACCAGTATACATGTTACACATTCCGATACTAAAATAAACGGGAACACAAATTCACATATAGTTTTAATCAACCTTTTGTGGTTTGTGTGTTCATAATCTTCTGCATGAATCATTCGCAAAGTGTCAATTTCCATTGAAAAACCACCAAAATTTTAAAACAACCAAGCACAGCAACTCACCATCTACGAGATTTCTATATTATAATTCGAATTTTCCAACCTTAACAAAACCGGGGGAAATTGTTCACCAACACAAAATTTTCATATTTCATCATTCCGCATCACGAAAAAAAAAAAAAATATTTTTATGAATTTTGAATAATTTAAAAAGTTTAATTTCATTTTTTTGTGTGCGCTATCCTGTTGCTAGAGTATTTTCCTTTTTTTGTTGGCATTTTTTTTTTGTTTTTAGTGCCTTCATCCTTATTACACTTTTATTTTATGTGTAATATTTGTACGAATGTTGTATAAAATATATAAATAAAATTATGTTTATAAAAAATATATTTTCGGTGTGTGAAGGTTATAACAACATAGTATAAATATGTACATATGTATACGTACAGAGACGCTAGAACCATACAGCATACCAAAAAGCAGTAACAATGATAACATATACATATAACACGACATACATTAAACACAATATAACATAAATAAATTTAATATCCTTTAACATTAGAAAAGGATTATGAAAATGGGAAATGGAACGTACACGTATATAGAGATTTTCGTTCCGACAAAGAATTAAAATAGTAGTTGTTGTAATTGAAACAACCGGACGCTACTTTTTTCTCATTTTTTATTGTTGTTGCTTATTTTCCGAAAGAAAATGTGAAAACTACATAATAAAGCGTCATACATATTTGAGGCTGAGTGAATCCAGGATTTTATTGTTTCATTTCATTTCTCATTTTATATATCCGTTTTGTGTTTTTCGGGTATAGCTTACGAGTATAAGGCAAGTAGGTATATAGAGTGTGGTTAGTTATGTATCTCGGGTATAACATTGGATTTTATTTGGACATAAACGATCATTTCTATACGGTTGGTGTGTTAATAATCATACAGCAAATAGTGAAATTTGCTTAATAAAATTTGAGTGATGTGTGAGAAGCTACGTGATGTTATTCTTGAAAGAACCGGCTCATAAAATATGTCCCTTTCTATTTACATATACATACGTACAACTTTGTTGCCAATTACTTTGATCTTCAAAACTCAAACGAATAAAAACATGAAAACACACATTTTGGAATTTATCGGTGGAATATGTTTTTCTTTTATGCGTCGTATAATGTTCTTATCAAATGGAAAATTGTTGAATGGTTTCGTGGAAAATGAAATATTAATTAACAGTAAACATCTGAATATTGTTATATAGGAATTGGTAATTAATCGATTTTTTTTTTTTTTTGAAAAAACCTGCCTTGATTTTCTAATGTTATTACTTTAAACCACTCAGCTGCATGTGTAATAACTGTAAAAATGCTGTCTTAAAAAAAAAATTGTGGTAGAGGAAATAAAAATAAAATGAAATGCCAGTGCAGTATTTGGAGGACGATCAGGATATTGTGTATCAGTAAGTGACCGATTTGGAAAATCCTACTTTGAAGCATGTGAAGTTAGCCCAGTTTTTCATCCCAGAAAAAAAAATAGTTTCCTCAAACAGTACTATTTCATCTCATCCCAGTTTTTTCTGTTTAAACTTGTGTAAGACGGAATTAATTTTTTATTTTTTTTTTCTCAACAACAAAAATATCGATCCCAGATTTTTTCATTTAATTGTTGTTTTTGTACTCTGCGTATGAATAATTGATTAAAAATAGATTTTCTAAGTAAAATGATTTATAGGTAATAATTGTTTGTCTTGATTAAAGATGAGAACAAAATCAGCCACTAAATTGTTTCAAGTTGGTTATAGTAAGGGTTTACAATAAATAAGCTTGCGTATGTTGCTTGCGTAGTAATGGCTTACAATGAATAAGCTTGCTTGCGTATGTTGGTTTGCTGGTTGGTGTTCTGTGTGAACGACAGTCATTTGGCGTGTGCGGAGGTATATTACTCTGTGCATCTGGTGTAGTTTTATACTGCCTCCTTGGACGTGACGATTGTCGACTTGCAACTGCCAATATCGTGATAAAAGGCATTTCTGCTATTACATTGTTCTCTAGAGCCGGGAACAAAGTTATGTCCACAAACGCATTTACTTTATCGAAAGTGCCAATTCAAGTGCAATCAATCAAATCTACTCCTGATGAGCTCAAAGCAATAAAAAAACTAGATTTAGCCGATCCAACGTTCAGTGAAGGTTGGAATATTGAAATTTTTCTGGGAGCAGGTGCATTCTTCAAAACTTTGCAAGATGGTCGAACACAATTTCCTAACTTTGTAGATCAAAATACTTTATTTGGATACATTTTAGCTGATAGCGGTAAACGAGGATGTGAGCTTCGAAATTTGAATGTAACTCTTACTGAAAATGTCGATTCACAGCTCAAGAAATTATGGGAACTCGAGGAAATAACAAGAAATAACATATATTCGGACGAAGAAACCCAAATTGAACGCCATTTTCAAGATACATTCAAAAGAAACGACGATGGGCGATTCATTATCAAATTACTAATGAAGTATATTGATGGTAGAGCCTACCATTCAACCAACACTGTGGGAGATAGTGCTCCGGTTCCGGTCACATAAGTATGCAATAACCGCTGACATTGAAAAAATGTATCGCCAGATCTTAGTGGACCTGCCCCAGTTTTAGCTACAAGATGTTTAAATCAACTTGGGTATGATATAAGAGAGCAAGAACCGACAATTGCAAAAATAATTACAAAGGATTTTTATGTGGATGATCTTCTAACTGGGGCGGAAACTGTTGCTGAATTGCTACGTAAAAAAACTCCTGTTGATGCCGTATTATTATCGGCTGATTTTGTTTTAAGAAAATGGGTATCAAATGGTGTATTAGCAAGCGACATTGAAGAGGTAATAATTGGTTCATTAGATCAAATCATTATAATTTTAGGAATACAGTGGAATCCAGTTTCTGATAGTTTTGGGTTTAAAGTGTATAGAGAGCCAGCCAGTTCAAGAAGTCACAAAACGAATAATGCTATCGGAAATAGCTCGAATATTTGTTCCACTGAGATGGTTAGCTCCATCAGTAAAATTCTGTTTCAAAAAATATGGCTACAAAAACTATCATGGGACGATCCAGTATCCTCAGATATATCAACTAAACGGATGAACTTGAGAAATGAACTTGGTTTATTTCAACAAATATAAATTTAGCGTTGTGTTCCTCATGAAGGAGTTTTACAACTTCATGGGTTTGCGGACGCCGAACAAGCCTATATTCAGCAGTTGTTTAAATAAAATGAACCATCAATGTGCGTAGTGAAATAAAATTGCTAACACCTATTAAGCAGGTCTCGCTTCCGAGATTGGAATTATGTGCAGCACAACTACTGCAAAATTATTAATTAAGGTCTCAACATCCATGGGCTATTCAACATATTATTTATTTGCTTTAACAGATTCAACGATAGTTTTATCGTGGCGAAGCAGCCACCCAAGTAAATGGAAAACTTTTGTTGTAACAGAACGTCGGAAATTTTATCACTTGTACCTCGAGAAAGATGGAACCATGTTAGATCATTTGAAAATCCCGCAGATTTGGCATCTCACCGTGGCATCTCACCGTCAAAATTAATAGATAAAACCTTGTGGTGGAATGGCTCAAGATGTTTACATTTACCTGAAGCAGATTGGCCATCTAAACCCAACAACGACAACTGAAAAAGCTAGAAGAAAAACTAAGCAACTTTTTTAAATAAGTTGCAGTACGGAGTGATCTGTAGACAGTGACAAGCTAGGTACCTGCAGTTTGATAACCAAATTTTCCAGCTATACAAAATTAATCCGGGTGGTAGGATATATACGACGATTCATAAATAACATAACGAAGCGAAACGAAAAAATACATTTCTCCTATCTAAGATAGGTGGAACTACCAAAATCAATGCAGCACTGCATAAAATGGGACCTGTAACGGGACTCTGCCGACGAGTTGAAGAGATTAAGAAACAAATGCCCTGTGTGTTGGAGTTAGTGGAGTTAGTGAGAGTTAGTGAGGGAGTTTGGAGTCTCAACACTTGGATTTAGTGAGAGACTGTACATCAGAAGCGTTCATCGCAGCTCTAAGACGATTCATCGCACGAAGAGGCATTCCTAAAAATATATACAGTGACAATGGCACGAATTTTGTTGGAGTTGAAACCAAATTAAAATCCTTGGCGACCAAAGCAGTAGCAAAATTAAACGAAATTAGCAAAATTTTGACTAATTCGGAATTTCTCCACGACGTAGCAGAATTCATATCGCAAAATGGCACTAGGCGGCATTTCAATCCTCTAGTTACGCCACATTTTGGAGGTTTGTGGGAAGCCGCGGTTAAATCAGTCAAGCGCCATTTAGTCAGAGAAACCGGGAAAACCCATCTTACAATGGAAGAGTTGTCGACGCTTCTGTATCAAATAGAAGCTATTAAATAAAAACATCTTAAATTCGCGACCACTATTTCCAATGTCAGCAGACGATTCATCATATGTGGCCTTTACACCAGCTCATTTCATGGTTGGAGAACCAATTTTAAGTATTCCTGATGGGCAGCATTTGATCGAAGACGGAGATCTAGTTAGTTATAGAGGAAAGATTCAACAACGGGTTAACATGTTTTTGAGAAGATATAATATTGAATATCTTAACAATTTGCAGCAGCGACATAAGGCACAAGAAACTAGAGACAATTTTAAAATCGGTGATTTGGTTTTATTGAAGGATGACAACCAACATCCGTGTTATTGGGCGATGAGAAACATGGTCACTTTATATCCAGAAGATGAAGGTCTTGTCCGAGTAGTCACCATAAAAACACAGAAGAACACTTTCAAACGTCACATGAATAAATTTGTAAAACTTTCAGTAGAATCTAGTAGAAGATCTATAGAAGAAAACAAGCAACATAATTCTGATATCATATTTCCTATAATTTAAAAGCCAGCAAACCTGTTAGGAGATTCATTATCTGCAATTGAAACTTTGAGGGGTGTCGAACGTTCATATTCGCAAAATTATTAATTAAACCACATGATAGAAATATTTCCATCAACGCCCATGGAAAATCAATTTTATTTACCGCATAATGGCGTACTCAAAACATTCAATACAATGTCGCAATAAATGTATTATTCTGCTTTCTGCGTAATGTACTCTAGGGTGGGACGATACTCAATGTTAAAAAATTGTCGAGCTTCCAGATCCTTCGGAACCCATAAAACATTTCTGCATTTCTTCCGCATCATTTGTAGTAACCAGAGTACTGCAAAAGTATCAGATCATAGGCTATAATAGGAGTTCAGACAAAATTGCTTCTCTTGCCGTAGACAAATGGTATTTACGCGGACATTCTTATCACGTGAGCCACTAATGAAAACGATGCGTTGCATAGCTACAGGAAAAGATTGCAAATATTTTAATCAGCTTTGGGGTTCATCTCAAGTAGTGAAAAAACAATAGTCAACGTATATTGCGCAACTTTCCACAAGAACTACAAGAAGTATATAACAAGAAAATTGAAGACTGTATAATCAACAGATTGTGGAATTCGTTAAAATATTAGAAATCAACTGAAACCCCAAAACCGTTCGTTTTATTTTTAACGCGCAACTCCATAACTCCTCAAAATGCAAAAAAATATAGTTTTTTAAAAATTTAACCTTCATAATATTTCGGCAGATACTTGCTTTAGTCTGATACCTGGAATGGGATGATCTTCTCCCAACAGGAAAGGATGTTTTATGGAATAAGCATCAATTGTTTTCCAAATATATATACATAGATTTTGAGATGCAAACCAGTCGGCTTACGCAGCTTTAGTATATTTCCGTATTGTCAACCTAAGTCGTCAACCTAAGTTGTCAACCTAACACTGATTTTCGAATGGTACTGGATTGGCTTGCAGGGAACATACAAAAACATGTTCATTACATTTGCTTTGTGATTTAAATGTGCCTTAAGAGAAAAATATTTCCCAAGAAATAAAATAAAATTGATTTTCTCTATATCTGTTATAAATGTTAGTTTATGCTATGGTACCCGATTCCATCTGCCTAAGTAAGGTATTACATGATACAAAAGAATTTTAACCACTTAACCAATTCATTATACAAGATTTTTTTTTAACTAAAATGTAAGCAGTAACCGCTGAACGATTTTTCATAAAAATTCATTAATAATTTATTCCCGAGTTTAAAATACCTCAAAGCTTACATATTATCGCTGTCGTTTAACAAAACAAGCGCAAAAAAAAATAACTTTCATACCAACTTAATCCAAGGCACACAAAGAACACAACAACAAAACAAAATTATATTCCAAGAAAAACGAAATAATAATATTTCTATTTTTTTACGTACTTAATTTATAAAAACATAAAACAAACAATGCTAAATTACAAGAACAAATGTCAAGAAATGTCCAAACATAAAATTAAAAAACATAAAAATAAAAGTTTTTAAATTTTGAAAAATAAAATAATAAATAATTATTTTCACCTCAAAAAATTATAATAAAGAATAAATTTCCATTGCTTTACTTGTTTGTATGTCCTACTTCGGCGAACTCATTTTACCTCTATACCATGCTTACTTCTTTAAAAAATCATAATAATAAGAATATGCACGTATAAAAATTAAAATTTATATTCTTTTAGGTTCAGTCTCGCTCCGCGAAGGGTAGATGTGCTTTGATATAACTTTTTCGATTTTTTTTTTACTTTTTAATATAAAAGCTTTTTGGGACGAAATAAATTTCGCCCTTCACACACATACACACATAAAAGTAAGTCTGGTGTACATATATTTTTTTTACTCTGTAATCGTAAAATTATATTACATGAATATAAGATTATTTTCTTAATTTAGGAGAATTTACAGTTCGTTCATATAAAACATTCATGTACGTACATAGGACGTTGAGCTGTAGTACGATGCGGGATATCTCCAAGATTGATGAGATGGTATTAAATTAAATCGAAAAAAATTGCTTTGACAACAACAACAACAACAAACGCAAGTGACAACAACAATATATTACACAGTTCAGAGGGGAAAAAAATTTAGAAATAAATTTCACACCGCTAATTATAAATTGTCCCATTAATTTTTATCTGGCATTATTTTCGGGTATAAAGACGTAAACGAGAATGTACTAAAAACCACCCTCAAAGATCATAAAATCGTCTAACCAATATTTTTATTATCGGGAAAACATAATTTGAAAACATAAAATGTTGGTTACATAAATAATACACCAACAACAAGCAAACAAAAACAAAAGAAATAAATAATCTTATCATTTAAGTACTTTAGATAATCTCTTATCATTTTGTTTTTAATTTTATTCTACGTACTTTATTTTTGGTAGGTGAGTTATCCCATTTGGATCATTTATTTTAATATGATAATGATAACAATAATAAGGGATGAAATTTTTAATGTCACATCGTCTGGATTGATATTTTGACACGAAGCATCTTCTAGTGGCATGTAGCTTTTGTTGCCTTGTCAACTAAACTAAAAATAATTGAAATTTTCACTGTCATGAATTGAATAATATTCAAGTTGGGGTGTTACGTACTTTGTCTCAACTCTCAACATCAGTATTATTATGTAGCAAAATTAATGAAGATTTAAAATCGAAAATAAAATTTCATTTTAGTGTGTTGAAATAATCTAATTTTATTTCTAAACTTTCCAGAATAAATAATATAAAACTTGTAATTTTTATCACGTAGTTTTAATGTTGGATATGTAGATCTAAATAAATTTTAATTTTTGTCTGCGGCATCAGAGTATTAACCTTAAAATGTTAGACTTCCAAAATAAAGTTTTAATTAGAAATAAATCTGAGTGAGATAAAAATATTTTATTTGTGGCTTAATATAAAATTAAATTAAATTTTGGACTTAAAAGGAAACTACAGTTTAATGGTAATGAGTACTGTATGTAGGGTAATGGATTACCTATATTTGACGCATTTCACTGTACAATGATGTTTATGGTTTGAAAAGTATATTTAATTTTTGGGTAATGAGGGCATCTCTACATAAATGACGTTAAAAGTGCCTCTTAAAAACCTATGAACGCCATTTACTGAACATTGTTACTTTATATCAATAATCAATAATGTATCAATAATTGCGTTGGTTCGGGTTTGCTACATATTCAAAAGGAAAAGTATATTTTTGCGGCTTTCGCGAAATTAATCCTTCGGCAATATCCTATTATTCATCCATTAATTTCATTTTTCTCTCTCTCCACTCCCACTTTCTTCTACATAGTAAAATAAAGTATAGTAATTATAAAAATTTTCGACCTCAGGATTTTTGCAGATTCACCTTTCGCTATACCGCAGAAAAAAAGTGATTTTTAAAAACATCTTTGTATCTATGTGTGCAGGCTAAATATCTTTGTCTTTTCTACAGCTCAGTTGAAATTGGTCAACCGGAAGAGGCAGCCTCCATAGGAGCTTGTTCTTTTGTTGTAAATATTTTGAGTTCATACCATGTTTCTCATAAAAGGATTATGAACTAATTTTGCAATTATGACTGATGCAGATCAGTTTTCAAAAATTTAAGCAGGAATGGTAATTTTTGAAAAAAAAGAAAAACGGTTTTCAATAGAAATGTTCGTCATATTTCAGCTATTTTCACAAATTGGGAGATACCGATAAAAATATTTTGAAAAAGTATATAGCATTTACGAAAAACGATTAAAAACAAAAAGATTATAAAAAATAATTTTTTTCTTTTAGTGTTTTTTAAAGATGAAATGAATATTTACAACATGCGGATCATATATTATTTTAAAGAATTATTTCTGAGATTAAATACAACGAACGATAAACCTAGGTAGCACACAGGATTGGTTTTAAATTGGAAAAACTGCGGCTCTGGACACCACTGATTGGAATTCTAAATTGAATTGTAGCCAAATAAATCAATAAACAAAATTAATTCATATCACTTTCAAAATTTTACCTGAAATGACGAGTTTTAATAAAAAAAGTTTATTTCATCAAAATTGTGAAACTGTACAATGAGCTTTTCTCCTTGAGCTTTTTCTATAAATTGGGAGATCGTTTGGAAATGAAATCGGTGTACCGAAAGTGGCAGCTTCAATAAGAGATTTTTAATTTTTGCAATAATGTTGAAAACTTTAGCATTTACAAAAATCGATAAATAAAAAATTAAAACTTTCTAATAAATTTAATAATTAAATTTTCAGTAAGGGTTGGCATTATTGGTTTTCTGAAATTATGATTTTTGATTATACAAGACAGCTTTACCAAAAGTTCGGAAAGTTTAATTTCCTGCTATTTGAGATTAATGTGTTCATTAAAAGACACGACCCTTTCTAAGTTTTCAAAACAAAATGGCGCCGAAACAGGGATCTGATGGGAAAACTGTTATGGTTCCGTTAATTTTTCAAATCACGTGTTTTAGTCTAAGCATCGTGATTCTTTAATTTTTTTTGGTTCGTTAATTTTTTTATTCCGGTAACCCTCAGAAGATATCCAGGCTGCTTAACCTGTTTGACCTTAAGAACCGCTTCTTGTTTCACTTCTTTTCAATTTAAATTCATAATTAATTTTTATTTTTGATATTTTGAAGTTTTATTAATGATAGCGGGTTGGTCAGCGTTTATTTTTTTTATATAGAGTACCGGTTTTTTTTTTGTAAATTTACTTTGTCAATTTTTTTGGAAATTTTGGTGGATTGTGTATAATGAGTACGAAGAAAGAGATTGATTTTTTCGATATACGAGGTCCTCGTGAGTTCAAATCAGTCATTTTTATCGAGTTCTACACAGGAATGCCTCACTCTATTTCAAAATTATTAGATTTGATTAATATTGAATCAAGGATCGACTCAGTGATACTGTAGGTCCACATCTCTTTGACTTGCGTATGTGGGTTCTCACCAGTAGTTGTTAGCAAATATGATAATTCCAATTTTAATTTAGTCATAAAAGTTATGCTTTTATAATATAGTTTGTTTGCATTTCATTTATTAAAATGGATGCTACTGTTTTCTTTAAAAATGTGACACCTTCTGAACTTTCGAAATTTTGTGAAAATGAACCAGTGCATGGTGAATAGAATTCATAACTATAACGTTTGCTAAAATAAGTCACATAAGGAACGAACTAAACGATTGATAAATTCTATAGGAAACGTTCAATACAGCAGTTTAAAATCAGAACATAGCAACAAGTTCGTTTAATGAGAAAATTGATCATTTGCTAAATAATAGTTCTATGTTCAGTGATAGCCAGCAAAAAGAAGTAAAATCTTCTCCAGTACAGTCCCAAGTTGTTATAAATCCAGGTCACAATCTAATTGGTCCGGTAAATCAAAGCAAAGATCCAAATTACTTAATAGAATCAGTAGCTGATTTCTTTTCTAGTGTAGATACTCGATTTCTCCAGGTTCCGAATAAAATTGGTAATTTAAATCGAGCCGAATTCCCATTCAGACAGAATGAGCAGCAGCCAATAAGGAACTCTTATGAAGAACATCTCATCCGTGCTAATCAAGAAATCTTGCCACGACAACCTGCACCAGTACAAACGCAACATTTCCGGGCCGATAACTACTATAAGATTTGCCAAAGGTGGAATGTTTCATTCGATGGTAGAAGCGCGACAAATGTGCATGACTTCGCATATCGCCTTGAGCACATGGCACGTGATGATAACATTCCCTTAGAACATCTAACGAAACGTTTGCACCTTTTCCTGTCCAAAACTGCGGAGAATTCGTATTGGGTTTTTAAATCTAACCACCCAATGGCATCATGGGCGTAAATGAAAGCAGCGATTCTTTCTTACTTTAGTAGTTCCAACTACGAGGAAGAAATTAAGGAAAGTATTTTGAAGGGAATGCAGGCTAGTAAAGAATCGTTTTCGGATTTCTCAAAAAGAACAGAAAATGAATGCAAGACTGCAAGATTGATTGTCTGATCGATTGTAAAGAACGTAACGTTGCCGTATCACGCCTAAATGGGAGCAAACTGGGTATGATCCTAGGAAATTCGTAGATACATTTGATCGCAGACCAAAGATTAACGAGATCAATATGGAGTTGCAAAACCTATATATTGATAAGCCGAAAAGTTCCAGTCTTAGTTTTGAAAATAGTAACAACAATGTATCAAATGCTGAAACTTTAGAAAACTTTAATTCGGGAAACAGACATCGCCGCAATGAGAGTTCGCCTGGTCAAAACTCAAATAATGTTCCACTTTGTTGGAACTGCAAGGATCTTGGGCACAGATACGAGGATTGCGGAAAACCATTTTTAAATATTTTTTGTTTTGGTTGCGGAGCAGCTACCTAATGTTAGGAAACCTAATTGTCTAAACTCTGGATCAGATGAGGGGATCACGCCTCGAAGGAAACAATCGACATGTGACATGGAAACTGCCAGACAATCCAAGATCCTCATAAACTCGCATAATGACAACTTTAGTTTTAATAAATATAATAAAAATAATAATAATAATTGTAATAATGAATTAGTCTTTAGACAAACCTTCTGTAAAGAAATGAATTCCAAGTCTAGATGTAAGAAAATTTCACGGTCCATATAAGATATTTTAGAGAAAAGCGAAAGCTCCTTAAGAATTGTATAGCTTCACTAATTAAAACCAAATCTATAAATGACCCACGTCCGCACGTAGAGGTTACGATATGTTCAAAATAAGTAATTGGTCAGTGCTCTTAACCTGCACTGACCATATTAGCCCGCCTCAATGAAACCTGTACTATAATTTGTTACACATTTATTACAATTTATTACAACAAATACCGATTTTATTACAGTTACCGTTTTCGAGGAACGAGTGGTCGGTTTAGCTTGTAATTAAACCTACACCGCCAAAATTGTAACTTTTGATGTAGCTGTGATATCGGAATGGTTCTTCGACCAGAATTTATTACTAATTAATTACATTGATTAAATAGTTGAAGATCAACCCTATATCTTGAATAAGGGAAAATTCCACCCCAAACGATTATTTATGACAAAAACATCGATTTTACCAATAGTAATAAATTATTAAACCAGACCGCCACCAGATATTGAGTCAACTGTTACTCCTTGGACCTTGTGGAGGGCAGATCAACCTTATCCAGGTGTGTAATAAATTATTTTTGTGTCAGGCTACACGGAATTGGCTGCGAACCGTAAAGGGTTCAAACGTCCAATTTAAAGCTTGATTTTATCACCTTCAACAATTTATTACACCAGACCGCCACCAGATATTGGGTAAAATGTTACTTCTTCGACTTTGTAAAGGTTAGATAAACCTTATCCAGGTCTTCTGGACAGTGGCGCCACAATTAGTGTATTGGGTAAAAATTTCGTTAGATTTCCGTAGTAATAATAAAATTAAATTCCACAATCTTGTATCTCATATTACCACCGCTGATGGGACCAGTAATAAAAATTGAAGGGTATGTTAATTTACCGGTAACTTTTGGCAAGAGAACCGAAATAATTAAATTTTGTATTGTGCCCACTCTGAACTCATTTTTGTATTTGGGAATTGATTTTTGGCGTACTTCTTCTACGTTTTCTTCAAAAATGATAAATATTTGGTAATTTAAGTTCCCCTAAACGCCTGAAAAATACATTTTAAGATTATGACCTTGATATTGTGAAGTAGAGGATAGAAAAATTAATTAACTTCTGGAAGGTATTACCTGAAATTTAATTTTTAGTTTTTCAATTTTCATAGCGGTAATTTCACATTTCATGTATGTTTCGCTGTTCCGTATAAATGGAATCTAAATCAATTTGAAGAACTATACTTAACTTATTAAAGTTTTGTTACAAATATAGGTACAATATGTAATTAATTTTTTTTAGTAATCTCACTTTATTTCACTGGCGGTACATCCCATAAATAGATTTGAGCACCTTATTTTTTAGGTTACTTATTACATTTTTAACTTCGTATTAATGATTGGTTGGTTGATTTATTCCTATCCTGGATGGAGCATACTGGCGTGGAGGAGCGGATGGGAATTCAGTAATTAATTATTTCAAAATTCTGCCATGGTATGTAAAGAACAAATCGAGCCACGAGAAATCAATTTTTTGCATGAGTCAACAGTTTGTTTTCTGGCATTTCCCGATCCTGGTTGGTATGTCTGCCAATCAATAGGTGTGTTAGTATATAAACGATAATCTACCTATTCGATGAACAAATCATTTTGAAATTTAGCTTGAGTATTTGAGTAAAAGTGTCGCCATTGACCTACGTACGCCTTGATGTGGTGCTGCTGGTAGTATAAATTTCGAGTCTATTTTTCTGCTTCAATGGATAATCGACCAGTTCGTTCGTGAGTTTATGTAAGAAATTGTACACCGAATTCAAATGATCTTTTGCTGTAACGAAATTTGTTCCGTTATCACAATAGAAGATGTTGCTTCGATTCGAAATTATATTGCTACTTGACAGGGCAAGATACTATTCTGTAAGTTCCACCTTCTCTAACATTTTCTGACTTCTTGATTACCTTGGCTTGATGACCTACAATTATTAAAAAAATCAAAGAACGTAAGCGATTTTTTTTTTCAAATTTGATAAGATTGGAGCGTTTCACTACATCTGAATATTGCTTCTCGTTCTGGACTATTGGGCTTTGACTTATACAGAGGATCTTTTTTCCCCAGGTCGTGCACATAATGAGTGACTCATTTGATCATCTAATTACGTGTTGTATCAACAATTTTGGATCTTTCCACTACATTTCGTGCTTACTGCAATATGCCAAGATACGGTATACCTTCGCGGGGTTCTCTTTCCTCGGGGTATGTCTCCAAATGTTTTTATTTCTACGGTATTCTAACTTCGCCTAACGATCGATTCTTAATTTATGGAAATTAGGATCTGCTTATTTGATTCATTTTAGTGTCTTTAACTATGGTCAATTTTTACGGAGCTAGCAGGTAGGAATGACGTTATTTTCGAAGTGATGAATGCATTTTCAACGCTATTGGTTTATTACAGAACCTCGATGTAAAGCTGATTACACGGTAAGCATAACATTTGCGCAAAACCTTCCGTGACCTAGGAGGTCAGAAGCCTTTTAATAATTTCTAAACTGAACTCTATTACGTTAGGGTGTTCAACGGTGTTCCGAATAAACACATTAATGGTATGACACTTTTGAGTGTATCTATGAGTTAATTTTTGCAACACTTCACTGTAGTTTACTCGGTTATTTTAAAATGTTTGACGAGAGAATGAGCTTCGCCCTTAAGTACATTCTCATGCATACTGGACGTGAATATGGCGAAAAAACCCTGCCAGGCCACTCGGTGTAGTATCCAGCAAAGAGAGGAATTTGCGAACTGTACAGCTGCGATACACCACTCAACAATCATATTCATTGAACTATCTGCGTTAATTGTCGTGTCCTAAACACCTTGGAGACGCATGTATTTGCTTAGTTGCGCCACTGCAGCGAAATATAACTCTTCGGCTTCTATTAAACGTGACTCTTCTTTGTGGTTGTCCGCTTCGTTTACTAACTTTTCTAAGTAATTCGAGAGCCCGGTTTGTCTTCAATCTTAATTCATCTGAATTTTCAAGAGAATTGACTAGTAATTTCTTTGCAAATTAAACAAAACTTTGCTAAACAAGACTGGTATTCTGTTACGTGTACCTTTACTTGGTAAGAAATATTTATTTTTGCACTCTACTTCTTAGTCAAATATAACTGAGTGATTTAATAAAATCAAAAAACCAATTTTTTAGTCCAAGATATTTTTGTTAAAATATTTTGGTAAAACTCCATTATTACGCAATAGTTTTCCTGCCTATAAAATTGTATATTGTGCGGTTGGTGGATTAGTCCTTAGCTCGTTGTTATATGTTATATAGGCCGGGCATACTGTTTTTTTGTCTCTTAAATACATTATAAGACTATTGTTTTAGATTAAACCTCCACATGATTTATTAATCCGATCAATACCCGGTTTAAATTCTCCATTAATTTTATATGAAATCGAATACACAAGCAACATGAACTTGAAAAGCTCAACCATTCCATACATTATTAAATGAATTGATTCAATTTCGATTCGATTTTGTTTTTGTATTTTTCTACAAACGCATTAAACCATCAATAAAACGTCTAATTCGATTTAGGGTTGTATTATATCCAAACAATTTTTCGATCTATTTCAAAATCGACCAAAATAGTAATAAATATAAAATTAGAGAGACGGGCGGAACTTTAATAGTATTTCATATGATACTCAAACACAAAATTAAAATACAATCATGATTCGTATCAAATATGTATGTTGGCAACATATAATCTATGTATAATATGTAGATGATTATTTATTTATTTTAGTTTTGTATTTACGAAAAAAATCAAAATACGCTTGAATTGATTTCGGAACCAAACACACAAAAATGATGATTTTGCACACTCGTATTTCGTACATGCCCTATGTGTAACGAACAATATCCTAAAATCCAACCAAACCAAAAATCTATGAATGGTATATATCTCTTGCTCCCAACAAAAATCCACCTTAACATTTGAATGAGCATTAAAATTAAGTCAAGTGAATGATTTTGTATTTTATTGCCGATTCACGTCGTTGTATTTTATTTTCCTGAAAGTTTTCCATCTCCCCCATTTCGGATTCTCGGATAATAATAAAATAAAATTTAAATTAGCCTTATCTTATTTCAGATATTATGTATGTATATAGGGAAGAAGTTGAAAATAACAAAACAAAATTATACCAAACGTGACCTGTCTAAAATTTTATATAATTTTCCAAAATGAAAAAGGACACATTTTTGTTCATCCTGTATTGGTTTCAATCTATGTACAAATTAAATTACACAATTCATTGAACTTCTATTTTTGCTTTGTTTTTATTCCACAGCAAACTATCAGGAACAGTACAAAGATCATTGCAACAAAACAGTGGATATTTATGAGGATGTATCGTCACCCGAGCTGACAAATCAAAATCGTTATCGGCCGTTGACGTGCTGGTATCGATTTCGTAGTTTTCGTGGTGCACCGCGGGATTGGGTGTTACGATTACGTTTCAAGCGTTTTAAAGTTGGCACCCTAATAAATGCGACACATTGTGATGGCGGGTTTTTACAGGTATGTGCAAACTTTGTTAATATCTTTCACATTTTTAGAGGCATTTTTGAATATATTTCATTATTTAGAGAAATAAAATTAAAAACGGTTCAAAATTTTGCTGCAGACACATTTTAAATTAAAATTTGACTTTCGTGGAAAAAGCGCTCGAGGCATTTATCTTACTTTAATTAGCTTTTATGTTGAAAATGTTTAGACATGCAGAGAGCAGGGCATTATTTTATTTATTAATTTGAAAACTATTGCAATTTTTATGATCCGCACGTGAAAGCGATAAACACTCGGTTTTCGAGGAACAGTATAGTATATCACCTGTTGTGTAGTACAAAGTTAATATTAGTGTAATACACAATCGGGGAAGAAAATAATTAACAATATGATTAATTGAACTGATGACAATGGATAAGCACGTTTGTGTACATATGTTTATTCTAAATATAGTTGTTTACTATGTACAATACGTACAGTGATGGCCACATAATTACATATTGGTATATGTATGGATTTTGCGACGACTTGCTATACAAAATATTATATCATTGTACAAGACAGTCTTTTCGCTCAACAAATTGGTGCCGAGAAACCGTCATCAAACAAATACATTGTCACTTTAAGTATCGCTATTGACCTTGCTACAACAGCCTACATGAGAAGGCCGAATTTTGATGTTTTTCTAGTTCACGCAGAAAATAGGAACATTTGTAATGATTTGATAGGGTCAGTGCCTTTAATAATGGATAATTAATTAAATTCGATTTAAGCGGTTTTCAGATTTCATGCCCTTGCAAATTGAACTCGGAATATGAACTCGGAATGAATTCTATGTTCTGCACTGTACAACAAATAATAATGAAAGTCAGATTAAGCCTAACACAAACATATTTAAAGAGTCTCCCACACCTTAGGCAACATACAAATTAATTAGGAAAATGAAGGTAAGGATTTTTGTTAGTTTTCCAGGTCGTTGTTGGTAATTGTTTGCTTGTGTGTTAACATTAAATAAATAAAAACTGTATTGACATAATTAGTAGCAATGTCACGGTAGCGTAAAATTTTATTAAATAAACTTTTTATTAGGCCATGTCACAGAATTCATATAAATATAGAGATGATTTGGTTGGATACACATCGATAGTTTTCTATAGAATTATTTAATTAGGTATATCATTTTTAGCTGTGGACTTTATAGATTGTGTCGTGAAAGTGACTGCCACATATGTTCTGAAGTATTGAGTTTGATCCAAGTAATTCACTCTATAAGGTCATGCCAAAACGATCTCAGTTATATTTTAATTTAGTTCGTACAAGGTATTTTTAGTAATTTAAATTCTATAATTTAATTTGGCACACCATTTTACAATATCTTCGGTACACAACACAATTTTTGCAATCGAGCACTTAATAATTTACTGGCCATTACACACCGGTCATCTAAAACTGACTCTCTCAATATCTAAATGATTTTTTCCTTTTTAATTCGATCGCACCACTTTTTATAGCCCAAAATTTGTAGCGGAAAAGTTAACCGGTGTATTATCTCAATACAAATAAATCAAATTTATGGTTATCTCTCTCATCATCACGTCACCAAACATTTTAATTACTACCGAGTGTCCCGGTAAATCGTTACAGACATACCTAGAAATCTAGGAACCTCTTTTACGGTGTTGGGTATTGGGAAATCTATAATCGCTTCTACTTTTTCGTAGAAGCGATGGTCAACTCGGAGACCACCATCGCCTACCACATAGCCCAATTTTAAGGTAAGCCCTGCTTCCTGAAGGAGAGAGGCAACAAGATTTAGTAAGTTTAAATGTTCGTTGAAGTCTTCTGAGGTATTGAGGAGGTCGTCTAAATATACAAAAACTTGTTCATGAAGTTGGTGCGGTATCACCCGGTGCATTAACCTAGACATCGTTTGCGGTGCATAGAATAGGCCGAACGGCATGACCGTAAACTGATACAAGGGGTGACCAGGAACGGTGAACGCTGTCTTATCTCGGGACACAAATGCACAAAAAGTTTCCAAGCATCTTCAATAGCTAAACATCGCACGAGCTCTGTGATTGAACTAATATCCTTGTCGGCCATTACTACTTGCAATTCGGATCTCATGTTACGTGGTAATAAATGTAAAATAGCGGAATCGTTAAGGGGAGTTCTAAATTGCAATGATATTGCAAGGATATCATTATAAAAATCACGAAACGGTTATCTTGGCATTTGTTTTCTGAACTCCATAGCTCGTCTGACATTATGGCCGGTTCTTCGATCTTGAAATCTTTCCTAGAAATCTCGTTTCAATTCCTTCCAATTAATATCAGGTTTTCTTTTAATATTGCACCAATACCAATTTGCTGCGGCTCCCGTTAAAAGAACTCCAATCTCAGCTACCAAGCCTGCCTCTGTAGTATTGTACGTCATGGAATAGTGTTCAACTCGGAATAAAAATCGTTCTACCGACAAACCCTCGGATTCTCCACTAAATGAGATTTTCCATCTGCTAATATGATTCCTTAGATTTTGTTGAGCACTCGTCACTAGTTGTAGTTTTTGTTCAGGGAATCACCTGGTTCTTTTCCTCCGACTGTTTTCTTTGGTGTGGAGTGTTTTATTTTAAATTGCGATTCATCATCGCCAGATTCTTCCTCACTAGGGATCTGGTTTCCAGGCTTTGAACTGTCCTTCGTTTTGGGCGATGTCTTTTCGTTCGATGAAATGAAATATTATCTACTTCCTCATTGATCAATTTTATTAAGATCTTCCCCTTCTTGGATTTCGAGTAAAGCTCCTAGTTTTGACAATAAATTTTGTCCGGTGTCCTTCAAACGAAGACATTCCTGTTTATAGCAACGACTACTAGTGGACAATCAGTGATGCCTCTCTATAACGTGCAATATTCTTGTTTTAGAGCAATCCGAATCTTTTTCCTTAAATTGAACGACATCGACGATACTCGACATGAATCTTCGATATTCGATCAATTTATTGGTACACAATGTAATGTCGTCATTGGGACCTTTTCCGCTGTGCTATGAGCTTGCGCAGGTCTAAGGGGATTATGTAACGCTTCTTGCTGGAATGCTTGTTGTAAAGCGTTAAAATGTTAAATAGGGGAATTTTTCAAGTGACGTACAGTACACTCAATTTCAAACTCATCAGGAGCAAGAAACTTTGCATCCATTTTGAAGAAAAAATAACAGAGTACATTTAAGACGGGGGGGGGGGGGGGGGGGGGGTAAATAACGATGAAATAAAAAATAGAAAGAAAATTCAAAGAAGGAAACAAAAGAAAATCTATTTGCTGATACAAAATTGATGATTTATCGTGACTTACAGTAATTCAAATCAACACAAGAAAATGGAGAAACCTATTGTCATACTAATATGAGACCATATTGTTATACTGTTTTAGATTATTTTATGATTATAACAAAAACGCAAACAAAAAAATACCGAGTGTAGTTTGGGCGCCATTATGTAACCGACGCTAAGTATAGGGTTTTCCAAAAAGAGTGATATGATTTCTTTAAAAAAAACACACTAATTGTTAAGGAAATTGAAATGTTTTTTATTTAATCTGAAGTACAATCGATACAATTAAGTTCTGAATAAAACGTCATTCAAATGGCCTCCACGTCTTTTTCTGTAGGAACGAATTCAATGAACCCAATTTTCGAGCAATTTTACCACTAAATCATGTCGTATGTCATGAATAGCACGTTCAATATTGAATTGTAAAAGCTTGAAGAGAGTTTGGTTTATTGGTAAAGGCCAATGACTTCAAATAACCCCCAAGAAATAGTCTAATGGTGTTAAATCACAACTTCTTGGAGGCCATCCAATATCACAATTTCTTGAAATAATCGAATCTCCAAACTTTTCTCGCAATAATTCAATTGTTGCACTTGCTGTGTGGCACGTAGCCCCGTCCTGTTGGAAACAAATGTTGCCAGCTACATTTAAAAAAAAAGTACGGATCGATGATTCCAACAAAAACCACACCAAACTGTCAATTTAGGTGAATGTAATGGTTTTTCATGAATAACTTGTGGATTTTCTTCGCACCAGAATCGACAGTTTTGTTTATTTGCCGCACCACTCATAGATGAAAGTGAGCCTCATCGGAGAAGATGATTTTCTTAAAAAAATCGGTATCGTTTTCAAGTTGTTCCAAGGCAAAATCAGCAAATTCGCGATGTTTACGGTGACCCAATGGCTTCAGTTCATGAGTGAGAACAATTTTATACGGATGCAAACCCAAATCCTTTCTCAAAATCCGCCAGGTTGTGGTTTGAGACAGTCCCAATTCTTGAGAACGTCTTGGAATCGACAAATTGCGGCCTTCAGCAACACTTGCCTGAACGGCATCAATATTTGCATTACTTCGAGCGTTTTTTTGTCTTATTGGCACTAGAACATTATGTAAAGAAAATGTATGCTCAATACGTTCAACAATTCGACGAATAGCGGGCACACTTGGACGATTATTACGACTATAAAATGGCAAAAGCGCACGAAAAGTTGCAATTTGAGAACGATTATTTTGATAATAAATCATATTTTGATAATATAATGAAATAAAAAATGATAGATCATGACATATTACAAATGGCCGAAACGTCACTTAAAAATCATATCATTCATATTGGAAAACCCTATATTTTAGTGCCTGTTGCACATAAAAGATTTCAATGGTATGGAAAGTTGTGCCATCTTTGCCGTTAGCTCAAGTCGAAGAGGTGATATTGGTCGTGGAATAAATTCTTGACTTCCCATAAAATCCATTGATTGCTGATGACAAAGAGATTAGATTTAATCTCTTTGTCATCAGCAAGCAATGGATTTTATGGGAAGTCAAGAATTTATTCCACGACCATTATCACCTCTTCGACTTGAGCTAACGACAAAGATGGCACGACTTTCCATACCATTGAAATCTTTTATGTTCAACGGGCACTAAAATACTTAGCGTCCGTTACAATAGCCATTTAACAATTAATAACCGGATAGTTTGTTAAATTTGTATTGTTATGTCATTGGGTGCACCCCAATTCAGCTGTCCCTTTTATAATTGCAATCACTCGCATAATGTTACTATAAAACGTTTTCTGATACCATCGACGAATGAAAATGTATTTCCACACCGTTAATTTAAATTTGATTTTATGAATTTATCTCCAGGTATACACCAACATTTTACATGCAAATTAATAAACTTTCAAATTGTGAATTTATTTTTTTTTTATATATTATGTAAGTTTTCTGTATTGAACATCAATAAGCAATGAATCATTCTGATTAGTTATTCAGGATAAGAAAAAACACAAAAATGCAACGCTGTTATCGAAAAGTTTCTTAACTGTTGTGGTAAAAGGAAAAAAGTTTGTGAACAAAATTTAAATTATCGATCCAATCTTAACGAAATCGTAATTTACATAATTTTCTTAATAGTGTTTTATAATATTTTAAGGTATACCTGCAGGAATATCAGACTACACTCTACCTTATATATAGGTATAGCTAGAAACACTAGGAATAATTTACTCATATAACTATTAAAAAAATTATTTGAACAGGCATATAACGATATATCTGTGCTATATATGAGCTATAAAGCACAGTATATTGCTTTATATAGCAATAAAACGAATCTACCAAACTATAACCTAAATGTAATAAAACCACCCGTTTTTAGGATGTATCTTCTTATATACGGTTCAGTATCATAAACAACTACATGGTATCTGTTTTTCATATTTCCTTGTTAGATCCTTCATTCATTTTATTGTGATACATCAATCCATCTATACCATATACGAGTATGAAAACACATATATAATTTTTATCCATATTGTGTGCACACATTTTTATACCATAATATGTGCTTTTAAAGCTTTTCTACCGTTTGCTCAGCTAAATAATAACAACAACACACACACACACGCATACAAAGACATAATGGTAGTAAAACCGAGGAGATAGAGGTTTTTGTTTTGTGTTTTTGGTACGGAACAAAATAAAAATCGGATTTGTTGTGTTGTCTAATATGTATGCAAATGTAGTGGATTAAACACATACACGTATAAAAAAATGATGGATACATGTCATAAAACCCTTATACGTATGTTGTACATCCTCTTGAGGTTTCCTCATATAGGTTCGAGTATAACGTAGAATGTAGAAGCATAAAAAAATTCTTAAGTTCATTAATTCGTTCCTCAATTCCTCATCAAGAAAACAACTTGAAAATTAGTTATTCTATATAGGAGCTTGTTACAGGCTGGCTACTGCCAACCTGCAGATTTCACTTAAGCCACTGCAGAGGCCTCCACGGTGATTTTTGCCGGCTACGTTCTCAGCGGAGAAGTGCGAAGGTCGTGGGGTTTGAGGCATGCAGGGCTCCTGGCTTACACCGTGATTAAATACAGAAAGTTGGGGAAACGCAAATAATAATAAAACCGAGTTCCGCCGAAATTCGTCGGCCGGAACCTGAGGTACGAACACAACAAAATTATAAACCGAGAACGGTGCCTTGGTGCGCGCATCCATCCGAATTCAAACGGGGTCGAGCCCTGGTTACGGAATTGGATGCGGGCACCAAGGGACCGCAAACACTAAACCGACACAGAGGAAGTCTCCGCTCCCATCATACCTAACCGGAAAATTTAATAATTCATTTTATATATAAAAAAATAAAAAAAACTAACAGAAACAACTTCCCCCTCCACCCGTACCACGATAAGAGAACGAGAGAGAGAAGAACAATGCGCATCGAGCGTGCACCAGCTGTGCGGCGCTCGATCACAATCAAAAAAAATTTTATATATATACGTATAAAAAAAATAAAAAATTTAAAATAAATTTAGGAAAATTTTAAAATCAACAAAAAATGAAATAAAATAAAAAGAAAGGTACCTTAATTGGTAAAAAAAAACAATTTGTTGCGGCCTTGCGCGGCCGTCGTTGCGGCAGACCACCGATAAATAAACCAATAGCCGGTTGGCTACCGTTATGTTGAGGGGCCTGTCCCCGTTACCAAAGCAATCACGGCTGGCCTCACCTGGCCGCCGGATCCGTGTAAATTGGAGTGACCTCAACTGGCCACCCGTAAAATAATTATTTGGGCGTTGCCTCGCCGAAACAACGTACTCTTTGCCTTGATAGACCGCCTTTCATAAACAGTTTTGATAAGTTGATGTACTCCAATAATAAATTGAGATAATTTTGCTATTATCTTATACAAAATGCAGGTTCAACGAACTATTAGCTGATTTATCAACGAATAATTCAAATACATCCATTTTGGCGATGCCTGATGAAAATCACAAATACTGTGCATATTTAATATGCATTGGGGTATCAAATAAATAAATCATAACCCCAAATTAACACAACAATTTAATTTTATTTATTTTTTCTTGATAACAGTTCACAATATTAATCTTAAAATTTAACTTAATTTATCCAACTATTTTCTTTAATTATTTCACAGAATTTTTATCTTTTTTTTTTACTAACACCCGACCTCAATCAATCAATTTTTTAAATTTTAAGTTTTGACTCTTCCACATTCCAAAACTAGCCAACTAGACTTATGCCAAGCCCAAAAAAACTTTTCATATCAAACTCGACCTTTTTCTCTAAAATCTCAAACCAGACTTTTCTTTATAAAAATCCACTCTAATTTTTTTACAAAATTCCAAACTAGACTGCCAAACAAAAAAAATTCTCCCACCGCACAAACGACGCGCAAAACATTCCAGAAGAATTGTCTTTCTTCTCTGTTTCTCATTTATATCAATTCGCATTGATATAAACGAGAGGCATATAAGAAAAACATTCTTATGGAATGTTTTGCTTTACGCACACACTCGATTCGCATTGTTCTCTCTCTCTCCCATTTTCGTTTTACTACCAACCAAACGAACAAAAACATACGAGAATCCCTCCACACGGAACGCGTTCAGACATCAACAACACAGACGCAAGAAACCGCGAGTAAAATCTAACAAAATATGGGGATGTCACGCGTAAACGAATATTATGTCTTGTTACAGACAACACAGTCGTAACAAACGTGGGAACGTCCCACACCCTGAGATGTCTCATAAGCCGGGCCTAAAACAAACAATGGGAACGAGATAACAAACGATTTAAACAAATGAGGTAGGCGATATGATTAGACACGAATGTCTTTAATATGGTAAGTACCTAAGTTTTTGCCACTCAAATCTTCGATGGTGTATGCTACCTGACCTACTTTACCGGAAATTACCGCGGGTTTGAATTTGCTTGCCAATTTGGCGGAAAATTTATTCGACGCATCGCTCAAAGCAAACGATCGTATGAAAACGGGTTGTCCGACTCGAAAAGTGCGCTTAGTACTACGTAAATTGTAATGTTGAGCCCCCTTTTCGTGTGCTACGCGTAAGTAATGAATTATACGATCTTTTAGGAGGTTTACTCGATCTGGCTTAGCCCATACCTGGACTTCGCTGGGATCATGTTCATCGAGTAACCGTCGCAATGAGTGCTCCGAACCATGCATCGACATATGTTGACCGAACACGACATAATGAGGGGTGTAATGTATCGAATCGTGTATGGCATTACGTAAAGCAGCCGCAATTTCTTGCAAATTTTTGTCCCACTGATTATGATCGTGATCGCTCAAATATGATCGAATGCTAGCAATCAACGTTCTATTAACACGCTCGGAGGCGTTGCTTTGGGGCGAGTACACCGGCGTACGTAAATGGGTTACACCGTATTTAACTAACAGGTCTTTAAATAAATTCGAGGTGAACTGCTTCCCATTATCGGAGGTAATAATTTCGGGAACGGAAAATAAAAGGAATACCTCATTTTCCAAAAATCGACACAATAAAGAGGCAGATGCTTCGCGTAAGGGTTTGACAACTACAAATTTCGAATAATGATCCAGAACGATAACAATACAGGTATTTCCGAGTTTCGAACGTGGATACGGACCCAAAAAATCAACATACAATTTTTGGAACGGGCGAGTTGACGTGACCTGAGCTCCCATGGCTGGTTGTGTAGAGAAATTAACAGCTTTGTTCATTTTACAATTAGTGCAGCTAGCAACGTATTGTTTAACCTGTTTTGCCATTTGAGGCCAGTAAAATTGACGCTGAAGGCGCTCGAGAGTTTTGCTGCCGCCTAAATGTGCTGAAGTGGGAGGTACGTGAGCCTGTTCGATAAGCGTTGAAGTTAAGGAATTAGGAATAACAAGTTTCCAATTCGAAAGGTCGGTATCCGTATATTTAAAACCGAAGGAAGGGGATATTAATAGTTTATCATCCTGGATCTTGTAGTTGTGCGAACAGTCTTTTAATGAACGAATTTTCGCGATCTGATCGACGTAATCTGGATCTTGGAACGCAACCGAATTTTGATCAACGTGCAGAATGGGGACTGAAGAAGGTATTAACGCATTCACGGAAGGGTCGATATTTTTACTCGACAAGACTGGATCTTCAAATTGGGCACCAGGATCAGGCGTGCTCTTACTTTCAGAATCATCCTCACAAGGAGCGGATTCATCCGGAAAAGCTCGAGACAACGCATCAGGCACAATGTTAACTGAACCTTTTCGGTATCCAATCTGAAAATCCAGCGCTTGGAGTTTAAGACTCCATCTCGCCAAACGTCCGGAGAGGTCTTTTTGACTCATTAACCAGCGTAAACTGGAATGGTCGGTATAAATGACGAACGGATAGCCTTCCACGTAAGGACGGAATTTTCGCACGCTGAGGACGGCAGCGTAGCATTCCAGCTCGGTCACCGAGTAGTTTCGCTGCGCCGCATTGAGCTTATGGGAATAAAACTCAATGGG
Organism: Nephrotoma flavescens; assembly: GCA_932526605.1. Lineage (NCBI taxonomy): Eukaryota > Metazoa > Arthropoda > Insecta > Diptera > Tipulidae > Nephrotoma > Nephrotoma flavescens. Next base: position 325,490,740 of record OW052221.1, on the reverse strand, counting down.
CCGCTCCACCCCCTCGGCGTCCACCTGAAATAAGACACTACCGACCCCAACGGCACTGGCATCGCACTGAATAAAAAAGGGCTTTGTATAATCAGGATGCGTCAAAACTGGGGCAGTTGACAAGGCGGTTTTGAGAGCGTTAAAAGAAGAATCAGCAGCTGCAGACCAACATACTTTAGTATTTTTACCAGTAAGATCGGTGAGAGAAGAAGCTAAGGAGGCGAAATTTGGAATGAAGCGACGGTACCATCCGCACATTCCCAGAAAACGTCTAATCTGTTTCGTCGTTTTCGGAATAGGGTACTCCAGAATAGCTTTACATTTATCTGGGTTTGTACGGAGGCAACCATCACCCACAATATAACCTAAATAGTCTACTTCTTTCAACACAAACTTACTTTTGGTCAAATTAATTGTTAAACCAGCATCCGACAGATATCCAGCAACCTGTTGAAGCAAATCGAAATGTTCGGCCAGAGTGGAGGATGTGACCAGAAGGTCATCGAGGTACACAAAGACCTTATCGTGTAGCTGGTACGGGATCACGCGGTGCATTAAGCGACAAAGCGTCTGTGGGGCGTTGCATAAGCCAAACGGCATCACCTTGAACTGATACAAGGGCCGTCCAGGAACCGTAAACGCTGTTTTATCGCGGGATGCTGGGTCGAGTGGGATCTGCCAAAAGGCATCCTTCAAATCAATCGCCGAAATGAATCGGGTGTGTCCCAAACGACCCAACAATCCGTTGATTATGGGCAGCGGATACGCATCCTTGACGGTTGCCTTGTTCAGTTCTCTAGCATCCAAGCACAGACGAACTTTGCCATTGGCCTTACGCACCAACGTGACCGGTGAACACCAGGAACTTTGTGACTCCTCGATGACCCCCAAAGACAACATCCTATCCAACTCGGCATACATGAGTTTCTGGATAGCTGGGGATACGGAATAAAAACGTTGTTTGACTGGCTTTGCGGAACCGACATCGATCATATGAGTGATGAGGGATGTGCGGCCCAAACCTAAAATATCGCTGCTCGGGAATTGTTCGCGGATAAGATCCAAGTTACGACGATCATCAGATGTTAAAATATGAAATTTGGGTGTGTTGGTAGTTTCACCTAATTCGTCCGAACGATTTAGCGCGGAGATTTTTGGGGAAATTCCAAAACGATTCCAAAAATCGATACCCAAATAAAGCGGTTGTTCTAACGAAGGAACAACATAAAAATTCATGGTTTGAGTAATTCCATTAAACTCGACGTTAGCTCGTATGTAACCAAATACTCGTTGGACTTGACCACTCGCGGTAGTTATCGTGGATGGAAAATTGTGAAACTCTACGAATGGATTCGACAAGATTTTCTCCGCTCCATTCCCGAGAACACTGACACTCGCCCCGCTGTCGAGAAGACCCTTAAAAGGGATCTTATTTATAAAGACCTGGGCGTAAGGCCGAGTGTCACTACCCTCGGAGAACAAAACGGAGGAAATCACGTCGTTTCTCATTGTAGCGCGGTGGTTCCAATATTTCTTGGAACGTTTTAAACGATCTAACTTAGCTAACGACGGGGAATTATAGAAAAACTTTAGAGCGACAGGAAGGGAAGGGGAATTTGGTGGGGAAGAAGGATCGGGAAGGGAATCATGATTTGCAGACGAGTTTACCTTCTGGTCGGGTTCGATTGGGAGCGGAGTTCCGCGTCCGTATTGCTCGCTGCGTCCTCCTGGATTGGTTTGAGTGGATTTGTCCGTGGTAACATCAGTCTGGGTGGCAATTGTGGTTGTGGTGATTCTCGTGGCCCAGTCCTCCAAGAACCACTGTTCTGGTTTTCCGACAATCTGGATTGCATGTTTCGGTCCTCGGCACAACGTCGACAACGCGCAGAAATCGTACCTCGTAATCCACATCGATAGCAGAACAATCCAACTGGAGCCAATTGACAATCCATAAATGTGTGTCCCATATCTGAACAATTGAAGCACACGATATTTTTACCATAACTCGAATGCTGTTTGTAAACTACCCCAGAACTGTCGGCTGGGACTTGTCCGCCCGGACGTCTCGCCGCTGACGACGGATACCTGCTCCCCGTTTGAATTGCGGATACTGAGTTATCGGGTAGAACATCAGTCAAGGGATAATTCTCATAAGAGTCATATGCTCCAATATCATCATACGGACCGCCTGATAACTCATTGATCACGCGTCGTGGATGGATTGCAGGATCCGCAGGAGCTTTGCGCCGCCGGAAAGACTCCTCCCAAGCCGAACAGCTTTTGATCAGCTCGTTGATGCTGCTAAATTGACGATCGGTTAGGTGGTATTGTAGCGTCGGCTTCATATTGTTCATGAGAATTTGAATGAGCTCTTCATCGGAATAAGGTGTGCGACATTGCAAGGTAAGCGTCCAAACGTGATTGTAAAAATCCAAAAAACTTTCGTTGGGCTGTTGTTTCCGGGCTTCAACCATTCTTCGAATTTCGTAATTAGTGCGGCGGTCTTGGAAACGCTCGATCATACCGCTTCGTAGTTCTGACCAGGTAGCGTGCGGGTTGTGTTTACGAAATGTCCAGTACCATTGTAACGCTATGTCTTTCAAGATGGTGTGTAACTCCAATAGCAAGATCTGGTCGGACAATCCCCTAGACGACGCGATGGTGTCGACTTGAAATAAAAACATGTCTATGTTGATGCCCGAGGGAGATCCGGTGTAACTTAGCCCACTTCCCGACAATAAACGTCGATCGATAAATTTCGGTGGGGATGGTGAACTGGTGGAAGCGGAAGGAATCCGTTCTTGTGCAATCGGAGTTGGCGTAGCTTGGTTTGACTGGTTATTTCCGTCCAGCTGCGTTTGGAAGGCGGTTTGTCGCTGGTTCAAATTCACTAATTGCTGCGATACGGTTTCGAATTTTTGAATCATGGATTCCAACAGGACTGTCTGAGCATTTGATTGTGAAGCCGCGAGACTTCTCGCCTGAACCTGATCCAGCAATTCCTCTAACGTGTATCTGCGCTCCGTGTGGTATGGGTTTTCCGATTCGTCTGCCTCATCACCAAGGTTTTGCACTTGAATCCCATCACTTCCACTGCCCTGGGGATTATCTGAACGAAGCATATCCATTTCAAGGTGAATGCCCTTAGCGCTTTCGATGGACTCATTCAGCTTATCGTGATCTTGTAGATAGATTTGGAGACTCGTCTGTAAATCCTCACATGCTTTAAGAACCTGCCGTGCGAAATCCTGGTATTTTGGAGAGGTTAGAGCTCGACTTAATCGACCGGACAAATGCAGCAAACGAGAGTGGTATCGCCGCGCCGTTACAACTGGATCCTCGGTTTGTTTGTCCAATTGCGTGATCGACTCCTTTAAAATTTTCAGTTTGCGTTGACACGCGTTAATTTCAATATCTGGCCTCTTTGCCGCACTCGTATGCATTCTGGATGGTATTGGCTTTGCCTCAGCCTGCTCACTTCGGATCGCTTCCTCGAGTTGATGCTGGGCATCTGGCGTGTCGAAACGAATATCACGAAGGAGACACTCTACTTCCAACTCCTCTGGTTCCAAAAGGGTGACGTCCATTTTGATTTGAGTAGGGATAAGGGAATAAGTTCGCTCGGTTTAACTCGGCAAGAAAAGAATTGACGTGATCTTTATTAATTTATTAAGGATACAAAATTATTTTATTTCAAAATGACTTTACTCGAAACTGAAGGTTTCAGAGTAAAGTGAATTTATAACTATATTTCCACACCCACTATAACTAGATAATAAAAACGTAAAAAATTTAATTAATGATAAGAGGAATGGTTACCTTATAGTGTTTTATGGGGCCCGGATTCCCACGATTGCTTAACCCGGCTACGACGAGATACCCTCCAAAGTGGCGCTTTTCGATGAGAACCTAATTTGGAGGGGCTCGTTGAAATTTTAAGTACAATAATAATTTAAAGTATGACTTAAATCACGATGAATAGCCAGAAAGTTACCCCATGCGTTGGATAAGAGCTAGTTCGAATTTGAGTTCGGTTATCTTCCACTCGATCCCACGGCAAAATACGTTGGATACGAGGTTCTACGTCCGAGTTATCCCACACTGTACGTCTTTGAGGTCTTTCTGGCGTATCCCACGGATTTCGGTTCATACCAGAATAATAATAAATAAGATTTAATAATAATAATAACGTAGATAATGAAGCTACCAACACACCCGAATAAGAAGGCAAAGTGGCAACAGAAAATACAACTAAGATAATAATAAACAAAAAAAAGGAATGGATACCTTGTAGTAGTTTGTGGGGCCCGTACTCCCACGATTGTTTAACCACGGATTGGACGAGATACCCCCCAAAGTGGCGCTTTTCGATGAGAACCTAATTTGGAGGGGCTCGTTGAAATTTGAAATGATACGAAAACCGAAAATAATAAAATATAATAACAAATACCAAAACTACCAACACACCCAGTGGTATATAGATAGAATAATAAACTCAAAAGAAACGCTACGAAGAAGAGAAAAAAAAAATGAAGTACAAATCAAACCGTGGGTTCAATACAACCCATAGATCGGCAAAAATCAAAAATCAATAAAAATATCGAAATACCAAAAAAAATCAATTCAGATAAAATCAAAACATCATAAGTATCAAAATCAAATCAAATGGAATCGAATAAAATCGAAGATATCAAAAATATCAATCAAAAAAAAAAAAATCAATAAAATAAATATATCAAAAATAAATTTGTATACAATCAACAAAACGGCTGGTATGATGAGAGCGGAAATCCCACTCCATGTCAGCTAAATAATAAAAAAAAATAAAAATAATAATAATAATAAGGTTATGTTTCGTTCCTCAAATTTCGGTCGAGAAATTTCGGGGAAAGGGAAGAAATGAAGCTATGCTAAACTCCAGACAAATGACATCCGAGCTCCACCACAATCGAACACCACATAGTGGAAATGGGAAAGAGCTCGGAAATCGGATGTCCGAAGAATAGGCCCCCCATCTACGCGCAATCAAACAGCCCGTGCTGGTTGCGATCGCAGATGGGGAATGCCAACCGGGAGACTGGCTTTGGTGTGCGCGTCCAGGCGAAGTCAAACAGAGCAGAACACTGGTTTCGGCGCTGGACACGCACGCCAAAGGGAGTGAAGCTACAAATCATAAAAAAAATCAAAAAAAATTAAAATTCGCGATACAATTTGGGCGCCACTGTTACAGGCTGGCTACTGCCAACCTGCAGATTTCACTTAAGCCACTGCAGAGGCCTCCACGATGATTTTTGCCGGCTACGTTCTCAGCGGAGAAGTGCGAAGGTCGTGGGGTTTGAGGCATGCAGGGCTCCTGGCTTACACCGTGATTAAATACAGAAAGTTGGGGAAACGCAAATAATAATAAAACCGAGTTCCGCCGAAATTCGTCGGCCGGAACCTGAGGTACGAACACAACAAAATTATAAACCGAGAACGGTGCCTTGGTGCGCGCATCCATCCGAATTCAAACGGGGTCGAGCCCTGGTTACGGAATTGGATGCGGGCACCAAGGGACCGCAAACACTAAACCGACACAGAGGAAGTCTCCGCTCCCATCATACCTAACCGGAAAATTTAATAATTCATTTTATATATAAAAAAAATAAAAAAAACTAACAGAAACAACTTCCCCCTCCACCCGTACCACGATAAGAGAACGAGAGAGAGAAGAACAATGCGCATCGAGCGTGCACCAGCTGTGCGGCGCTCGATCACAATCAAAAAAAATTTTATATATATACGTATAAAAAAATAAAAAATTTAAAATAAATTTAGGAAAATTTTAAAATCAACAAAAAATGAAATAAAATAAAAAGAAAGGTACCTTAATTGGTAAAAAAAAACAATTTGTTGCGGCCTTGCGCGGCCGTCGTTGCGGCAGACCACCGATAAATAAACCAATAGCCGGTTGGCTACCGTTATGTTGAGGGGCCTGTCCCCGTTACCAAAGCAATCACGGCTGGCCTCACCTGGCCGCCGGATCCGTGTAAATTGGAGTGACCTCAACTGGCCACCCGTAAAATAATTATTTGGGCGTTGCCTCGCCGAAACAACGTACTCTTTGCCTTGATAGACCGCCTTTCATAAACAGTTTTGATAAGTTGATGTACTCCAATAATAAATTGAGATAATTTTGCTATTATCTTATACAAAATGCAGGTTCAACGAACTATTAGCTGATTTATCAACGAATAATTCAAATACATCCATTTTGGCGATGCCTGATGAAAATCACAAATACTGTGCATATTTAATATGCATTGGGGTATCAAATAAATAAATCATAACCCCAAATTAACACAACAATTTAATTTTATTTATTTTTTCTTGATAACAGTTCACAATATTAATCTTAAAATTTAACTTAATTTATCCAACTATTTTCTTTAATTATTTCACAGAATTTTTATCTTTTTTTTTTACTAACACCCGACCTCAATCAATCAATTTTTTAAATTTTAAGTTTTGACTCTTCCACATTCCAAAACTAGCCAACTAGACTTATGCCAAGCCCAAAAAAACTTTTCATATCAAACTCGACCTTTTTCTCTAAAATCTCAAACCAGACTTTTCTTTATAAAAATCCACTCTAATTTTTTTACAAAATTCCAAACTAGACTGCCAAACAAAAAAAATTCTCCCACCGCACAAACGACGCGCAAAACATTCCAGAAGAATTGTCTTTCTTCTCTGTTTCTCATTTATATCAATTCGCATTGATATAAACGAGAGGCATATAAGAAAAACATTCTTATGGAATGTTTTGCTTTACGCACACACTCGATTCGCATTGTTCTCTCTCTCTCCCATTTTCGTTTTACTACCAACCAAACGAACAAAAACATACGAGAATCCCTCCACACGGAACGCGTTCAGACATCAACAACACAGACGCAAGAAACCGCGAGTAAAATCTAACAAAATATGGGGATGTCACGCGTAAACGAATATTATGTCTTGTTACAGACAACACAGTCGTAACAAGCTGTATAGGATTTACCATGCCAGACACCAAATAAAACTGTTAAAAATTACATAATTAAATTAATGAAATACATACAATGAAACATAAAATTAATCTATCATTTATCTTAATTTTTGATCTTTCCATATAAAAAATGCTTTTCTGTATCGAGTTTGAAAAATGTTTTCCTACATTGTTTTAGGCTCATTTACTTTCCCTCCCGTACTCCTCCTATCATTATACATATTCGAATGGAATAAAATCCATACATTAGACAAAAACGCAAATATTTTGATAAATGACATGAATAAATTTTAATTTATTCTTGGAAAAGCATAAAAAAATTATTTTCCCCTAATAACACGTCTGTGTCTGGAGATGTCTGACATAAAACAAAATTGATATAATTTTGTAACAATTATTATCGTGATTATTTTGAAGTGTATGAGCATGTACGAATCTATATGTATGTGTATGTCTGTAAATACATAAATATTTAGCGGGCGCGCGATTATTAAACTTATTTTTTGCTTTTGTTTCGGAAAATTAAAAATTTTCCATTTTATTTTTTGCTTTTGTGCTGCGCTATCTCGTCTGACAATTATTAATTGATACTTAAACAAAAAACATGGTATACTGTAATGTATTTTGTGATTTTTTTATCAACATTTAATTCAATTTTAATGAAAAACAGAAAATGACTACGTCGACGAGAATAACAAATTGAAAGTTTTCAGAAATTTATTAATTAATTGTGACAAATCGTAATCGTATTAATAATAATAAACGATTGAGCTTAATCATTCCGGGTCTGAGTTCTCGACTTTGTTCATCTGAACTTAATTGAAAAGATAATTTAATGCTTAATTCAAAGAGATTTTTTATCATGTCGGATGAATGAGTTTACAAAAGGTTTGAAATTTTGGATACTTCATAAATGGAATGAAGTGAAATTAATAAATTGTGTAGATTAAATAAATTAAACAGGGCCTGCAACACCACCTGCACAGACGAAAGATAAAACGCAATCGAGGATCGAACGCTAAGCACCGTGCCAGACAGAAATGATCGAACCAAAGAAAATCGAACCAAAGACAACCAATTGTTTTAAGGGCCTGAGATCGGAAATAGTGCGTGTGTAAAGCTTCCCAATTGGACTAGGAGGACCTGGGTTCAAATCCTACCAATGGCAAAAAACATTTTTATCATTTAATTACCTTTATTTAACCTGCTGGATGCCATACGCTGTGATTGATGATTGTGTTGAGTTAAAAAAATGTTAAATGGGGTATTAATTAGTTGATCTTAAATGGACAACCAAAAGAGTCCTATCTTTCATGTCACCAGAAATACTGCCATCAACTTGAATGATATTGGTAAAATCGGAAAACTCACGAAATATTATTTATAGTATTTGTGCAAATTGGAATTTGGAATAGTAGGGACTAACGGCTTTACTAACTATCACGGGCTCGTGGGAACTTATTGTGCCCCTCATGATGCTAAGCCATCTGATGGGGAATAAATGAAACTACGGGGATTTAGGGGGAAAGTCAAAACACTTTTCGTAATCATCGGACCTCTGAATAATCGGTTTTAATCGTGGAGCGAATTAAAAAAATAAAAATTCCGGACATGTTTCAGGGATTTCGTATGACAGCTCCCAACTCTCTTGGATTGCACGTCCCAATAGCTTTTCCATTCTAAAAAATTAATTTCAATTACAAAAGTCGTTCACGTGATATCTTCTTGTTGTGTCTTGTTGTGTGCATTTTGATTCATTTCATATGGCAGGCACCCGGTCATTTTTACGTAAAGGCCCCAAGAGAAATTTAATTTTCGAAATTGAATATACAAGAAAATTGAATCGCATAAGCCATTCTCAAAATATTCGATGGAACCAAATAGATATCAAGACCAGTAAACACTTTTTCCTGCTTATCGAACTCGTCATCATCAAAAGGTTCAAAACGAATATCACGATCTGCAAGACAAAGGAAACTTCTGTTTTTTTTGGCCAACACTGTATCAAAAATTTGCAAATACAACAAAAAAGTTGATAAATTAAAAGATCTGCATATAACAGGTTAAGTCCGTATGGCTTAGGAAATATTTGATAGCCATCAAGGAAAAGTTTTGATACTAAATGATTTGTGTTACCAAATGGTTTCTGTACCCGTTCGATTAGGAACTATGGTAGTTTCAACTGGCGTTTAAGTTTCGGCACTTGGAACGGGAGGTACTGGATTCGAATCCCAGCAGAGAAAGGATGCAAAGCGAATTTTCATCATCGATTACGATCAGTGATGTTAATAAAGACCACTAAGATGCTCTGTTGGAGTGCAGAATGCAGCGCCCACCCACGATCCATATGTATACTGTAGTTGTGCAGGTGGTATACTGTAGTTGTGAGAGTAGGTGAATAGGTGTGTGTGTGTGTTGAATGAAAAGGGTATTAATTGACCTTAACAAGACAAAGAGAACCGTTGTTCCCTTTTTTAACTGGTGCTTTATAATTGTAAACTTCTTCTCACAATGGCCTCAAATATGCCACAACGGCTTAATTCTGAACTAAATGGCTATTTAATAGAATTAGCCTACTGCTTTTTTACAATCAATCTATATGTTTTATATGTTTGTTCATTTCAATCTGTTGATAAGTAGCTAGATATATAGTTCTGTTAAAATTGGACTTTTTCCAGTAAAAACGGTATACAGGTCAAGTTTATCTAATCTGTTTAGAAATGGCTCAGTTCGAGTAATATTACCAATTATACATACAACACAGGATTGTACGATGAACCATAGTAATTCGCTATTTTGCAGAATTAGATCCGAAACTGATGTTGTAAGCATCTTCGTTCAAGAAAGTAAGTAAATGCCATGCATCAACGGAAATTGGAATACTACCAATAGAAAAATGGGCCCCTAAACGAATTTTGATCTAATGGCGGTTAAATCTTACGAAAAGTTTTATGAGTAATGTTAATAAAAAGCTTAGGTCCATCACCGTTGGCTCTTAATCGGTAAATAAATAGTCTAGTAGGCAATAATTCAGAACTTTCTCCAACAAAAATTTTAGAATTATATCTCCATATAGTTTCATCATTATTGTATAATAAATTGTCTATTTATTCACGACAGAAAGTAATAGACAGCCTTATTCTAGAGCTTTCTCTAAAAATAATTTCAAAATACCATTTTCAATTACCACGCTACAAATTAATAACTGAAAAGCCAGACGTCTAAACGAAAAGCACGAGAAAATGCGCTGCAACACTCTATTTGAGAACTCTCTGTAAATCACAATTCTTTCAGCAGCTCTCCTTTTTTATTGTTAATTTTTCCGTATTAACAACAGTTGGCTGGGACGATCAATATATTAATTTTTATTTCCTATTTTTGTCTCTCTTTCTTTTATTTCTTTTTTCTACTATAAACGAAATTTTATTTTTACTTATCAGTAGATACTCCGGATGATGACCCAACAAGTCGAAACGAAATCGGTCGAGTGTTTTTTTAAACTGTTTAAACAAATTTTTTAATTAAAATGTTCAAAATGTAATTTTTGCGAAATAAAAAACAAGTGTTTAATAAAATATGTTTATTAAGTGTAAGTGTGTTTCGCCAAGTGCCTACGGCAAATGGTGTAAAAAGGATGTGTGATAATTTGTTTATGTCAAGGTCGATTTTGTTTTTCCGCCATTTAGTTTTGGATGGCATTATGGAGTATCAAACGCCGTAGCAACGTGCTGAAATTATTAAAACATTTAAGTAAATTGTGGAATTGAGAATACGCGGAGAAAAATACGTGGCTTTTTTGGCGTTAATGATGCGTACATGACATCGGAAGTTAGATAGGAAATAATACCATGGCATCACACAAAATATATTAAAACATAGTGCAGAGCAAGTCAGCATGTAATGAATAATTTTGAAAATTTGCATACACTGTGAGATGAAGTAAAGACTGTGGGACAATTAAGCGAACGTACACCAGAAAAGATTAAAGCGATGAACCAGAGTGTTGCTGAATCTTCAGGTATCTCTTATCGACGCAGTGCACAAGAATTGGGAATGTTTCCATTGTGTTTTTTAGAAATTCTCAAAGAAGACTTATATTTTTACCCGTATAAAATTCAATTGATACAAGGGCTGCAGAAAAATGGCCATGAATGGCGGCAAAATTGTTGTTAGGTTTAATGGAATCTCTGCAGTTTATTTAAATCCACTGTATAAAACATACTGACATAACGAAAGTTATTTTATAAACGTTTCGTTGTTTCGATCGACCTGATAAGTTCTTGCACTAATTTTTAAACCTCGTAATAGTTATTTATTACGAGAAGGGAATTTTTATAAATAAATTTATATCTGTGGTTTGTTTAATCTCTAATTAAAAATAATTATCCTTGTCTTATGCCGTAAATGCCCCATTAGCAATCTTTCGCGCTTGTATACAGAAACCAAAAATAATCTACAAAAATCACAATTTAAATTGATTATAAAACATTGTTGCTTTATTTTAAACAAATTTCAATGCTTAACGCTGTCTTTCAAAGGGGATACAGATGTAATATGCCTGGTTTCTTATATGTTATGTTTTGAAGTTGAAGCTTTCCCAAATCTGTAGTTGTGGCTCGTTTTAGACATAAATATATTAACTGCCGCTAAAGCCACCTAAAGCGAAAACATATACTGAGTATTTCGTAGATAGGATAGAAACGTTATGCCATTGGAAAAATATTATACGACCATCAAAAAATTAACAATATAAATAAAAAACCATAAGCATGAGAGTTTAAATTACATTAAAAAAATCATTCCGCATATAAATTCGTTAACGCATCATCTATATATATTCGTGTAAATAACACCGAAATCATAATAATTCACCAACCAATTTATTAAAAAAATATATCATCATTTGGCACCCACAAATCATATAGACGGGGTTACCACATACGTGTACATGCTACATATATTAATATAATAAACAAAACTATAAAATTTTCAGTGACAAATTTTCCCAACCACCCATCAAACCAACACTGAACAGATCATAAATTTATTTTTCATAAAAAATTTGTTTTATACGCTTCATATTCACTTCACATAAAATGAATAATAAAACATCCAAAAATGAAGTTAATTTAACATCGAAACGACCGGCCGACCGTATGAACTAAAATTTTCCAACCCAGCATCATATAACGCCAATAAAATTACCCCAAAAACCAGTTGTGATGTCATAGGTATGCTGAGAGTGTATCTCTCACATATGCTTGGCATTTTTAGCATCATGATAATAATAATACAATTATCCTTGTGTCACCCACAATAATATCCATAAAAAATGTATAATAGGTGGTGTAGCTTTTAATGGATTAGGTGAGAATTAGATTTTTAAGGTTTAGGTTGGGGTGAGATATGTACCACATACTCGTAAATACACATGCATATGGTATTATATTTTTTTTTATGTATTTGGGGACATATTCAGACGATTTTAATTTAATTAAATCAAAAATTTAATCTCATTACGTTTTTTTTTTATTTCATTCTAACATACTAATAATAATATCCAGAGGTTAATAATCTTTTCATAAACTCACTCCACAATATTTGGTACATATTAAGGAGATAAGTTTGTTTGTACACATATGTCAACAATTTTTTGATTGGATTATTAGAAAATATCATTTCAGAATGAGATGGGACGAACTGAGATGAAATCGAATTTTAATTTAAAATCAAATATTTAATTTTTGTGTCTCGCAGATGAAAAGACGTTAAATTGACAATATCCCATAAAAATGGTTTAATTACACATCGTAATGGTTATTAATGTATGTTTATGTTTGCCAGACAGAAGGGCATACAACTCGAGTGTCATATTCATCTACATTTTTGATAGACAGATAAAACTTTTATTACACGGACATTGAGGATAACCGCAATAATAATTTTTTGCCCGCAAGTTATAAATTTATTGCATTTTTTAATTGCTTCGTCATATTCATAGCATGCCAGTAGTTTGAAGAGATTAATGGAAATAAACTTGACAACTTTGTTTGCCTTTGGACATACTACTCGTTTATTATTTTTTGGTTTATACTTAATATTATGGCGTGAGATACTTGACTAAATTTTGAAGGCCTTATCCAAAACCACATCATAAACAATGTTGGTACAACTACTGATAAAATGTATCTGTTACTTAAACCTAACTTGTTCAATTTAATCCAAATCAAAATTTAAAATAATTTCTGCAGCATGTCAATTAGATAGTAAAATATATAACAATAAACTTCTAGTTATGTGGCTTTCAATGTGAGTGTGGCATCTAGCGAGCGGATGGAGCGGTCTTGATCTATTCAGTTTTAATAGAGATTCGGAACGGGATAGTTTAAACCGAGTTAAACGAACACAATAAAATAAAAAATTTAAAAACAATTCAAAATTTGCTTAACTTTTCTTAGGAAATTTGTTCGAGTAAATTTTAAAAAATAGGAATAATTTTTGTATTTCGAAACTGGCAAGGAAAATTATTCCCGATTTCATTCAAAAACAAAAAAACTACCACTAGTTAGTTATTCCAAATCTAAATTAGAATATGTTATAGATTTAAGCATTTTCTTAAAAATCAATTATTCTTCTATTTAAAACCAAAGTAAACAACTTTTATTAAAGCGGCTATTTTCGAGATCTCTCAATTTTTTATTTTTTATTTATCTTTGCATCTGTTCTGGGGCAGCGGCACTGGTTATAGTTGGGTTCATTTTTATCACAGATCATAATCTGATGACGAAAAATCCCATATGGATTCTGCCCCTATCGGGATTCAAATCCGGTACCACCCGATCCAAACACCAAAGCTTTAACCACTGTGCCGTTTGGCAGGTGATCTCCCAATTTATGGAAATGCTTATGTAAGAAGTTCCATCCTGACCAGTCTAAATAAAGAGACCGAATTTTGAAAATCTTTTTATTTTTTTAGCGAGATTCATTCTATGCAAATAGAAAATTATAATTCTTAAAGTTCTTCATTTTCGCTTTAGAAATAGACTTCCGAAATAGACGCTTTTATTGTAAATCCGATTTAGTAACAGTTTGTTTCGGTTCGTTGCACCAGCTACAAATTTTAAATTCTTTGTAAAAATGAAAAAACTCATTTCCATCTGTCAAACCTCCAGCTATTTTAATCAGTCAACCTGTTTGGACTGTAGAGATTACGAATTTTTGCGTATATAAAAACTAGACTTTTTTATTAAAAATTGTCTTTTCTATTGAAATTTTTATCAAATGACCTGGACCGTTTTTGTTTCAAATTTTAATTTAAAAGGACAGACAACAGCTCGAAAATAAGTTTCGGTATATTTCTGCAATACGACACTATACACACAAATCTTGAGGTCGAAAAATTTTCATGACTAATTTATGGTACTTATTTTACTACATAGAAAAAGAAAGAAAATTTAAATTATTAAATTTAAAATTAAATAACAAATTATTAGTAGTTAAATTATTTTTAAAAAACTGCAATATTTAAAACAAATTCTGAAGATTCCTTTGAAAGCCCAAAACTCAAAACCCCGAAAAAAAAATCTAAATGAACTACGAAAATATAAAATGAAAAATAAATTCGTTTACCTTTAAAATCCCCAAAATACAAAATTGAGAACAGAATCCTATAGGAAAGGGGAAACTCCAAATTGAAAAATTATAAAACGAATGTTCTCAAAAGAAAAATATCACATTTTGAATGTATGTGAACTTAACCCAAGGAATAAAAAAATCCAAACAACAAAATGCACCTGTATAGCATCATAATTGAGTAACGGACATAATGACAAGTGGTTGTTACTAGTGTGAGCCTTTAGCGCCAATCAGAACGGCTCGATTGACTTGAAATTTTGAACTTAACCCAAATAAAGCAATTAGAGCTGACGGTGTTCCGTATTGTTTTCCTTCAAATTGGAAAACCAATTCAACCGGTTCTGGTTCCAATCCAGTCGGCATTCGGCCGGTAGCTTGTTTCCTTTCTTGGAAAAGGTAAAAACTAATCAACCACAAGCTACCGGCCGATTACTTTATTTTTGTGGTTTACAAATATCCAGTGGTCTGTCGTGAAAAGAACATATACATCTATGAAGAACCGTATGTTGATCTTGGCGCTACAGCATCCTGGGATGGCCCATTTTAAATAAAATATACATTTCCGATTTAAGCGAATCGTTCCCTGGAACCCAAATTGTCGTAGCCGATCCGATTTGAAATCAATTTTACAAAACGTGTACTACCTCTGAATAAAGTCCAAGAGCATCTGTATGTTAGGATTGGCGCTACGGATTAATTAATTTAAATCTAAATTTTGTTCTTCGAATTGATTCGGCTATTTACACATATGACCCCATAGCGCCAATCCTAACATACGGATGGTTTTGGACTTTTATTCGGAGGTATAGTACACGTTTAGTCCAAATGATTTCAAATCTGATCGGTTACGACACTTTAGGTTTCAGGGAAACATTCGTTTAAATCTAAGCTGTATATATTATTTTATTTAAAATGGACTTTAGCGCCAATCTCATAACATACGGCTGGCTTTTATATGAATGATATTTGAAGTATATAGACACTGTAAATGATCTATTATCATATTTGGGACATTTAAAAATTTCCAGGGATGTATTTAATAATCTTGGGATGGGATATAACTAGTATTGCCGGATGAACATTTTTTATGTTTCTGGGATGAAATACTGGGATAACTTCACGCACTTCAATCAAAATCAATGTTTTTGGTTCATTAGACGATGCAACTTTTACTTCACTCCTTCGAAGGACTTAAGACTTTACAAGGCTTATATTATATCTATTATGTAGTTTTTATCTCTTATCTGGTGTGGTCCTCCTAAATCCTATTGTTATATAATTTCTCGAAAGAATTTACAATAGTGTCGTTCTTGTGATACACGAAGTTTCCATTCTACCTTCCCTCGATACGTTATAATAGCACCGACAAAATCCTGGTGCCCCAATCGTATTTTTTACGATCTTCAGAAACTAATTCTCTGATTTCGCTTTTATTAGTAGGGCCAATACTTTTTCAGTTCGAACCTTTCTCCTTATAGGTTTGCTTTCAAACCTTTATTTTATTTTTTTTTAATTTATTTAATTATTTATTTATTCAAAAAAATATAACAAATTTTGCGCCGAAAAAACAACAGAAGCAAATTCGCGTAATACATAAAAAATTAAACATAATCCTAATATTAACAAAATCAAATGTTTAAACTAAGAATAAAATGTGATAAAAGCTTACAATAATATGACCAAGATATTAATAATATTACTACCATTACCATTACTACTACCTACTTATAACAATATTTATAATAAAAAATAACAATTTAAATTTCAACTTCATAATATGTGATTAAATACAACAATTTTTATGTAATAACCCTTAATAAAAAGGAGAATTCAACAGTTTCAAATAGCCATTGTTTAACTATAGGTAAAAAGGACTTCAAATGGATATCCTTCCTAATGTAAATTGGTAACGCTTAATGCGGGGCGCTTAAAGTTTGGTGCAGCGACAAGACTAGAGCGACGGAAGTGGTCGTTGTTAAATCTTGGGATGTTACACAGAAATAGATGGTTACTGCGAAAATTGTAACGAAAATCGCTTCTCATTATATGTTAACCACTTCGATTAAAAAAAACTCTCAATACTTTATAAACATATATGTTATAAGGAATAAATTTAAAGATTCTTGGTTTCTTTAGAAATTTTCTCAAAATCATTTTCTGTTGAACATATAAAGGATAAAGAGCAGCATAACAACCACCCCAGCACGATAATCCAAATTCCAATTTAGCCATAACTAGTGTGTGGTAAGCTATTTTTACGACCGGAGTAGGACAAGAGTCACGAAGAAGGTAGAAAATTCTAGCAGTTGATGACAGATACTGGTTGACTGAATTAACATGCGTTTTCCAATTAAGACAAGTATCCAAGTGAACCCCAAGATATTTAAACGAGTCAACTGGTTCGATGTCAAAGCATTCAGAGTGGCAACCAATTGATACGCATTCAGACCTGCTGTGGTTAGTCACCCGCGACAAAATAGACATATTAAGGCTACCAGACAATTTAAACAACATGAATTTAGTTTTCTGGCTTAAAATCAGGCGATGCTTGTCGAACTATGAGAGTAAAACTTTTAGATCAGAATTGATCATCGAAATAACGTTACTGTAAGAGTTCCCATAATAAGCCAGAGCTATGTCATCAGCAAACCCGGTAGAATAACCATGAAGATTCAATTTAAACACAGAGTTAGTATAAATGAGAAACATCAGAGGGCAAAATACTGAACCCTGGGGAAAACACCAACGTCGATAAATTTAGGAATTCTTAACTTATCATTTATCTTAACTCTCGCCGATCTACCATTTAAATACGATGCTAACCACTTATTTGCCACTCCTCTAAACCCTATATGATACATAATAGAGAGCAGAATTTGTGATCAACCATATCGAAGGCTTTGGCTGTATCAATAAATAAAGCAACGCAGCTATTACCTTATTACACCAGCTAGGTACTCATACCTTGACGAAAATCATGTTGATGAATACTCCGCACACGCGTATGATCTAAGAAACTGAACAACCTATTTTTAGCAGCCTTTTCAAGAACTTTTAGGATTACTGGCTGCAAGGCAATAAGTCTATAGTTACCTTTATCAAGGCGATTACCATTCTTGAAAAGTGGAATTATGGTTGCCGTCAGTCGATCGGGTACAACTCCCAACCCAAAGGAAAAGTTGAAAATGTGTGCAAGAATGAGACTAATATGCTCAGCAACGGCTTTTAATACATAATTACTCAGGCCAACGTTATCAATTGAGTATTTAGGTTCTAAAGCACAAATAATTGGAAAAACTTCATAACCTGACACTGGAATCATAAAAATCGCTGGCGGACCGAAATCGACAGGCAAATCGAAAATAGATGACGTGTTGCTAGAGTCAAATTTAGCACCTAAGTCTTTAGCAACACTATAAAAATAACAATTAAAATCATTAGCAATCTCTAGATCACTCCGCTCTGTGCTATAATAGATTTGACGTTTTAGGTTTACGAGTCAGAATCTCGAGCACTAAAATCCGTTTTTTTTATATCACCACGGTTTGCTGAAAAACGCTTAGAATAATAGCTTTCCTTTTCTTTTTTGATATCTACATTAATTATGGTGCACATTCTATTATAGCTTTCTCGAAGTACTGCATTATCCGGACGCTTATTTAACTTGGACCGTAGTTTATTCCTTTTATTAATACGTTGTAAAGGAAGCTGGGACAAAGGGTTGAATAGTCACTCACAATATAGTGACGTGCAGCACATTTGCCAACTAGGTGAAGTCGGTTGGGCGTAGTCCTTGTTACTAGCCATAGAGATCTTGTCGTATT
Organism: Nephrotoma flavescens; assembly: GCA_932526605.1. Classification (NCBI taxonomy): domain Eukaryota; kingdom Metazoa; phylum Arthropoda; class Insecta; order Diptera; family Tipulidae; genus Nephrotoma; species Nephrotoma flavescens. Next base: position 325,472,251 of record OW052221.1, on the reverse strand, counting down.
GCGATGATGTCCATACTGACGAATATTATTTTTTTGTGAAACAAATGAGGAATGATATTAACCCCAAATAAAAAGGAAAATTTGAAATTTGAACACTTCCTGCAAACCATATACTCTGAATCGACAAAAAAAAATGTAAAACGAAACACAACGTAATTATCACAACCATCTTAATTAGTGCGTGGTCACGGTGTTGTTGCCCACCTGTACGCCTAACTCCCCATTGGCAAAATCATGCTTCCAAACTTGATATGCCCCTTTTAACAAACAAAAAAAATGTGCTAGCCCATGCTATTCATAAATTTACCCCATTATAGTGGTATCCATTCAGGCAGAAGTATAGGTACAGCCAATATTACAAAATGGAGGACATGAAACATTATACCGAAACAATCCAGAAAATTAAATATAAAAAGAAAGTGAATTTGAAATTTGTCATTAATTACAAAATATACCTTAGCCTAATCATAAATACTTAATTAAATCATTATAAACTATTAGGATCCGCGGTCCATCAACTTTTCATTGAATATATATCTAACAATACCCTTGATGAATTAAATATTGATGGTATACCACCCAGGGATATACCAATCATATATTATGAATATGATTTATAAATAATATATTAATATATAAAAATATAGTATAATATAATATAGTTAAATAAATAGTTTAATAAATTAAAACATGCATAAATAATAATTTAGTAACATAACTGATCGATGGTGGTTTGATGATGATGATGATGATGGAGTTGTAATGGCGGTTAAACAAACAGATTCGCGTCTTCGTCTATAATTACAGTATATATAGCGGTACCAAATAATCCGATGCAAAATGCAAATTTGTATACGGGAATTTTTTTTACCGAGTTCCGCCAAAATGTTTAGATTTTGCTCACCTCACCAAATAAAATTATTGTCGCGGGATACCTCGCACAGCTGGTATAATTACACCTCAATATTAGGTGCGACCGAGGATGAGGAAAATTCCGTACTGAGACACTTTTCCGTGACTAATAAATATCCAAAATACGAACACAATAGCTGATATTATTTGACAATTCCAATTAAATTATAATAACTTAACTTTTAAATAATTTAACTTATTATTATAGTATTTTTAGTTTTTTTATTAATATTTTGTGTTCTGCTTTTTATTTACTTAAAACACTTTACCGCACTGTATAACTAAATTAGTTACCGCTCAAACACCAAATGACAACTTGCATTAGATAATATTTATGCGATGCATCCACAAGTGGAGAAATAGCAAACAAAATCAAAATGAAGAATGAACTACATCATCACCACCTACAACATTTCATTCAAACCATTGATTATACCATTAACTAATTAGGACCCCGGTTACACGACATTTTGGGGCATAATCAAATTAAAAATCGAATAGCAATTAAATCAGTTTCGTTTCTGTCAGTTGGTCTCGAATCATTCGATACAATCCTTCATGCGTGTATAGACTAACTCGCGACGAGGCAACCTATAATACAATCCGCTTGGAACATCTCACATGCTGCAACGTCGCGCAAGGTCACAGAAGATCCAAGGCTGCAGGCGTTTGATTTTAGACGATCAATATGTGTAGCAGCGTTCTAAAATAGTTAAAATATTATCCAAAAATACCTCAAGAAAAATGAACCTCCAGTTCATATGATCCAATCTTTCATACACACATAAAACAACAACAGATTGAGCTTCTTTCTTCTTCTCGTGGGATTTTGGTTCAAATTAGATCCTGATAACAGTATCTGAGAAGCCTTAAACCATATATCAATCAAGTGGCGGTCAGAAATTTTAAAGTCCACAGCCAACGCTGATATACCCGAAAGATCATTAGACCTAAGTCTAGCAAAAAAGTGGTCAATGCACGTTGAAGAAACAGCAGTATAACCCGCGTGAGAGTACCGATCAATGACTCAATTCCAAAACAAGACATAAGGTTTATAGAATCAATGCTGTTGCTTGGGAATCCAAGAATATTAATGTTAATGTCTCCAAAAAAAACAGATTTTTTGACCTAATACTGCCAAAACCTCGGCCACTCCCCAAACAAAAACATTCACAACTGTAGATTGAAGCCGATAAATGCATAAAAAACATATAAATCAGAAGAAACTCCCACTGCACCTTTATGACATCGGCTGATAGTAAGTTATATTCACTTACTGAGCAATTTAAATTTGAATCAAAAAATACCGCAACCTCACCAGCCCTATACGAATCATTGCACGGACCATTCAACGTATAATCATTTAAACTATATGAAGACAATTCATTAGTGTGAAGCCAAATTTCACTGAAAAATACACACTTAAAAATCTTGCTGCAATTTTTAATGCATCAAGGCTTATACGATGCAATCGTGTATCACATTCTGATGCAAAGCATGCATTAAAAATAGTTATGATGCAGTTTCGTCTAAAACTACTGCAGAAGTGTATTAAAAGAAAATTTCTATATAATCGGTTGACTATTTTTTAGCAAATTTATTATAATTCGCTAAGTCATTGTGTATATTTTTAATATAAAAGCTTAAAATATTTTTCATATATTTGCTGTGTAAGGACGTGAATTGATTTACGTCAATCCAGTTGGAAAAGTAAAAAATTGGAATCTGTGGAATTTTAGTTTGAGTTTTAATACAAAATAATATAAGTGTAATACAATTAATTAGGAATTTCTAAATTTCTAATGTAGTGTGCTTTATACTGTTTAAAGCACTGGCTGGGTTGAACTATACAATTTTAATGCCACTTACGACTAAAATGTTGCTTCCAAATGGATATTTTAATTAATTTTTTTATGCAATTTGCTGTAAAATTTCAATATAACTTGTATCAGTTTTAACAAAATATTCCGTTAAAGTTTAATGTAAACTATACAATAAAAATTAATACAATTAGCATTAATATCTAATATAATGCAACTTGTACATTAGTTTGTAATGCAAGCTTGCGCTGGACCTATATGAAAAGCAATTTGCATTACATAGGCCATATTTTTTTCAACTGTGTATAAACGAGGGCCTTGTATTATATATGCCTTAATATTGGCAAAATATTATATTGTAAAACCCAATATTTTAAGTCCTCACGAATCAATTATTTTGCTAATTAGATATATTTATGATAATATTTCCTTGTTAAATTATTATTTTTTCGCGGCCTTGTTAAAATATGTACTATAAATTTAACGTAGTAAAGGAATCTGAGAATGTAAATTGAAATGACACATGTGAAAAATATTACAATACTTGCATTTAGTCTTTTAATTTTCAATAAATTTTTACGTCTGTTACCAACTAGAAATACACCTTTGTTTGTTTATATAATTTTTAGTGCTTTAGCAATTTATTTTCGAATGTTTTCTTACATCGAAGTTATCGTTGGTTTACTGTCGTTCAACTATAAGAGAGATCCGTGAGCAAAAATCGATATTATCACTTTTTATACCATGCGGCCGGGAAAGGTTCATGTTCCAAATTTGCATCGTACCATAAACCAGAAGGTCTCTTCCAAATTCATTCAAATTCGAGAACAAAAAAGAGTTCCAACATGTCACGAAAGCTTTCATCATTAACTGTTGTCTATAGTCTCTTTATACGAATGCATTATTGGTGTATGTTGAACATTTTTGCTGTCTAAAGAGCATCGGTTAAAATTTTTTTAACAAATTTAACACTTTCTAACCATTGAATATTTTACAATAAAATATTTAATTCTATCCTCTTAAATCAGCAAAACTAATTTTATAAGCTGAGCTAACTAAACTCAGAGGTTTTTGTAGTTTTGGAATTTCTAGTTAGGCACTTCGTACTACGGGCTATCAATTTGATTTGGTAAAGATCTCAAATTGCTCCCACCTTCACAACATATCGCTTTATAAATAGAATAAAGCTTTATTCCTCATAACGTCATACGTATTTTCGTATTGAAATATTTTTTAGAGCTTAAACTTCAAAATATTATTAGCTGGACCAAGTGAATAAGGTCAAGTATTTGAATGCTCATATTACACCTTAAACAGTCGGCCATTAACAGTTTACTTCAAAATAATTTTTTAGAACAGATTTTTTGTTCTAAAGGCCCATAACCTTAAATAAAACATCTCAATAACACCACCATAAATTGTCACACACCAGTTGCTGCTCTCCACAAGCAGCTCGTAAGGAAATATTAATTTATTACATAGCAACTCAGTCCAAGAATCATTAGTCTAGTAAAAGTCGTTTTGTATATAATTTTTTCTAAAACTTAAATTAACTGTGACCTGTGACCCTTCGCACAATTTTGACTTTTATCAATTGTTGTTTTTATCTATACATGCATATAAATGCCATCCGATATTTTTTTAAATCCATATTTTAAACGGAATATATCGTGTAAATGAATGACTGCTTATTCCTGCTACTGCTGTCAAATAAATTATTACATAAACAGTTTATAAAATCGGTAAGCATAAACAAAGAAAAAATTGTATTAAAATCCACTATTAGTCAACCTTCTGTCAACCTAACTCAAAAAATTAACTATATCAGATTTATTTTTGCTTATCGTACCGTCATACATTTTCTCCAGCAACAGCAAAAAATAATCTGTCGTAATATAAAAACGTATCTATATATAGTGAAAATTATCTGACCATTGACATCCAGACAGACGATGGTACGGCTACATCTCAAACTCACACAACAAATTACATCCCATCAACTAATTCATCATTAAAACATTGCCATACTATTTCAATTAGCATAACATAAAACAAAGCAGAATCTTCATCATCCTAACCATGAAATCCTTTATTATTTTGTATATCGTATCGTAGTATTTTTACTCAACATAAAAAACCGTAAATGGAAATGAAAATTGGGAAAATCAATATTTTCATTCATTCTTAACAAACAAGACAAACCATAATTTTCTTCAACTCCTTCATGTTCTGCTTCATTTCGATGTACGTATAGTATGATGCCTAATACTGGAGCATTTCGGTGTTCAGGATTTTTGTATGAAATAAAATATTTAAATTGATAAAAAGTTTTTCATGAAAAACCAAAAATAATTTTTTTTTGTGTTTTCTGAATGTTACTTTTCCATTTAAATTTAATCAAGTTTTTTTTTGTTTTATTTTGCTGGTTACTTTCATTCTGATAAATAAATTATTAGCGTGTGTGTGTGTGTGTGTTGATAAGATATATAAAATGTAGCTCCAGATATTGGTCGTCTGGATCCATTAATAATTGCAGTTCTGTATCGGAAAATTCGCTGTGGAATTAGACATTTAATTAACAGTTCGGTAATTTTTTGAATCAACATCATCATTTCATATGGCGATTGTTACAATTTTGTTGAATTTTTTATACACATCGGGGACAGTTTGACAACATTTTCATTGAAGCTAGAAAATATATGTATTTGGGACAGATAAGAAGAAACGAAAATTGTATTGATTAAATTAAAAATTCTAAACTTCCACAATAGATATGGAGGCAAATATTCTCACAATCACAAAAAACTAATTCAAAACATTTTCTATTCTTTTGGGGGAAATCTACAAATTTTCACATCAAAATTGCTATAATCGGTAATTTTCTCGTTTCAGTTTGCAAAAAAGTAAATCTTTTAAAAATAATTTGAATATCTGGGCAGATATGGCTGATATGACATTCGTACCATATCAAGAGTATGCGGTTTTAAAACTGCGGCAATTATTATGAAATACCTTATCAAGTTATTGAGGTTGATTGAATGGTTCATTCGCTTGGTTGGTGATCATTTGTTTCTCCTAAAATTATAGGTAAAAATTTAACATTTTTATAAATTAATTAAAACTATCACCAAGCACGCATTGAAACGCACATATGACATGGGTAATGGTAATCATTATTTAATAATAATATTTGTGTCAAACCAGTTGAAGTAGTAACACGTGCAATACATTTTAAGTCGACCGGCATGCTTTGTGAGTTACATGGCTCTATAAAATATTCCAACTTATATCATATATGTTAGTCATCTTTTTCTATTATTATTTATGGGTTTTGCTCCATTGTTTGAATTCTTTCACACAGCTGCTCAATCATGACGCTGTATGACAGATTTTGTTTCTTGCTTGTTTAACTTTGCAGAGCATGTCAACTTTTAGTCATTGGTGTCGATTTTCTCGCTTTGTAATCATCTTACCATACATAAATAATTAAATATCACAAACAAGTTTTTCATGCATTTCACAAATAACAACGCTTTAATTGGTAGGCTGGAGTGATTGACGGTTGATTTTTTTTAAGTTGGTATTAATTGTATTCCTATGTCCAAATTTCGTTCATTCACACATCACCAATACACAAAACTAACGTACACCATCTGCACATTGCAAGACGGCCAAAGAATTTTATAAAGAAACCCTACGTAAGTTGCGGCCAAGGAAATTTATGGGTATAAAAGACGATCCAACTTCGAGTATTTTTTTAGAATAAATTTTACTCACGATGACGTGTAAGCACCGAAATCACTATAAGGAATCGTATAGCAAATAAAATATTTCAATTTAAAGATTTAATTTTTATTGCATCATTTAATCTCATTAAATCAATGAAAAAAATACGGGAAAGGTTCGGCATAAGCATTTTTGCTGCCTATAAAGGCCTTGTCTTCCAGTAGCCTTCTGTGATCAGCTTTCGTTTAGTCTCTGCTAGACGAAAGCTGATCACAGAAGGCTATCCTGTGCTACTCCTGCTGATACTCTTTTTATTTCCGAGTAATCGTCTTCTAATTTAATACGAAAATGTCGGTCTGCTTTGGCAAGTCTCTCGGTATTTTATATTCCAAGCCTTGATATCATACTCCGCTATTCATGTAAGAAGATGTTTGAACATTCTTTCTTATTTTTAGGTGTATCTTCAATTATGTTTGTAATTCGTTGTACATACTTGTATAAATGTTTATATTTTTCTCTGAAGGCAAATTTATGTTATGTTGAGGAAAAACTTTCTTTCTTCTTTTATTGGTTTGATTTTCTTAGGGAGCCGCTTCTCGATTATTTTAAAATTTGTTGGAAGTAAGGAAATCGACCTATACGAATTTTTGTCATTTAATGGTTTGTTTGGTTTAGGTTTCATTATTATTTCGGTGACTTTCCAATGAATTGGAAAGTGTTTGAGTCTAAATTTTGTGCTAATTATTTCGAGTAGTTAACGTAGTTCTTTTTTCTATTGCAACTGAGTCTTATCCTGGAGATTTCTTTACCATTAAGTTAAATTTGATTTCATCTTTGAATTCTTGAAATGTGACAGGAGATATACAGTAATCATCTACTTTATATACTGGTGAGCTGCAAACAGAGAAGCATTTTTCTTGGCACTTATAGCCCGTGTCCCATCGTCTCTCGTAGCTGGTTGAATTTGGACCATAAAGAGTTGAAATTTAAATTAAATGTGAGTTAATTTCTCGACTCTTGGCCTAGAGAAGATAGGTATAGTCTTCATTCCATCTGGATTTAGAACTATTAAATATTCTTCCATTTTCCAACAAACCACCGTAAAATATTCTATCACAAAAAGGTTTAAGCACTTGTTAAACCTCCTTTGTTTTTTTTCCAAGCATAGCACTGTATGATTGACATTTCGTTTGCTTATCCGGGTAAAAATTTATTTCGATACTCAATAGATAAACAAAGATATTTTTTATTTTGAATTAATTGTACCGTCTTTTGAATCCTGACCAGGTCTCGGGTCATTTCGGGCACACATGAGATTACGTGAGGATATAGTTGTTTTTGGTTTTATCCCCCTTACTACGCGCCTGCCACACCAATCTAAAAAATGAAAGGGTGATTATGATTTGGCAATAACCGACTTTCTTTTAACACGATTGTAAATAGATCTGCGAGTACACTTCATTTCTAAAGCAAAAAATTAAACCTAATTGATATTTCATAAAAACCACCTGGTATAATCAAAAATCATATATTCACGCTTAAATTTCAGAAAACCAACAAGGTCAACCAATGTTGAAAATTATTTAATGTTTAAATTTTTTTGAATCGTTTAATTCTTTGTCGTTATAGAGGGTGGGTATTTCAAACGTAACAGTTTTGGCATTTTTGGCCATAAAATGAAAAGTTTTGTGCTTGGAATAAAAGTGACCAACATGAAAAACACACATTTTCTTTATCTAAAGCCATAAAGATGCCATTTACAACATTTAAAGCTTTTAAACATAATAATATTGCAGGTTAAACGTAACAATCGTCCTTCACGTTGTACCAATTGTGACAGTCTGTAAGGACGGTTGCTACATAATCAAAATGTATTTGTTCATCTAAAGTATTTAAATTAAATTTTATTTCAAAACATAACGATAACATAAAATAATTCAATTATTTTAAATTAAAACAAGGAACATAGGTCCTAATGCAAACAAACAATTAATCGCATATAAAATAATAAGGTATTATCCCAAATCGCAGTTGTGGCATTGAAAAAAGATGTTAATGGACTTTTGCCCACACATTTTTCATGGACCCAAAATTGACATGACGTACATTCTATCCATTTATCGTTTGGAATGGATTCAGAATTCGTTCCACAGCAGTATGTGCAAATGCACTCTTCTTCTTCAGAACTTGGGGAACCCGGTTGTTCCCGCTTTTTTGCTTCCTCTTTCAAATGTATCTTCTCAGGACTGTCAGTAAGGATCATTGTTTGGCCCTCTTCCTGCTTTCACGAGCAGAAGTGCTCACAAGAGATTATTTGGGGTAGGGAATAACAGTTTCGGGAGAAAAAACAGAATCCGTCCAACGTTCCGCTTGTTGTTACCTGCATTTGTTTCCATCCAATTCGCTGAAGCACGATTAAAGAAGGTTTTTATTGGACCAAATACACATTAAGATCCAATGGTGGCTTATGGGAGCAGTGAGGAGGAACTGTTAAAATCACAATGCCGTTTACGCAGAAATTAACCACTGGAAGGGAAATATGGGACTAGTGGTTGTCTAGAACAATTAATTTTTAATTGCTCTGAATTGCATTTGTGTGTCTTAAAAATATTGCATGAATTGTAAAATTTTTGTCTGCATCCAGCCAGTTTTATTTGCGGTCCCAATGCAACCCACCGACCCTCCTTTCAAAAATGTCCATGAAACTTTTTTAAAGGAAATATTTAACATGAAATACGATCACATGTATTTTAACAAATTTACCAATAAATAATTGGAAAAATTCTGAAAAAATACTTCGTATTTGTTTTTTAGTTTTTGTTGTTAAATTTATTTTTCACTATTTTTTAGACGTTTAAGTGGCAACTGAACTGCAAATTTTTTTGATTACGTTTAGACACTACAGTAGTTGTTTCTAGCTAACCCGCTGTTACGTTTGTACAGGGTGGGTACTTACTGTACTTTTCAACATCATTTCAATAATTGAAAAAAATCGCATGAAGCTGCCACTTCCGATACACAGGTTTCCACCAAATTTCGCAAGGATCTTCCAATTAATGGAAAAAGTTTAAGTATAAAGTTTCATTCCGAATAGTCAATCTGCCTGGACTGGAGCGTTACCGAAATTTTCAAAAAGCTTTTTTTAATCGTAATTTACGATAAAATATAAAAAATCACTTGAGCCAGTTTTGTTGAAATTCAATATGCAATCTTTTGGTATTTAACCGTTTTATCGCAAATGCTACATGTTTTTCAAAATATTTGCAAAAACGAAAACGCTCCCATGGAAGCTACTACTTCTGGTGGAAGGAAATCGACCAAAAATCACTATAGGATTCGCATTTTATCTCGATTCTACGGATGAAACGGATTTTATCAAAAATCATCATTTCCTCTTAAATCTTGTAAAACTGAACTAATAATCTAGAACTTTTTAATTCATAATGGTTTTTCTCATAAATGTTATAGTTTTAAAAATATTTACAAAATCGAAAAAGCTTACGTGTATGCTCGTTTGAACGTTAGTGCCTCCCTTATTATGAAAATATTCGTAATCTTTTACTCTTTATTGATAGATGTCTGAATTATCAAATAGGAGTCGGTCGACATTTGATAAAAGAAGAATGCCGGGCAATCAACGATAGAAAACGTTTTGCTCGGGCACATCGACGCACCATATATCCTGGAAAACATTTCATGACACATTCCAACTAGGATTAAAAATATTTAAAAAGCTATTTTAATTAGGTTTTGCATATAAAATCATACTTGATGTTTGTAAAAATAAATAAATAAATTATTGATTTGCCGTCCTCAAATGCCAATTTTTAGAAATTGTTGTGATCGTCGCAGTTATGTTTAATCTTGTGTGATGCTCCATTTAAATTTGTGACAGAATATTCACTCTAAAATTTGTCCAAGGTTGTGGCTTCCTTCCTGCGCACCCTTATTTGGTTGTTTATTTTGCTGATAGAAATTCTTGCTAATGGTGGTGGACAGGGACAATTACTTTATTCTAATGCGGTATCTTAAGCGATGTACAACGAGGTAGATTGGCCTTCAAAAGTCTACCAAAAGCAGCACATTTATACAATCACTTTATATTTATACGCAAAGTAACAATTTTTGATATAGATTTGTCTGATTTTTCCTAAAGAGTGTCGTAAATAATAAACCCTGATCTTGTTTAAATAAACGACGAAAGAAGAAAGGGATGATAAATAATTGGCATTGCTTTACATTTTGTTTACAAGAAAAATAATTAGATTTAGTTTTATAAAGCAAGATTTATTATTATTTTCCGTTTGCCATCAAAGTTTGAAACCCGTTCCTGTGATGCATTTTCCTTTTGTGGGCAATGGAAGAAAGATGCAAGATGCTGTAGGTCTTCCATGTGTCCTATTTGCCTGCTTTTCCTTCTCTTCTTATGCCGTCGAGAGAAATTCTTTGCACTAGAACCATATTCGTTTTTTAATGCATCTAAATCTGTTGGCAGAGATATAGCCTATAAAACTCCTACACGCGATCGAATTTGGAGCAGCCGAAGCATATATAAGATAGAACAAACTCGAATTTAACCATCTTCTTTTCTTCGGACAGCATGGTATGGGAGTGGAAGCAATTGAATAGTTTCCAGAATGACCTCGAGAAAGTTTTGTTCGGTGATTACAAATATAATAGTCCATTACGTGTTACTGTAGAGTGGATAGGATTTTTTATCCCGTTTAGATGCTTCGGTGCCGTGTTTCGCACACTAACAAGCATTTAAAGTTGATTTTATCAGCATCACTGATCTTAATTATGTGTAGAAAATTCACTTTTTCACCTAGGAGGATTGAAACTCAGTATTCCAAATCCAAGTGCACAACTTTTTTAATACAGTCAAGACCTTTAGGAGTCAATCTCTGTCTGATCAGTTTCACTTGCTGTTTATTTTGACAATATGTACTGCATTCTTGTTTTTTATTCCTTAATTCGCCCTGCGCCAAGCCATCATGAGATAGGTCTGATTGTTTTAATCGGCATGCGGTTCCTTGTGTCGCCGCTCAAGTGTACCATTATTTTCTTCTTGTCCTTAAGTTCGTGAGGCGACGGAGAACGCGGTAGATGTCGATATGTTGCCTTTACTTATTGTCATATTCAAGCGGTGCTCTCAAAAGTATTACTGGTAGGAGCTTTGAAGGTCCATCGCCTTCGTAGGTTCAGTTCCCAATCTTAAATAAATGGTTGATGAACAGAACGGTTCGGTGTAAAGCGGTGTTATCACAGCGAGATTCTCTGGGTCGTTGAAACACCACAACTATATCCCATTCAATTTATAGAACTCAACCTCTAGTTTACGGCTAGAAATTGACAGTGACGTTTATATAACGCAATTCACATCTATAGGCGCAGTTATTGTCATTGAGACGTGATAGTGATATCCTCCCAATGTATTTTAGTAGTTCGCCTTAATATAACTTTGAAGAAGTATTTTCTTCTCTTGTCAAAATTTTGTACTTTTCTATAACTTTTCATTCAAGGAACATTTAACACAATTCATACCTTGATCATTAAACTGCTTTATTAACTTAAAGCACATTGAGATTTTTTCTAATCGTGGATTTGCTTTAAATGTGAATAATCTTAAGTTGAAACAACATGACTGTGGTTTTCATTGTTCTCTTAGTTTCCCAAATGTTATTGGAAAATGATCGGCTATATTGGCTTTCCTTATGTGTGGTTTCTTCTTTCGACAAGATTATGTCAAATTACATAAATTAGTTTGGTTAAGGTTTATCACTTTATAAGTAAATTTCCCGGTATATAAGTATTGTAGCATATGGAAATCGTTTAAATTTAAATCTTTTTAATGAAGTTTCTGATTTATTTCGTTGGGTTCGTTGAAGATTTAAAATAAAGAAACATAGTAAATAAACTCTACATCCTTTATTGACTTATAATTAACAGAAGATTCTGTTTTTGTGCTGATGTAGCTATTCCCCGAGCAAAGTGGGATCCCCGCAACGACCAATCAAGAACAATTTGGTCCTTTATTCCAAGCCTTATAAATGTGGTTTTGAGATCATCCGACACCAAGTTGGTGCTGCTTTGTTCATCTCACATTTATCATATAAGAATGGATAAATTTCTCAACACCACGATATTTGAAAAATTATTTTACTATCTGTCGTGCCGTCTTGGCAACCAATATTTCAATTTCCTAGTGACCTCGAAAGGACATAACGAAACACCTTTTCCTCCCCTAAAAAATCAAAAACTTTTAAAGCGATTGCTAATTTCTTCGGTCATTATTTTCCGGCAATAATTATAAATTGCACAGAAATTTTGACCAATTCTAGCTAGACACAAATCATTGAGTAGATTGCGCTGCGAAAAATAAATTTCCCCGTAAAATAAAAAAAGCTCACAAAAAATGAATAAACTTTTTGATAACATCTTTTTATATTATGATTTTATGTTCTATAACTCCGTACCTAAATATTTAATGTTCGTATAAGCATTTTAATGTACTGTAAAGAAAATATAAAAAATAAATTGCAATCCATGAGTAATGAAATTTATATAAAATTAAACTTTTCCGTCTAAACTGAAACGATTATTTTATATCCTGTAATTTTGAGAAAAGCTTCGACAGAACTTGAACAAAAAGTTTTATGAAATTGAAATCAATAATAACCATTTTGTATTGTATTTATTGTATTATTATGAATTTTATATATCCTATTACAATCAGGACACAAATATGTTTGCTTTATATAATGAGTATTTAGCGTTCACGATACACATCGCTGAATATGCCAAAATTTATTAGAAAATGGAATTGAAAAAGTTTTACATTCCGAACGTCTGATAAATGGATGCTGTATCATGGTATAGAGGAATCGTCAAATCATAAATACAAACACACAATTATCAAAACGATATTTTTTTGTGCTTGACAAAAACTTTTCTACTAAAAACGAACTAAACTTCATCCTTGTTGTATGCTCGAGATTGGAGTATATAAAAAAAAATGTTTTATAAAAGCAAAAATAAACTTTTAGTCGTTTTCTTTTTCTTAATAATTTTATGGCTCTAAAAAATATACTAAACAAAAAAAATATGATGATGATGACAAAATAAAATAAAAAAAGGACTTAAAAAATATTATATCCTTTCAAATTAAAATGTATAAAACAAAATATAAAGACGGAAAAGTATATAAGGCTGGCTACATAAGATGGTACAAAAATTAAGATAAAAAAAGCTCTGCTCAACAAAAATATGATGATTGTTGTTTGGTTGGTTTGCTGGTTGTCCCCGTATACAAAAACATATACACTCTTATATATATATATATATATATATATATATATATATATATATATATATATATCGATACGAAGGATATATAGCCACCCTTATACACTGCGTTTAATGAGCATGATAATAATAATAAAAATTCAAATACACAAGGAACGAATGGTAACAACAACACCGACTACAACAGCGGGGACGATGAAAAATTATCATAAAATTGAATAAAATTGGGATATACATACTCGTATATAACGATGGCGAAGAATGCGAAGGATCCAACAATGATATTCTTTACACTTTGATAAATATTTGGGCTTTTAGGAATTTTTATTTAGAAAAGTTATTACAGCCCAATAAAATTAACATTGAATTATTACTTAAAATATGGTCATTGTTGTTCCCTTTTTTTTTGTGTGATCTGGGTTTATCTTCTTGTCGAAGACGATTTCTTTTTTGTTCGAATAGGGATTTAGGTTCAATATACAGTCTTGCTATATGTTTGGAATAATAAAATCTAAAAACATAATTTAAATCTTAAAATCATTTTATACTCGTATTATATCCGACTTATAGGATTGTTTAATTGGCCATTTAGAATTTTAATCGCATAGATTCAATCTGCGTGATTTTAGCCATGCGTTCGGAATATATTTCCATTTGATTATCTTAATTTTGTATGTCTCGTTAATTAAACTATAAACCATGTTTATGTCAATCATCAATCAATATTTATATCTACAAAAACTATAACCATTTACAAATTTTGAAATGTTGCCCATTTATTTGTATGTGCTGTGCGCTTATACGAAAACGAATAACTAAAATTCCACTCGAACTAACTCGAATAAATTTTTTTGTTTATTCATAATTTTTAGGTTATTTTATTAAAACGAAAATAAGTTTTTTTGTTGTGTATGAGAGAGATAATTAAATTAAATAATTATTTTCAATTCATTGAACTAGCCGCATCTAACAATAAAAAGTTAAAAACTTTTCGATATACCCCCAAACCAGAATTTGAACATTATAAGTTTGTTCAACTACATAATACGACAATAAATTTGCTACAATTTAATAATAAATATTATATCGTTACAAAGCAAATGTCGTCCCAAAACTTTAAAAATTTATAAATTATGCTTAATATTTTATCGAACTTTGGACGCAAAATACAAAATTATTAATTTAGCTACGGCAAATAAAAAATTTACTGTCAAAGTAAAACTATAAATCAATATTATTCAAATGTGTAATAATGTGTAAAAAAAAGTCCAAATTCCAATTTAAAAATCCATTTTTAAGTACAACTTAAATATAAAGCTTTTTGCATTTTTTGTAAATTATTATTTTTTGCGAAATTTTTATTTCTTAATAATCTTGGCAATATGCACTTAACATAAAGCAAAGTAAAAATTGAAAACTTTTTCCACTTATACTTCACAGATTTTTTTTTTTTTGGTCTCGATGTGCTTTCAACAAATACTCATATTTTAATTTTATAAGAGCAAGACTTTAAGTGTGTGTTGTTACCATTTCCATCGTTCGGATTTGAATTTTACTACTTCTTACGAGTAATCTCCATTGCTAAAAGTATGTAAATGAAAAAAAAAAAATTACGTTTATTTTGGGTTGAGATTATTGAAAATTAGGGTTAATGCTTTTAAGAGAATGTTTTCTTTAATTAATGTAGGATTAGAGCAGTAAGTTTTTATTACTCAATTTACAAGTATAGAACTTATCTTATCAGATAACATGACTGATAATTGTATTTGATTATAGACGAGATCAAGTTATTTAAGCAACCTCTTGCATAAATTTTACGTTTTATTTCATTTTAATTATTTTAAATTTCACCGTTCTTTGGTTAGCGTAAGGCAGTGTTTAATCCGCTGTTCTTAACCAATTTTGACTAACGACTGACTCCAGGGGCACTATTCTGGCTTTCCTTTTTCTAGGTCTCAATTATAACTTTTTGGGTTACTGATGGAATTGGTTCGGCGAAGGTACATAAATAAGTAGACCAAAAAAGTTCAATTTAAATACTCGTATAATTTCGACAAAACTGGTAAGAAATCATTTTCCTCCATTTTTCTCTATTAAAGCATACTTTTATATCGATGAAACGCATAATGCGTTTACAAAAACTCATTACAAAATCATGTTACTGTGTAACAACCTTTTTTGGGTCTATTGTTGTTGATAAATGCCTGGAAAAGCATACTTGGATTGCAATGCCTATTTAAATAGATACCACTCAAACAAGTTTTACAAAAGAATTTGTCGTGAATGTACCAACATTTTGATTAGCTTGGATAAATGGCATTAGGAGACTAAAACACCGAACTATAGACGTTATTTCATTCAATCATGAAAATTTCCGACCTTGAAATTTTGTATAATGCTAAAATATCGCCCAAAATTTTGCACTCTACCGCCGAAGTCTGAAAAAGCGGTTTTTGTGGTGAGGTCGGGTGATCTGTTTATCTGTCATTAAATCGTGAGGCATAAGAAAAGCAAATGTATGAGGAAGTCAAATGGTTTTGGTTTTGAGAAAACACAAAATTATTAAAATAAATAATATGTTCAAAACTTAGAATTTGTGATAAAAAAAATTGTTTTCTGAGCTTGTACGTACCTCTAAATGAGTTTTAATTGGTTCACCTGTCACAAAAATTTTGCTAAAACGCACAATAAATGAAAGTTAAGGCCGCTAAATATTAAAGTTTGATTATTGAATAGGAACACAACACTGTCGACACAACATTGTCGTGACTAGGTAGTAAAAAAAAAGTTGCGCATTTTTTTTAACGTGCCATATTTATAAAAAATCTTTTACAATAAAAACACAATATGAAAATGAAATACGGATGGATAAATGGGTTTTGGACCACCAAAACTCTCGAATATTCTCGAGACCTCTACAGTTTGCCAGGTCAGGTTGAAATTTTATACTTAAGCTTTTATCATAAATTGAAAGATCCGAAATAAAATTAGGAGGAAATCGATTTTCGAAAGCAGCAAGTGGTGGATTCTAATTTGAATTTGCAACAAAATTAATTTATGGCATAAGGATTTTGTTTGATAACGACTAATCGGAAGATGCTTTTGGTTTATTTACTTTATATCTGTAGAGAAAAAAACTCTATATAAGTTTATATATGAATTGGTTGATGTATTGAAGCGTATAACTTTAATCTTGTGAGTGTTGGAACGCGACGGCTGTAGCTATACGTTGGTAGTTCGATGCAACGATTCGAGCAACAAGCTCATTTAGCGAGGTTCTTCTACTATCTCGTACACTGCTGAAATGCGAGTTCAGCTTGAATTCGAACATAGAAACTGTGCACAAGAGGTGCTCTGTTCGTTGAAATCGGGTATCTCCTCCAAGGATCCTCAATTGAAACTAGTCTAACTACATGAAGTTGACTGAATGCATCTCATGAAGTCCATTCCTTCCATAGAGCAGCAAATACCACCAAGTACCGTGAGGAACTGACGGTCGAGAGGAATGTGAGTTAGTGAATAAAATTTGACATCATAATGCATGAGGTTCAATGACAATTGACTGAACTAAATAAACACAAAAAGTTCGGGGAATATAAAAGGATTTGACACTAAAATTTGTGTAATATGAAAACATGTGTCACTATAAATTTTAATCTGTGTCGTTGGAAGTTAGAGATAGCAGAAACAAAATTATCAACATTAATTAAAAAGTCATCTATAAGTAAAATTGTGAAATTGAAAATCGCTTTTAACAATATGTCCCGCGTCTATTCAAGGTGACGCCGCCGTAAGATTTTATACAGTCGAATTAGGTTCCTTATAAAATAAATCAAAACAAGCAATAAACAAGAGGATTGCAAATGTCAACCAAGTTACCAAAATTTAAATAAATAGTTCATTGTAAGCAAAACTGCCTAAGCACGATTTTCTTAAAAGGAAAATACAATAACCGCAAAATAAAAACCATTATCCTAGACCTAATGTTTACACGCACACAAATGATTAATCAAAGTCAATCACTATAGGTGATCGTATACACAGTTCAATAAATCTCACAATTTGATACATACACACAAATTAATTAATTCCAATTTGAAATGTCGAAAAATTGACCTCCTTCTTTTTTGTATATAATTAATTACTGTATGATGTGTACATAGTACAGAGAAACACAATTCCACATTTCCTTTAGTCCATTTTTTTTATTTCAACCATAGTCATCAATTACACCAGGATACACCAGCAGTATACACATACCAAGAAAAACGTGCCAAGGAATGTTTTTTGTATATGTTTTTCTTCGGGAGTAACATTTGCTGTTGATCACTAATAATTTAACAGTAATATTAACACTCCACATTTTACAAATATATTATATAAACAGAACACCCTTCGCACTCGCGCTTAAAACGCTCGACCCATGTACGAGAGTGGAAAAGTTTTTTTAAGCCTAAAAAATTGAAATAAAATCCTTAACCTTAAAAAAATAAAATAAAAACTTTCGGTTGGTGTTGTGTTATCGTGATTATCGCGCGAGAACCATATGCTTCCATTGTATTTTTTTAACATTTCCATCAAGAATTTTCAATTTTTCTTTATTATTTTTCATGTTTTCATGCGTTGCGGATGAAATTTTAAAATATATTTGTATATAACATTATGTACTACTGGTTCATATGTATAAATATATAGATTGAAATTTTTATATACAATATTTTTTTGTTGGTAGATGGGGCAATGGATTGGAAATTTTTGTATAACTTTAATAAATTTAGGATTTTATATTTTTTGCCTTTTTGAAATACATCAGTAAATAAAATCCAAAAGTTTCTTTGTACATTCTTAAACACACACAACAACTTCAGTACGAGAGGGATTAGGATGGTGCGAATAATGTATTTTATTTGATTCTCGCATACAAAATATATAAAAAAAAATATGGAACGTGACAAACGAACTCTCAAATGTATAAGGAAGTCCTATTTAATCTCTGCCAGCTTCAGGGTCGCTTTATGGTCTAAACACTCTAAACTAAACGAAAACAATGAATCAAGAAAATAAAATGTGATCACGCACTAACTTTTCTCAAATAACAATTTCGACTATAACTTGGGTTTGTGGCGCTTAAAACCGTTCGCGGAGATTACATTAGAAATACCATATTTGTATAAAGGATTACGAGGAGAATGAAATGTGTGGACCGAAATCAAATAGAACAAAGAGTCGCAACAATAAAATCCAAAAAATCATATTTCACTTATGAATATCAATTTATCTGCGGATTATCATCATCATCGGCTTCATATTACATTACAACATATATTATAATTATTCAGATTCGTTATTATTATCATATATGTAGGGAATAATCACTAAATTAATATGCCTCGAAAACATGAATAAAAATGTAATACACCAGATAAAAAATTTGTTAGCAACAAAATCATTGTGGATTCGTTTTTTTTTTCGTTATCAAAACAACAAATAAAACGAAAGGATAAAATGATTAATTGAATTTCAACTTGCTTCCTCTGCCGCGTGCTCCGCTCCTATCATCACAATTTTCATTTATCTCGTAACATAATCAAGCGAAATATATATTTTCCTCTTCTCTTTACGAAAATAAAACAAAAATGTTCGTTTTTTGATGAAAAATCTATATTTTCCTTTTTCTGGTTTTTATTTTTTTGGTTCATTAGACATTTTCATCAAGAACATGTATAGTATTATTGTACTCTCTAGACGAGTATATAGGTACATATAGACACAGTTATGGATTAAATTCAATAAAGGCTGATTTTTATTTTTGTTGTCTTTATATCTCTATATATACTCGTAATATATTATGTAACTTGTTTTCTATACAGTAAACACACATACAAGGATGCTATCGGAAAAGCCTTTGTTTGGAGTAGATAACATTAATAAAATATAACTTAAGACAAATTTTTTCCGTATCTCATATCCTCTAATCTACTCGTACCCATATAACCGAAATGAAAAATATTTAGCTAAAATGTTAAATACGGTTACGGAACACTGTGCGGTTAAATTCTCCAGTTCATTTTATCAATTTCCCAACTTCTGCTGAATTAATAAAAATGTGTTTTATATTTTTGGAAGCTTTCTGTTTTCCAGTTGTTCGCGTTTTAATAAATTAAATTGCAAATTGTGGTTATGAATAAATGGGAAATGTCCGTCAAAAATTATTTTATGAATATAAAATTATGTAGCTCCAGTTTTGCTCTTTCCCTATTGGGCTCGTAAACTATATTAATGAAGTGGGTTATTTTTGATAAAGGTTTATGCAACCAAAGCAGGTCGTTTATTAAGCGTATATTTTTTAATTGGCTTAGATACATGAAATATAAATTTAAAGTCATTCTTATTAAGATTTTTAAAATCAATAGTCCATTTATATATTTTCTTTATTCGTGATTTTCATCAAATGTAGACAGCGTTCCATTTTACTTCTATAAAAGGGGTCTTGAATTGTCAAATCAAACATAATGACAGTTTAAGCCAGTTTGTTCCATAAAGTCACATGATTTTGACATTTTTTTCAGTAAAAGTCATTAAAACCTACTTGGTGGGTTTCAAAATACAACTTTTTTAAATTATAACGGGAAAAATAAAGAGATCTTATGCCATGGAGAGGCTAATGGGCTGGGATGTTTTAACATCCCCATTTTTCGATATTTATCTGGTCTACGTCTTTTTCTGCTAGAATTAATTTGACTTCTGTTTCGTTTATCAATTATTTCTTCTCTATCGCTATCACAACCTACTTATATTTGGACAATATCTATTTCACTTATTTTCATTCTAGAATCGAAAATACATTAATTGGTGATAGAAACGCAGTAGAAACATCACAATGTAGCAATCTAGCAGGCTGGTAAATCATATAAACATTGACACAGAAACAAAATTAATTCTACAGAAACGAGAAATAACTTTCGATAAATTATCGAAAAATGGTGATGTTAGAACATCCCAACCCTGGTTTCTTAACTATAGTTTCGAGTTGACCATGATTTCGTTGTAATGTGTCATGCCTGGTATCATGCCTAGTTTCGGAATGAGATATTTTTTCTCATCCCTTGGCATTTTTGGGCTCACAACGCCGGTTCGATTATATCAAAAATGTAGATTCCGTACACTAATAGTTTACCAATACAATCTAGTTTCCTTTAAGTTTTCTATTTGTCATTGAGATATTTGGTTTTTTCTGTTCTGTCAATATAAAAGTCATTTCCGACAATTTAAAAGCCAATTAAATGTCAATCTTGACATTTTTGTCAATGCCTACTCCATTATTATTTAAAACCAAACTAGAAGACAAAAGAAATTGTACTGTGTCTTGAATTCTCATTTAGGAAATCATGATATCGAAATTATCGTTATGAAACCAGTAGTCTGTCTATTTCATTACCCATACACATCAATATTTGTTTACTGCCGTTAAACGCTTGATTCTTTAATTGAAGCCCGATCTTAAATAGAAAATTGATGTGAGGACATTTTAGAGAAGTAATTTTTAAAAAAACATACGCATAAAAGATGGCACTAGTGTTGTAAATATATTTGATTTCGTAAATGTATCTACCGATTTAACAAAACACCTTACAGAGCCAATTTTTTTAAACTTTCAGTATATGTCATAAGCAAACAGACATAATATCATCAAAATCATTGAAACGCTGTTCTCGTATAGGTGATTCAACTATTGCTAACCTTATTCATAAAGTTTTTGATGTTTTTTGACAACTATGGAGGTAGCTAAAGTAGTTCCAATATTCAAGAGTGGCGATGGTTATGATAAAAGAATTATCGCCCGATCTCGTTTTTACAAACTTTTTCTAAAATATATTAAAACATATTATCGAACAGGCTTAAAACTTATCGTAAGACTAGTAATATTCGGATTTACAATTTTATTTTAGGAAAACCTAAAATAATTTCGCTGCCTTAGTGACTTATACACGCTTTTGTCCTGGTTCGATATTAATCTTCTGATATCAAAGGCAGTGCAATGCAACATATTCGCAGCGTGCGCACCATGCAGTGAAGCAGATGGTTTTGTTTTAGTTGTCAAATAGAATTGTGTCAATTTGATCGAGATTATGTTTGGCAGCAAAGAGCAGTAAATTGATGCTGCAGGTGTGGGATCTATTGATGCCGCGATAGATGTAACTTCATTTAATATATTCATTCTTTAAATTAAAAAGTTTCTATTAAAATTTGTTTTATTAAAAATTTCTATATTTATACTCAAACTATGATGCTGCTACTTGGTGTGTTTAATCCTTAAATCATGAAAAAACAAAATATCTAAATTTGAAACAGGATTTTGAAGACTGTAAATGTCAATTCGATACAAATAACGAAAAAGAACTATGAACTAAAAGATTCTAAATTAATCTTGCAACAATATCGGTCCAGATCATGTCTTTTCTAAAAAAAAAAAATGGCCTGTACAGCCCAGACGGCTTGATTGTTTGGGGTGAAATTTCATTAAATATTTTCCATAAGTTGGGAGGTCCCAGTGATTTTTAAAGGTCCTTCTCGGAAGTAACAGCTTCCACTGGTGTTTTTTTTGTCAATATTTTGAAATATCATTTCAAAATATTACGATGATGAACTAAAAGATTCTAAATTAATTTTGCAGCAATATCGATCTAGATCATTTTTCCAAAATTTTAAGAGGAAATGTCTATTTGACAAAATTGCTTTCAACAGAAATTCAGTCTCTGTACATCCAGAACAAAAATTAGGAGGTCCCAGTGGTTTTTGACCAAAATCGGTAAAGCGATAGCGGCCCATAAGAGCATTTTCATTTCTTGTAAATATTTTGAATAGTACAGCACTTACAAAAAACAATTAGGAACGAAACAATGTTAATTTAAGTTTGCAAGAAACGTAGTTTATTCTTTTTCTGAATGTAGGCGATTTTTTTTTAAGTTAAAATTTTTGAAATTATATGCGGACTCAAGTATATTGCTATAGTGAAGATGGAAAAATTCATTATAAACACTGATGCATGCTGCTCATAACAACGCTCATAGTTTGTTCTCATTTTAATGGGTAAATTTTTATTTTTAATTTCTAAAGCAATAATGGCGGCAACAATTTTCATCTCCTACAGCTGATGGCGTTGTAGTTGTCAGCCTGCTAGCTAATTACCATCAAGCGTTGAGCACGCCTTCAGCAAATCTATTGGCGATGTGCGAGTCCTACGGATATTACGGTCACTTTTTCTAGTGCAGTCATTCGAAATAATGGCTGATTGTGTTTTTGCGCACCTCATAAAACTCCCTTTGAGATGGTCCCTGGAGCTTGGAAATTAATGAATTTCCTAGAAATGGATATTAGTTTATCCGTCGTGAACGGTGGAACATTAGCCGCTTCAATGGTACTAGGAACAAAGTAGATTACCTATCAGGATCGGACTTGTTGGTGCTACACTTGTACGGCCTACCCCAAAGTTGGTGCTCGACCTCATCACAGAGGGATTTTTAGCATCATCGCTTGCTTTATTTAATGGGCATCTTCCAGAGCACCACTCACGTGCCTCTATTAATGATTGTTGTACGATAGAAGAGGAGTTGACGTTTCTTCCATATCTGTTTCTTCCGTTCCACCAGTATTCCACCAGAGGAACTAAAATTCAAAACACAACCATAGATGAATGTAAAATTATGAAAATCTAATATGTAGTTAACCCAAATAATTTGGTGCAAGTAAATGGCAAACAGAACCACTTTTGGATTGTTTTGTTTTTTTGATGTTAGGCAAGAAGACAAAAAAAATTAAAATTCTTCGGCCTGTTTAATTTGGATTTTTTCCGGGGCAACACGGGGCCGCATCATCACTCACCAGCAACCAACATTAACAACAAAAATAATAATAGTTATTTTTTATAAAAATAAAAATTCATTTTAAAATTAAATTACAAGGATTTTTTTATTTTTTATTTATTATTATTAAATTATTAACAAGTGCTCCGTGTGAATCCACAACAACTTTCATAAATATTGTTAACAATATAGGTCAACTTATCCAGGGTGAAAATTGATAGTTTGTTCGTTAATATTAATGTTTTGAATTAATTTATTTGACAAGCTTAACTGTGATCGAGAAAAAAATTAATAACCCATGAAAGGCATAAGTTTTACGTGTGATTTGCACAAAATAAAAATATTGAACTCGGATTCCTCTGGAAGCTACACACGTCATCGCACATATAAAGGAATACTACGAAAAACTGGGATAATCAATCGTTTTACTGGCTAAAACTTTTGAATTTTAATTATGAATATTAGTTGAGTAAAATCCGCTAGAATATTTTTTACCACTTGACCACTTACTTTATTGCGTGATTTTCGGTTATTATTCCCAATGTCCGATGATATTAAAGCAAAGAGACGGACGTTTATTTACAGCGGATATACAAACTTTTATATTATAATTATACAAAAGTAAAATGAATTCCTTAATTAGACAAATTATAGAAAGCAGATGACCCCACTCCAACATACTTAATTCTGTCCACGACACGACGTACATATTCTTTTAATTTATGTCGTATTCAGCACCAATTAGTTCAATTAAACGTAAGGTATACATGATCTAATTAATTTAAATTTTATTTCATTAAATCAATTAAATTATCCAGATGTTGCACACCAACAAATACTGCGCAGAATAATTTAATTAAAATGAGCAAGATAAATGAATTTATTGCAAGGCAACCAATAATAAGCAACCCCTTTCAATTATTGTATATATAGTTTTCATAAAATGTATGAATTCAGGTAACATAGTACATAATTGTTTTATTTGCTTTATCAACAAAAAAAAAAAGCTCACACCACTATCAAAAACAACAACGGTGTGAAGGAAGCATGAAACCGAGAATATTTAATTACCAATTATAACAAAGAATTCCAGCGTACCATGAAAAACTGAGTCGATGAACACGGGTGTATGAGACGGAAATTTGAATTATTGCCAACCCCATATATAGTTGTGTATATGTGTGTGTTACAATAATTAATTAGTGCCTTATCACATTTTCAGCGGATGATTTTTATCATTACAACGCCAAACAAATTTTTAATCCATGGCTCAAAATAATTATACTCTCATAGTCACAAATTAAGTTTGTAAAATATTATATAAAAATGGCGTGATACTCGTATGAACATCTAATTAAGAAATTTCTAATTAAATATTTTGTTTGCCACATAAGCAATCATCAATAGAATAAGAAAATCTGTCTCTTTAGGTGTCTTTAATTTGCATTGAAATTTACGTACAATGAAGACAATTTATATTTATATTGAATTTAATTAAGGAAAATTGTATAACATTATCGGAGACAGGAAATTAAATATTTAAAATTAAAATAAAATATAATTTCTTTTTATTCCAATTTCAATTGAATGATAAATTAGAATTTGATAAGATGTAATTTCTTTTTGCATTGCTTTTTTGTGTGTAATTTTGTATATTAAATATGTGAATGCAGTACGGGTGACCGCATAAATAAATTGAAAAATTGCTAATCGAATTTAAATGGGTTTTGTAATTGCAAATTTGCAAATTCTATTTGGAATTACAAACGTAAATAGATAAAAGATAAGGTGTCCAGATATTCAGTTTATAAATTGGTGAGATTTTACAATTAGAATCTGATTTTGATTGTAATTTAATTCTCATTTTATTATTTCTTTCTCCCAAATCGATGCAAACTTAACAATGTTGTATATGCGTAAAAAGCATTGTAAAATCTCGGGCCCCTAAAACATGGTTAAAAATATTACTTAGGTGTTTTCCTCAAATGACCACTGAAATAATAAGAGATTGTGGCTCGAGTAAAGATAAGCTACCAAGTGAACGAGAATACTAATCGACTCGGCATCAAGAGTTACATAAACCATTTTTTCTACGACTTCCATTTTAACGAAACTATATTTTACTATGTGAAGCATTTTTTATTAATAAATAAATTCTTTTCTACAAAAAATATGCCAAGGAAATGGGACTTTTTAGGTAATATAATGTTTTCGATAATAACATTATTACAAACCGTGTAATGTCCGGTATATAGAAGTTTTTTTGTTGTTGTTATCGAAAGATCTATAAAAAGATCTAGAAACTTGTTCACTTTAGTACCTATAGGGAGTAAAATCATCATTATTGGCTGACAGTTTCTATTATGCTTTTGGACGAATGAGTAGATAATAGAAGGATATTTGATAACATGTCAAAGAAAAACACCTCTCTATAGTAGATCGTCGTTAATCACCTCTATAACTTATAAGTAGTTGTTGAACTAAAGCTATTGAAAAAATTAAAAATACATTCTACTCGGAATAATTTAACACGTATTTTCAAACTTTTGATGTCTTTCTTTTCAATTTTTCGGCTTAATTTTCTCTAGTCTGGCAAAATAATAATAGAATCCAATAGCGATAAGAAACTCATTCTTATAAAGAATTCAGCACTTCACTGTTTAATGTACTGAAGATAGCTAAACCTGTCATTTCTAAAATATTTAAAAATCTGTACTGCATAAACTTAATTCAAGATTAATATTAAATGAGTTAAAGTAACTTTACCATCAATAAAGGATGCATCTGGTCTAATCCTAACAACAGATGAAGCACAATTGAAGAGAAGGAATATTCC
Organism: Nephrotoma flavescens; assembly: GCA_932526605.1. Classification (NCBI taxonomy): domain Eukaryota; kingdom Metazoa; phylum Arthropoda; class Insecta; order Diptera; family Tipulidae; genus Nephrotoma; species Nephrotoma flavescens. Next base: position 325,445,789 of record OW052221.1, on the reverse strand, counting down.
GAGGAGAACATCACCAACAATACGCAAATCTTCGAATTGACAACTGGCGAAAGAAATTATTAAAAACCATTCACCAACGGAAGGAGAGAAGGTAACAGTGTTAATGCTAAAATGAAAAATAACAAGACCTGCAAGAATTCTAAGACCTGTTATTAACATAAAGTCTGGAATTCCGGTAGAATTTTGTGAAAATGGAAGGAAGGCTTGACTGTAACAATTATTCCCAAGGAAAATGATATGAAAGAATGCAAAAATTGGCGGGGTATATCACTCCTCAATACAAGTATAAAGATATTACCGATGATCAACCTGGATAGACGAGCGAATAGACCCTGTAACGATTCAATTCAGTATTAAATTCAAAACAAAATACCCAATTTATGCTTTCAAATTTTTTGAAAAGACATCGAGTAATTATTTTCCTAATTTTCTTTTTAAAACTAAGTTTGTTCTGTCTACATATACGAGTATATTTCTACAGTGCTTTTTCACTACAAATGCTACCACATAAAAAGTAAAACAACTCCTGAAGCGGAGGAGTGATTAGGCACATAGTGTGAAGCAAAGATATTTGTGTCCCTAGTCGTTGAACATATTTGTTCTAAAGTTATATACGACAGTGGAATATATTTTTGTATGCTGTGTATAATATGCCAACCAATTTATGACCAACAATATACAGGGTGAGTTTTTTAATAAATGCCATACTTGTATCTCGGAAACGGTGCAACTTAAAAGAAAATTACTTATATAATAAAAATTGTTCAGTATCAATGGGAGCGTTTAGTGGTGATCTTGAATGACCTGGAAACTTATTAGTATTAGAGATATATTTTAAGTAATTTTATTGTAAGTCGCATCGTTTCCGAAAAATAACCTGACATTTATTAAAACCTCACTCTTTTTCTATTAGTCTATCTATACCTGGTTCTCTATCTGAGATAGAATGTAGATTCCTACTTACAAATGAATCACTATTAAGAATCTCCCAACTAAAATAAATTGTTAGGTTAACTTGAATCTTATATGTTCATTCTCAAAAAATTACGAGATCCGACCAGCGATAATTTTGTAATTGTCAGATATAGTCAGTCAGATTTAATATGGTTCTTTCTAAAGGGTTAAACTGGATTCAACATTGCTACTCTATTGAGCTGCCTGAAGAGTCTGTATTTTTTCAGCTTGTATATTGAACCGACACCAAGTCAAATTTACGCATTTGAGTATCTCAAGTTAATTATTCCGTTTTTAGAATACGAGTATTTAAACTTATAATGTTAAAAATTAATTTCTCACTTGCTATCGACATGAAATTGTAGGTGAGATGCTCACTTATAGTGATAATGAGAAGGGTATAAACTGTGGTGCTAAATGGAACGGAACGAAAAATAATTCTCTTCTCTGACGTTGACATCATATAAATCTACCAACCGCGAAGACGGAATGGTGACTGAAAAAGTTTTAACTTGAATTTTATTCAAGTTTGTTATCATTAAAGTGTTAGCAGACGAATTCGTTAATCCACCCAAATTGTTTTTCATTCAATTTCTATATACTTAAACAAATTTGACATTTTAAAAACTAAAAATTACCCCTTTAAATCTTGAATGCATTTGCTGCCAAAGCTGCAGATTATACGAAAATTCGACCATGGTAACTCTGCTTCAATCAACACTGATTCTTACATTGATGATAGACAATTTCAGCCTAATAGCAAACGAGTTTTAACTAGATGTGAATAATTATGAATTCTCTTCTACGTTTATTAAATGGATCCATTCCAATCTGGTTTCAAATCAGATCAAATTGTGGTTTTATTCTGACAAACACCCGACGAATCTATAATTCTTTGTTACACACACAACTGGATTTTGCACGTCTACAAGCAAAATTGTTACAATTTGTGCCACAAATAACTTAATAACAGGGTAACAAATTAGGCATTAAAATATTTACAATAAAATTACTTTATCTTGTGTTTAAAAAAAATCGTGCTTTCTTAAGACAATTTTAATTTTTTGCTCCTTTGAAATTTTGAACAGGACAATTTATAGTAAAATAACCAAGGGCGATCAGCTGAGCATTTATTATGTTGATTCTTTCTTCTTCTTACACAAATTTTAAAACCCGTTTGAGAGCCAATCATAATTATTTTTTGGTAAACTAAATTCCACCAACTGAACTGCATTGCGCAATAATCTAGGTCAAGTTGAAATATGTTTTACTAAAAACAAAAACAAAACTATAACAGTTGGTAAATATTCCTTAAAAATATAGAACATCATCAATGCTGCACTATTTGACCTAGCATTTTTATTTTTATAAATCTGTTTCGTCTGTCCTATAGAATTCAACATGTTAATTAAATATGATGTTGGGGGTAGTAGTGGTATCGATTGAAATTCTGCTATCTACGAACTCGTATAGAGAGATACATATTGGGGATACACAATTTTTCATATTTCATATCTAGGTTGTTAGGTTACGGTTTGCTTTTCATAAACTTACTCTCGTATACATATAAAATGGTGCTGACAACTTAATCCCGATCTGACACACAAAAATGTTTTTAGTTTGTTTTTACAAAAAAACATTAAAAAGTTAATTTATCCAATTTTTTTTGTTCGAGCAGAAATGAAATTTATGAAGGCAAACAAAAAATCTAACAAACACTGAACTTTTAGAATTTCACTAGATTTCAATTTTATTTCCAGTAATGGTATCAAGGGGATATAGCATAAACCATAAACTAAATAAGAAATAACCACAATAAAAGTTTTGTATGACTAAACTTACGTAATTGCAACTTTTTAACCATCATTGTCACCCCCAAAAATGTTTTTTCTCTAAATTATGTACAAAAGTTTGAATTCTCGCCGCATATTTACTTAATTATCGTTTTGTGTCGTGTGATGTGGCATTCGGCGTTGCATTTTATTATTATTGTTTTATTCTGTTCTACTTAAAACAATAAAAACTAATAAGATCGAGAGAAAAAGGGAGGAGGTAGCAACCAAACGGTAATGAAATTTTTAAAAGGGTTAACCTTTTCAGTGTACGGCAATGGGAACAAAAATATTTAATATAATTTTTTAGTTACGAAGAAAAATCCTGATTTTTTGCAAAATCGAATCCTAGTGCTGGGACGAAATTTATAATTTATCCGCATATCAGTACAAATTTAGTCATATCAATGATGAAAATGAACACAACTATGACCCCCTGTCGGAGTACACAACTACACTATAGGATGGCATGCAGCTATGCAATGTGCAGATTGTTCTACGTAGATCGGACCTATAATAACCGTACGTCCTCGATTTGGCAAGAAATGCGTAAGGTAGGACGTGAAAAACAAACCGTTGGGAAAAAAATAAAAATTGGTTATCATCTTTTTATGTTAAAATGAAAGTTTATTTAACAAAGATATTGCTGATATAAACCACACTACATCTAAAAATAAAATGTCGAAGTCTTACTAAAAACAAATTCCTAGGAACCTACCCGCATTTTTATTTTTCTAATCTAAAGGGTTTTTCAATTTGGACGGGTCGATGTTGGCAGCCTGTGACGGCCATATTGTTTTGAAGGCGTCTGTCTTCTTTACCACAAATGTGTACAAAGATCTCGAGAATGCACCCCACTAGATTTCTAAAGCGAAAAAATAAACTTATCGGAATTTTGCTAATTTTCTTGTGTAATCAAACAGCATTAGCAGGTCAATCTATGATGAAAATTTATTCTTTAAATTTATTGGAATCTTTTAACACTTGATACTTTTTGTAAATGTTATAGCTTTCAACAACTTTCAAATTGAGAAAGCTACTATGAAACCTACCATGAAAAGACTTAAATGTCAAGTTTATTTCGAATAGCAAATCGGCCTGAACTGTAGAGATGACTAATTTTGGTAACATAAATTTTTTTTTTCCAAAACCCGTTACTTCCGCTTAAATTTTGGAAAGCTGATCTTTGTCGGTGTTGTTGCAAGATTAATTTATACTCTTTCAGTTCTTAGTCGTTTCGGCCAAAAATCACTGGGATCTTTCAATTAATGGGAAAAGCTTAAGTATGAAATTTTACCGCTATCAGTCAATCCATCTGGGTTGTAGAAAGCGCACGGATATTTAGACATGCAGTGCCCGCACCACATGGGATTTCTTTTCCGTTTTTGACTTCGGTAATAAGCGAATGGAAAAATCCGGGGTCAAAATTTTTATTTGGTAATAATTTTTTTACCAATACTTTGTAATAATTTTTTTTTTCGTAAATATTAAAAAAAAGAAGGTAAAGGTTCGGAGCCGAACTCTAAAAGCTTTGTTGTTGCCTATAAAATATAAGAAAATAGATTTTCCACAAAAATAAACTCAAACCACAACACCTAAACAGTATTACCACCCCCACCCACTATTCAATTCAAACCCCCAAAACCCATCTCACTCGCACCACCCACATCATCACCCTTTAACACATCCATACTCACGCCTACACACACACACACCACCCACACAAACACTCATCCACCAAATAACAAATTCCGACACCAAACCCAAAGCACCTCATCCTACCCCTCCACCTCCCATACCACGACTCCTACCACCTCCAAACCAGGTTTGAAAATAAAAACTGCATATTTTACTTTTAGTCAAGACACAATTTCGGTGACATTTCTGTGTACACGTCCTCCTCGCGAGGAGATTTATTTGAATTGCTGTGTTCCATTTGACATGTCAAACTAGAAATAAGTAGTTGTGAGTAGATAGCAAATGGAACGGGTTTGAAGACCTATATGAAAAGCAAACTACTTTTGTAAAAATCATGAGTAGTTGCGTGTAGTCTGAAATACTTGTGAGTAGTTTGCTATGCTAAATGCAGTAAATAGATATAATAGAGTCAATATTTTATTACATCTTGACAGCGTTGTGTGCGCTACCAATTGCAGAAGAGCAACACCTAATTTATAAATGAAACATCCTCGTTAGAACAAAACCAAAATTCCATCAAGACCTCATTAAAGTATAAAAACCAAAAAATGTTTTTCAAGAGACTCGATCGAGAAAGCATCGGTTGGTCAAATCGGTTTGGTCAAAAGATTTGAATTTAATGTAATATAAAGTTTGCGATAAAGAAAAAGTGTATTACTGGCAAACAACGAGCTCTGTCAAACGACAAAGACTATCCTTGTGACTATCGGTGCTGTTTGAAAGATCAGATGTGAAGGGCCAAAACCACAAATAATTTGTTTGGGTTAGTCAAAATAAAATTAAGTAAGCAACTTAATTTGCACCAAATAAATATTACAAATAAATACAATCCATTCAAAATCAGCACAAACAACATAAAACTTGTTCGCTAATTTTTTAATTTAAAACGGCACAAATTTTCCATTTAAAACAACAATTTCAGCCTTCCTGCTTTAAAAGACAAATCGATTTTTTTTGGGGTTCATTGAGTAATCGGGCAAGAAAGTATAAAAAGATTAAAATAAATAGGAACAAAACATTCAAATGCCCAAAAAACATACTACAACAAAATCATTCGCAAGATCTCATTATAAATATGTATTTTAAAAAAAATAGGACGTAAAAGTGTATCCGCGAAAACGAGAAAATTTCTAAAATTGATCAATCTCTCTAAAATAGAATCGAATTGAAATGCATGGTTAATCCTTATGTATATGTTACGATTAAAATTCGAAATTGGTAAATGTTCGAAATTTTAATTTCGTTTACACGACTTACTTTCATTTACCCGTTATCCAATGTTTGTCATAAGAGAGGTAATTAGCACCCGCGACCCCGTGAAAGTTAGTAAAGCCGTTAGTCCCTACTATTCCAAATCCCAATTTGAAATAATGCCAAAACGAAAAATACACCGTGGAGTGAAGGATGAACCATTTCGAGAATATAGGACTCTCATTCCATAGGTTTCGACGCAATGAAACAGTTTTTTTTAAATTTGTATTCGGACATTTACTGATTTTAAACTTTTAACCGTGTTGTTGTTGTTATTGTTTCATATCAAGTGACAAAAAGCATTCGGTTGATTGTAACAATATTTTATTGCTCAAAATAATGTTATTTGAAGTGCAAAACTTTATACTTCGTAAACTTAGAGCTTTAAGCTACATTTCATTTTCGGAGAGCTTCACCTAACCATACCAGAAGCGGTATGTTGTATCATCACTTCGAATCGAAATTCGAAAAAAGTCGAATGTCGGTATGTTGTATCATTTTCGAAAAGCAAAAATAATACAACTTTCACTTTTTCGATTCGACTTTTTTCGAATTCGATTCGAAGTGATGGTACAACATACCGCCCCAGAAAAATATTTTATCGAATTGTTAGATAATTTTTCGATATAACAATTTCCGAATAATATAAGATTGTACATAATATATGTAGTTAGTTCTCCTTGATCTGTTACGAAATAATATTTAAAATATTTTATTAAACGAAACAAATCTGCTATTTTTGACATTATAGTAGCAACAGAGCTTTAAGTACTTAGACTTTTGAATTCACTCGTATATCATAATAAAAAGATATGATTCATGGGATAAGCAAAATTTTATATAGTTCCATAGTTTGTAATTTCATAAATATTTTAAAAATCATTATACGTAAAATAAAACTGCGAGTATAATTTTATTGTTCATTTAACATAAAAACAAAAATACAAGTAATAAGTTTATTTTTCCAAAAACAAAAAATTAAAAAAAAAATACTTTGAAAGTTTTCTCCATTCTACTCGTATAATAATATACAGAGCAACTTTTTCGAAAGTTGAAATTTAATCATAGCTAGCAAAAGTAATAATAATAGCAATAATAATAATTATAATAATGATTATAATTATGAGGAAGGTTAGATAAAAAAATAACAAGTTAAAATTATAGTTAAATTTTCTCCGCGCAGCTGATAATGAAAACATGAGAAGTTTGTGAATTTCTTTGGTGTGTGCGGTAGCGTAGAAAAATGAGCAGGAATAATTAATTTTCTTTTAATTACACGTGTATTTATAATTTTGGTTTTTATTATGAAAAGTTTTTCTCTGTTGTATTTTGATTGCGTTTGAAATGTGATACACTTTAGTACCGCGGTTTAAACGCGAGATAAATAATTTAAAATATTTTACCTTTACTTTTAATTATTTCACTTTTTGAGGATTTTTATAATTTTACAAAAATTTGTGTCCGATTGAAAGTCAATTTTTCTAAACAAAAATTTACTTATATAAGTTTTAGACAAAGTAATGAGGATTTCGTATCATTAAAAAAAAATCAAAATAAAGGAGAACAGACGAGTCGACGGGAAACTCCACCAATTAAATTAATGACATAAATGATGAAAAGCTTCTGAAATATTTTGTATAATACTCGTATTATGACAATTCTATTCCAAATCCAATTTAAATTACTAGTAGATCTATCACGGAGAATTCGGCACCGGTGCTCTGATAAAAGATGAAAATTATTCAAATACACATATTGATATATAGATTATATAGAGATGGAAAAGAGCGCCATAGTGTTACATCGATCATATGTTTTAAACGAGAAACGTTTTATAAAAATCGTTCCTGCAATGCCACAATATATATGATGTGGCACCCATAAACAACATTTACGGGAAACATAATACTTCTGTTTTTCCGGAATTTCCAAACCACGGACTACTTTCGACTGGAAAGATATAGCCCTTTGACTTACGGACAAGAGATTTGCGCGAAAGTTTTTGATGTACAAAATGTTTTAATATTTACTTCCGAGGTTTTGCCCTTTACTATCACATCAACCTCTGGTTATCCAACTGAGTTTTTTTCAATTTTGAGTTTTTTGCAACCGCAACATCACTATACTTTGCATCAGTGATCTCAGTGAGCCAATCATTTCTCATGGTCATATGTATCGAAGCACCGGACGCCACAATCGTTGTGGTGTGCATTCGCTCTTTGTCAAGTGTATCGATTCAATAGTTTGTGCATTCAATGGTCTTTTTCGGCTAACACTTTTAGCATAGCATATAGTTGCTACAATTGAAGCAACGTGGATCGAAAGATTTATTCAGCGCCATTCTTTTCCATATAGGGCAATATCGTTTCACATGTTAGGCAAAGTTGTTTTCATATCTTTCAATAATTTTGTTTTTATGGAATCTCTATACTAATTGTGATTCCTGAATTCTCAATTCCTATAATCATAGGATTATATTCTGTTGGTAAGGCTGCCAAAAGAACTATACCGATCCAGTCCTCTGATACATTTACCTAATTGAATGAAATTTAGTTTATGAGCCTTGTTGATACGGTTGCCACGTACTCCCCTACATTTTTAGAGTTTTCCAATTTTGTCGATATTAATGAGCAAAACATTCCAACTCTCCACGTTAAACCTGAGTCCTCAAACGCGGATGTCAACTTATTCCAAACTTTGCCGAATTCGCAGTTTTTATATAGTTGGTTGGATCTATTAGCAGAAGAATTTTCGATTTTGTTTTAAAATCATTTTTTTTATCTTCTACTGTTACCCAAATACCTATAAGTACAATCAAACAGGTCCTCTAGTTCTAATAGGGTTGAATTACGAATTTGCACATATCGTAATTCTCACGAACTTTCAATTGATGGTAAATTTGCCGGCTAAATATGTTTCCTGTAACGCATCTGTGAATAATATTTTTGAAATATATTCAAAATTATTTATATTATTTACCCATCATCATGTCTGCGAGAGAAAATTTCGTTTTTTTAAATCATTAATTTATGTGTGTTATTTTTGAATAAATTATTAAAAGTTACTGCTTCCCCTGTTCGCACCTAAGATTTTTTTTTATTTCAATCCGATCACTAAAACACGACACCTAAATTAATGTCTTTAAAGTTAGCGAAATTAAGAACTCTATAATGTTGAGTTGACTCGAGGGCAGAATGCACCATTTTTACCCTACACATTAAATATTTTGTAGATCCCATTAGCCACTTGGATTTGTAAAATGTCTATAATTTAAATAGCGAAGAGCTCCTTAGCGCAATCCAGTCAGATCCGGCGTTAATATAATCCCAGATCTGTAGACTACTTTCTATGTTTATACAAAACCTATAGATCACTTTTCTTTTAAGTGGTTTGGCGCGAACCCCCTTTTCAATGAAGGTTAAAAGTTGCACTAGTTAAAGACAGCTGTTAGCAGTAGAAATAAGAATCCTGAACGGATTCTCAATTTCTTTCTCGATCAATAGCGATTTAATCCATTAATAATGTAGGGTTTTGCCTTGGTGAATACCGAATAATTGCTGCAGGTTATAGTCGCCTTCGACACGTATAGAAACTGTTTGGGAATGTTTTGCTTCAATATTTAGTACGGCAATTCCGTTTTGTTTTGACGAACTTGGAAATTCTGCAAAAAATGGAGAGACACGAGATTTAGACAAACCTCCTGAGTTCCAAACTGCATTCAGCAATATGCATTTACGATAGCAATAAACTCAGAATTACAACGCATCCCCTATAGAATTCCTTATGACTTTTTCCTTACAGAAAAGTATGAAAAAAAATGAACGATTACTCATGAGCTTAATAAAGAACATTGACCACCGTTATATCGAAATTTTCAATCGGATTTAATTTTTACATACCGATCGGCCGATGAATTGTAAATGTGCTTGATTCGAAACCGAAATATGAATTTCTAGCACATGTTTGGCTACTACAATTTAAACGTTAGGCGAATTTAGAAAAAAATACTAAAAAAACAATATGTAGTTCCTTAATAATTGCTCAAAAATACTATGGCGTTGGGGGGTCCCATTTGAAACGCGATATTTTAAAACGCGAATTATCAAAACGCGATATTTCAAAACGCGATATTTCAAAACACGATACGGTACAAAACGCGATATGGTACAAAACGCGATATTTCAAAATGCGATATTTCAAAACGCGATGCAGTACAAAACGCAATATTTCAAAATGCGATATTTCAAAACGCGATATGGTACAAAACGCGATATGGTACAAAACGCGATATGGTACAAAACAGGATATTGTACAAAACGGGAGTTTAGGATCGGGTTATATCATGCGGGTGAAGGGGAAATTTAATTTTAGTTTATAGGAATTTAAAAGTCGATAGGAACGATAGTATATAGGATCGATATCAGGTGGGTCGCTGCGCTCCCGTCGCTTCGCAACGCATATATTCTGTACTATATCTCGTATTGAAATATCGCGTTTTGTACCATATCGCGTTTTGAAATATCGCATTTTGAAATATCGCGTTTTGTACCATATCACATATTGTACCATATCGCGTTTTGAAATATCGCATTTCGAGCGGATCCGGGCGTTGGGAGTTGCAGTGAACGGCAACTTTTGGCACAACCACAAGAGACGATTTTACTTCGAATTGTAGTCACCTCCTTCATTGTCAAGAAAAACGACGGAACCATCGAATAGTTAACAGCCTTTTTTTTTTTTAAATTATTTACGGAGAAATATAAAAAATATTTTTATAATTAAAAATAAATAAAAACACGTTAAAAACTTTCTACTATGTGATAATAAATTTATTATCACATAGTAGAAAGTTTTTAACGTGCTTTTATTTATTTTCAATTATAAAAATATTTTTTATATTTGTCCGTAAATAATTTTTAAAATTATGACTGTGATAAAAGTGTCGGCAAAAATGGAATCAAACCATTGTGTGAATGTTAACAGCTTAAGTTAAATCATTAGATGGATTAAAATCACGTTCTTTAAAACCTATTATTTATCAATAACAGATTATACCTCGGCATTACCACATAGTCGAACATGTATATTGCAAAAATTTGGCCCACGTAAAGATTTATTTAAAGAGAGTTGATAACACGGTTACAATTTCGGACCACAAACTAATTAATAATTTTCCTCCAAATTAAGACAGAAAAAACGAAACATTTTTGGTTTTATAAAAAAATCTTAACTATATTTGTTTAACTAAGTTTAGGGCAGAATCACTCTAACCTTTTATCAACTTCCATGGACAGATCACTTTCCATGGACACATCACTTTCCAATGCCTCATCAATTTCCTGTGATTCATCAATTATTTCCGGTACCATATTTTGCGTTATAATTGTCGAATCAGGCGAATTCGTTTCTTGCGTGTCCGGAACTATAACATCAAAGCAAGGATTTTCAATATCGGCTATCTGGGTTGACTGTGTTGGCCGTACCGCTTGCGTTATACATTCCTGTGGGCAATTCTTGATCGCAATTGATGATGAGCAATCGTAGATTTTGTAAATGCCAACCAGCACATCACAAAGTTCAAACATATTGGCGCGCAATGAAATTATTATGAACTGAGCATTTTTTGCCCGTTGCTTTATGTAATTCGCAATAATTGAAACGTTCTTAAAGTCCAGAGCAGCATCAATCTCATCCATTATATAAAGTGGCGATGGTTTATAGTAGTGTAGGGCAAATACCAGTGATAATGATGTTAAAGTCTTTTCCCCACCAGACAAATTGCTAATCTGTTTCCATGATTTTTTTGGTGGACGAACGCTAAATATGATGCCTTCTGTGAAGGGATCCATTGAATCAGCCAGTTCCAGTTCGGCATCACCCCCAATTGTGATTGCTTGGTACATTTCTTTTACTTTTTTTGAAATAATATAGAACCCCTGCATAAACTCGTTGAATCGCTTTTTGCGGACGTCTTCGTATAGAGAACGCATTTCATTTCTTTTCAGGGTAATATCCTCAAGATGAGCCACCCGTTCCAAATATATTTTACGTTTATTTTCGTATTCCTCGATAATAGAGATGTTTGGTTTTCGAGTGTTGATTTCGGTCTCAAGAACTGAGATCTGATACTGCAAATCAGGAATTTTGTATTTTTCGAGCTCCTCCTCGGTATAGGTTTTCAGGGGTTCTTCAGGCTCACCTCGCATAATTTCATTCAATTTTAAAGGTTTTAATTGTCTTTGCCAATTTGGTAATTGCCCCTTAGTCTCAGCTATGTCCTTATCAATCAATTTAAGCTGTTCATCTAATTCGAGTTTTTTGAGCCGTGCTTCATTTTCTTCTTTTTTTATGGAATCGATTTCTTTCTTGATCGATGAGGACCCCTGTTGAGCTTCCTCGATTGTTACTTTAAGCTCGTCAATTTTCACAAGCATCTCTTTTGCTGCCAAATCAGTTTCATCTCGTAGCTTGCTGTCGCTTTTTATGGAATCCTCGAGATTATGAATCTCTTCGTTTAACTGGGTGATTTTGGCTTCTGTTTGCTTGCTATTACGTTCAGACGTTTTGATTTCTAAAATTAATTTCGAAATATGTGTAGTCAATCGTTGAATATCCGCATCCATCTTTTTGATAGCTGTTTTGACTGTTTTCACTTTTTTGTCAGTGATATCACTTACTTGTTTTGTGATTTTCTCGACTTCGGACGATATTTTCTCGGCGTTCTTTTCTGATACGTCATAAAGCTTTTTCTCTGCATCTATTTTGGCTTGAAGGTCGTCTACGCGAGACTGATCAATTTTTACGTTTTCAACTACCTTAAGTTGAGCCGCGTATTGTTCCTGAAGGCGAGGTAGCTGTTTTTTAGAAGATTTAGATGTTCTATGTTGAAGTTATATAATTATAACTTATTTTAACCGTTCGGCATCAGCTCTTCTATGCTGATGTATAATGCGGGACAGCACTTTTTATTACTAATCACTTATGTATTTTTGATTAATAAATTTACACATTTTATTTAATTAATTATACATGTTTTTTATTTTTATCAATTAATAAATTTTTCATTTTAACAAATTAAATATTTAAGAGTTAGCAGAAATATAACTTTATACAATTTGTGTCTTAACTATTTCTCCTGTTTTTATTATATGGAATCTATTACCATATGCTATGAAAATTTATAATAAACTCTTGTGTTGAAAATTTAAAACAAAACTTATATACTAATTTTTCTGGTATACAACCTGGCTAAGGACTCTATGTTTCAGCAGTTCAACTAAGGCCAGATTGTATACCAGTTATAACAATTATACCATTTAAACTTCTCCACAAAACGCATCCATTACACCATTTCGAATTGTCACAAATTAGACATTTCTTACCCGATAATATGTCAAAACAAACAACAACAACAACTCAAACAACAAGGTAAATAATTTAATTATAAAAAATAAAACTTAATGGAAATAATTACAAAGTTTAATAAATTTATTTTTATATTAATATTTACATAGATATGCGACAACGAGAAAATGATACACCCACATACACTCCCCTTCCAGTGGAATTTAAGAAAATTGGTAAGTATTAAATTTCACGATACGAAGTCTGTGGTTTCTTAATTTTTAAATCGAACTGGTAGTTTAATTACACGACCATGCCTTGATAACACCTCTCTTGGTTCACTACTAACTTGCACATGCTGATCGAAAACTACTTTCTTTTTAGCTTTTGGAGTTTCTGAATTAACCACCTCATCAGCTTTCCCATCAACATCCCATGACAGATTAGTCGCTAATGGCTGATTGCTGAACAACTCATCATTATTTTCGGAATAACAAGGTTTGAGTCTATCTATCGAAATATTAACTTTTTTACCTTTAATTTCTAGCTCAAAAAATTTTGTATCCCTGTTTGAAATTTTAAAAGGACCGGTATATGGAGGCTGAAGTGCTCTTTTGACTGCATCGGTACGTATAAACACATGAGAGCAATCCTCCAATTTTTTGTTAATGAAAAATTTCTCCTTTGAATGTCGAGATGCGTTTACCGGTTTTAATTCTTCAAAATGTTTTTTTAGATTACTCACGAATTCGGACTGTGGAATCGAAGTATTTGGAGGTTCCATGAACTGCCCAGGAACTCTAACCGCACTTCCATACACCAACTCTACAGGAGTAGATTGTAACTCTTCATTAAACGAGGTACGTAAACCTAATAAAACGAGTGGTAAAATGTCCGTCCAATCCGTTCTGTTATGACACATAATCGCTGCTTTTAATGTCCTATGCCAACGCTCAATCATACCGTTGCACTTAGGATTATACGCTGTAGTACGTCTTCTTTCAAATCCTAATAAATGTGACAATTCTGTAAACAGATTCGCTTCGAACTGTGAACCTTGATCTGTTACGACAAAATTTGGAACACCAAACCTAGCTATCCAATTTGAATAAAAAGCATTTGCCACCGTATTTGCCATGATATCTGGTATTGGAATTGCCTCCGCCCAGCGAGTATACCTATCAATCATGGTTAAGCAGTATTTATGATTATTGGATATGGGTAATGGTCCAACTAGATCAATATGCACTTCTGAAAACCTTTCCTTTGTCACTTCGAAATTACCTATTGGTGCTTGTGTGTGTCTTGATACTTTGGATATTTGACACGCCAAACATGCTTGTGCCAATTCCTTAATATCCTTTTTTAATGACGGCCACACTACATGTTTAGACACTAACTTGACCGAAGCTTTTATTCCCGGATGCGACAGATTGTGTAGCGACTCAAATACCTTCCTCCTCCATTCTCTTGGTATGAAAGGTCTTGCTTGTCCCGTCGATATGTCACAGTAAATGAAATGTTCTGTATTGAAAGCTAACGGTCGTCTTACTAAATTTAGTCCAGAGTTCTCGTCTTGTAGTATGTCATTCAGTTCCGAGTCTTGTAATTGATCTGTAGCTAGTTTGTTATAGTCAATAGTCTCGTGAATGTCAATTAGCTCAACTCTAGATAATGCATCAGCTACAACGTTGTCTGTACCCGTTATATGTCTCAGGTCCGTTGTAAATTGTCCAATAAAGTCTAGTTGACGTCTTTGTCTTGGTGATGCTTTGTCTAAATTTTGTTTAAATGCGTAAATGAGGGGTTTGTGGTCCGTAATGAGGATGAAATTTCGTCCCTCGAGAAAGAATCGGAAGTATTTTACACCTAAATAGGCCGCTAACAACTCCCGATCGTAGGTACTGTATTTTTTTTGTGTTTCGGTTAACCTGACAGAATAAAAACCCAGTGGTTGCCAAACTTCATCAATTAATTGTTGCATAACTGCCCCTACTGCTGTATCGGAAGCATCTACCATAATTGATAACTTTGCTGACATGTCTGGATGAGCTAGAAGGGTGGCATCACTTAACTTGAATTTACATTTTTCAAACGCTAATTTCGACTCTTCTGTCCAAACGATTGGTATTTTACTATTCTTTTTGTAACCTTTTAAAAAGTCATTTAAAATGGCCTGGTCATGTGCTGCAGAAGGAATAAATCTTCTGTAGAAATTAATCATTCCTAGAAAACGTTTTAATTGCTGGACAATGACTGGCTGCGGAAAATTACGAATTATTTCTACTCTATCTGGAGATGGTAAAATTCCTTTCCTATTTACGAAATGTCCCAAAAAAGCAATTTCTTCTTGCGCGAATACACATTTATCCATTTTAATAACTAGCCCATTTTCGGCTAAACGTTGGAAAACTTGTTCAACATGACATAAATGCTCATCCAATGAAGCAGATGCAATTAAAATGTCGTCTAGATACACGAAACAGAATGACAATCCCCTTAAAACCGAATGCATTAATCTTTGGAACGATTGTGCTGCATTCCGAAGACCGAATGTCATTCTATTGAATTCGTAAAGACCGAATGGTGTTGCAATAGCTGTTTTGTGAACATCTCGTGGTTCAATTGGGATTTGGTGGTAAGCACGTACCAAATCAATAGTTGAAAATACCGTACAACCAGCAAGTTGAAACGAGAAGTCCTGAAGATGCGGTACTGGATAATTATCGGGAATGGTCACATTATTCAACGCCCTGTAATCCCCACAGGGTCTCCACTCACCGTTTTTCTTAGGTACCAAATGCAGAGGACTGGCCCACTCACTTTTGCTAGGTCGACAAATTCCTTGCTCCATCATACTTTCGAAGTGTTCCCTCGCTATTTGTAACTTATCGGGAGCCAAACGCCTTGTTTTGCACATAACTGGTTGCCCGTTTGTTTCCAAACAGTGTGTAACATTATGCTTAGGTGTATTCATATTGCCTGTTTCCCGAGTAATTATTTCATATTTTTTTAACAATTCGTTGATTTCTGGATTAATTTTGCTTTTATCTAACAGGGCTAACGAAGGACTTGAATTACTTGTAATGGATCCAACTGAATATAAATTTGTAACCGGATCAATTAATTTACCCTTTCTAATATCAACTACTAAACCTGTTGCTTTTAAAAAATCTGCCCCGATTATTGGCATAGACACATCAGCAACTATGAAGGACCATTTGAACACCCTACGTAAACCGATATTTAGTGAAATTGTCTTCGTTCCGTAGGCCTTAATTTTGGTACCATTGGCTGCATATAAGTGAAAATCGGGTTCATTAACCTTTTTGTTACTGAAATTTGCTGGCAAAACGGAAACGTCTGCGCCAGTGTCTACCAAAAATTTTCTTTTAGAATTTTGATCCAAAATAAGTAGACGATTTGCACAAATTTCATCAACACACGTCTCAAAATGCTGACTAGAATTTAGTTTTTTGACTTTTGAGAATTTACAACAATAAACTTATCGTGAAAACGACAACCTGAAACACACTTCGTTGCCTTATCTTTAAAACGTCGATGATAGAAACATTCGGTTTCATCATACGTTCGTTCTCTAGATTTTGACGAATTTCTAGCTGTGTTATGCGGACTACGAGTTCTTCGTGTTGTGCTACGTAAGGCGGATACTTCCATTATAATATCCTTACGGAACTTACACAACATCTCATGCAACTCTTCTTTTGTCGACGATGATTCTTTTTGCTGGCTTGTGTATGATTTGTCACTTATTTCCATTACGTGCTGCTGTGACATGGTTTCAATTAATGCGTCCGCTCGTTCTGCCAACTTTCCTAATGAAACGTCATTTTCAAACGGGACTAATACCAACTGTACCTGCTGCGGTAACCTTTGCAACCATAATCGCTTAACCGTGCCTTCTTCAAAATGCTCTCCTGCATTCATATGCATTTGCTCCAGCAATTGTGATGGTTTCTGGTCTTCTAACCTTAGTCCGTGCAACAAATTATTTAATTTTGATCGCTCTGATTCTCCTAAAACTTTAATTACTTCCTGCTTAAAAAACGTATAAGGTTGTTTTCCCTTATTTTTTATAATAAGATTGGCAAATTTATTATGCAACCTAGCATCTAATGCACCAATCGCATGTGAATACCTCGTAGTCTCTGTAACGATGTTTGCTACCTGGAACTGCTGTTCCAAAATAGCAAACCAGACCTCGGGATTCTGTGCATATAAAGGTTGGGGTGGCTTAAAAGCTACATGTGCAATCTCTTTTTGCGAAATATTTTTTGCCGTTTTACTTTCGTTATCTACAATATTTTCACTACCAGAGTTGCCACTAGAAGATGCTTCCGAAGCATGGGAATCTTTCAACTGTGCATTTAGAACGATTCGAACCTGATCTTGCACTAGTGAACACAATTGTTCACGAGTCAACGTGATCATTTCGTTACTAGAAAATAAAAGATTTTGCCTATCAGAGGAGTGTACATAGGTGGAATTCGTTTCCTCATCGTCGGTATTGATACCACGCACAACGAAACGAAAAAAGAAACTTAAAAGTAGAAAAAAGGATGAACAAACAAAAAAAACGCAAGAAATACTGAACATTGTGATTATTTGAATAATTTTAATTTTTTATTTATTTTTTAAATAATTTTTAAATATTTTTTAATTTAATTTTTTTTTTTTTTTTAAAAATAATTTTTATTTTTGTAATTTTTAGACGACGCAAAAAAATGGTGCAAAAATGGAGTACGTTTTATAAAGAATAAATAAATGGTACTTACAATTTTAAATTTATCGTCTTATTATACGGGATGATTGGAAAAACTCCCGGCTGCTTACAAACAATGTTTCCTCTTTGAAGCGGATTTTATTTAATACAGCTATGTTTAACGGGTGATCCGGTGAATGCCTGTTGCTGCTTCGCCAAACCAATGCTCCCTTCTAATTTGCGGTTGATTTATTAGTTGCTCGTTTATCTGGTGAATACATAGACGGCAAACTGCTTCCTCGTAACATATAATATTTTTTAAAATTTTAGTTATCCAAAAATTTTACGGATGACTTGTAGTATTTTGCATTGGCTAATAAGTATTAGCTGCTGCCCCCGGTGGAACTATAATATCACGTCGGGGTCACCAATTTAGAAGATTTAGATGTTCTATGTTGAAGTTATATAATTATAACTTATTTTAACCGTTCGGCATCAGCTCTTCTATGCTGATGTATAATGCGGGACAGCACTTTTTATTACTAATCACTTATGTATTTTTGATTAATAAATTTACACATTTTATTTAATTAATTATACATGTTTTTTATTTTTATCAATTAATAAATTTTTCATTTTAACAAATTAAATATTTAAGAGTTAGCAGAAATATAACTTTATACAATTTGTGTCTTAACTATTTCTCCTGTTTTTATTATATGGAATCTATTACCATATGCTATGAAAATTTATAATAAACTCTTGTGTTGAAAATTTAAAACAAAACTTATATACTAATTTTTCTGGTATACAACCTGGCTAAGGACTCTATGTTTCAGCAGTTCAACTAAGGCCAGATTGTATACCAGTTATAACAATTATACCATTTAAACTTCTCCACAAAACGCATCCATTACACCATTTCGAATTGTCACAAATTAGACATTTCTTACCCGATAATATGTCAAAACAAACAACAACAACAACTCAAACAACAAGGTAAATAATTTAATTATAAAAAATAAAACTTAATGGAAATAATTACAAAGTTTAATAAATTTATTTTTATATTAATATTTACATAGATATGCGACAACGAGAAAATGATACACCCACAGTTTAATGGCACTATCGTGTTCAAGTTTCAATTTTTTAATAATATTAGCGCACTGTCTCAGCTCGTTCGTCATTGGTTGAATATCTTTTTCCAAAACTGATTGTTGTTCCTGATTGTACGAAACCTGTTCTCGCAGCTGCTGTAACTCCGATTTTAGCTGATGTAAAGGTACCGTTGGCTGGTTTGTGTTTACTATGGTTTTAGTTTGCACGTTTCGTCCCATACGACCGCGCATTGCCTGACCTCCCCCTGACATGGTTCCGTGTATTTCTATAACGGCTCCCTGCAATGTGACAACGCGATGTCTTTGCCGCCCATAAGCGATCCGACTACCCTGATCCAAGTTTTCGGCGACTAAAGTATCGTGTAACGCATAATAGAAAGCTGGTCGAACCCGATCATCTTCGATTTTTATAAGATCAAATAATCTAGGTACGTTTTCGGGAGTTTGAATTCGAATGTTACATTTTGAAATCAAATGAGAAATTTTATCCAAAGCAATAAAAGAGGCTCGTCCCAAATCGTAACGTTTCAAGTGTTGTATGCAAGCTTCTCCGGCTTCAATGCTTTCAACAACAATGCTGTCTAATTGGCCGCAGCACGTTGATATGGAAACATCATATTTCGCATCGATCCCACCTAAATCACCCAAGCGCCCCAAGATACCAGGAATTTTTCCTTGTTGCTTTTGTTCCATTAACGATTGAACTATTCTATTACGGCTGTTCGATTGTTGCACATTATCACACTTTTGAATCTCTGCATTTTTTGCATTCAATTTTTCTGTTAACACCGTTTCTTCTTCAATGAGCTTATTCATAAGAACTCGCTTCTGTTGGTAAACTACTTCCAAGTCTTGATGTTCCTTTATTTTTTCAGCCAACTCCGCATCATGCTCGTTTTTGGCGTTCTCACAAGTTTTCAAAAACCCTTCCAGCTTGGTCAAACGATTTGTTTCAGTAGTGTGCTGATATTGGTACATCTCCAGGTCAGATTTAGCCACGTTCAATTTTGATTTGGCTTCATCAACCTTTTTCTTCAATCCAACCAGTTCAGTTTGCAACACTTCCTTTTTCTCTATCAAATCTTTAGTTTCGTCTTTCAAATTCGATAGATTTCGGGACAAAATTTCTTCTTGCTCGGTTTTTTTAGCCAAATTCTTATTGAGTTGCGTCTGTGCTTCATCGATATCTTTATTATTCTTTTGCGGAATTTTTTGTAAATCATCCAATTTCCCCTGTTCCTTGACTATATTTGCCATCGCCTGTTTTCGGCGGTTGTTCTGTGAGATAAGAGTAGCTTGAAGTTCAGCTGCCTTGTTAACAGAGGTTGTATGTCGCGCCACGTAATCTTCTTTCGTTTTAACCAAATCATCATACTTTTTCATTTCATCTTTAATCGCATCCTCTTTCTCGGAACGCCTTTTCTGAATTGCTGTATAATTATTGCTCTGTTCTTCAACTTTCTTAGCAACTTCCTCCCGTTCTTCCTCGATTGTGGTAATTTTCTTCCGTAGCTTGCTTAAATATTTTTGAAACTGTAAATTCTTGGCTCTTGTAATTTGATTTTCCAGTTTCAAATATTCGATCGCTTCATCAAAAGGTTTCTTTAAATCTTTCATTTCTCGTTCCGACAATTTACATCGATTGTGTTTCTCCGACCTTTGTTCATTGAGGTATTCAACCCGTTCGTCAATCTTCTGAAGTGGTTCAATATAGCGTGACGTTCCTATTATATCTTCGAGATATTCCAAAAATCCACATTCATTTGGTGTTGCAGCTTTTGGTTTCATCATAGCTATCGACTCAACTTCTCCTTGTAGGATGAGGAAACGATTGTGATCCAAATCTATGCCGTGTTGTTTTAATAACTTAGCAACCTCTTTGAAGTGTTTACGGGTCTGATTTACACAGTAGTATGATGAGTTGTTTGCGTGTGCCGTACGCGAGATTAAAAATTCTGTATTTGGAACTGCCTGACTTTCTCCATTCGGAAGATCTTCGATCTCTTGAAAGTAAACGTACACCGAACAATAGTCCATTTCTCGGGCTTTACTCGATTTGTGAATGAGTGCAGACAATTTCTTCAACCGCAGCTTTTGTGCTCGGTATCCAAAAACAAACAGCATAGCATCGATTACATTGCTTTTACCACTGCCATTTGGTCCAATGATTGCGGATGTGCACTAGAGTACATTTGGAAGTTTTAGAACTCCGATGAACACCAATATATTTTCGTACTTACATGATTGAACGGCCCTAATTCCACTTTTCCAGCGTAACTTTTAAAATTTTCGATACAAATATTTGTGATTATGAGCCGGGTACCCTTACTTTCCGATGAACAATAAGGCACTATCGGTGGCGGAATGTAAATATCACCAACTCTTGTTCCGCCTTCTTCATCGTCCGAAACATGTAAGTCATCCTCTTGCATCGATGAATCTGCTGCATTTTCCACTCTTTGTTCGTGTGATGTATTCATTTTAATTTATATTTTTCGTTTGAAACACGTAAATTTGCACAAACGACGCGCTTATGAATGAACCGTGTATACAATTGATTGAATGGCGGTTGTCGGTTGAAAAATAAATTAATTTGTGACAGATAGTTAAATAGTCTAAAACACAAAAATGGTGGCGAATATTTTATTTTGCGGCAGCCATTTTATTTATACCAATTAATTTTAGTCAAGACTCACATTGATCTTTATTTGTAGTTATTTCATTTGTTGGTGGGATGTCACTAGTACAAGTAAGAAGCGATTTTATTATGTTAATAACAAACTTACATCAAGTGGTCAATAGCACAAACTGAATGAAATATAGATTTTGTTGAATAGATTATTTCACATGAAACATAATATTCTGTCCTCGTTATAAACTCCAAATATTGCGGGATTCCTGTAATATTTTATTATGCGGCAGCCATTTTATACCATATATTTTAGTCAAGATTTATGATTGATTGATCTATATGCATAGTTATTATATCTGTTGGTGGGATGTCGCTAGTACGTGTAAAAAGCGTGATTTATGTTTAATGTTAACAACAAACTCGTATCTAGTGGTCAATAGCATAAACTGGAAGAAATAAAAATATTTTTAAATATATATGTCGAATTAGTTCACATGAAACATAATTTTCTGTCCTCGGTATAAAGTTCAAATATTTAAGAATTTCTGTAATCATAACATTTTTAAAGTAATATAAAAAGCCTGCCTGAAGAAACTCGATTGCGACAAATTAGAACGAGAATCAATTCTCAATCTTAAATTTTACAGGAGCGAACCACTCTTACTGAATTCAACACATTTTGTTTGGAATTTGGGAGGCTCCACTTTGCATGAAGCTATATTACTTTATGGTAAAAAAATAATTAATTAAATTATTACAACATTTTTTAAAGTTTACTTAAGAAGAGAAAAATTTGAAAATTTGTTAGTTAAGGATTTCTGAACAATGAAATTTTAAACAAATTACAATTGACGACCCAACAGTCAAATGTAAGCCGAGATCTCTTAAGTTCATAATAAGGTGCATTGTAATGAGAATTTCATAGGATTTTCAAAAACTCTAGAAATTTTAATAACGATAATTCTGGTGTGACTGGAACAAGATGAAAACTACAAAAAAAATTCATACTAAAGGGTCAGTGTCACTTACACACATATGAGCTCCAAATAACATGGAAGCGCAATTCTTGCCCCAATACCAACATTTATTAAAAATAATGTAATAGACTGTATAACCCAAGCGACTTGAGCAGATTACCTTTAACTAAATTACATTTCTATGTGTAAATAATTTTCCATAAATATCAATAAATGTTGATTCATTGTTAAATCTTATAATTTTATATTCATATCAAACCAAAACCAACAAGTTGAGATGTGAAGAAACCTTCTTACGTACCCCATAAAAACCTAATAATTCACAATATTTCAATTTTATCAAATTTATAAATATTAAATAACAAGTGAATTTTCTCCAAACAGCATCCACCTACTCAGCGACGAGTACCAACCATACATCCAAACATACAATCTAACATCCATAAGAATATAAAAAAAAACCTGAACGAGATTTTAAATTTTCCACAGTCGTATTTGGGATTTTGAAACGAGTATAATAAAACGGATAAGAAAAACTTGATTTACAGATTTAAAAAAAAATTCAACGAGGAAATGAATAAAAATAGAAATGTAAAACGAAGGTGCGAAATGAAAATTTAAAAATGAAAACGAAAAAAAAAAAATGTGTAATCCCCATAATAGCAATTCATCATATACACGTTCAGACTAAATACCATGCCGACACCACAGTTATCATACACACCCATCCAAAATTACCCAACCATGTATGCAAAGTGTGAAAAAGGCATTTTTGTTTTGTGGAAATCGTTCGAAAAGTTGAAAATATACAACACAGCCAGAATATACAGTAAAAATGTAATGTATAAATTAAAGTTGTTCTGTGTTTTGTACATTTGGTTGAGATGCGTAGGCCGGTCGTTCGGTCGGTTGGTCCTTTTATCGCATTGGCTTTAAATTTTTAATTTTCTTAAACAGCCAAACCGTATCGTATCTGCGTACACGTGAGTTATATACGAAAATATTTTGAATGAACATTTAGATACGTGCTAAATTTGGAGGGATGGTTTAAGGTTTAATTTATTTTGTATCAAATTTTTAATCTCGCGATAACCGAATTAAAATGAGTAGGATTAGCTATTATGTGTTGCCTTTCTCATTTTAAATTTTTTATTCAACGAATGATTAGAGATTTGATTTAAAAAATATACATCCGGTATATTCGTAAATTTATTCAATAAAAATATTTTTATGCGGTAATTTTTATGCAATTGTAACGGCTTTAACAAGCTAACTGAATCATGAGGACCATATATTTTTAGAAAATGATGTAATTAGCGGTACAATGGAATTCAAGTGAACTAGCGAGGCTAGGGTTACGATTCGATATGAAATATTACAGTTAACTAAAGATAATAAGCGTTATAGTGAGATTTTCTGTTCATACAAAATTTCTCTCTTTAAATCCTATTGCCTTGGTTATATCATTGATTAATTGTGAGCATGGATTATTATGCTCGAAACTATCGCAGTATTGCTTCTCTTTCTGCCGTTCAAAAATGTTTGAAGTTAAGAGGCAGAGATTTTTATTTTTTTAATGTGAACACCCCCTATTCAACATGGATTTTATCCGGGAAAGTTCACTGCTTCTAATTCAGATTAATTTTGCGAACATTTATTTAGCAGTTTGAAAATAGGCCTCAAGTATAGATGAATTGACACTAAATTCTCAAAAGGTTTTGTTAAAATTGATTATTTGATTCTTATTCACAAAGTCAAAATTTTTAGTTCATAGTTATAGCAAGTTGGTTCATTCCTATCTTACTGTTCGTCACCAATTTGTTAAGGTTATCGATTCTAATTCTCCCTTATTTTGTGTTCGTTTCGTTTTTTTGCCACATTAATCCCCTATATTGTTTCCATTATTACCTACTGATGTTGTTAACATTTTAGAATTTGCAAAGGAGGTCCTTTGCGCTGGAAAATTGGAAAATGATTGATTTAAATAAATTTTGCATTTCGTCGATTTGCAACAAAATGTAATTGAACTACTAGTACACTAAAGTTTTTGTATGTGTCTATCGTTTGAGTTTTCCGTTTTAGATAACGCTTCTCACATTTGGTCACTCTTTTAACAATACTATTCGATTAGAATTGGAGGTGATCAGGAACAAGTTCTTGTCTCTTGAAACGCTCTTCGGGGCTTACCTACCTCTCCGATGAATGAATGTGTTCTCCGATTTTTTAATTTCGTTGCAATTTATTAAAATCATAACGATCATATTACCGGCACCAAGTAGCACCTGCAATCTTCGTTCGTGAGGTTTTGACTTCCCACGAAGAATTGCACGAAGAAATTGTAAGGTTTACACCCTTATTCCGCTAGTCACATCACTTCAAGTGATGTGACTACTCATCTTCTTGGTTACTACATCATTAAATCGGAACTTACAAAATCATTGTCCAATAAAGTCGTTCTTGTTGTTTTTTAAAACTTAGTATGCTGCTTTATAAATATTTCCGTGCGACTGCCATCACTTCAAATGACAATTTCTTCAAATGACACTTGAAATTTTGACATGACAAATAAATAAAAAAAATTCAAACTAATTCAGCCAACTAAGATTTCAAAAATTTTCATTGACCGTTTTGTACAAAATTATTTAATAAATTTTGATTTTAAAATCTAGTAACCAGGAAGATCCATAGTCACGTCGCATGAAGCGATACGTCTAAGGGAATTGAGTATTTAAATAGACGGAAAATATTTTGTTGTTTCTCAAAAAAATCTAAATAGTTACTTTCAATTCAATATTTAGGAACAGTATATTTTAAAAATCAAATACATACTTTATTTATAATAGTTAATGCAATAATATATATAGGATCATAGTAAAGGTTTCCCCTCTAAATAAAGTGCATCATTTTATGCACTTTATAATTCCTTAATTAGTAAAACAATCACCAATCACAATGTATCCTGTGGAAACGATTAAAATGTCATTATAAAAATAAAAAACAACACAATACAACCAACCGTAATTTCCTCAATTACAATTATTTTTATTTCAATTGCGATGCTTCTTCTTTTCCAGTTTTTACAGTTAATCCACAAACAAAAACAATTGTCACAATCGAAAATGAGAAAACGACAAAATTCCAGAAATACAAAAAAACTGAAAGGAAATTCCTTAAACTTTTGTTTCTTTTGTTTAAGTTGGTGAGTTTTTTTCTGTTTTATGAATAAAAATGGAAAATTCAACTTGTTGTTGTTTCGAAATTCCTTTTGTTTGTTTTTCCTTTTATTTTTTCCGTTATTTTTAAATTTTATTTTGTTGTATTTTCTTAAAATTAAAAACATATTTCCCAGGGTTCATAAATCTCTAAGCTTGTTCGAGAAAATTTACATTTTTTTTGTTGTATTTGTTGTTGTTTTTAACTTTTTGAAAATATAAAAAAAATTCTTATGTATTTCTTATGTTGTAAAATAGTGCCATGTTAGGGTATATTCATGTTGTGCGAGTTTACTATAAACATATTTGGGAACAAACATTTGAAAAAGCGTACAATTTTAAAAACATGGAAAAAAGACTTGGAAAATCTGTTGTTTTCTGTTAAACTTGAGGGTGTGTACATTGTTTGAATATGTTTAGTGTCCGATGAATTTTCCAGCCATGTATGTACGTAGGTTGCTTAAATGGAAGAAAATTAAGGAATATTTTTTTACTTGTTTTTTACTTCATACATTGTAAATATGTTGTCAAGCAATTTTTTTTGTGTATATCTGGTTGTAGGGTGGTGATGGTGAACACAAGAATAAACTTTTAGGAATCGAATAGAAACCTGGAAGATACAAAAAAAATAAAAATATCATAAAATATTCACCTTTGGGATATCACTTGGAAAAATAAACTTTTCTATTTGGTTTTATATTATTTTGTGATTTTATTTCGATTTTCTAAGCATTTTTTTCTGCTGGTTTTACAAAAAAAAAAACGATATTCTCTTATGCATATTAGTATAGTTGTGGAGCAAATATGTATATAGCAAATTTACAGGATGGGTCAAAAATAAAGTTTTTTCTACTTAAACTTATAATAAAATGCAAAGAAGTTTAATTAACTAGGGGACTCAGCGAACCATTCAATATAACTGAGAACTAACTTCAATGGTGGATCGGGCTTTCTCGTTCTAAAATATTTTCTGCCCTGCACTGTCTCTAGTATAGAGTTGATTCATGTATTTGTTTAGTTGTTGGGAAATATTCGATTTTCCTAAATATGCTTTAATGGAATTTATGTTTTAGCATTCGAGTAAGATAGAAAAAACAACTTTGAGTAAATAAATTATATCTGTAGCACTAAATATGTTGTATTCTATACTGATGCTGGAACGTTTCAGGTAAATCATATTTTTATATTTTATACCCATAAACTAGAATAAATATGATGGCATATCCTACATTTCACCTTAATTGATTTATTTGGGTATAACTTAAAATTATTTATTTGAAATTGAATTCAATATAGACGGTGGCCATATACAATAGTTATTTAATGCCATTTGACTAACGAATTATGTAATTTATTTAATTAGAACAAAATTTGGCATCCCTACTATGTAAATGCTTGTATCTTGAACAAATTTCTTTTCTGTATGCACTTTGAAGCTGATGGTTGAAATTCATGATGTGATATTCGAATGATATAGACACGAAAAATTATACTGCCTGGCTTCTTAAAAGCTTTCAGTATTAGTTATACTAAATAAATTGTTGATCGAGTGAATGTCGTCACTCGAAAAAAAAAATGTTTAATAAACCTCAAGTACAGTGACTTATAAAGGGTTCGGCAACATTTAGTTCGTTTTAATAGATAAGGTGCAAAACGTCAATTGTATCGTTGGCCGTGTTTTTTTTGGCAAAAATACTAATCTTCTTCCAATCGAGAATTGGCCCATTTAGCGAAATGAAGAAGCAATAGATGGTCAACGACCCTATTTTCTTGAACCAATTGGACTACCGGTGTGAAGTTTGAATCATTTTTAAAAGGGTAGCTATACACAAATAATTCAATAATCATGATCTGTGGTGAAATGAAACACATCTTTGTCCCCCTGTCGGTGTGAAAAACTCATGAGCCGAACCATCTTCCATGAGTATAGCCCGGCATGAAGCTATGCAATATACAGATGATGATAAAATTGGGCCTATAGCCGTACGTCTAATAATAATAACTAATAATAATAATAATAAATATTTATTAAACCATAACTTAAGACTAAGCTTTTATGTTACAGACATATTTTCAAGATACACAAACAAAAATAAACAGAATTTAAATTACACAAACCATAGCAAAAGTATTTACATATTATATACAATATTTACATAATATATACCCGTTATCATGTTTCTGCATAATTACATCAAATATTGAAATTTTTAATTTTTCCAAAGAATTTATTTGTTTTAAATCCACAGATAAACCATTCCAAGTACCAATTGCGTTCAATAAACCAGAATTATTATATGTATATATGTATATTAGTTCTGTTAATAGGCAGATTGATATTTCTTGTGTGCAGAGATTTTGAAAAATTCAGTTTTTCGTACAAATACATTGGCAAACCCGAATGAATTAATCGGAAAATAAAAAGAGCAGTTCTGAAATAATAACTCTCAAACAAGTCACACCCAAGAAGAGAATATTTATGAGACGTGATCAAATTTCCTCAGATCGAAAACATAATGAATGCAATTATTAAAAGTTACTTCAAAGTTCATCATCACATACACAAAAAACTACATCACAGTAAATGAAAATTGGCATAACTAAATCCCTAGTAATTAATCGTATGCGTAAATCATTTGGGCAAAACTTCTTTATCAATCTAAGCTTATACAAACTATACAGAATTAACATGGTCATCCCAGCTAAGCTTCGAGTTTAATAATAATCTCAAGTTGTTAACCAAAGGAACAATAAAAAGAAGTGTAGGAGTCAAATTAAGCGAAATATTTCTAGAAATAAATAACGTCTTATTTTTAACAGGATTAAGAGAAAGTGAATTATTTCTAGGCCAAAAAGAAATCTGGTTTAGATCATTATTAAGAATGAGATGGTCTCATCTATTTTGAGGAAATCTCCTCCAATGTAAAACTATAAATCAGCAGCATAAAAGTGGAATCTACAATGCAATATGCGCCATGACAGATCATTAATATACATATATAGAGAAAAGCAATGGATCCAAAATAGAACCCTGAGGTACACCAGTAACCAATTCTCAAATGCTTGAAAAATCGGCATCGCATTTTACAAACTGCTTACGATTACTCAGATACGAATGTATTAATTTTACGGCAGATTTATAGAAAATTTATAATACAAGTAAAGTTTCTGCAACAAATGAGTATGATTCACAATATCGAAAGCCTTTGAAAAGTCTAACAAAACCAAAATTGCATACGAATATATGCACTAAAGCTGTAGTTGTGCTATGACCAGTTTTATATCCTGATTGGTACTTACATAAAAAATCAAAGTGTTTAAGAAGCTCTTGAATTTGCAATTGCATGACTTTCTCCATAACCTTTGATAGAGCTGTTAAAATACTAATTGTACGAATGTCCCCAATATTAGATACTATATCTTTTTTAGGCAGTGGAATTATAGAGCCAACTTTCCATACATTTGGAAAAAATGATTTTGTCAAACACTGGTTGATGATGAATGTAATATGCGGAAAAAATAAATCTATGAAAAAATTTATTATCTTAAAATCAATTAAATCATAAGCTTTCAGACCCGATTTCACAGAACGAATAGCATTTAACACCATAAATTCATCTACACAGTCAAACAAAAAACAGTTACTATCAACGAATTTACAAAAATTCAAATCAGGCCCTACTGGAAGGGAATAGATGAACTCATCGATGAGTTCACCATGACTCATTCAATGAAGTCTCAAATGAACTTTATTCTGTGCCCGGGACTAATGTCATTTATATATTTAATGAAGTTTTACGTGATCTAATGAAAGATGTTCATAAGTAATTTGCTGTATAACGCATCGATGAATTCATCGATGATTTTTGTAAAGAAGTCATTGAGATAGTAATAAGGCAGTTCTTACGGAAATTCATTTAAGTAGTGTGCTATAATCTATTAAGGGGCATTTTGAATGGTTCTTTATGATTTGTGATTAATATTTTATGTTTTAACTATAAAATAAAACACGTCTTCACTTTGTAAGTCTCTTTTAGTTCAGGTACACATATTGAATTACTTTGATTTTCTTATGTTAGTAAAATAACATCCCATAATTAAACTAAAGAATTGCCCAAGTAAATTAAAATTGTGTGTTTAATCACTTCTACAATTTTTACTAGAGTAACATGTTTAATTTATACAAGTTAAAAAATTAAATGGTTTCTCTCAGTGAAACTGGATTTTACCGTTAGAAAAGTAATAATAGTCTCTCCACTAATGACTTTTATTAACAAGTTCATTAGTTGATTCAGTAGAACGCCCAATACATAATTTTAATTTCTCACGGAGAGAAAAATAATCGCAACATATCTTTTGACCAGAATTTCATCGAGAAGTTCACTTATGTTGTCATCAATTGCTTGACTTACAAAAAATTCAGTCACATATTATCAAATAAAATTTGAAAATTTTTCAATACTAAATCAAAAATTTATGTAATTCGTACGTTTGTGAGAGTTTTTGCGTTACTGTGTTTGAGGCTTGATGAACATTTTCCGGTAGGGGGTAAAGGTAGAACCCCTACCGAATCTCCAAATTTGCTTAAGCCAATTTGCGTTGCCTGCGGAAGATAAAACACCAAGCGTTTTCAAATTCTTAAAGGTTATGCTGGAGTTACACGCATTACCAAAATAGAAATTATTTTTAGCTTGATTAATCATTTTATTAGTTTTGTTTCTTACAAATTTAAAATAATTAAAATCCAATTCTAAACCATAAGGCCTACTATGGAAATCGACCGCCGTCGATTTTTGTTCGTTGATTATATTCAGCAATAGTAATTAGTATTGCTGAATATAAACAACGAACAAAAATCGAGAGTGTTCGATTTCAATAGTAAGCCTCCATATTTTTTAAACATTTTATATGCCAAATCTCTACGTTCCATTAAGTTTAAGATAATTGCAGTTAACCAAGGTGCTGTCGAATCCCGATAGGGGCAGGATGCAAAAGTGAAATTTCATCACAGATTACGATCTTAAGCACACTACGTTTCTATACTCCGATGAATGATATTCAATTTATCAGAATCAAAACTTACCACAGGCGACGGATTATAAATAATCAGCAAAAGGATTTTACCAAAATAATATATATATATAAGTTCAGAGGCAAGAAACTCAACCTTACCAAAAGAACCGAAAGCTAACTGCTTAATATTTAAAGAGGCACGAAAATATAAAGCAACACCACCCCAACGATCATTAATTCGATCACCTCTCAATAACATGTACTCAAATCGTAATATCATTTAAATGTTTAACTAAGCTGCGTACATTTAAATGGCCAAATTTTAATGAATAATTTATATTTACCCGCAAACTGTTAATTGGAACAGGATTATCATAAAAAATAAGGTTCTTTATGTTGTTGTGGTATTGATGAACACATTTTACTGTGGACTCCATAATTTGGCTCGTATAGGTCCAAGTGTCTTAAAACTAAACGAACTAAAACTACGAACAAAAACACCAATTGGCCAAGAAATACTACCGTACTCCGTTCCCAAGCACGAATTAGCCATTGCTAATATATCACGATCAGCAGTTTCCGGGGCAAATCTTGACAGGTGCAACCAACACTTTGGAGAAACTGTTTTAATACTAATATCCACAGGTAAGTTACCAGTCGCGAAAGAGTTAGGAGTGCTTTATATGTTTACGTAATACGCACGGTAACCAAAACCTTATGAATTTGAACACTTAAAGAACTCGCTGGTTCCTTCTGGTAACTCTTTATGTAATTTCAAGAAAAAATTATTTAGGTACTCGTCGTATGTTCCAGGTTTTAAAAATAAATTTTATTTCACAAAAGTATATCACGCGACTCTATCGACGATCTCATGTATATGAAGAACGTTTTATTGTTTGTAAAAAAAAAACGTATCCGCTAATTTAAAATTCTTTGCGCAAATATCTAGCTTTTATCAGGCAAAATGTATAAAAGTACACACAAAGGAATTTAAATAATTGGAGTAACATTTTTCCACAATAATTTTCTGCTTTGTATTTATTTTCATAATATAACTCGTATACATATATTATCTACTATTCAAGTTTTATGGATATGCAAATATTTAATTATATAAATCTGAGCCTTATGTATAAAAGTTAAATAAAATGTATATATATTTAAAATGTATAAAATTTGGAATACAATAAAATAAAAAGCACCGATAGAACTTGTAAATTATAGACTTGTACAGATGTACTTCGTATATCACAAGTTCCCAACAAAATTTTTGAATTGGCGAATATTTTTTGATTAAATTTTTTCTGATATCTAAAAAACCCAATGAAACTAAACTTTTCGGAAAATGGTCAAAAATCTTTCCAATGTGCCTAATACCCAGCGTGCGCAGCGTTAAATTGCGTACTCCTGTAGTCGTTATCTAATATTTCTTTTTTTATTTTAATTAACATTTTATGGTATTTTATTTGAATATTAATTATTTTTAATGATTAAAATTATCGTTGAATCAACAAAGCTTTCTTTATTATATTTCCATAAAGAACTGAACGTTATTTATACAAAATAAAAATTTTGTGCTTTTCATGTTAATTTTTATTGAAAATAAGTGAATTGAATTCTAAAATTGGAGCGGTGGCCAACACCCGACCTTTTTTTATCATGAAAACATAGATCTCTAATACACCACAATTGTTTTCTAGAGGAAATAATTAAACTTACTAGTAAAAGTCTTGTATATGTAATCAAAAATGGTTATTCCTGCTTAAATTTTATTCTATACTTTTTGTAGATTCTATAGATTTTTTTGATAAATTCATAGTTTTCGGTAAAATTTTAAAATGATCTGAATAATTTTGTTTGAAATTTAATTGACAATGTTTCATATTTAATCGTTTTTTCGTAAATGCGCAAAAACAACTGGGATCTCTCAATTTGTAGATAAAACTTAGGTATGAAGTTTTACCTCGATCAGTCAATCTGGCTGTGCTGTAGAGAGTGAACAGATCTTTAGTATGCACAGCACCACATATACATACACACATACATATACACAAAGTGATTTTTTAAAAACAATTTTTTTGACTTCAACAAATCTAGCAAATGGTAAAATCTGCAAAAATTTCAAGGTCAACATCTATACTTTTCGTTATTTGCAAAAATTTTGGAAAGTATATCATTTACGAGAAAAACGACTAAGAGCAACAAATCCTAAATTAATTTTGCAACAATACCGGTCCAGACCAGTATCCAAAATTTATGCAGAAATGAACCACTATTTACATGTTAGTACCGCTCAACATTAAAGTTTTATTGGAATAATTTGAGTTTTATTACACTATTAAATTATTTACAAAATCAATTATAGTGAAAACCTCCGTTAAAAATTCTTAACAACACAGGAACCAAATGCTGTTAAAAAACAATAGGTGCGTTGCTTCGCTTTCGCAAGCCAAATAAGATTACAACTACAATTGCATTGTCTAAAGCCGAAATAGCAAAAAAATATTAGTTATTGTGTTATTGTGTTATATTAGTACTTTTTTCGAAGGGTTGTCATCATGTTGTAAAAAAAGACATTTGTCATTTGTTAATTGACAGCAAAATCTCGAATTTAATTTGTTCTATTTCATAAAATAAAAAAAAACTAAAATAAATATTAATAAAATGAAAAATTAAAATACATTAAAAAAATTAAAGCCAAAGTTGCTTTCGCAAAGCTGAAAAATATTATAACAACCATAACAAAAATCGTATAAAGCCGAATTGGCTTTTTTTAGATTTAGAGGAAATAAAACCATTTTATGGTTATGCTGTTTACCACAAGGCGTTTTTTCTATTTTTCCGAAGGGTTGTCATCTTGTTGTAGAAAAAGACCTTTGGCATTTGTTATTTGACAATATAAAATACCGAATTTAATTTGTTCTATTTTATAAGAAAAAAAAGTAAAATAAATATTAATAAAATGAACCAAACCGAAGAATCTTTAAAATTAAAGCGAAAAGTTGTTGCTTCCAGATTCAAAAAGTTAAGCTAACCGGGTTTTTCGAAAGCAACGCAGCTAATGTATAACGATAATACAAAAATAATTCAATTTACAATTGGAATTACATATGTTGAAGTTTTTGTCGGTTTCACTTCGGTTGGTAAATGGACTCTCCGCACAACTATAGTTATTTATTTTCGACAATAACTATAGTTATTCGCACAACTATAGTTATTTATTTATAGTTATTTATTTTGTTTTTTTTTTCCTATTAATTTCGACTGCCCCAAGAAACAAAGTCACATTTTGTCTTTATTACTTAGCCTCGCTATAAATTAGGATCATGGCACGCAGCATTAAACCATTTACCGTATATAAAAGTAAAATAACAAAACAAACGAACATTAATTTTTAATACTTCTCATAGATTGAACCGTAAAATAAACCCACCACTCAAAATTTACCTAAAGATTAAACCACACTGACAATATTTATTGGACAAAGTGGAATTACATAAAAGTTCAAAAATTGTGCGTGTATGTAGATCGCATTACGAGCACAAACGTGCAGTTCAAATCTATCCAAATATTCGTATTGCATTCTTTGTAAACCTTGATAATTTTTGAAAATTGGGCTCTTTTGTAAAATAGAGATGTTTTTTGGTAATTCATGGTCATTGTTTATTGCCAAACTATTACGATTCCAACCTGCATCAAAATTATAACTCATTTTTTGCCCCAATTTATAACTATTGAAAAATAATTCAAAAATTATTTTAGGAAAAGGCAAGAAAATTACACAAACACGTCTTTTTGACGTTAAAGCCAAATGCAACCTCCTCTAGTATTGTCAAATTAACGGGTATTTTTAAAATTGGGGTTCTATTTTCTTACCAGGTGTTATCATAAAAACATACTTTTAACGCAAAATAGTCGACTGCTGGTTTTACAAATAAAACACTCGACCAGCCCTCAACATTCCAGTTGTTCTAATTTAGAAAGAGTTTCAAGCTGAACAGAGATCGACCAAATAAAAATTCCTTTAGAACAGCTGCAGCTTGTAGCCAAATTCAATATGACTTTTGGCATTTCGGTGGATTAACAATAAGTATACATGGTATATGAACTGAAATTTTAGATCGTGAGATAATAATAAAAAAACTAATCATATTACTAAAACAATATAAACTACCTTCGCACGGCATATCTTATATGTAAATACATATTCATTTAAATTTTTGGCGTTGGAAGAAAATTTTTTGATGATGAAACCTTTATTCTGAAAAGGAATTCAACTTATTAAAATTCCGTAGATATAAATCGTAATAAAATAAAATTCGATATCTATTTTATCAACATAAGTCAGTCAATAATATTCAAAAAAATTCAGAATTATTTTGTAAAAACAATTTCTTACATATAAATGTCATCTCACCTGGATACCATCAACCGAACCATATACATCCATTCTTACATTCACATACACACACACACCGAAAATAATAGGTATCATACACATTGTCTTCTACTGTCTACAATTTTGCATTGTTCGCACATAAAACGATAGCATAAATATATAATAAAGGACTGCTAAACAAAGAAAGTCACACATGCTAAGACAATATTAAAAAGCTAACATATCACAAGAATGTTGTGTATAAGCAGCCACTATTATGTACGTAAGTATAAGGCAGAGGAAAATAAACAAAAAGGGATTTAAAACAACACAAATAAAAGTTTTTATGAAAATCCTAAAAGAAAAACGTATATACAGAAGTGGTTAAAGGTGACATAATTAGTTTTTCTTTTTATTTATTAATTTTCCAGTATGATGTTGGTAACACATAGACATACAATATGCTAAAAAATGTGGCGTGGTACCAGCTCAAAAAAATTGTAGAATGGTGCCAGTGGGAACGAGGCTTTCATCAAAACACTTTCGTTGCGATGGGAAATTTTATTGTATTTAAATTTATTTAGTTTTTTATTACATATATTACTACGAGGAAGTAGTGTGGTATTTGCGTGAAAAAAAAAATTTAATTACAAAATTAAATTTATTTTGCTACTTTATGTAAAGTTAGCAGTTTAGATTTCTCGTAATTTCTAATTAATTTTTCTAGTTAAGTGGTTTTATTTGATTGACATTCTTGATTTTATTTATTCGTTTGTTTGTAATACTCGTGTTGAAAAATCTTTACTCTGTACATAAGACGTCCATCGTTCGTTATAGGTAAGATCTTGCACACTTTCAAACCGGCGGAAATCAAAATGAATAAACTTTTTACAGATAATCCCATAATGCCTACGTATAAAGTTGTGTAGATAATCCAAAAGAAAATAAATACATACATATATATATATATAGTTTACTTATGTATACACAAATACATACATTTTAATATAAACAGTTTGCAAAACTTTTCGAGCGATATACTTTAAGTATCTAAAAATTGTGCACGATGAAAATAAAAGTTGCAACGTTTAAACCAAAACACCACTATCAACGTTATATGTACTGTATATAGCGCTTTTTATGCCATCTTTATCAAGATTTTGTTGATTTTCAAGAATTATTTTTTATGCTCGCATTTCGTTCATGATTTTATTTTATTTTTATTGAGAAAATTGCAAACCATAAAAACAAAATAAAGAAATGGCATTTCGAGACGAAGGAGCATTAAAAATAAAATGTTCAACGATAGCAATAAAAAATATAATTCCTGTATACCGTACACAGTACATAGTACAGAGCAAATGGAGGAAGTTGGAATAAAATTTCCTGATGACATACCAATTCTTAAAATATTAATTTAATTTTATATTTGTTAATGTTTTGTTGTTTTGTTTTTACTTGTAGTTTTTTATCTCGTCCTATTTTTTATTAGTTTTCGGATTTATTTAACTGCCTTTCATTTGTAGACATTGGAAGAATTGCTTTGTTCTTTCGTGCTTTGATTGTATTTGGCTTATAAGAAGTTATTTCTTGCAGAATACATAAAAAAATTTACAAACCCAGGACTGCCAAAGTAAAATCACATTTACCCAGTTCATCATATCTAACAAAATTGTGCCTCAGCCTGATGGAATGAATCTAGAGTCGATGGTTCATTATTTTAGAGCCAAATAAAGTGTAATTTGTAGTTCTATTCTTCTATTTGTAGAGTCATCCTCCTTCGTCCACACTAGTATATTCATACAAGTTTATTTATTATAAAATTTAAGGTAGTATATTATGAAAGTACATTTAAAAGATTTATTAAAATTTATGACTTTGGCAATTTGATTATCAATTAAAATAAGATAATAAAATAAAAATAGGTCAATATAAATTCCCGATTTACATGAATCCCAATCAGGGATGGGCGGGTAGATTACGTAAGGTAATCTACGTAGTTGTCGACACGTAATCTAGTACGTAGATTACATACCGATTTTTTGCTTTCCAGACGTCGACAACGTAGACAACGTCGACAACTTAGAAAATGATATTAAAAACTAAATTTTTAATTATTTTACGTTAACCGCACTATTAAAATTGATGAATAATTACTTAAATTTAATTCTAACATTTTTACAAGCATTTTATAAATTAAAAATAAATTTAAAATCTCTGAACTAGAGGCATCTATCTATCTATCTATATCTATTACTTTTGAATATTTCAATAGATTATATGCTTTGCGCGCCATCTTTTATCAAATAGATGTATCCCTTTTGTGTTTTACTAACACAATTGTGTGGGTACGGCAAAAACCATGTCAAAAAATTATTATGATTTTTTACTCGTACGTGTGGTTTTGACTTTAATAGAGCCATTTTTTTTTTGGTTGAGAAAGGGATATGTAAACGAATAATTTATCTTATTCGAAGATATTACAATAAAGCAAAATTAAACAAAATGTCAGCTTAAATCATAAATTAACTAATTAATCGCCGCGTAGTTATAGTAGAAGCTTCAAAATTTCATTCGAGCTAAATCACGATTGACTGAAATTTTATTCAAATCCGCAAATATAATATGACTTTTTTCGATTGTCAAAGAATTTATTTCGATAATGGACAGTTATTAATTTATTACACAATTTATGATACAAATGTTAGGCACAGTGTGTTTTAATGATTCACAAATACAATCAGTAGTAAAGGCAATTTATGCTGAGTTTTATTATAAGTTTCGATAGATGGCGTAAATTAATTTTTCAAGTAGTTCTCGACGTTGTCGACGTAGTCTACGTTGTCGACGAGTTGTCGACGTTGTCGACGAGTTGTCGACGTTGTCGACGTTTTCGACGAGTTGTCGACGAAATCATGTAAAAACTAGTAGTCGACGCGTAATCGCCCATCCCTGATCCCAATGCTAACGGTCTGATTACTTCTGGAATTCATTAGGATAGCAGTAAACATCGGCAGAGAATAATATGTCGAAGCACTGGCAAAAGAATGATAAGAAATTTAACAAAATGCGTTTACAAGATTTACAAGCTCGCAAGGGCATCACTCACTGTATTTTTTTTTAAATTGTCAGTCGTATTTTAGAAAATAGTGCTCCAAATTCCGTTCATGTCAGTGTGCAGGTTGATATGGAGCTTGCAACGTGCAGGTGGTATACTGTAATTATGTGAGTAGGTGAATGGGTGGGTATGTGTGTGAATGAAAAGGGCGGTATTAATTGACCTGAAAAGGACATTAAATCGACTCGGACAAAAAAATGTCATGTACCTCCACGAGCACGACACAGAGACACGGTGTACGAAAAATTTTTTTTGTTTGTTTTTTTGTAAGTAACTGATACTTAATGTGATCAGAATAAAGCATTCACAGATAAGTGGAATGAACTTACAATTTCAAAGAAAGAAAACGAGGAACTTAAAATAGGAGTTCAAACACGTGCAGATCAAGTTTCATAATCGGAGAGGACTATAATGCAAAAAATACCTAATGGGAAGGTAAGCAAAAGGGATTTGTTCACAGCTGGATGACTATGCAGTTGCGAGAACTAAAATACCCGATCTCATAGACTTCTTTATCAAAAAACATATTTAAACCAAAGCTATAAAAGTACACATGCCAGGAAAACAGCGAGGGGATTACGTCGAATTACACACCTGTTACTATTACCACCAGTACAACAATTGTTAAGAAAACAAGTTCACTTTGGCTAACTAATAAGAAAAAATTCCAATTAATATTCCTACACAGCTATAGAAGAAGAACTAAACCAACGCACCAACAACATACAAGGTGCGGCAAGGAGTAGTTCCCTGACAAGCCCAAGGGGAATTTGTCGACATATTATATATCATATGGAACTTAAGACAACTGGTTGCAGCAAAACGAAAAGCATGAAAACCTGACAAAGAAGTCAAACGGCAGAATATAAAGCAACTCTCAATATTTTTATCTAATAAACTAAAATTGCTTATTATAGAAATCAAGAACAAATCCATTAATAAATACCTAAGAGGCCTTACTGGGGAAAATACACCTAGAATTCCCTTTGGAAAGCGCCAAAAGAATTAAACGAGCCAAACTTCAAATTCAAAAAATGACGATGGAACATGAGCTATAAGTGCAAAGTAAAAAACTTCTTTATTTGCCACCCACCTCGGGAACACGTTCCAGTCTCTACCTAGACAAACAGCAGATGAAAACATACCACCAGTAAAAAAGAGGCTAACTACAAAATATCTCCTGTCACAGTACAAGGACAAAAAGAAGAAAATATATTACTTCTAAAACCTTACATAATTAACCGACACCTTCGCGTTTAATTAGATGGCTCGGAATACAAGAAAATAACAGCAAGAATACAAAAAGGTAACCACCTTAGCAGTCGCTGTTAGCACAGAATAATGCACAAGAGAACTGCAGAAAGCCACTAATATAGAGTCACAGTGGAGCTGATCTCTCAGCATCTTATGCAAACATGGGAAAATATCTAGGCATGACTCTAGATGCGAAACTAAAATAGAAATAACATGTCCAAAAGAAAAAAAAAGTGTTAAATATTAATTACAGATAGATGGATTAGTCTTATAGAGTCGAATTCAGAGCTAACTTTACATAATTAATTATTACTATACCGGAAAATTCCACAACCTGTGTGGGTTTACGGTACTTAGCACTAAGGCTGTACACGGGAAAACACACGAGAAAACGTTTGCAACATATTAGTCAATATCAAAAGGCTGATCGTCATATTATGTTGGATGACACAAATTCAGTAAGACGGCTTCGAACGAAGAAACCACTTGGCCTGCTGGCTCCAATCTGGCTCGGCTAAAGATACAATAAAACTGTAGAGTGTAGTCTGTTCACAACAGTTTGAATGATAACCTAAAGGTATTCATTCCGTTCATAGACATTGCTAAAGCATTCGATACCGTTAGTTAATCATTAAATGTTATTAGTAAAGTTATCGCAAATTGGTACCTGAAGGTGGCATGGCACTGTATTTTTCTCTATTTAAATTTTAATTATTCATGTATAATCGAGTGCAGAGTGTATCTATTAATCAGGTCCGTGACAATGGGAAAATGGTTAATGTTGAGGTTTTTCAAGCATCAGTGTTGGGACCTCTACTTTAATTGATTTTAACTCCATTTTTGATCTTGGTTTGCGTGGTAATATTGAAGAATTTTTTTGTAACCTTTGCCGATGATATTGTGATGCAGAAAATTTAAATATGGATTCGTTGAATTGTGACGTTAAGTATCACCAAAAATTACTAAAAAGATGGTTCTAAGCTACAAGTCCAAAATTATTTACTTCAATCTGAGTCATTGTCTAATTCTGGCTCATTGACTTATCTTTCATTGGCGTGTAAGGTTTCTAAGTTCTTTCAAATACTTAAATCTTGCTGCTTGTCTCTATTACGGCTTGGTGCGCAAATGCATCGTCTTCAGTACGGGTTGACACGTTCGGACATAATTTATTGTTTGTTTCATGACTCTACTCATGTTTTTCTCTTTGTGTACTTTTAAAAAAAACTAGTTGTATTTTTTGAACTTTTAACAATTTTTATTAAGAATTCCTGATAGTAACTATTCTAAAAATTTCCGAAAGCAATCTTTAAAATTAATATTTAATATTAATTTTAAATATTAATGCAGTGTCTGCACGTTATTAAAAAGATTTGAAAGTGTATTATTTAATGTGCGGCATCGTTTAATGGGGTGTTTGGTGCATTGTTTGCCAAATTGAATTGGCTGAAAGGATGGGTCATTTGTTATCTCTCAAACCCCAATAACTCATTTCTGGCCCTACGGATTTTTTTATTTTAACTTAAAATAAACATTAATTTTGAAAAATCGCAATATTTAGCATTCAAGTTGTATTATTTTTTTCAATAATTGGTATAGGTTCCAAATTTAGTATTAACTCTAACGTTTACTGTTGTATGGTTCTATCAAATTCAAAATTCGTCCCAAATAACATCTACTTTCCTTTTTATTTAGTCTTAAAATGTTTGAAAATGATAAAAGAAAACTTAAAACTCAACTTTACATTGCAATAAAAAAAAAACTAAAAGTGATCGTGATCTTTGAACTCTTTTATTAAATTCTCTAGTGTATCCCCTTTTCAACGATATGCGAAATGCCATAAAACGATATCACAAAATTTGTGTATCGGAACACATCATCCAGATCAGGTATTTGATATTCGCGATAAAAACTTGTTTTTACTTAAAAAACATACACTAAGTAGGATACAACAACAAAGCGATAAACAAAGAAAACAGTCAACATTACCTTGATTTTTGATCGATTTTGACATGGTTTTTCGGTATCGGCTCAGTTATTCCGAGGCTTGTTCACTGGTTTTCAAACTCGTAAACCCATGTCTCCAGTTGTAATGCATTTTATAAATGTGGGGTTGGAATTGACTTATTCTAGCATGTCTTCAGCAACCTTCACGTGATTGAGTTTTTGAAGAAAATTCCGATATTTCTTAACTTGTTGTCGGGAATTCGTTTTATGCCCAATCAATCGTGTACGATGGTACGAATTCCTTCATGAGACACAGAAAGTTCAAACCTAAATGACGATTTTCGGTCACCATTTTCTTTACTTTGGATTGTCGGCAGATGGTCGGTTGATGGCCGACCAGAGCGATGCAAATCTTCCACAACATCTCGACCACTTTTGAATGCACTGTACCACTCACCACTCATATGCATGTGTTTTTCATGTCCATCTGTTTCAGTCGAATCACCGTAAGGGTAAGCCTTCTTTAACTTTTTCAGCGATTCGACATCACGAAATTCCATTTACAATACAAAATTTGAGACTTCGTTATATTTATTCATTATAAAAATCGTAAAACACACTTGAGATGAACTGGTAAACGAACAACTTAAATGACCAATCCCCGTTACTTTTTTGGCAGAATGGTGAACCATACTTGTAACAAGAATATAACTAACTAGGGACTAAAATCAATTTTTTGAAAAATTCGACTTTTCGTCAACAACGTATAGTTTTCTTGTGATGTTTCATTCCAAACCTTCTCTAACATTTCGATTTTTTTCTTGTAGAGACTTTCTTTTGGTCTCAAAATTGGTGTTTGTTTCAGCATTTAACGCAAATCTTTTTCTCTGGACCACTTTTTAAAATCTGCGGATAGGTAGTAGTCGCTGGCAGCTAAATTTGGAGAATGCAGTGGATGGGAAAGCAATTTGAACTTCAATCCGTGCATTTTCGCCGTCGTTGCTAACAACTTGTAACACTGTGCTTGGTGGAAAAGCATTTTTATTTTGCATTTGGGACCATTTTCACAATTTTTTTCTTCAAGCGCACAAATAACACAATTTAATATTCATTGTACGCAGCAAACCGACGTTCGACGGTTACTTTCGATGAATTAGATCCCTTATAACACTTATCAAGCCATTGTTTTGCTTGAACAATATTTCTCTTATCAAAAACCAGGGGAGGGATAATAAAATATTACAGGAAAATCTTAACCGATTTACAATCATTTTCAAACATAACCGATTATAACCATTAAAATTTGACATAGTGGATGTGGGGTGACGCGTAAATGTAATTTCTATAAATATTTTAAGAGCATTAACTAATCTTGCACAAGATTTTAGAAATTAAATTTCTATTGGTTTCTAGAACATCTCCGTTTAAAATTGCTCGATAAAGAAATACTTGTTGAATACAATTTCGCCGTTAAAGTTTTACCGTTTATTTGTATTTCCATACCAAATTTATAGGCCATATTGTTACGAATTTCGAGCGTTTGGTATGGATTCGTGCACGATTTGGTAAATAAAACACTCAGGGATTTAAGTTACAAACTTTAACACCTATAATATCGCTCTTCCAGACTTGATGATTAACGCCCGCTTTCGTTATCTCCATATTCCCCTCCACTTAGAATGTCATCCTATAATCCAATTCCCAATCACTATCGGAGGGATACTTGATCCGATAATTTCGATGATGTTAAGAATAAAATTGATTTTTTGTAAATTGACATACGTACCAAAATTTGAAAGGTATAATAAAATGTATATCTATTTTCACCTTTTAATTGAACCATTAATTGTAATTAATAAAGCAATAAACCTTTCTGACTAGAAATAACCAAACCGTATAACATTTATTTATTTACTTGTTATGATTGCAATAAGACGCCAACATAATAAATTCGAGCTACATATAAATAAATAACTGTAAACAGAAAACTTAAATCTGATGATCTATAATTGTACAACATCCCAATCATTACCATAAACACTTAAAGTAAAAAATAAAATAAATATTAAATTAGACATTTATTTGGAAGCATAAGCTTCCCTCCGTACACTATAATAGAACATAAGGAGTTTCATACGACATAAGACAACACAAACAGAAATTTAGCACCACCAACTGCTAATAAAATTTAACGAAATTGTAGCAATTAAAATTTTTTACTAATTCTTTTTTGTTTATGATATTGTTTTTGTTGGTGTTATTGTTTTATTTATAAATTTTATCTCATTTGGCTCATAAATTAGATATACGAGAAAAATACCGTTCATATACACTTCGTGTAAAACACCATCGTACCACCCCTAAATATGTATATAATGTGTCACATGAAAATTAAAACGAGAGAACAGCCAGTACAACAACAATAACAATAAATGAACAACAACATGGGAAAACCTGGAAGAAAAACTACCTGTGCTTTTTGTGCTTAGTTTTGTTTATGTTTTTAACTTTTTTTTATATTCTTTCTCATTTTTCATTAAATTTCATTATACCTCTAGACTTTGAAAATACGAAAACATATAAAGTATAAAGGAATGTTTTAGTATTGTTTTTGTCATTATCCTAGGAAAAGCACCTACATAATAACCACCTTACCACCGTAATAGGTATGTAGCTCGTAAGATTTGGGTAGTAAGTTAATTGGCACTAAATAATTTTTAAAGCATTTTTTATGAGATTCCAACATTAAAATAAAATTTGTTTTATCAGACTTGTAGTCTCTAAAGACTCCTCTCTCAGAAATTATAACATATAAAAAGCACATAGGAGCTCAATAAAGTTTTTCTATAGCCACATGTACTATACACTTCTTATATTTTTTGAAACAATAAAATGAGACCACAAAGCTCTCAAGTATTAAACAGATTTTTTGTTTGTAGAGATTACAGTGATAAACTGAAAAATTAGTTTAGAAAATGATATGTGGTGACATTTTTATGATGAACAGGTACGAAAGGTGCACAGAACCATAAGCTATCTACACTACTAATATTGTAGTGGTACTCAAGGAGAACAAGGATTTGTAGATGTCGAGACATTTATTTTAAATATACCATACTTAGGTATTTTTGTAACTAACTAATTTTCCACTTTATGCTTCTTGTCACTTTCACAGAACATCTTTGAAATACAGAAGAAACAAACAAAAAGCACGTCGTTTAAAAACACACCTTTTCTTAGATGTACAATAATAAAATTTATTTATTTTGTTTTCATCTG
The DNA here is from genome assembly GCA_932526605.1 of Nephrotoma flavescens. Classification (NCBI taxonomy): domain Eukaryota; kingdom Metazoa; phylum Arthropoda; class Insecta; order Diptera; family Tipulidae; genus Nephrotoma; species Nephrotoma flavescens. The sequence goes on along the minus strand of OW052221.1, from coordinate 325,401,059 downwards.
TTTCCTACTTTGTCGTGTGTATCCCAATTTATACCATTATTATATTTAAACCCTATGTACCAACATATTGTTTTTTTGTATGGCCATTATGGTATACTGTTAAAAGCACACCTAACGAACCAAAAATGGATACAACATTTTGTGTTGCGAACTTTTTCTATTTTATTAAGTTAATTTATTGATTTAAAAAATGATTTTCGATTTTTTTTTCTTGTTCAGTCTTTTTAATTTTTAAAATAAATAAATAAAATAGTTATAACACAACTCTGACAAACACACATGCACACATATATAAATATAAACAGCACAGTAATAAAATACAAATTGAAAATTCATTTTATTTATTTTTATGTTGAGAAATGTTGAAAATAAGAGAGACCGAATTTTATGTTCCATCGTTGTATTTGATTCCATGAAATTAGGTTGAAATTTATAGTTTTTTGTTGACGTTAGTTGTTTTATATGTTGAACTACATATTTAGATTTTCGGTATCGATTTTTTCGAATATCTTTAGTAAATTTCCTATATACTGGAACTTTATTTCATATATCTTGCTTGTTTTTAATCGTTACAATCTCATCTCGAGCCGATTTACGTAGAACCTATGGGGTGGGTTGGCCTATGAATTCTGCACTGTGATAGGGAGTCGTGGTTGTGCAATTAATATGTTTTCAATTTGGGTGTTCTTAAAAGGGACATTTGATAAAAGGTTTAGTACGTTGAAATGCTTAACGTTGGCAACCTAGGAATCGATATTAAAAACTTTATTTTCTTACTATTTTCTCTTTATTTTACGTTAGCTGGTTTGTTAAAGTTGTTGTCTTGCTATTAAGTAATTAACTAGTTATCCTATCTAGAGTCCAAATAAGTTTACATTCTGATAATAAATCACCTAAATTAATCATTAATGATCCGGCTCCTACACTAACCTATGCTAAAATTCCACATTATAAAGTAAATTGTACACTTTTAAAATACTGGAAAATTGGATTAATAATTACTCAAATCTAATTTTAACTATTCCAAGCATTTCTTAAATTAAAAATTAAAATAAATTTAAAATCTCTAATTAACTAAAGACTCCTCTCTTTAAATATGCAATGCAATCATTGCGTTTCTGAAAATTATGGCATTCAACAGTTCAAAGACTAAGATATTTAATCCATTTTATGATAACGTAGCTTAATATTTTGAGCCAAGTGTAAAATTCTGTGGAAGCCCCATGCTAAATCTGTCACAACAAACTGTTACAAATTATAACTTCTACTCTCCGTCACGATTACGAAATTTTGCGCTTTTATAGGTATAGAAAAAGAATTGGTAAACGTAATGCGAGTAGTTACATAACACTTATTAAAATTTATGTTTTATTATGTAAAGCTAAAGCTGCATAAGAATGCTAAACAGACTAGGATTTATTAAATCAAGTTTAGTAAAATTGCATGAAGTACTCTTTGAAAAATCGCTTGAAGGTAACTCGATCCGCAGCAAGAGAGTGCCCAAAAGACTGAAGATCTTGTACAACGTCGTTCATCCACCGAATAGGCCTCCATCGAGGTAAAAGGGGCCCGAGCCATATTTAAGCTTTTATGATTTGATTGCTCCGATTTTATCGATGTTGTTCAGATCATTTATGATCCCTAGATTTAGGTGCATCCGGCACATTTTTCTTCTTTAATAGGATTCTCGATTTCGCAATGAACAACCATATGCGTCAAACAATCATTTATGTTAAACTGCGAATAGTTTGACTATACAAATCTGTAACGAAAATTGTAGTTTTATTGTAAATTCACGGCGATAGCCATATAAAGAAATGTTATGTTAGCGTTAACGACATTTTGACACTTTTATTGAAGGGGTGAATATGTTGTGACCAACATCCAACTTTCTTTTGTATATATTATACATAAATCTCAAATATCTTGTAAAATTGTCTTGTTTAATCTGAAATCATTATTCCAGCCTAAATTTCAGAAAACCAGCAAGACAACTAACATTTAAATTTATTTGAACTTTTAATTCTTTGTCGCTTTTCATAAATGATAAACTTTTCAACATCATTACAAAAATTGAAAAAGCTGTCACTTTCGGTGCACAAATTTCAATCTGTTTTCAACACAGAAAAAGTAAAATTATGAAATTTCATTCCGAATAGTCTTCTGTTTGAATTTTAATTTACCATCTTTTTGTTTTAATCGTTCTTTTCTTAAACGTTCTCTACTTTTCAAAATACCTGCAAAAACTTAAAAGCATCAATAGAAGCTGCTACTTCCGGTGTACCTTCAGTCAAAAATCACAGGGATCACTCAATTTATGAAAAACGCTTAAGTACTCAGATGAAGTTTAACCCTGATCAGTCAATCAGTCGGAACCAACATCATTTGGTCTGCAGTACACTGCACGAATTTGGTGACATACCGAATGATAAATATGCAAAAATCCCGAGGTCAAACTTTTTCATGATTACTATAATATGTAGACATTCTTTTACTATGCAAAAGAAAGTAAAATTAGCTGTGCATTTGAACCGGATTACCTTTTACTGGTACTCTACCTCATTCTGTATTTTCAAATCTGAAAAACAAAAGCTTGAAGAATACCTCTTCCTTACTTTCTTATGGCAAAGAACACCACATTTGGAATATTGAAAATAAATTTTAATACTAAAAATTTGATAATCCATGTCGGTAGTTTTGACAAACGACAATTTAAAAGGAAAATAGATTCTCTTATAACACATAGCCCAGTTCAACCAATTGATTGCTTATTTAAATTGCAACTGTTGGCGATAGCTCGAAATTCGTTAGACTTCGTTAGACTTGTTGTGTTGATGTATCTATGCTACTGTTGCCTCGTATCAATCATGGAACACATCTTTCATCATAATAATTCCCACAAAAAATTCATTCAATTTAATCGCACACCAGCATTGGTTGATTGTAAGCATTTTGTTGTTGTGCTTGTAAATCCATCGAATTTTATAGTTCAAATCACATTTTAATTGAAATACAAATTTAATTAAAAAACAACAAGAAAAATTCAATCAAGAGAGGGATTACTATGAATTGAAAATGGTCCATGTTCTCGTACGGAATCAATAGAAATTGTTAACTCATTTTAAAATTTAAACTGATGTTGATTTAGTATCGGCGCATTGCTGACAAAATTACTCAAAAATTTTGAACGTAACGACAGACATTGGTTTTAAGATTTTAAAGCTTAATGTCTACTCGATATTGATTTGTTTGTAATTAAAATATTCTGGTTGTACGATATTTTTGTCGTTATGTGCAATATTGAAAGAGGATATGGCATCAGCGAGATACCAAAAAGATATATCGATATATAGCACATGTTCCATGTAAACCAATTTTGAATGATTTTATAACTAAATATCAATAAAGGTAGTAGCAGCAGCGACATCTTAGTGTGCAAGAATTCCAATAAGATACGATAATATTTAATGTCCTTTTCAATATCTTTAGTGCTTTTTCCTTGTACTACTATTATTTTTTGTAGGATACCATAAATTCAATGTGTATGTAGTTTTATGGTTCTATCTTTATGATTATTTAATAATTTTTTTATGTACTGGAAATACATTGTCATAATAATAAAACATAAAAAATGATGAACGAATGGATCGTATTTTGCTTGGAGGTAGAGAGATACCGCACGAAGTATTAGATTTAGCAGATGGCATTTTATTCGATTTATTTGAGTATTTAGGATTGCAAGTAAAGATTGCCATACGAGAATTCGCCGGGACAATAATTTTTTTTTAACCAGGATAAGTAATAAGCGTACGTAAATTTAACAATGAATAAAATAATGTCCATAAAATTCTCAAAAAAGGTAATAAAAAACTTTTCTCGGAAGTCCGGCGTCAAAAAATTCGCTCGTGCTATTTGAATATTTTTAGCCAATATTCCTCTATTTTCAATTAGAAAAATTAAAAAGGTTTTTGAGAACTGTACGTCAACGAGACGAGGGCCTTACGAAATCACTCAAAAAAAACACAACCCACCCATGGCTTTACAGTCCTTTTTATTATACCAATATACTGTGTAGTAAATTACTTGAAAGGTTTTAGATCATACAACAATAATTACCACTTTAATTCAGAAATCTACCGTTTTTACCATTCCGTAAATGGTATCGGCGGATCGACTGAAACTTCATACTTAAGCTTAAATTTGGCAGAATTCATAGAAGCTTTTCGTTTTTGGCAAATATTTTGAACAGCGTATCATTTACGAGGAAAACGACGCCAACTAGAAGATTCTTTATTAATTTTACGACAATACCGATTCAGATTAGTTTTCTAAAATTTTAGCGGAAACGGCGTTTTTGATAAAGAGCTGTTTTTTTACAAAAATTCAGCCGCTGTACAGCCCAATTGGATTGATTGATCGGGATGAAACTTCATACTAAAGCTTTTTGTACAAATTAGGAGATTCCAGTGATTTTTGTTCTTTTTCGTTTTTTGCAAATAATTTGTAGATTATATTTATATGGCATTTACGAAAAAACGTTTAATGCAAAAAGATTGTAAAGTAAGTTTCAAATAAAATTTGTTGAGATCGTCTTTTTTTTTTAATTTTATCGGAATTGACGTTTTGATAAACAAAATTTGATTTCGCCAAAATTAGGCATAAAATTTCCCGTCATTTTCCGGATTGTTAATTTTCAGACCGAAATTTTGATTACTTCGTGATGAAAATTAAATTTTGATACTAAAGCACTTGATTTGATAAAATTAAAAGTAACTAAAGTTGCTATTTACAAGGAATTTTAAAAAACCATTTTAGTATTATCTCGTTTTCTTAACTTCTTGTTTTATGGAGTTACCGTTTTTGCAAATGAAGCATCCAGTTATAACTGTTCCTTGGTCAAAAGTTTAACAACTTTAAAGTGAATTCGATCTCTGAGGTCAATAATCTCCCAAAATTTAATTTGAACATAAAAAAATTTTCGGTGCATCCTTTTTGGTCATGAAAACGTAAATTGTAAAAATAATCAGCCTTAATTTACTAAATCAAATAACCTACTAAAAGTTTTTTTTAATGGTGTATACGAGTACACAGCAATGCAATTCCCATAAGTTTGCAAAGTAATTTAATTTAATGTTATACTTATCTCTCTCTATTCAAATAAAAATATTTCCCATAAAAAATAAAAATCTGTATGTTTTTTTTACCATTTTTGTTTATATAGCTTTACAGTTAAATATCACAAGCACTATTGTAAACATATGTATGTACTTGTTATAATTTACATTACACTAGTTTTTTTTTTAAATTTTTAGTACACTAGTAAGCATACACTACACAACTATGGATGATGTCTTGTTAGCATTTATTATTTTTATTTAAATTATGTCAAAAATATTTCAATTACATTAACGATTGTGTGTCTCTTCTTTTTAGGGGGGAAGCTCTAAAAGCTTCATCTAGATTTGTATTTAAATTCATAAAAATAAAATTCAGCATATTTTTTCTTGCAAAACTTAGTATAGTTTTTGTGTTATCTCTTTCATAATAATTGTTGGATGTGTATTCGTTTATGGTTAAGCTGTATATGGAAGTAGTTTATCTCTAGTTTATATTATTTTTTGTATTCATTTCTTTAATTTTAATTTTATGTTGATATAAAAAATAAACTTTAATTACAACAAATTGTTTGTGTACATACATAATATCTTTCGTTCCTCTGGAACGTATACAACATCCTTAATTTGTAACAATTTTTCGCTCTGCTTTTCTCATTAATTTACGTTCATTTTTTCGTTTGTCTGCTACTGATGCCATATTATGTACGGTACGATACGTCAAGGAATATATAAAATTCTTTCTTTGATATAATCCTGCCATTAATCAAATTGCAGGAATATTAAAGATGAGAAAATTATTAACAGGAAATTACGTACGAACTATCGTTTCTCAGATATTCCGTTTAGCGTGTTTCACAAATTTTTATAGAAATGCGAAACATTTCCTTTGAAAAGTTCGGGGTATTCCACAACATTTATAATGAAAAATGAACATTTTACATTAGGTTTATTTAGACTTACCTGTCATATTTGAAGGTAAATTAATTAGTAGGATTTTAGGCAAATTAGCTATTGATACTCACTTTGCATTTCGAAAATTAAAGCCAATTCTGAAGGAAGTATTTAAATATTGGCCAATAAAAAAATCCATTTTGTTATTTATTTAATTTACCAATGATTTAGCTTTCCAATTTTTTTTTATTATATAAAAAAATTGTGTGATTAGAGTCAACTTATGAAATATGGTGAATTGTGGAGATTTATATCAAAACGTATAATAGTTGTGTTAGTCTTTAGGAGTTTCACAAACATTATATAGAGTTAATTGGCATGATCTCCCGATCAGTACTAAACCCAGTGTTTTATTTATTTAAAAATTAAGGTCATATGATCAAATTTGTTCTTGACCGTTCTCTTTCATTTTTGATTTTATGGGATCGGTAGAATTTTAACCTTTCAAATGGAAGATGTGTTTTTTAAAAAACCAATAAAAATTTAAATAGAGGTAATGGTGTGTGCGTTTTACTAATATCATTTTGGTAAACTGTGGGAGGAGGGGCGATAGACATAACATTTGAGCGCAGTAATCTATAGGTTTTACGATTTGTCACAAAAATTCATCTAAAAGTGATAGCCATCGAAGAAATGTTCATGTGACTTAGTAGATTCAAAAAGTGTATAATCCTTTATGTCAGCAATTTCAATGAAGTTAGGCACTGTATTGAACCAATAGTGATAAATAAAATACTTGTTCTTTATTTCGCAAAAACAGGACTTTTTTGAAATTTTTATTTAGATGAACCCACAAACATCCCGCCTACCAGTTATAATGGTTTGGTACTTTAATTTACCGGTAATGAATTCTGCGCACAAATGAGGGGCCATAGCTTTATTTTAAATAATTTAATTGATTTAGCATTGAAGTAGTGGGAGATCAGAATCTGAAGGCTGACTTATTAAAGAACGCATTTACAGTAAATCCAGCATCAGTTGTTTGGCAAAGTGCAATAGCGCTTTCTAAAATGTGTTTGTAATAAAACTGGGCTGTGAAAACCGACATATATTGAATTATCAAAATATCATTAATTGATAAAATAATTTTAAAATTTATACGATACTTAATCTTAATTAAATAATAATAATAACTAATTAGGCGTGTTGCACAGGTATCAAAATAAAAACTAGCTTGAAACTAAAATTATTGAGAATCATTTTTCAGATCAAATTGGCTTACTTACGTACGTACAATAAGTTAAAAAAATTGGAACAGAGGATTTGAAAGTTTGATCTTAACAAATTTCCACTCAAAGTATCAGTAATTTTTCAATCTGAACCATTAACAAGCCATTATTATAGAATTCGGCGAGGTTCTATGTACTATACAGGTGAACTATAGCTGTATTAATGACGAACATTTGGTAGAAATTGTTTTTACCGAGGCTAGATAAGCATATCAAACTATGAAAGGTGGTTTTGGAAGTTCGTTATTAAGAATTTTCCACTGCAATTTTTCAATGGGGTTAATATCAAGCCTATATTAGAGATTTGCGCAAGGTTCCACTAATTTTCCAATACCGCAATATCGCCTATAATTTGAAAATATTGTCGCACGAATAACTTTGACTCCACGCACGAAAAACTATGAAATTTATCTTTACTTTATCTTGCGCTTATTTTTTTAAATAGGTCCGAGGTGAGCTAAAGATAATCGGTTGAATATTGCTAGTAACGAAACTTTTGTAGAACTGAAGGATACCCTGCACGTACTCGTCAGTATATCGCATATAATTCTCAAACGTTATGGCCAGATTAACTTTAACCGAATCTGATAATGGTAAATAGTATACCGCTGGTACAACCTAGAACCAAACTTTCGTAAATCCGGAAAATAACCTGCATAATACTCGTCCATGTATCGCATATAATTCTCAAATGCTGTCGCCAACCTCATTCATGAACAACTAATAAAATTAAATTATTAAATTTTAGGTTATTCTGGATAGTGTTTTTACATCAAGGTGAGGTTACCAAGACGTTGGAAGTTTGCTTCCGAACTAATGAAACATTGAACTCTTTAGATTTAAAAAATCGGTCGCCACATCAGACCATACTACAAAAATATTGAAAATACTATGAACTTACTTTCATTATCAACCCCTTCATTTTCTGGTTTCTTAAATTATACTGCAAAACGTTATTTGTTGAAACTCATTGCGAATAGTATTTCGCATTTACGCTTTCGGGAGACATGTAGGAAACGAAAAGTTATCGCAAAAATCTTGCTGGAATTAATAACGAACATTTAATATAGAAAAAGATTTTTCTTAACGATGGTTTTAAAAGTTTGTTATTAGCAATTTTCCACTGCAAATATGCGGATTTTTCCAACCTGGGCCAGTAACTAGCAATTATCGGCTAGAATCTTGCCCAAAGCTGTAATAATGGCTTGTTATTGGCCCCGATTTAAAAATTAGCTATAACTGCAGTGGAAAATTGCTAATAAACTTTCAAATCCACCATTCGGAAAAATATTTTTCTATAAACCGCTTCCGCATTAAAATAATCATAATGATAGTTAAAATGATTATTCCGTTTTCCGACGTAATCAGTCCTATTTTCGCTTTTACTTCCAAAAATTTTTACAGTAACTCATTTTATTCCAAGTAGAGTAAATTAAGTCACTCATTTTATTTCAAGTAGAATTTATAGTTTTGAGTGTTACTAACCCTTGTTTAATTTTTGTTTTTTGATTTTGTTTGTTAGAAACTTCAAAGTTGAAATCGTAGAATTTCGTATATGAAATTGATGAAGTCTCATCAGTACAAACGTTGATAGCAGAATCAAATTGATTGATAAGTCGAACCGAGAAAAAATATTTTCTTCGGTTTCTTTCATGCATTACATTTAGAAATTGTTTATTTCATTGCAATCAAGGTTTAAGTTGAAGGTAATAGTCGTGAGTTTTGTAATTTTCAATTGAATTTTCGTATTTTTCAAATTAAAATCTATACATGGATAATATATAAAAATTAGTAATTAAAATTGAAAATATCTATAGTTGGGTCTAAATGATAAAACAACTTGTTATAATCAATAAAACAAATATATTTGGAATAATAAATAGCGTTTCAAGTAGCCATTTAGTCAAACAAGCGCATTTAAACCTTTTACATGACCATATGACTATAAAAAAATTAAATTGTTTCCAAAAATTACAAAATAACTTTTGTAAAAGCATATTTCCATAAAATATCTAGTTATTTTGTATTTGTATTGACACTTTACATCATTTTTACCACTGTTGAAAATATGGTCTTACCTCAAAACTAAGGAGTATGCAGATGATAAAAAACTGTTTTCTGCCTGACAGAAGAATTAAAGAAGTCATTATAACTAAAGGAAATGTGACAAAATACTTAATAGATTATTTTTCTTATTTAAATAAGTTTTTAAATATATATAATTTAAATAATTGATTTCACAAAGAAAGTAGTTTTTTTAAGTTTTACCATAAAATGATGAAAACCGGGGTTGAACAAATTTTTATAGTGATTCTAATTTTTTTGCAGAATACTGTTTGATATTATATTGAAACGGAATTGTCAATCAAACTTGTGTAATACAAAAATCGACATCTCATAAAGGTCTAAATTAAATATTTTATTTAATTTACCAAACATATAAAATAAAAACTTAATTTTTTTTTTCAAACTAAGCTTTTCCTGATAGCGCTTTAAAATATTTTGATTCGATTTTATGTAATTGAACTGTTGTGCTGTAAAATATGATTAAATTTTAATTGTTTATTTTATTTTCGAAAAACGTAAAAAAAAATAAACAAAAATCAAATTATAAACAACTTTTTGTTAAATAAATTAATTTTTTTTTTTTTTTGTAAAGTGTCGGAAAGGTGGAAAGCACAATACACGTACAAGTAAAAAATAATAATAGGTAGTGTACTATGTGTATTATATATTGATACAGCATTTTGTGATAAATAATGGGGTTGGGAGGAAGAAACACAAATTGAAAATTATAGGTATTTATTACTTTCATGGTGAGTTTTCATTTAATAGTAGGATTTGGGAAAAGTACCTAATCGATTCGACGAAATGTTTATAAAATATAGCTTTGAAAATTTTCTCAGATAAATTAAGCATCTTTTCTTAATAAATAATGAATGACTGACTGATTGATTGATTAATTAGAGACATTCTAATCGAATCATAAATGAGATTATATAAATTTTGGTTATAATTAAATTTTATAGGTTTAAGCTGGTGTTTTGTACATTTTTGATAATTCAACTCTCTCAGCACCCATTCATATTTTATAGTTATGTGCGAAAATTTTATGCATTATTTCAATATTTTGTGTTTCTGCATTTTCTTAACTGAAAATATTTTCTTTGATATGGCGAACATGAATTTTAAGTGTCGGCGTCACAATTATTTATTTTTATTTTTTTTTTGTATAATTTAATTACTTATAGTGACACAATTTGCTTATGGTTGTGTTATAAATTTCATGACATACACTGAAATGATGTCATTTACGTCGAAGTTCAAGTTGGTTTTTATGTATACGTATGTTTGAGCGACTCACAGTTTTTACTTTTATGTGCTTTTCATGCATTCATGTTTTTATGTTTCCATTTTACCTAAGCACTTAAGATTTTATTGAAGGATTTTGCTCTTAATTGTATTTTTGTTATTAAGCTTCATACAAAGTATGATATAGTACCTAGAGACGAGTGACAATTGGCGAAAAATTTGTCGATTCATGAAAATGAAATTTTGAACGTATTTCTCAACAAAGAAATAGTGATTACAATACTTTCTAAAGATTTTAAGTACATTTTTAATTTGTATAACAAAATAATGATTTCTACCAGCTTTCGTATATGAATACCACATTATAAGAGCACAAGTACTTTTATTGTACGTAACGATAATCTTTAATTATTATTATACAAAATAATATTTTGTTGCATTAAGTTGCGTTAAAATATATTTTTGGCATATCAAATTTAATGTGTTTAATTTATTTTTATAACTTAATTAAATATTTACAATCAATAAGTGACTAACTAACATGAAGGAAGCTCTCAAAGTCACTTAATTACTCCGGAAAATCAAATTTTCGTAAAGTACCTCATTTTTGTTAAGCAAATGCTATATAGAACCTACATAAATATAATTTTCATATACATACTGGTTTCAGGAACCAAGACGATTAGGTGGATCTTAAAAGAAAGAAAATAAGGACAACACAAACTCCAATCTAATTCTTCTACTTCGAAGCTGCACTTGTACCTACTTACCGATAATATTTAGATGGGAGTTTCACTTTTGTTGGTCATTTACAAGAAAAACCTAGGAATTTACATTTTCGTTTTTATCAAACGTCAAACCGGATATTATTATTTATATTTATCCCAAGCTGGCCGCCGAATTAATTAAAATCGAAACTTAATCGCGTCATCTAAATGTAATCACACCAACTTCGAAATTGTATAAATGTAGTTCTCGTATCTTTAAAAATTCTTCTTCAAAATTTCTCGAGGTGAAACCACCAAATAAATAAAAATGAAATTATAAAACAAAAGCTTTTTTGTCCGAGTCTGCTTTGGAAGTTCGAGTATACTGTACTGTTGTATGAGAGTTGCTCTAGTTCTGAGTGCTGTGTGCTACATATTTTGGCGGTTTAACGGAGTTTCAAAGTTTCATTTGTCTATGCAACGCCAAACAAACACGCAGACACAACCATCTAAATTGTTGAAGCAATATATGTCTGGGGAAGCCATTCCACTGGTACGCCAGAAGCCATGAGGCATTTAAATTACATACATAAGATCCCAGAGGGCCTATATTTCATCCTAACGTTCAACAATTTGTCAAAACTGTCAATAGCAACTACTGCATCAATTATAAGATCAGCACACGATGCGATTGATGAAGACTTCCAAGGTTTAAATGCATTGGATGCAAAGGCGGATGCTCGATACCGAAAGCGATGTGGACGCAAGAAACAGTCAATTCCATTTCATCAGTTTCGATATCATCAACGAAAGGTACAAAAGTAAACACGTATGTTCATAGTTTTAGCTAAATATATAATAAGATTGTTCAATTTATTTAAATATAAATATAATGGAAACTTCTTGATCAATTCTGATTGATCAAATAGCATTATGTATTCTACAAAACCATAAAAAGACAGTCAGGATCAGTTTTTTACCAGTCATTTAGAACCTTAGCAACAACAGCGCATACCATAACAATGCTGCCTGGAACCAGTAAAAGTCATTCGAAAGCATATGAAATCGGTTTGAACAATCCTAACTATTCCTGAGTTATCTAGATGCGTTTTTGGCCGAACACTATCTAACATTTCAGCCGACACCTGTCAAAAGTAGCAGGAAATATGAACAAAAACCATATAGAAACCTGTAAAATCGGCCGAATTTATATATTTATTTTTAAAGTGACTCAGGTTTAACTAAGAATTTTGTTAGCGGTTTGGTAAACTACCTCCAACTTTCCAATAAACAGTAAAGGCTTGAATTTCTATTTTGAAATCAATTAAACCAATCTCGCACGCAGCTCACATCATTTCGCTATTAATCTGTAGTTTATTTAAAATATCCTTTTAAACTTAAGAACCATAAACATTAAACGAATAACGGTTGTGCCTTGTATACAAAAGCATGAGCTTTATGCTTTCATTCCTAAAACTTAGACCAAGTGCGAATATAGGCCATTATCAGATTTTAGGATCTTTTTAATTTATGTATTTTTTATCATTTCTAACTTTATTAAGTTTCTACAAATATGAATTGTTATAATTAACAAAAACATTTTTGTCTATTTTCAGGTAATTCTGCAGACAATTTTCAAAAGACGGATTTTGTAAGTAAACGTTTCTAAACATTTTTATTTTTGGAAGCTGTTGCTTACGATGCATTTTCTCGCGCCGTTTGCCCGTTTATTGTGGGAGATATTACGTCGTAGCTTTCTTACAACCTGGCGGCTGATCAGTCAGTAGTTATTGGTGACTATATAGTTAATTGGAAATTTAGCTTCAAAAAATTTAGTGCTACTTGGATTGATTTCAAAAGTTACAACTTTTTTCTTTACAATAATTTTTAATTTTTCCTTTTAGTAATTTTTCACACATCGATTCCCTTTCACTCTTCTATCTGATTCGTTGAAATAAATTCATAGACATTCCTATTCACGTTTATTCTTTTAGAGAACTTCGAACACTTCTGCAAATGCAGAATATTTTAGAATTAAACGTTCGATGTCCTCCACAACCAAACATCTTTCACATAATTCACTATAAATCAAATAGCGTTTTTGCAAGCATTCTTTCTAACTTTCATGATCCAATCTCATACATCGTCCGTATCATTATATAGTATCTCCTTTAATAACCTTAAAGAAAGGTCGATTAAAAGGAGGACTAACGAACTCAACAAAATCCCTCTCACATTTTCTACACAGATTCACTTGAAACATTCGAAGTACATCCCTTGCATGTACATGGTGTGGGTCATTAAAGAATGATCTCACTTCTACAAGATTAAAGGTAATCATACAACATACACAGTGCCATGAGTTCTTCCATCACGACTAATGAATTCCAACCTACTTCGGGAGCTTTCAAAAAAAGAAAACTTCAATGAGAAGACAATTTATAAAAGTTATCCCAGAACAGTTCTTATCAATACTTAATATAAAAAACACATTGGATTGTTCCAATTTTCACAAAATTGGAGAGAAAGCAAATAACCGGCCACTTAAAAATGTACAAGGTCCCAAATATGCCTGAGCCAAGCACATCGCATATTGAAGGCTTTGTGGTACCTCGGATAAAACCGAACAAATTTAAAGAGTTTTGAAATATCGAAATAAATGATATCGAAAATTATATAGAATTAGTTGGAAACTATAATTTAATAAAATTCCCACCATAATTGAAAAGTTAGAAAAAAAAATAATTACGTTGCCTTCAGCAGTGTTGAAGCAGAAATAGGATTTTCGGCCATGTAACTTAATAGGAACGGATATTGAAGCAAGACTATTTGAAACCTATACAATTTGCCTTAAACTTAATAGGTCAACTATCGAATTTTGGGATACCACTCCATTTATGAAATCTTTGCTGATGAATTGTGGTTCTTAACAAACGATAATGAAGAAAACAAAAATCAAGGAAAATGTGATAAATAATATTCTGTTTACAATTTGATATTGTTGCAACAAAATTTTAGTTTCCAATTTTATATGACGGTTTGCGTAGATCTCTACTAAATACTATGTTCATTTCTACACGCTTTTACTTTCAATGGCACGCTATTAAAGAACTCCATTTTCTTTGCAAATGTTTTCTGTTCAAATTTTCATTGAATAAAAGCAAAATTTTCTGATTCAAAGAAGAACAAATATTTAACATCACTTTAACAGATTATTTAATGACGAACTTTAAGTAATACCCCGACTGATCTGAGTTTTGTCATAATTCTACATTATTTGCTGATTGACATATTTTTCGATGTGGAAAAAAAAATCGAAATATTTACATGTTGGCGGTAAGAATTTATTTTTATTTTCACCATATACAGCTCGAAAATTTACTACTGCCAAAAAATTAAATACGATGATAAAAGAAGAAATGGTGATGCACTGACAACTTCACCATTAACGTCAAGCAACCGTTGCGTTGGTTAGTACAGGTTATGCGTTATGAGTATGACCATCAATCTTCATTTAAATTGAAATACCCTAAAACTTTAAAATTAAAAAAACTACTAATAACATATATAAAATTTAATTATATCCGCTCGGTTCACAACAGGTGATGCAATGGGGGTTGCTGTTACTGGTGAGGTGCAACCTGTTAGGATCATGCAACCCGATAAATCGTCCTTGATTATTCTTCGGTGAGTGCATGTATGTTAACGATCGAGATGTTAAATTTCTTCGTGTATAGTGCAGGGTCTAACTGTGCATTCCCCATTTGGATTAACGCTGTGATAAAGAGTGTGGCGAATAGGTCCCATTATGTAACTTGTTGCCTGATTCGAATGGTTTTCGAGATCCCCAAGTCTTATAAAGTTTGGCACATTCCATGATCCAATCCGAGGAGCTGCCACTTCCGGTACAAACATTTCCACCACATTTCTCTAGGTTTTACTTAAGTATGAAGTTTTATTCAGACCAGTCAATCCGGCTGTGACAACTCCTTTGTTATACAGAAGAACCAAAAATCGTGTGTTTAATGGAAAACGCACAAAATATTTCAATAAACTTGGTTTGTTTGTAAAGATCTTTTGAAAATAATAAGAAACGACATTTCCTCCAACGGCAAAATACATATTCCCATATTTAATTGCTGTCATATACTGGAACAATTATACCTTCGATAGACTCATTCGTTCTTATCTAAAAATATGGGAAATATACTCGTACATATTCATCAAGAACTATTATTTTTACAATTTTCCGCATGAGGAGAAAAACTAAAATCATACAAAAACATCATTTTGTGATATTTTCCCACTTCAGTGCTTTACTCTTGATACAGTGACGATAATGTGTTCAATTTTTATACCGCTACTCGTACACCACTTTTGATAGACGAGTGCATAAAATTAAAATGTCTACCTTATCTTCTAGCTGACGAATATATCACTTAAAAATTGTATAACTATATGTATAATGTATATGTATGGTACTGTAATACAGAATAAGATAAAACAAATTTTTGCTCTAAATTTTATTTTAATAATAAAAATTTGTTGGCATAACACTTTTCTCTCTATTATATGAAAACGAGTACTTCACAAAATACTCGTACTCGTATTCTACTATAAATATAACAATATATGGTATACAATAGATTTATTGTTCTATGAATAATTCAAAATACATAGTTTCATTTGATTTATGATTTCAGAAGATGATAACAATACAATGGTTTCATTTTTTGCTGGTATTAGGTTGGATTTTGTGTATTCCTCATCCAGGCCTTTTAAATTTAAATATCTCCCGAAAAACTGTTTACCAAGTTTTTTAAAATTTAAATTTTTTAAGTCGTCTCCCACCAGCATGATTATATTCATAATTTATTCGATTTCTTAGCGTCATTTGATAAGGACTAATTTACATGAATTTGCATAATTGTTGGGTGTACAGTACAACATCAGCGGATTCCGATTGTTCACACAGATTAACTCATTGTGAAAGTACACACGCAGCATCAGTTGGCTTAAGGACCAAATACATATAAATTATTCGAATAATAATCAACAACCAATTTTCTTGTAACGACATTTTTTACATCTCCTTTTATTCCCTGAATAGGGTTTTACACGAGTTTGTAGAGGAGGGTGAGTGAAGCCGTACAAAACCATTAAAAATACTTGTTTATTTCTTTTTTAAACTTAAAAATTTAATATTTATTTTTATTATAATAATATTTTCTTAATTTTTTAAATTTGTATTTCGGAATATTTAACCGAGGAGGTAAAGGAGGGCAAACCAGCTCGAGGAAAGAGAACGAACCAAATGAAAATGCTTAATCCTTCTAAATATGTTACAAGTTGCGGTGTGGTGAGGGTTACAGAGAAAGTATTTTTATGTTCATATAACTCATTTACTAATGAACGTCGCTTTTATTGTATATGTTTTGTTCAGTCTTATAAATAATTTAATATTTTTAAATGAAAAATTTGCATAAAAATAGGAAAAAAAATATTAGCCTGCACGTCTCGTCAGATAACACTTTTCCCACGAAGGTTTAATGGAGCTAAACTATTTTCAGTTATAAACAGAGGTTAAAATGATTGCTTCTCAAAAATTCATACACCCATACACTGTCACTTACCAGTGAGAGTCAGCTGTAATTTGAATATAGAATATTAATAAACTCTAAAAACCTTTCCCAATTTTCAAGATAAATTTAAGAGTTAGTCAATAATTTTTACCATTTATTTCATATTTCGTTGTATTCCTGCCGCTGTTGACGTAATAACATAAATTTCAATTTTGTTGTTTGTGCTCCAAATTAACTTTAAATTAAAAGTTTTTATTTTATGTAGTAAAATGTTTTAAAATTTTTTCAATTTTTATGACTGAAACTTGTAAGTTGTTTTTTTAATTATAAATTTTTGTTAATAATACCTATAGTGCGTGCATACATGTTTATAACGATTGTATATTTTTCCATAGATTCTCGCCATTGACAATGGTATTAAAAATACCGAAACGTATGGCAAAATAAAAGAAATATTTTTCAGCATAAATCTTTATGTTTTAAATATTTTATTTTAAAAAAAATCAAAAATTACGACCGAAAAGCCGAAGAACCTATACCAAATTAAGAGTTTAGGTTCACTTTACGGTTCCCACTTTACGCAATAGCCAAATCGCGGACGTACAGCTTTAGACCAGATTTAAGCACAACCATGCCATCCTAAGTATACTGACACGAATGAAACGAATCGAAATATGTTTTTTCCAAGTACTTTTCAAAGAGCGCTAATTAAGCTAACTTTTTATGCAATTAAAAATCGTCTCTACTTGGAGGGAAGAAATTGCTCTTTCATCAATGTAGCTTATACCAACTCACACATTGGTCATTGCCCTACGGGACAAATTAGATAAATTGGCCGATTGTTTTTATATACGTCCATTTGCCAGAGCGCCCACACCAGAGAGACAATAAATTCATTCTAATATAAAAATGTTTTCTTTATCTATTAAGATATCATCCACTACACATTATTACCACTGCACGTACATGCCACGGCACGCACAAAACCTTCATTTCATGTACATATTTCAAGAACTCCGCTTCATCGAGATACAACCTGCTTCATTTAACCAAGGAAAGCAAATCCCTGCAAGGTGAAAACTGACGCTTCAGAAAGAAGCTGCCTTCAGCTGAATGGCGCCGGATATGTAATTAGTACGCATACCCGTATTTGGTCAAAACAGGATCTACTTCATCAAACTGTGAGCAGACTTGGTACGTACTTGATTACGGTCGTTGCTGCAAAGTTAAAGAATCGAAATAAAATGTATTCCATTTGCTTTGCACCTGTTCCCGTCTACCGCTAAGCTGAATTATATTTCTAGGAGCTCCATTTCTAAATGACCAGATGGACCTCTGCAGGGATCACATCACGTCCTCTTCCCCACTTCGCTTAAAGCTCTATAAGCTCTGGTTTCAAAGTGCAAGAAAAAAAAACTATGTAGAACGGCTCTGGACCAAATCGTATACATATTTGCTTTATGAGAGTCACCATAACCTAATCTTGCTTAATCTAACGAAGTCTTTCTAAAAATAGAACTGAGTTTAGAGCAATAAAGAACTAGTTTTTTTGTTATAGGTTCAACGCATTTCAACTCGCTGGCTTATATCGCGAGAAATCGACTTAACTGCAAACAAAAATTTACATTAGAAGTCGCCAAACTTAGAAAAGTATTGAACATGTGGTGGGTTTGATTTATTTAATTTCATGTAGTGCATCAAATTATTATATTTGGAACATGGTTTAATCGAATAAAATAGAAGAAACCGTATGCCTTCCACCACCAGCTATATTCTCTACTATGTCGGAGGTAATTAAATAGTCTACATAAATTGTATAGACGTGTAGAATATTAATTAATCGTGCGGTGTAGATGATAAGGCACAATACTGGTGGGTGACACACTAAGAATCATTTCAGCATCATCACACCGCTAATGTTGGCATCAATTTGCCGCAACATAAAATAATCTAATTGCTTCGTAACTTTAGAAAGCACATGGTAGGCACTTCGAACAACAACGCAGTCTGCTAATTTGAATTTCATTTACCATTTATGAACAATAAAGCTTATAAAAAATTACGGGAAAATTTACATTTACCGACCTCAAATCTTGAACCATCAGAGATATAATTTTCGGACAAAAGCTTTCAAAAAAGCACAAATTTGTTTGCGAATACAATACTTATTTCCGTATTACTATCACTATTGGGAGAAAGTAAAAAGTATTTAGTATATCGTCGTGATAGGAACATATGCTTTAAATAGTTGCTTGTTTTAGATACGTTCACATATGTTAACTACTAAACCAACTTGTTTCTTTACAAATGGAATGGGGAGTCGATAAATTTGCGTGACAGAACTCTGGGTTCACAAACACTCAGAACAAAATAAAGCTTAAATTCAGCCAAGTAGATAACATCAATTTTATTTGGGGGGTCTAGCATTACAAAAACAAAACAAATCAAATTTTAATTTAAAATAAATTACACCTAAGTACTTATGTTCAAAGATTTTGTTTTAAATGTTTAAGATTATTAAAATTTGTCAAATTACATTCCACATATATATATATATATATTATAAATTTGTATAAAATTAGGAGCTTTCCCGAATTTCACTTGTACTTTTTGTACAGAATATTTTATTTCCCAGAGACAAAACAACTAAACATTTTTTAAGAAAACAGACAAAACAACAACCAATGTTATACCGTAATGTATAACATCCATCAGCAATTTCCTTAACATTTTTGTTGTTGTTGGCATGATGTATGTAGGTATGTGTGGTATATGTTTTCAAAAAAAAAACGAAAATACGTTGATGAAAAATAATAAAAGGAAAATAAATTGAAAATATTGTATGGCAACATACACAGGAGGAAAATTTGTTGAGAAATATTAAACGGAATTTGTAATGAATGCTTGAAGGTAATCTGAGATAGATTGGTTTCATTTATTTTTTATTTATTTATTTGAAAATAATGATGATGATATCAGTGTAAGTGGTACATTCTTCTTATTTATTTATTTTTTATTATACACTTATAGCATTATTTTAAGAGAGTTTGCATTTTCAATATGCGTTGTTTTTGTTTGTGTGTCGATGTATCTTGAAGTATACGATATCACTCACATACCAGCGATAATATTTCCACGAAAGTAAAAATAATAAAATGAAACGACAGATTTTCTCTTGATTGGCAACGATACATCTTGTAAAATTAAATAACAAATCAAGTGTTATCACCTTCACATTAAATGTAATGTGTGTATATTCTACGTATACCCGTTCATAATATTTTGATGGCACCAATAACATTTGAAAATGAATTTACATCATAACAATTTAATCGGTTTTCTGGATTTTTATGTGTGTGGGACTCAATTCTTAACAATTTGATTTAGTAATCTAGAAGCTGTGCTTATGTATACACTGAGAGAAATTATCCTTTCGTATTGAAAATTTGAAATTGTAATTATTTCTATAAAATTATACTGTTACCTTAATAAGCAACTTCTCAAATTAATCGTAGTTTATTGATATGACAATAAATTATTTTATTAACAACTAGTATTCCGCGATATAGGTGTTATCACTTTAACATAAAAATTGTTAATTTTTTTTGTTATTACCGGTCAAATTTGAAATGAGTTTTTCGAAATAAAAATTTGTTCTGTCAATTTATTTTTATTTTTTTTTATAAATATATTTTGTCTATTCTAAAACAAAAGAAAACTTATATTACGTCGCTCATTTTCGTACTAATAGAATTTCTATCAATGCAATCAATAGAGTTACAAAATTTCTTCATTACGTTTGAGTTTGTCAAACCAAGAAGTGCATAGTGTTGTGTAATAATTTATTTTAAATTGAATAAAATTAAGTGTAAATAACTAGCTATAATTAAATATTAGTGAGAATCAAATAATTGTTAATTTGTTTGCACAGGGGCCGTATTCTTGAAATCAGTGGTGATTTCCCCAATCGGAATACAATTTTCTTTGAAACTTTTAATATTATTCGATTTTTTGGCCGGCTACTTTAATCATTTTTTCAAATTTGTTTTCAAGTTTACTAATATTTGTTTCCCTACTAAGGGAACAATTTCGAATCGATTTACTCAGTCAGAATTTTTCCCTTAGTAGGGGGAAAAAATTATGTTTCATAATTTAAAAAAAGAAAAGAAACTTAAAAAAATGATTAAAGTGGCCGGCGACAAATTCGAATAATATTGAGAATTTCAAAGCAAATTGTATTCCGATTGGGAAATATTCCACTGATTTCAAAAATACGACCCCAGATTACAAAATATTAACAATATGTGCTTATAGATGCAAAAACACCCATGATGGATATTTTCAACGTTAGGCCCAGTTATAAAACTGCTTTAGGATATAAACTATGGTAATTATTTTATGCCTATTTTGGCTTAATTTAAATATCAATATGAGTTTATTTTAATTTTTCAGAAGACATCAATTGATTTCCAATACATATTTGTATTGGTTACACAGATTTAACCAGACGTTTATCAACTAGAGAAATTTGAATTTTAGACTTGTTGATGTCCACAATAGCCTGAGAGAATGAGAAAATTTTATCAGATTGGCAAAACCGAAAATAAAAGATAATTATACTGTCGAAATTTAATTTGCCAGATATAGCAGAAGTGTCCCCTATTACATAGTTAAAGTGAATATTGCGTGTAGCTGGGTTAATTTCATGAAAAATGCTCCACTACGCATATGCCATACCTATATTTAAGTTGCTTTTGAGATTCTCCAGTAACTTTGTAATGTAGACACAAAACAAAAATTTGTGTTTGTGAATGATGCAATTCTTGTTTTGCAATTGTGATAATTATAATTTATTTATTAATAATAAAAAATATATTTATTGAAATTTCAAAATGTTTTATTTTTTCAAGAATATGAGAAACATTTTTTTTGCAGAAATAATGGAAATTATGTCGAAATAAGTGATGTCGTGTTTTCATATGGAACTACTTGGTCATCGATATGATATGATGTACAATCACTTTGACAGAAATGATTATCTATATGAGTCTTTCATTCGATCGGATCTATAGAAATATGCTGTTATATAGAAAATTCGTTTTATTGAATCGAAATTTTATTTTAGTATTATTCTGATAGTATACTGTCAAATTAACAACATAAAAATTATAATGGAAGTACTATTATTATAATAGATATTATGATCGGTTGACTACGGATAGCATTTTTTTTAAAACGATAGTAATTTTTTTAATGAGATAGTGTTTTTCTCTCAGTGTAGGTATTTAAATATTTAAATTGATTATTCAATTGGAATAATCTGAATTTAAACTTGGGATTCATTTTTTTTGGCGTTCCTCCTTTTATCTCACACCTTGTCAGTTGGTAATTCAAAATAACTGCCATACCACTGCATTAACAACAATTTCAGCACAACAAAACAAAAATAAACCTGCGAAAAAATATGACCGAATTTCAAAATACGAAATTTCCAATAACCGCGCTTTCCAAATGCAAGAAAACCGTTAATTTCTTACTCAATATATTTCTTTCATTACCTATAATCATTTTGAACCGGAATTTCAACAATAAAATATTTTCAATTTTTTTGCAAAAATCCCTGGTGGTTGGTTACCTTACCGATTTTGAACGGATAAAATTTATTGTCACAGATTCTGAAAGTTTCGGTTATTTTACAGTTATGATGTAATTTTGAGTTGATCAGCGTTTAAGTTGCTGCAATATGTCACCTCATTCGCCTGCAATCCAGGTGCGATGACAAAATATGACCGAATTTCAAAATACGAAATTTCCAATAACCGCGATTTCCAAATGCAACAAAACCGTTAATTTCTTACTCAATATATTTCTTTCATTACCTATAATCATTTTGAACCGGAATTTCAACAATAAAATATTTTCAATTTTTTTGCAAAAATCCCTGATGGCTAGCCTTACCGATTTTGAACGGATAAAATTTATTGTCACAGATTCTGAAAGTTTCGGTTATTTTACAGTTATGATGTAATTTTGAGTTGATCAGCGTTTAAGTTGCTGCAATATGTCACCTCATTCGCCTGCAATCCAGGTGCGATGACAAAATATGACCGAATTTCAAAATACGGAACCAATAATGCACATCTCCTAGATAAATGCTGAAGCCTAAACGGAAACGTTAACAAGCAAGGCTTCTGCCATTGGGATACTAAATATGTATTCATTTTCTGTTCGGTTCAACAAGACGTTAGTAAAAATGGCACTATAGAACGAAGGTCATAGGGCTGCTGAAATTGTGCGATTGAGGCAGCGTAAAATGCAAGGTATATACCAAGAAGCTTTAGATGATTACAGAACTGAAGGTCGAATTTAAATTTAATAATGAAAATTCTCAGAATTAAATTACCCTGTACATTAATCAGGACTTATTAACGTTCTGATGGTATTGACAATTAATGACAACTTATTTTATTAAGAATGCTTATGTTTAATTTTTTTCATTTGAAAACTTTTCCAGTAAGTTTTTAATTTTGGAAAATTTCGTATTTTTACAATGAATCTGAATTGAAGAGGCAATTTATTAGGGTAATTCTTTGTTTTGTTCCAGAGAAGGATCGTTTCTCCTATTTAAGCTGGAACACCGATTTTCGGCTTCAACACATTATAACGGCTTCTAATATTTTCGAGACGTGAATATTTTGTAAATGATTCTTGTAACATATTTATAATCTTTCAATATTTCTCCAATAAGTTTTTTAATTACCGACCAAATACAGTGGTTTAGTTTTCGCATTTGGATCAGGAGCGGATACCGATAGGAGGAATCTTTTGCAGATGCAAAAGGGATTTTTCATCATCCGATTATGATAAGTGATGGAAATTGAAACAACTATAATCTAGCTATCGAGTGTAGAAATTAAGGACCGACTCATCATCCATGCCAAAACTACAGGCTTTACAGCCGAATGAAAACTGTCAAAAGCGATCTGCGAAGAGTAAGAAATACTTCCTTAAAAAATTAATAAGAAAACAAGTCCTTTTGTGACAGATAACAGCTGTTTTAATTTTCATTAGTAACTTACTTTAAAATGGCATGGACAGTAACAAGGTATTAATTCCACAAGAACAAGACGATTTTTGAAAATATAACACACTTTCGTACTTTACATTTATTAACTCGTATCTGACTCTAATATTGTTGTCATTTTATTGTTTGAAAATTTTAACCTCAAGGATTTGCTCAATATCATGAAGAAGTTAATTACTTAATACTGACCAATTATTTCAAAGCGCCATTAAGCTTTCGATCAATCCACCTATAAAAAATAAATAAACTACTTTCCCAACACGCGACGACGCCATCCATCTTCCAAAATGAAAACCATCTTAGTCGCTAACAAATTTAATTTCAATTTATATTCCGAATTAAATTGAAAAAATTAGAAAAGTTTTTGTTTTATTTTTGAAATGGAAAATGGTGTTTTCATATTGAATAAATATACAACAATAATAAGCTTTAAGACAAGAAATTTTTGTTTTATAAACACATTGCTATACGTAAATAGTTAAAAAAGAAAAACTTTTATTTTCATTTTAATATTCATCCATTTTACCTCATCCATACATAGACATAGATAATCAATAAAACAAACACAATAAAAATTTTCCACTTATGTTTATTTAAGATTAAAGGATAATAATGATTTTTTCCCCATCTAACAAAAAAGGAATAAAATAATCATAAGGAAAATATTTATTTTTAGAAAAGCACAGAATAGAAAATTTTTTTTGATAAAATTTATTGAAGGGTTAAGGATTACGATTGGGTGTTCGCAAAAATCAACAAAAACAGAAATAAAATGGGTATATAAAGGATAATACTTCGATCCCCAGTAGAATCCCTTCCAAATATGTATAAATTCAATATTTTGAAGTAGAAAAAATGTTTTGTTTCTTTTCTGATTTGGGACTGGAAGGTTAACAGAACACAAAAAACGAAAGACATCTTCTAGTCTTTTGAGAGTATCTTTAACAAAATTAGGATGAGTAGAACAATATTTTTTGAAAATATGCGGAAGGTTACACGGGGGTATACCAGTTATGTGTAAATTAGAAATTATGTGATATCATTGTCCTCCGAGAAGATTATAATAGTAATATGTTAAACATTACATTATGTTGCAGTACAGGGTGTCTTAATAAGCCAACACGTGCCGTACATTAAAATTTATAAAACCAAGCTTTTTTTCAAGAAAAATTTAATTTTTTCAGAATTTTAGGTAGTCTTGAGCATATTAGAAACAATAAAACGTCTGCCAAACAACCAAAAAGTTAGTATTCGTTCCCTCACTTAGTGAAACTTAGCATATTTGTTGTATGGCCGCTGTGTATTTTTATCTAGACTAAATCGGTCTAGATAAAAATACACAGCGGCCATACAACATTGTTGGTCAATATTTTCATTCAATTGAAAAATGTGAAAATCTAGGAGGGTTTTTAAGTTCACTTCACGGTGTGCTAAAGTTAAAACTTTATTCACTTCACGGTGTGCTAAAGTTAAAACTTTAATAATGTTTAGGAAACCGTCAAATTTATTTTCCAGCATGTACACTAACTTAAATGGTAATATAGAAAAGATTTCCAACCTAACTCATTTTCACTCAAATTTCGGAGTGAAATATGCAATTCGTTAAAGGTCTTCATTCGGACCAGGGCCCGTATTCTTGAAATCGGTGGAAATTTCCGCATGCGGAATGTAATTTGCTTTAAAATTCTTTAAATTAGTCGAATTTTTCGCCTGCTACTTTAATCGTTTTTTCAAATGTGTTTGCAAGCTTTCTATTATTTATTTCTCTACTAAGAGAATAAATCTCGCATTTCCACCGATGTTTTTTGTAGTAGGGAAATAAATAATAGAAAACTTGCAAACAAATTTTGAAAAACGATTAAAGTAGCCGGCGAAAAATTCGAATAATTTAAAATTTTTTAAAGCAAATTATATTCCGCATGCGTAAGTTTCCACCGATTTCAAGAATACGGGCCCAGAACCTTAAAGCTAGAACGCTACTCTGTAAAATCATTATCAAACCTCGAGCAGCTTCTTTATTAGTTGATTAAGAAATATTATTAAAACTTTGTTTAATGAATGTCAACTTAATGTAATATCATTCGGAACTGAAGTTTTTGTTGAGACTGGTATTATTCTTCCTATATAGCCTTACTGTCATGATGTACTGTATTAGGAGATCATTGATCTAATTTTTCAATTTTGAAATATGTACCTCCAATACGATACCTCTAAGAACTTTTAATTCATGACCAATTAGAAATTCTTGAAGATGAGAGACACGAGTTTCAAAATTGTTTGATCTTAGCTAAATGTTTGTAGAACTATTAATAAATTGTTGATCCTTACATTGATATGACATGGGAGGAAGAAATTGCATTTTCTTTGAAAAGTAAAATAAAGTAGCAAAGGCCAAAACATCGATTTCATAAATTTATTTGCGTGTCTGTATGGTGTCGTGTGGACTAAATGGCGGTGCCCTCTTTATTGGTGAAAATTCATATATACTTAAGCTTGACAAACGGGAACTGGCATCTTCCATGGGAAATTTATATTATTTTGCAAATATTTTGAAAACTTAAGCATTTAGGTATTTCTACAAAACAAGCGCATTGACTGATCGGGATTACATTTTCCAATTTTTTCAACAAGATCAAGTGCATTCGAGATTTTTTTTCATCGGTTGTAAAAGAAAGCCGTCTGTTAGCTGCAATATTACACCTTCCAGTTTTTTTTATTATCCAGCAGTTAGTCGTCAACGGTTTCAAATATACTTCAAAAGACAATACATAAATTACACAAACAACTTTTGTACTATACAATACTACAAACATATAGCGATAACAATTTAAAACCATGTAAATATCTGGGTATCAATAACCAATTAACAAAA
Organism: Nephrotoma flavescens; assembly: GCA_932526605.1. Lineage (NCBI taxonomy): Eukaryota > Metazoa > Arthropoda > Insecta > Diptera > Tipulidae > Nephrotoma > Nephrotoma flavescens. Next base: position 325,374,205 of record OW052221.1, on the reverse strand, counting down.
CCCTTGTATCTATTACCTCAAATATTTAATTAAATTCCAACCATTACTCGAAATACACAAAAAAAAATTAACAAGCAATCAAATTTTTAACATTTTCTGATTTTTTTTTAAATTATTGTACACTATTTGATTAATTTATGTATAAAAAATAAATTGAAATTTAACAAAATCGATTATGTACGCTTGGCTACCACGTACTCGTAATTGTTGTATAAATGTCTAGTTGGGGTTGGAGTTTTCGAATAAAATAAATTAATGCAATAAATACCACTACCGCCAAAACACAGAAAAGGTTTAACGGCAGGCATGTTATTTAAAACAAAAACAATGTAGTTACATTTACATTACTGTTGTGGGTGGTTAAAGGAAAAAACATTAATTTTTAATTGACTATTGAATTTTTTTTTATAAATTGTTGTTGGTATACACATATAATTTATTCAAAATAACTCGATTACATTATACGCATAATATATGTAGTGATATACTTACACTTTTGTGTATACATTATAATTTTTTAAAAGCTTATTACTATTTTTAAAATTGGAACGAAACTGAACGTAGCCTTTCAATTTCATATTTCTTTCTGTTTCCAGAAGAAATTTAGTAGTGCGAACCTTGCGACCATTCTCGTAACCTTCTTCACCTTTATATATTTAAATGGCTGACACCCAGCATTGTACTCTTTTTCACCAGCTACATAGAAAAATCATAACTTATTCCAGAAACCTTCTAGCTCGATTACCACATTTTTCAATTTCGATATCAGCAGAACAAAATCTCACAAATCCAGTCATTAAAACGATAATAGTTAAAGTCGATCTTAAACAAAATTTGACTCTTAAAATCAAATATTCTGGGTGGCTTTTCTAAATTAGAGTTCACTTGAACATTGAAAACAACAACAAAATCGAACTTTTGGCTATATTTAGTGTTTTCGTCATCCGCCTTAATGTTGGCAGATAAAACAGATGTCAAAATTCAATTCAAAAATTCGTGTCGTCTTCCAAATTTTTGATAAAGCGTCGCCTTGTTTTCTGTAGCTATACGGAGAAAAGAAACTATGAACATCTCCCGCTTACTCGATTCCCACCGAAAACAATGTCAATCGGGCTATGCAGTCATTTCCACATTTGTACCGAAGAGTACTGCGTTCGAATCCCACCATATGCAGGTTGCACAGTTAACTTTTCTTATCTCAGTTAAATTGCGGATCTCAGAGCCGACCCATGTTCCATGACTGGCTTGTACAGACTGGTACACTTGGACTTCCATGACTGGACTCGTTTTAGGAAACTATTTTGAAAAAAAATAGCATTTAGGAAAAAATGGCACAAACAAGAAAAAAAAGTATGGCATCAAAAGGAATCGGTAAATTAACCTATAGTAATTTGAACTTTTTTAAAAAGACGTTTGTGGATTTTCCAAGTGGCCTTGTTATTTTGTATTTACCACATTTCAAAAAACGTCGTCAGTAGCGAACTCTCTAGAGCGTCACTAATTGAAATAATTTCTGTGTTTTCTTTTTTTATCGTGAGAATCTTTTTCAACACGAGTTTCTGGAAATAACATCAAATGTTCGGTAGAAACAACTCCGTTAAATCGAAGTGAAATAGCTACGTATTAATGTAAATCGCCTATCAACACATACCATAATGGCCAATCGTAGGTCTCTCCCAAAATCATTTTTATTTTAATTTATTCACTTAAACCTCATGTAGTGTAATGGCCCAATGATTAGAGTCATGCCGTGACAATTCAGAAAAATGGTTATTCACAAATTGGTATAATCTTTGTTTTGGCCGCATGTAACTGTATTACGTTTAAATAATTTATTTGAGATAAAAAATATGAATAATAAATCAGAGAAAATTCATTTTCCACAAAGCAAATACCAGTGCCATGTATAATATATTTCAGATATGACTATATTGTATATGGAAACAGGCGATTTATAGCAAATATCTTTGTATGCCTATGATTTTAAGTTTAATCCACAGTAATAACAAAAATGATATAAATAATTATAAAAATACCATTGGGAAAACCATGGATATTTTTCTCCAATTTTTAAACTTTTGTGTTGCTGCCAGATGTATTAGTATATGTTTATTAAGATAAAATATCATTCAAAATACATAATAGTTTTATTATTGACGATTATATGCTTGCAATTAGAACACACCCCTGAACGACAAATAAGGGATCAGGAAATGCAAGCACGATATAGCGACATTTCGGGACCGTCAACAGAAACTACTCATTCAAATACAGCGATGTTAAAAGTTAATTCATTTTCATCTCAAGTAGCCACTTCAAAAAAAAAAGTTGTAAACTGCACTGATGTATCATCTGCGCAACTACCAACATCATCTAAGGTTGCATCATTTCGGCGGGTAGTTGAAAATGTCTCTAATGAACTAAATATATTAAGTGTTATAAAACCGAGACGGTGCATTTTCATTAGTAGAATTCATTCATCCGTTACTGATGATCAATTTAAAGATTTCATTAATTGCAAGTTTCAATTCAAGAATGTGAATGCAATTAGAATGGTAAGTTCATAAAAGAATGGTAAATACATAAGGATTAACTTTTAGGACAGTATTAGATATACTGTCAATATGCAGAGGGTATATGATTATCAGCGTAATTGATAATCTAGACATAGCCCAAGGTACTGAAAATGGTTTACTTGCTCAACATGAACTGATCCTATTTTTGACTTAAGTATTATGTGTGCTAGTAGAAACTCATCGTTCCGTATGCACCAATTTTGAGAGATGGATGTTGTAAGCAATATTTACGTCATTCCATTCTAATCTGTTTTCAAATGAAAAAAATGCTGTTCAAGCTATCTATAATTGATTAATTCGACTTTGGGTGAACATTTTGTGAGTCATTCAACAGTAAAAGAGTGATTTGCAAAATTTCGTGATGCCAATTTTAGTTTTGAGGATGATCCACGTTCAGGTGCAGTAAAACAATTTGAAGACGACGCACTTAAAGTTTTACTGGATGAAAATCCGTGTCTAACGCAAAAAGTGCTCTCAGAAAGTTATGAGTTACCAAGAAATATCACTTCGATTGCATGTGTCTCTGGATGGTTTAGATTCACAATTGAACCTGGTAGGTGGCACTGTGATCGGGCTCTAGGAATTTTTAACGATTTTTTTTATTTTGTACCTTTGTTTGTAATTGAACTCCTCCTAAACGTTTGGACCGATTTTAATGAAATTGTGTGCATGTGTTTGAGTGGGTTCCTGAATGGTTTAGATTTACAATTGGACTCGGTAGGTGGCACCGCAATCGGGGTTGAGGAATTTTTTTAATTTTTTAACGAATTTTTTTAATTTTTTTAAGATTTCTCACATATCAGAACATATATAGGGTTATATGTAACCCAACATTTCACCACCCCCAATCTTCTTTATCTTCTGTACGTGTGTAGGTATGTAATTGAACTCCTCCTTAACGGCTGGACCGATTTTAATGAAATTTTGTGTGTGTGTTTGAGTGAGTTCTGGATGGTTTAAATTCACATTGAACCCGGTAGGTGATACTTCGATCGGGCTCTAGGAATTTATTTTTTAACGAAATTTTTATTTTTTATTTTTTTAAGATTTTTCGCATATCAGAATATGTAACTCCAAAATTTGACAACAATAGATAAAGACAAACTAAGCGTTAAACTCGAGGATGATAAATATTGATTACGTTTACCTATAAAATTGCATATGGAAGTCACACCCAAAAATATAAGTTATATTCCTAAAAACAATTGTTGTTGAACTTTTTATATATGCCGGCTGTAGCTGAAACATATAGCCTCTATCGAAAATAAATGTAACAATAAATGTTGAATGATCTCCAACTTCTTACTTATAGCCTTGCTCAAAAGTATGGAGCACCCCAAATGTTTCCATTTTCAGCATATGCAAAGGGGACTTAAAATAGAAAAACTATTTTGTTAATTTTTATTTAATACTTAGCTACCCCTCCCTTCGCTTTAATAACCAGGGGCGGGCCAATTTTCTCCCATTCCTCTTTTATTTTGAAAATTAATTCGGATTTCTATTTGGTTTTGTATAATGAAATATTTTTTTTTTAGTATTGATCATAAATGGAATTTAAATCCGGCGGCTGTGCTGGCCACTCTAAAATGGATGTTCTGCGACTACGAAACCATTTCTTAAAAACAGCCAATGTGTGGCCGGCAGCGTTTGCTGTTGAAAAAAAAATGTCGACATTTGTTGAAAAACCCGGTGTATGTCGAAGAATTCATCCTTTCCCAGATCATCACACTTCCACCACCAAATTTTGCTGTTGAGGCCACGCAGTGAGGATGGATTCTTCGCTAGGGGCAGTTTGTTGTATCATCACTTCGATTTGAAAAAAGTCTAAATTCGAAAAAAGTCGAATCAGAAATGTCAGCTACATTTATTTTTACTTTGGGTTTAAATGATGAAACTTTATCATTTATCGCGATTCGAAAATGATACAACATACCGCCATTATTAATTCAACTTTTTTCGAATTTTGATTCGAAACAAGCATTCACTTGAAGCTCTCTATAGAACGATGACAGATCTCAACTAGAATACAAGGCTTTTCAGTGGCGCTCTAATGTTCTACTGTTGCTGTCCTGTCCGGTGATTTCAGACAGACATTGCCGTTCATTCCACGTGCTATATGCGGAAGAAATTAACGCATGTTTGGAACAATCATACCTATAGCAAAATGACAACAATACATTCCGCCTTAACATAAATTGCTTAACATTGGAAATGGAAAAATTCGATTGCTTGGAAATACACAGTACATCAAATTGCCAGGCAATTTTGGCAACATGGTAGCCATGAAAGATGCTTTGATTGAAAGCATATTGCTAGATTTGCGCGATAATTACATTAATCATACGTGGCTACGTGAACGAGCTATTTTAGCCCGAAAAAAATATCGATGCTAATGCTATAAATTTTAAAATGCAACAGTCATTAGCTGGCAAGGCAGTTTACTATCCTGTTGAATTCTTGAATTCACTGGATTTACCGGGAATGTTACCTCGATTAAAAATTGGTTTTACCAATTATTTTGCTTCAGAATTTAAATTCACCAAAGCTATGCAATGGAACGCGATTGGTCATAAAAAATTAAGGCCAATGTGCTTGAAGCTAGTATTTTAAACGTCAAGTTGTTTTCCTGCCACGGATCCCAATGATCCTTTCAAGACGACTGTTCGAGTGCGAACTTTTGTGCGGATATATAGAATCACACTTTTCCAATAATCAAATTACGCCCATAAAAGATGAAATATTTTTAACTTTAAGAAAAATATTCGCAGACGATCAATCTAATCATAAAAGCAAAATAAAATTGTGAGCTACATTGTGCTCAATAAATCGCTAGAAAAGTGTGATTCTAAATATTCGCACAAAAGTTCGTACTCGAACAGTCGCCTTCAGACTCGCCCATTACATTCACATGACTGCAATTTCCGATTCGCTTCGCAATCGCAATGACTATTAATAAGTCACAAGGCAAAACAATGTCCATCTGTGGGTTGGATCTAGAAAATATGTGCTTCTCACATGGCCATATATATTGCGTGTTCTTGCGTTGGCAAACAATCAAGTTTGTTCATTTATACACCTCAGGGATTGACGAAAAACATTCTTGATTTCGAAACGAACACAATTTGGTTGATGTTAATAATCGAGGTTAATCAAAAAAGCTCGAAAATTTAATAGTATGTTTTTTTCACGTAATTTCCCAAACTAGCCTATCTCCAGTTTTAAAAATGAATATTCTGTCGCTATTTTAAATTTTCTAGAAAAATTCATTGTTGCAGATTGAAATGGGGAAGTTAATTTAAACGTATTTTTCGAACTTCAATAACTTAATCAGACATAAACAGAACCTTAATCCCAAAACATTTTTTTATGATTACGATTGATTAATATGATTAAAATCGGGGAGCTTCATCGCACAATTGTGTAAGAGTTGGCCCATTAGCCTATTATAAATATTCGGAAATTTATTTAATGATGATTTATTCATATAACATTTTAAGCTCAAAACAAACAGACCAATCCTCATCAATTCAGGTAATAAGTATCAGACGAACTAGTTGCTAACAAGTTGCCTTGAAGCTAATGCTTGATTAAAAATATAAAATCCCAACCTACCGGGCCGGCATTAATTGTGCCGCGATTTTTCAACTACGAATTTATGAACCTTCGTCAGAGCAACATATTTCCATACACGTTCACAAAACCATATTAGTACATTTTTTTTTATTTCCATTTATCACATCATTTTTCCACTTTGTTTAACATTTGACATGTGTTAAAGAGAAATGAAAATAAAATAAAATGAAAAACTCTGATAATGGAAATTTCATTTCGTGTTAAATAAAAAAATGAAAATGAAATTATTATTATTTTTTTGTTAATTTTCCACCCTTTCCGCCTTATTAACATTATTGGAATAAAAAAAGTAGTAATAACAATAATAATAGCGGCCTGAATGTTTGGTTTTGGTTATTTTTTCATGGTCTGTATTTTAATTAGATATAATGAAGTGACTTAATTAAAGATATATAAATATGTACATATGTGGTGGAAATATAGCAACATTTGTTGGATTTTGTATTTACTGCAAAATAATATTTCGTATATAAATCATATTTAAGGTCTATTTAATATTCATATCTAAAATTTATTTGATTTTCAATAATTAATTGCATATGCTAATAATGACAATCTAATTATAATATAATTTACTTCTAAAGAATAAATCATTCTAAGAATTAATTATTAAGTAAAGTAAATTGTTTTAAAATTAAACGTAATTATTTTATACTTTATTCAGTATGAAAGCCGCACGTATAATTAATGTAAATTAGAGCTATAAAATAATGACTAGCAAATATTTTTCTGGGGGGGTCAAGTAAGTTATAAATGATAAATATCTGTGAACTCCTTTTTTATTATTAAAACCAAGTGATTCAGCATAAAATAGCTACCCTTTTCTTTCATTGTTCGCTTGGCTACATACAATATTAAACCTTTCGGTAAACAAAAAAGTGAGCTAATTGGTTTTTCTAATTTTAAATTTTAATTGGTGTTATTTTATTTGAATACAATATTAAGCAACTATGAACGTGTGTACGTGTACCAAAAAGGGCAAGTAATGGAATATGTTTATGTTATATTTTGATGTGGGTGGTTGGTAATCCTTATTTTAACATCCACGTCCAACCATTTTTTTCTTATCAATTAAAATTTTTATTCATTTCTTGTGTAACAATAAATTTTATAAATGGCATAATCTAAAAAGCAATAGACAGGTACGATGAAAAACCACACCGGTCACAAGACTCACTATTATTAAAATTCCAAATATATTTTATTTTCAAACATTAAATATTGAATTTTCTATTTTATTTCATTCATAAAATATACGCAAAGAAAATTTTGAAATTTCCCTCGACACCGTGTTTTCACCTCTGCATAAAACTACTCATATATACATACATCTTTTGTACGATAAGAATCAACAAGGAAAAACTTATTTTCACTATATACAAAATTACTATTTTAGTATTTTTTTATACTCGATTGTGTTGTTACATCACAGTACTTGTATTATATACATTGTGTTGTACGGTTACTTAAGTTATTATAAAATATTTTTAATTATAAATCATCTAATCTAAATTTAATGGAAAATTGAAGGGGTTACGAGTTTTTATTGTGTATTACCGTTGATATCATGTATCTAAGTAGATAGTCAGTTCTTATAATAAATTGGATTTTCCTTGTTTTATTATTTATAATTACGCACTTTTATTATTAATTCTTGTTTCTTAAAAAATTATATTTCATAAATAATTTCATTAATTATAAATATTTGGTTGCTTCAATTTTTGTGTTTTTAGGGGTTTGTTGGGGATTTAAATATTTATCCATCGTTCAATATAGCGTAATTTTAATATTTTAATCAATAAACCAAAGAGATAAATTTAGAATATTTACATAAATTATTTATGTTATTATATAAGGTACAGATAGAGGTAGAGAGGGAGAGAGAGAGAGAGATGGTGTCTTAAATGCTTAATGCTCATATAAAATTCGAGATAAGAACGCCATAAGGTATATGTCAAGATTGTTATTCGATAAAATATGTCTATTTCTTTATATTGACGTGTGCACGTTATATTAAAGACTCTTTAAATATTTCATGAAACCGTAAGCATCGGTTCGCAACATATTTTTAAAATTGAGATTCTGGATTGCTGATTTTTAATTTATTGTTATAAAACGGATTCTAGGTATCGAATATATTATGGATTTATGTGGGAAAATGCCATGTGGGAAATACGATTTCGCGTAGGATTTTTTGACAGTAAATAAAGTTGATAATATATGTATGTAGATTCATTGTTATCGTGAATATATTGCCGGTATATCGGAAATTTAATTTCTTCAATTCATGCAATGTACAACGTTAGTAGCGATATGTCGACGTGGGATGGTACTATGTTATTGAAATGTCCTTAGAGCAGGCAAACGACAGACAATCAAAATTACTTTGCGTAACGGAAGGACATAACAATTAAAGTTTCCAGTGTACATTAAAAATAGGAATTTAACATCCATAAACTTTTTCATGAATTGTCTATTTTCTGGAATAAATAAGCCCGGTTATACTTGGTTATAGGCACCATATATAGTAGCAATTTCTTCTGTTTTCAGAGCTCAAAGTTTCTGCCCATGAGCCAGAACAAATATAGGAATATTTGATGTATAAATCTTCTTTTTTCTTCTTGAGGGTCATGCAAAGATATTTAGATGTATTTGCAAATGTAATTTGAGGCACATTCGATTGAACTGATTTATCTGAATAATCTGAGTTAGCTGAATATATCACATCAGTTTACCTCAGTTAACTCAGATTATTCAGTTAAATCAGTTCAATCGAATATGCCTTTGGTTTGAGTTGAGGAACCATGGGAATCTAGTCTACATTTTTTTTTTTTGTAAAATTCACTTGTTCTGATTCTCCACTTATTAGTTCATATATTAGCTACATTTTGAAGTTTGCTTATTGCTTCCATTATATCTTTTACAACTGAATCACCTGCAAATGTTGCTACTGTAGTTCTTTGAATATTCGGTAAATCTCTCGTGTAAAAGATGAACAGAATAGGTCCAAGAACGCTATCTTGTGATGTTCCTTTTAGTTCAGAGTACTCGTTTCCAAGTTTGTCTCGAAAGTCTTGATCTACGATGTAGGGTTTAAGAATTTGATAATATTGTTTAGGTCTCGGTGCAGTTTAAGTTGAAGCACTTGATGTCGAACTTTGTCGAAAACTAGGGCTATAGTTTTTCAAATATTTGAAACCGATGTAGTTCATGTAATATGTTTATAGTTGATCCGTGATAAATATTATTTTGTTTTAATTCGTTGTGATCGGATCCATTAAATAAAATTATTTTTAAAAACTTAAATGGTTTTTAATTATTTTTTAATTATTTTTTATATTTCGCGTCTCATTTCGACGCATCATCAGAAAAACTACAAAAATTGTTTATAAATATAAATAAATAGATTAGAAATCAGAATATCAGAATATCAGAACAGTACTTGGTTAGACAACTGTATACAAAATCTGCTTAACTCTAAAAATTATGAGATTCGTAATGGAAATTTTTTATTGATGTATTGGTGAAATATTTTTAACATGTTTAAGTGGACTGAGTGAGATATTTTTCATTCAAAAATCATTTTATTTAATGGATCCGATCACAACGAATTAAAACAAAATAATGATTTTTTTATCGTTTGTTAGTTTACCTGGTTTAGGAATTATTATCTCTTCAGCCACCTTCAAATGATGTGGGACATATTTCAGTCCGGAGACTGCATTAATTATTTGAACTAATTTCTTTTATGATCCTTAAATTATTATAGATTTCAGTTTTTAGTTCCAATTAGGTCACATATCTTATGTTCAGATCAGCTACTTTGTTTGCGCAAGTTGTATTCTCACTTACTGATTGTCTTGGAAATGGTTGAAAATTATCTTCCAGTCTCTTTTGGTAGCTTATATAGAGATACTTCCTGCTTATCACATTTAACCCACGATCCGTCATATTTTTATAGGAGACACATGCATTTTGGTTCTTTTTAACCCTTTCGTTGCTTTCCAAAGTGAGTAATCATCATCCTTTTTTTCAGAAAGACTTTGAAGTCGCTCCATGCTTTTGGTGTTTATTTCTTTTTTTAGCTGTTTTAAATAGTTGCACAGAAAATTGAAGATAGTTTTGTGTTTCAGAGCACAACTCGGCTGCTAGATTTTACGAGATTTCTGTTTTTCTCTAACTAGTTCTCATATGGAATCGCTTATGGATTGCTTCTAGTTCTTCCAGCTGCATATCTGTTCTAATTGGTTTGTGGAGATCTATTTGCTCTTTCACTAACTTCTAGAATAAATTCCAATTGATTCCACGATCACAACTGAGTGATCAAATGTGTCCTCTAAAACTCCGATTTGTTACAAAGAAATCAAGAATGATCTTGTATTTTTTGTATGTCGGCAGTCCAATATGTTGGTTTATGGCAGAGTGAAATTCACAGTTGTTCTCGCGATCTGCATTAAATAACTCTATTCCTTTCCAGGTTGTAAGTCTATCGATACACAATAGGTATTATTTACCTTAAAATCATCACCTATTATAAAATTTGTTCCTAGTGATTTAAAAAGTCGACTGTAGTCTTCTTTTTTTAACTGATAACATGGAGGACAGCAAATAGAGAGGATAATGGGATCCCTATGCATACTTTCTGTGCTTTTCATAATGTTTCATATCATTTTTAATGTAGCGTTGTCTCCTGAGTGGATAGCATCGTAGCATTCATAGTCACATATTAAAACAAAGGAACTTTCTGTTAAATGAGTTTCCGATAAAAGGAATGTATCTATTTTTTTAGTTTAGAAATTAGCTCTGGAACATTTCTGTTCATATGATTAGTATTGGTGAAGGCTCTTTCATGGCGCCTTGTCTATCTAGTCGAGTATTTGTAGCTTCTAGACCACGTTCTTCATTTTCTAGGTACATGAATTTATCGTTTATATACTTTGGAATATCGTTTCGAGTTGATTTTCTTTACTAGCATTACTTAATTGCAGCGTTATTTGCGAGAAGGATCTCCTCCCATGTTCTGAGGTCTGTGGTTCTGGCAACACTTTAGTTGTTGTTGGAATCCTTTCTCTTGAAACGTTTGTATTTTGAGTCGATTGACGGATGTTTACTACGTCTCCAATTTGCAGTTCTTTCATCTTCAGGTTTTCTATAATATCCTGTTTCATGCAAGTGGGGTGAAGACCTCTGACCATATTCTTAATTTCTCGGTTATTTTTATCTTCATAAGTGTATCACTCTTTACCTTCTTCAGCGAATTTTGAAGCTAAACCTCTATATGAGTCGGGATCTTTTGTATTTATCTCCAAAACAAACAGTATTGTTTAATCCCAATACTCTACACTTGTTTGTGGACGACTTCATTAAAACTTGGATATTCGCAAACTCTAACATTAATTGGTCGTGGCACTTTGTTTCTATTGCAACCTTGCGGTTTTCTTGTTGCTGGTATTGTTGGGATGCAGATACTGGTTCGGTAGTTTTATTACCTTTTCCTTGGGAATGCTCCCCAAATTCTGGCAAGAATTTTGCTCTTTGTTTTTTCCTAGATCGTGTCTTTTGTACATTTTAGTGATAGTACTTAGTACTTTTTTCAATTGCTCGTTTAGGATTAGTAATTTATTTGAATATTTTTTATATGTTTTTTTAATTTAAATTTACATCCTACATTTACTTGTTTAATTGTATAATTGTTACATTTACTTAGAAATAAACTTTTTTTGTTTTATTTATTTAAATTATTACAACTGAATACAATTCATCTAGTAATTTTTCTTTCTTTATTTAGTCACTTATGAATGAGAAGAGGCCCATTGGCGAGCTCAATTTATAGGTTATTTACTGGAGCAGTCTTTGCTCTGGTGTTCTTAATTCATTAAATCAATTTATTTCGTTCTCTGCAATCGTCTTACTGCATGTGAAGTGTCCAACATACCACGAAGCTCTTCATTTACATGTTGATACGTTGTCCATGAATTACTGCATGTTTTTTATTTCTTCTTGAATCGTCGGGATATTTAGGTGTCTATAAAGGTCATCATTTCTTATGTAACACGGAGCGTTAACTATACCACGTAGCACTTTGTTTTGAGAAGTTTGTTTCTCAATTTTGGTTTCGGAATTTTGGTTAGTTTTCTTTGTACAGCCCCAGAGCTGTATTCCGTAAGTCCATACAGGCCTTAGCCCCTGTTGATATAATAGCAGTTTATTTTCGGTTGACAATTCCGAATTTTTCCCTAGCAGCCAACACATTTTTCGATATTTGATCTTTCCATCTGAACCTGGTATCAAAAGGGTTAAATAATTATTCTGAATGGAATAGATAGTTTCAAAATTGGCGGGTTTTTGGAGTATAAAAACTGACAATCATCAACAACTATAATTTTTCGACACCTATCATCAGAAAATATTAAAATTGAAGATCAGTACTTCAAAATTTTCCCAGATCAACGCTGGCGCCTCAATAGGACCAAATTGACCATGTCCTTGGGTAAAGTTTTATATTCGTGCACTCCAAACGAAACAATAGTTTGGCCATAATAAATTAAACGTTATATCCGGCATCAATTTACAAGTATAACGGTTCATGAAAAAGCCTATTAGAGCGACTAATTTAATTGAAGACCTAGAATATTTTAATTTCTTGAATCAAAATTTTAAAACTTATTTCTACCAACAGTTTTCATTTTGCGTTAAATTAACTCCTCTTTTTCCAAAAAATCAACCCATGAATATGCAAAAAAAAAATGTTTTGACCAAACATAAAAACTCTTTACCAAAAAGGGAATTCAACCACAACAAACGATCCAAAAAGTTATATTGGATTCAATTTTGTGTAGCCTGATGTTGTTGTATACTCGTATGTAGTTGATTTTTATGATTATTTAAAACTCTTTCAATATAATATAATTTTATGACTTGATGAAAAATCGGGTGATAAAAATTGCCGACCCTTTAGCAAATTACCATAAAATTGTAACCAAAATATTATTACGAGAAAATCAAAATACGATATTCACATCGCCTACAGACGCAAACACATCGTATTACGTGTGTACATACACATAATTTGCATATTTTCACAATTTATCATTTAATCCCAACATCGAGATTTTAGAGCGTAAAAAAATTCGATGGGTGGAGTGATTTAGGTGGCAATCGGTTTTAAATTGTCCTCTTTGGCTTTTGTTTCCCGTCTGAGCCCATCTACTATAGCATATTTCTACATCTATTCGCTTTATATGATTCTATTGTAAATCTAAACATTAACATTTTAACAGCACATTGTTGATTAATAATGAAAAATAACAATTTGTCTTTTTATTTTTAGATTGTTGATGGAAATGCTAAGACTGATGTATCAAATCGACGTGAACCTGGGATGTTTTGCGGTGAAGCGGAACAACCACAAACATTTATAAGTGAAACGAGTTATGTTAAAATATTATTTTATACCGATAATTTTACGGATCAGGTGAGATTGAAATTTATCACTCAAACAGTCATGTTAAGAACATTACAATTTTTTAACTTTTCCAGTCAAATATTTTGTATTTCATAAAATGAATTGTTATTTTGATTGTGGTCGAATTGCCAAACGTTGGCATTAGAGAGTATTTTCACGTAAAAAAATGGAAAATTGAATAATAAGAAAGACCTTTTATGTTTATACTCCTGTGTATTAAGTTTTTTGAGCGTTGAATACTAAGAAGTTAAACTGATATGTTCCAATTTTGAAAACCCCACGAAAATTTTACTATTCTAATTAAGCTAATTTGCGGGTGTCCCGCAACTTTATTTAGATATTTATTTATAACGGAAAAAGGGAGCAATTTTGAGAATTATTGCTTTAAATTTCCGTTCAATTCTTTTAAATGATTTCGATATATCTATTGGATAGATTAGATAGATTAGATAGAATAGATAGATTAGATAGATTAGATAGATTAGATAGATTAGATAGATTAGATAGATTAGATAGATTAGATAGATTAGATAGATTAGATAGATTAGATAGATTAGATAGATTAGATAGATTAGATAGATTAGATAGATTAGATAGATTAGATAGATTAGATAGATTAGATAGATTAGATAGATTAGATAGATTAGATAGATTAGATAGATTAGATAGATTAGATAGATTAGATAGATTAGATAGATTAGATAGATTAGATAGATTAGATAGATTAGATAGATTAGATAGATTAGATAGATTAGATAGATTAGATAGATTAGATAGATTAGATAGATTAGATAGATTAGATAGATTAGATAGATTAGATAGATTAGATAGATTAGATAGATTAGATAGATTAGATAGATTAGATAGATTAGATAGATTAGATAGATTAGATAGATTAGATAGATTAGATAGATTAGATAGATTAGATAGATTAGATAGATTAGATAGATTAGATAGATTAGATAGATTAGATAGATTAGATAGATTAGATAGATTAGATAGATTAGATAGATTAGATAGATTAGATAGATTAGATAGATTAGATAGATTAGATAGATTAGATAGATTAGATAGATTAGATAGATTAGATAGATTAGATAGATTAGATAGATTAGATAGATTAGATAGATTAGATAGATTAGATAGATTAGATAGATTAGATAGATTAGATAGATTAGATAGATTAGATAAATATATCTCAATTTCTTTATTTTAAAACACAATTTTAAAAAATACGTTGGGTTGGCTTGAGGATATTCTGTAATATTCAATTTGCAGTTCAAGTGATCTTTTTACGAGCCATGAAACTATACACAAATGAAAGAAAACTGATGCTGTTGAAAGGTGCAGCTATGACAGTAATTTAACAGTATGAGGTAGTTCTATTTTTAAATATTTACAAAACTTGAGATATTAAAACGAATTTAATCATTCATTGTTTAAAAAGACATTATGCTTCCCTTACTTGTTACTCTCAAAAAATTTAGAAATCTTCGGAATGTGGTTAATCGGTTAAATCTTTAGCCAACAAAATACAAAAAGTTCGAGTTGATACAATAATTACTCAAATCTTTAAAATACTTTGATTTAATATTCTAAGAATAGATAAAATAGATATTCAAATCAATATTAATTCTACCAAAGTTAAAAGGTTTAAACTTTCCATAATTTTATTAAGACAGAATTTTACTTAGCTCTGAAATCGTTTGTTCTTCCACTGAATTTTAAAATTTTCGGTGTTTAAGGGGAACACCCCCTTCATTCGTAGTTCACCTTCAAAATTGAAAAAAAAAGTTTTTCAAAGATTTTTTTTTTTGGAATAAAAAGAGATATCTTAATGAAACTTTCCATTGACTATTTAACTGAAAGTATACAAAAAAAAAATTTTTTAGATTTTCTTAGCACACTGTTGTCTGCTACAAGGGTTTTCCAAAAACACTGAAAATTCGCGGCGTGCATCATAACTGCTTTCAGAAATGCCTAAAAAAACGGGGTTTTATTAAGCATTAAATCGCCCTTGGAATGAACTAAAAGGAAAAAAATTGGTTGAAAAATAAAAAAATGGCGGCATTTTTTCGAAAATGCAGCTTTTTTGTCTCCCGCAATTAGTTGTAACTCAAAAAGTTGAAAGCCGATTATTCCTTCCGTAGTTCATTCTGAGCAGAAATATATATAGATGAAAGTGTTAAAATTTTAGATCGATTGGATAAGTAGTTTTTTCTCAATATTGCACGCCAACTTGAAAAACGTCATTTCGAGATAATCGCGTTTAAGTTATCGCGCTTCAAATAAGGCGCGCTTCGCAATAAATAAAAGAAAAATATAAATAAATTTTTTTTTGATTTTCATGTTTATATCATTGAAATCATGTTTTTATCTTATATTCTATCATAAAAATATTTCGATTTTTTGAAAATTAGAAGGTGCTATGTGCCCTTAAGTGTCGTTAATTGATGCTCAAAGAAGGAACACGAAAAAATAAAATGTAATTTATATGTAGGGATAAGAAGAACAGAAACATAAGAAGAATTCATCCGTCTCCTCCTCCGGCCTTAAACCTTTGTAAGTTCTTAAGTATTACGTCCCTCTAAATTTGATGGTGTCCAGTACTACTATTGACCAGATTAATACCACAAGCAATTGCTTATGATTAATGGATGGCTCCTAATCAAGAGATCTGAGATTCAAGACACGCTCGAGTATGATATGCATACTCCTTCAATTCCCAAGCAAACGATTCCATATCTGAGTTACCGGCTTCCTGTCAGACCCAGTTTCAACTCAAGGTTACCATTGGGTCTAAATATCGCGACGTATAACCAATATACGTATTTGGGTTTCAACCTCTATAGTTTACCAAATGTATTTTAACATTTTCAGTAAAAGTTGCTTCATTTTTTGCAAACGTATTCAATTGACCTGTTTTTTTATTACATCGGAGAGATCAGAGAGATAAAAAGAGAGCCTCTTGCGTTTTTTTATTTTATCGGATCGATCCGATAATTTTTTTTTCGTTTTTTTATTTTCTCTGACCATTCTCAGATCGTCATTTTTCCATCTGAATTTGTTTTCAGATAGTTCAGAGAAAAAACTTATTTAAGAAATATTTTGACAGAAAATATGGCGGAGGCTATGGAAAATGTAAATTATTAAACTAATTTGTAATTATTTTTATTAAATTAATTATAAAATTAATGATAAGCTAATTTATCATTTTTTCGTAGTAGACATCCTAATTACATATGTTCAGTACAGTGTATAAAATTTGGTAAAAAACCTTTCAGATAAAATATTATCCGATTTGTCAGATAAATAATCTCTCTGATTTATCGGATATCTCGGATACAATAAAAAATCAGGTCAAATATTGTTTTAAAGATTATGCTTCAGATCCAACCGGATCCCAAAATTCATAGTCTCGCAAGAAGGATGTCGTGATCCCTGTTTTAGGAGATCGGTGGAAATTTCCGCATGCAAAATATATTTTGTTTTAAAATTGCTTATATTATTTAAATTTTTCGCCGGCTACTTTAATCATTATTTCAATTTTTTTTTTGCAAATTTTCTATTATTTATTTCCCTACTAAGGGAATAATTTCGAATCGATTTTTTTATCGAAAATGATTAAAGTAGCCGGCGAAAAATACGATATATATAAAGTATTCTAAAGCAAATTATATTCGAAAGCGGAAATTTTCGCCGATTGCGAGAATAGGACCCTATGTAAGCTGATTAGTAAAAGAATTTGATTGGTGCCAAGAAAAATCATTTTTTTTTTCAAAACCGAAAGGGATACCATTTTGAGAAAGCAGCCACTTCCGGTGAACCGTTTTGACACAAATCGATGTGATCACTCGATTTATGGAAAAACCTTAAGCATGAAGTTTAAGACACATGATTAGTATACCTTATTTTACTATGTAAAAGGAAGTAAAGTATACAGTGAGGATATTCCGTTCGCGTGGCAACAGCGATAAAACCAATCGGAGAACGACCAATTGAATATGCGATTTAGTCTAGAAATAGCTACCGACCTAGCTCGCGTACGAGATGTGATGGTATACGATATACCGAGTCTTTCCTTCAGAAGTCAGGTACTAGACCGTAATGGTGGGGAAGAATTTAGAAGGTGGTTCTAAAGAGTAAGGGTCTCACACTGTGTTGGCTATAGGCCGTATATGTTAGTAGTCAATGTTTGCAAATCATCATGAATGAACGAATATCAAGAATTGAATGCTCAATTAATTTGTAACTTTCAAATTTTTTTGCATTATTAATCCTTGGAATTTTGGTAGCAAAACAGTTTCTATCAAAAATTTTCCTTTCGGATTACTTACAAAAAACAAAAAGGAACTAATTTTATTGCAAATTTAATTTATTATTTGTTTATTCCTAATTGTTTTTTATGCAAATGCCTTACTATTCAAAATATTTGCAGGACACGAAAATGTTCCAAATGAAGCTTCTACTTCCTGTAGACCGATTTCGACTAAGCGTCACTGCGGGAAGCTATAATTTATGAAAAAAGAGAAGTATATAATGTTTTATCTCGTTTCTTTAGTCAATCACTATCTATGCAACGGATAAATTTGTGTTAAAATCAGTTTTTTGTTATTAATCGTCGGTTCCGCTTAAATTTTGAAAAACTGATCTGGACCGGCCGGTCTTGTAGAAATGTGTTGAAAATTTCCTATGGAAGCAGCCATTTCCCTGCCCTCCCTAGAATCTCCCAATTTGTGGAAAACCTTAAGAATAATATTGTACCCTGATCAATCTATCTGACATGTAGAGAGCGCACAGATATTTAGATAGACGGACACACGACACGGAGATTTTTTTAAAACCACTTTTCTTGACTCCTTCGATTTAGCGAAAATCGCGAGGTCCAAATTTTTCATGATTACTTACTTATTTTACTTTTTGATACCTTATTGGCTATTCCCAATGTAATGGACAGTAAAAGGTCTTGTAAATATTGCGGGTGCCTAATATTAAACTAATATTGCAAATGAACTTGTTTTAACAAAGATTGTGTTATGTACACTTCTTCATAATTACACTTTTTTTAACAGTTTCACCTTTTGTTAAATGCAGATCAACTTGTATCCTGTAATCGCTGTACAATATATTTTCGAATTAAAAAACTTAGAACTAGCTTGTAAAATTTTTGGGAACGAAAAGGAAAAGATTCTGAAGCAGAACATTTGTTGCCCAACACAAATTACATGCAAATTACGTAGAGTAGAATGAAACCGCATCAAAAATAATAAATTTGATTTTATTTAATTCTACCCAAAATAATTCTTTACTTTAGTTTGGTGACAGTTTAGTGCCCCTAAATAACCCTTTTGTTGAAGAGTTCGCTATTCCTTTATGCTTGTTTAATATTTTACAAAATCGCGGGCTTTGTTGCTCAGTTAGAACTCCATTAAAAGATTGATGTTGATTGATTTTATGAATAGGCTTATTTAGATCAATCTCAAAATAAATTGATTTCGAACGAAAACGAAGCAAAAATACAATCGCATCAATGATTGCGATTTGAGTTATGGTCTGCGCCCTTCATAATACAAGCATTTCTGTTGAATTTATTCCCCCGATCCAACATATGTTGTGTGTATGTTATGTACTTTATATAAAACGATGTGCGTACAGCGTATACAACATATAAATATAAATAATACTTTTCCGATGAAAAATAAAAAGAAAATTCTTATCGCATATTTACCATTTACCATGTATGTATTTAATTTCAGACGTATTTTTCATTTGATTCACGTGCGGAACAACAAATGGAAGTATATTTAAGATATGGACAACATCCTGAATTATATCCAAATCGACGTGGTGAAGTTGTTCAAGGGTATGTATTGGTGTAGTATGTTATTTGCTGTACATATTTTATTCTCCTGTTACGTACTCATGTTTTTATGCGTTCAAAAAATACGTACTCCTTAATCATTGTAACCAGGGATGGGCGATTACGCGTCGACTACTAGTTTTTACATGATTTCGTCGACAACTCGTCGAAAACGTCGACAACCCGTCGACAACGTCAACAACTCGTCGACAACGTCGAGAACTACTTGAAAAATTAGTTTACGCTATCTATCGAAACTTATAATAGCTGCGTTTTTTTACTCGATGTAGAGTTCGCGATACCTATTTTCAAATTTGTCCAATTTAAAATTAAAAATTTAATTTTTTTTAATTAAATAATTTAGATTTAATAGAAATCTATGTATAACCAAAAAAATCCATCATAAAAATTGTATGGTTTTCTTGTAATATCGTTGTTCTGCATAGTTCTGAACTACTCCGTTATTATACAGAACTATACAGAACAACGATATTACAAGAAAACCATACAACTTTTATGATGGATATATCTGGTTATACATAGATTTCTATTAAATCTAAATTATTTAATTTAAAAAAAAATTAAATTTTTAATTTTAAATTAGACAAATTTGAAAATAGCTATCGCGAACTCTACTCGATTATTTTCAAAAAAACGCAGCTAATAAAACTCAGCATAAATTGCCTTTACTACTGATTGATAGCTGGCACTGTATTTATGATTCATTAAAACACACTGTACCTAACATTTGTATCATAAATTGCGTAATAAATTAATAATTATCCATTATCGAAATAAATTCTTTGACAATCGAAAAAAGTCATATTATGTTTGCGGATTTGAATAAAATTTGAGTCTATCGTGATTTCGCTCGAATGAAATTTTGAAGCTTCTACTATTCATAACTACGCGGAGAATAATTAGTTAATTTATGATTTATGCTGACTTTTTATTTAATTTTGCTTTATTGTAGTATCTTCGAATAAGATAAACTATTCGTTTACATATTTTCAATTAAAAAAAAATGGCTCTATTAAAGTCCAAACCACACAAATGTGCGAGTAAAAAATAATAATAACTTTTAGACATGGTACTTTTCCGTACCCACACAATTGTGTTAGTAAAACACAAAAGGAATATATCTATTTGATAAAAGATGGCGCGCAAAGCATATAATCTATTGAAATATTCAATAGTTTTAGATAGATGCAGAGATTTTAAATTTATTTTTAATTTATAAAATGTTTGTAAAAATGTTAGAATTAAATTTAATTAATTATTCATCAATTTTAACAGCGCGGTTAAAGTAAAATAATTAAAAATTTAGTTTTTAATATCATTTTCTAATTTGTCGACGTTGTCTACGTTGTCGACGTCTGAAATGCAAAAAATCGGTATGTAATCTACGTGCTAGATTACGTGTCGACAACTACGTAGATTACCTTACGTAATCTACCCGCCCATCCCTGATTGTAACATAAATATTGATTTTTATCTTTACATAAATATGTGTATCCATCCATTCATCCATCCATCTATGTGTACCAAACAGCATAAATAAATAATTTGGTTTTGGTTACGATATTTAAATACTGCAAATACAACACAATACATACATAAAATTTATTTCGCATAAAAATAATTTGTAACAACATAGCACAACACCCAGCACAAAATAATTTAATAAATTTACATATTTTTTGACGTATTTATTTATCACATGAGATTTTATTTAAATAACTGTTCTGTTTTATATGCATATTTTATGTTATTGTTTAAATAGTGTTTATAGTTTGGTTTATAATATTGTTATATCTTCTGTAGGTCGTATTGCGAACGAGAGTTTCGAGATTGTCGACTACAAACGTGCTATGTACAATCGCCTGCGTATCCAGGCTTATATCCACGAGCGTTAAAATGCCGTTATCGTTTACATACGCGACAACCGTTTATCAAGCTGTATTTGCAGAACGAGCATTTCAGTGTGGATGGGCAAAGGTATGTATATACATAGAATGTGCCCCCCTCCTTATCTAAACGAAAAACATAAACAGGACCATTAGTATAAATTATTAAGTTGCTAGACTTAAATATATATTTACAAAATGAAACAACCCCCACACACATGATACATAAAAACCATTAGATGATTTATGTTTATTTCAAAAATATGTTAAAATTTTCACATAATTTTCTTCCGCCTTTTTGGGTAATAAAATAAAATTAAACTTTTCCAACATAACCGACAAAATCTTTTCTAAACAAAAATTTGGGGGTGTGTAGGTGGCGCCACAACAAATAACTAAAATAACACTTGTTTTATTCGCAGATGTGAAAATATAATGACATGCCCGATGCGTGAAATTGGATCGGGATCGGAACACTGTCCGTATGATTGGTTGGCCGTGTATGATGGCCGAGATGAGCATTCCCCACTAATAGGGAAATTTTGTGGAATGGGAAAATTCCCATTTAGTATTATTGGAACGAGCCAGTACATGTATGTTGAATTTGTTTCTTCGCCAGCGGGGCCTCTACTAAACACCGGATTTCATTTTAACGTTGGTAATTGGCCGGGACATGTAGACACGGCTGGTGTTAAACACGGCGCATGCGATTGGCTTCTCAGTTCGGATGCACTAAAAACTACAGCAGCATCAGAAGGAATATTTTTAAGTGTGGCTCATTGGTATCCACCAAATACTTCGTGTAACTATCATATCCAGGGATCAGAGGGTGAAATAGTTCGACTTTATTTCCCCAGTTTCCGAATAAATAAAATTGAGGCGGCGATTCGAAAATATGATGGCGATTGTGCCGAATCACTAACAATATATGACTCTGAACGACCGGACCCGGCTAGAATTATAAAAACTTTCTGTGATACATTTTCAAGACCGATGGAAAAAGTTGACTTTGTTAGCTCAAGCCGCTCGATGTACGTACGATTTGAAAGTAAAACTGGTTCATATAGTGGGAGTAGCCTTTACTACTGGGCTCATTACGATTTCTTTAATAATACGAAATTCGGGGATCCTGTATCGAATACGCTCTGCGACGAAATATTCCACGCGTGGAAACATACTCGTGGAAAAATACGTTCACCTCTCAATACACTAATATTTAAGCGAACAGGAGGGACTGATGTTCGCTGCCAATATCGGTTTGTTACCGATCGTCGATTATACTCACGTGTGGTCATCGAAGTCACCATAGTTAGTTTTAAAGATTTACCTTATAATTTGAACGCATGTACGCGTTGTCACGAGGAACGGGTTGATAAACTTGTAATCTGGGAGGAAAAAGATAAAAATCAAAATCATTTGGCCTGCTTTTGTGATAATATTCCACGAGCAGTTCGTGTTATTTCCTCAGGTGAACAATTAAATTTGGAAATGATTGTGCAAGGGCAACATGCGACATCGAGTTATTTTAAAAACCCTAATCCACTATTCGAAGCAAATTATGAATTTGCACATGGGCCACTATGTGGCCCGATTACACTTGGACCGTCACCTGACGGTGAACTGGTATTCCCATATCGAAATGCACTGGGACTTCCAGCCACATCCGACTCAAAGAAAGAAAAATGTATTTGGGAATTAAAAGTGGCAGCACAACGTGATTTATGGCTGCATTTAGATAAAGCCCGATTTGCGGATCGCGGCTGTGAACAGGGTCGAATTGAAGTGTATCTCGCCGGGCGGTTGGAACCCCGCTTTATTATATGCCCAGAAAATATTAGTTTAGCCCGCGACCTGCCAATTTTATCAGCCGCTGAACTAGGTGCTCTCGACAGTGAAAATGAACCACTTCCTGTATTGATCCAATATACAGGTGACAACACCCCTGGCCGTAATGCATTCCGTATGGTGTGGACCGAATTATTTCACTTACCTCGCAACGCAGACGGTACCTTAGCTACACAAATGCTTCAAGATGGTGACTGCGATTTCCGATGTCCCGGATCTACATCGGTATGCATTCCAAAACATTTAGTATGCAATGGCATTATGAATTGCCCGAATATAACAATCACTGCAAACTCTTTAAGCGACTATTCGCATCTTATCGAGGATAATCTGAAAAAGCTCGACATTTACTTTGACGAGAAATTTAAAAATTTAAAAATTCTATTAGACGAATCACCTGAGTTATGTTCACGTTCAAATAAAATTGACCAATGGTCATATGTATATTTATTATTAATCGCAGCTGGTTTAAGTTTACTATTAGCACTATTTTTAGCACTATTATGTCGAATGTGTAGACGAAAATATTAGACGAAACTATTTTAACATAAAAATTAAAGTAAATATTTTTAATAGGCGTAAAAATTGTAAAATTATATTTTGTAAAAAAAAACACCCACACACACAAAATCATTATTAATAATAATTACACTATATATAAATAAATAAATAAATATATAAAAAATGTTAAAAAGAGTTCTGTTTATATATTTAAAAAATATATAAATAAATATAAAAAATAAATTTTTTCACACATAAAATATAAAAATGCAATTATTTTAGAAAAATTATTATTAAACAAAAAAAAATTATTATTATTATTATAATAAATTAAAAATTAAATATAAATAATTTATAGAATAAAAATGAAATCATATTTTTATTATTTGAATAGAAATTAAATAATAAATGATATATTAAAGACAAAAACCAGAAAATAAATGAAAAAATTGTATACAAAAAAATTCCACTATTAAGAAAAACCAATTAAAATTTAATAAAAATATTTAATTTTTAAGGACTTTTATTTTATTGAGGACTCGTTGAACCACTCGTAATTACACGGATCAGCTACTTTTGGACTAAGTAAAGGTAAAATATTAGGCAATTTGGCTTCCCGAATTAGAAAAGGCTGACTTAAGAATGGTGTTTTTTTCTGACTTAAAACTAGCGTTTTTATTTCATTATAAAATTTATAAGACTTAAAATTAGTAATGAAAATGAAATAAAAGTAGCTGACTTTATTAAGCATATCATAAGTCACTTTGAAAATGATTTAAGAAGTGTGTTTTATAAATGGCATAAAAACCCACTTATTTTTTATATTTTCAAAACGCATGCATTTCTATGCGTATTAAAAATAAATGTAAATTTTTATGTTTTATGTAATTTTTATGTTACGCGAAAAATATATTTGTAAAATGGCATAAAATTTGCCTTTCTTGTGTCATTTTGAAATTGTTCTTGTAGGATTTGTTAAGTCACAACATTTGTTAAAAATTTGATTTAAAAAGGTGGCACTTTTTCATATAAAATACCTTTTTCAAATCCACCTTTTTAATTTCAACCTTTTTTTTAGAGGTAGCGCAACACTATAATCTAAACTAAAACGACAGATTATTGAAAAACAATAACCAAATAGGAATTAACTGAAAGCAAAAACAACAATTCACTGAAAAGGGAAATTAACGGGAAATTACAGTTACGCGATCCAATTCACCGAAAATATGTGAAACGAGGACTCAGGTTCTTATATTGTATCATATTTTAACGTGTGCAGAGAATATTGATTTGTGTGGAAAATTCGTTAAAAGCTTTCCCCACATATGCATAATTTCATTTCTGTTTTTTCTCGCCACATGGTTTGGTTTTTTGTTTTTATTTTTTGCTTAGTACAAGCCGGATTGTTTGATGGAAATGGAATTCTTAAATTCTTCTTTTTAAATAGTCTTGAAACGTGGACCCAACCGGAACGGTACTAGGGCATTTCTTTACGAAAATGGTGAAATTTAAGAACAGAAATTTTCATGAATACCATTAACTAGAAAGTAAGAGCAGTATTTGTTTATTAAATTGTTATTTACGCTTAAATTTTGCAAATTTAAACTGGGCCGACATTGTTGCAAATTTAATTATAAATCTTTTAGATCCTTCTAGGGTTTCTCGTAAATGCCAAACTGTTCCAAAAATTTACATACAACGAAACAGGTCCTATGGAAGGTGGCATTTCCGGTGAATTGATTTCGGAAAACCAAAAATCACTGGGATCTCTCAATTTTTGAAACAAGCCGTATGCCCTTATTATGGTTCTCACCTCAATTCACCTCACCGAGCCAGTCACCTCACCAATCGTGTGAGTTAGATTTCTGTGTTATGGTCGTTGCTTTTATTTTGGTGAGATGTGCTTGTTTGTTATGATGATGATTCCATTAGTTGTTAAGTTGGCAATTTTGTAATTTTTCCCGTTTTGGACATACATTTTTCACAGTATTAAAATTTTTGTGTTTTTCATTTGAAATTCTTATTTTGGATCTAATATATTGTTTTATTATTCAATAATTTTATAAAATGACATCCTATATAAAAATTATTATAAAAAAAAAAAAATTTAAGTTTTTTTGCTATCCATCTTGATTTTTTTTGTAGAAAAATTATTATGAACTCACCAGTATATTGTTGGTGAGTTGAGGTGAGGTGAGTACCATAATTCCATCCTGGTCAATCAATGGGCATTGGGACCACATTTTTATTGAACATTTTTATTGAAAAACAGTTTTTAACTAAAATCATCATCTATGGAACGTTTACGAATTTTGAAAACGAAATGGATCGTAGTGGAAGGGATAGTACAGTACAGCCGGTGTGTTTTACGTACAATCAAGGTTGTTGCGATCAAAATATCTTTCGCAGTTGTGCAAACTCGCACTTTAGAAAGCGCTCATAAAGCTTTTCTGACTTTCTGATGAGAGATTTGGGCCTTGACAATCAACGATTATAGATTACTATCTACATTTTAACGAAAAATCGAAAGGTTGCAAACAACGAGTACCGGATTCGAATGATATGATGTTTCTAAGAATAATAGGCTTTTTAAACGAAGGACTTTGTAGGTGAGAAAATGCCTTCGTTGAACGTGAACGCGAGAGAGTGATTTTAATAAAGTAATATTTTATTTTTTTGTACTTTACATTAATAGTTCCAAAATCCAATTGACGATTTTAAATTGATTAAATTGACATTCCCAAATAAGGATAAACCCGTTTTAATCAATTTAATATAAATAACCGAAAATCTAGAAAGGTGCCGGATCCTAATGGATCTTGCGGTTTATACAGATTTTAGAGATTTTTGTTTCTAGAAATGTTTATGCATACTGGCCTGTAATTTCTGATATTTCAGGTAAGCTTCTTTCAGTGGTGAATCTACGAATACCATCTATAATGGTGCTTTCCCTGGCTTTACTCCTACACTTTGTGACAACTTGGAAAATTGTTCATGCGTTTGACAAGATTTGAGAGTGGGTTGTGGTTGTTTCATGAGTAAACATCTTTGAGTTGTATAACAGCGTATTCAACGGCCGCGCACTTTAAGTTCGTAGGCATCTTTATCTGCACCATCCTCACTGTCATCTTATCGCTTGAGATAGTGTGGCTTGTACAGCATTCCGAACTCCAAAATGCAAATTTTGTGGAATTTTTCTTCTTGAGAACGCATCCCATAACGCTCGAAGGTATTACTACAATATCCTGAAGCTCGTCAAATCCCATCAAATTAGAGCACTTTGTATCATTGGTCGGGCTTGCGAGTTTTCAAAAAATTACACTTTTACGAACTCTTTTGAAGTCAAGGTGTACCAATCTGAATGCGCAGTCACATGACGACAATTGATGCTACTTCATGATTCGCATTTATCTTGAAGTCTTCTCGACATATCATTCTCTTTCCCGTTGATTGCGATGTAGGGGTGCCAAGTTGTTTTGGTTCTGACTTTGACATGTACTTTTCTATATGTATAACACTATTGCTTCGTTGGATACACATGGTTGATGTGTATATTTCCTTTCCATAGAGTCAGTAAAATCTCGCTATATTGACCGATTCATCTTCATTTCGGCACTTCAGTAGGTATGAAGCCGTCTGATGAGTGGGCTGCCATTCCGTGCAAGTTCACGTTCACTTGTCTAGGAAATCTGAATCTGCATAGAGTTATTGTGTCGTGGTTCCTGCATGTTGCGATATTGTGGTAAACTTCACATCTCTTGATGTGTTCATTCTGCATAAACATACTACATATTTCTATATCTATTGAATACCTTCACATGCAGCGAATGGTCGATGATCTCAATCCACACCACTATGTGATGTATGGGCTTCTTTTATTCTGGAACTCTATATTCGCTCCAGTAGAAACTCTTCAGTGATATTCACGATGAATATAATTAGAGCGTCAACTCTAATCATGAAATCCCGACTTACGATGACCGGATATTTCTATATGATATACGTTGTGTCATGTGTGCCGTGCATGTCAAATTCGAGCTCTATTCTCATGTTCACTCAATGACGATAGTTTCAAATGAGGGTCACGAAATAGATTGGTGGTCTCAAGCATCTTTTATGTGCGACCAGTTTATTGAGTGACTTTTTTCAATATGCACTGTATCCTCTCAAGTTCTGTCCACATGCTGCAGTTGTTGTCTTTATCTTATAATACTCGCACACCGACATTGCGTAAAATAGGTATTAATTTCTCTCGAATTGTGTGTCACACTCGAGTATTGGATATTGGAATTAATCAAGTGGTGTGATCCTAAAGTATCGATATTCCTGCAATCCGTTGATTCTGTGGGAGAAGAGACACAGGCACCACTATGCGAATGCATCAGCTTTCAACTTACGTGCCTACAATCTCGTTTGAACGTTCCATCAGTCTCATCATGTACATCTGGCTGTGCGCAACATATTTCAGCCACCACTGATGTTTAAACAGGAATGGCGTTTACCCGTGATGCGATGGTCGTCTCTCTATTTTCGCTATAGTGGTGCAGCTGTTCTCGATGAACGATATAATATTTTGGAAGTATACGTCTGCGTAATTGAGCGCGAATTTTCTGTACTAGTGATTTCGTTGAACATTGTCGCACTCGATCACACATACTCTTTAATTTGTCGCAGAAGCACCTATAGTTTCACAGGAGTGTGAGTCCGTATAGAAATATTTGTTATTGTTTTGCATCACTTCTGACGATTTTCCTGAAGCTATCAACACTCCTGCGTTATGCTTGAAAAATAGCTGGGTCAATGCATCTAACACAGTTCTTGCAGGCTGACGGTTGACTGTGACCTGGAGGCTTCCGAACAGTGAAGTGACATTATCGTATTCAATTCGGAATGACTCTCCTCATTACATTGAAGTCATTGGTGTCATTGGTGGTGTACGATCATGTATCTGTCATCTCCAATCGGGTGGGGAGGAACAAATTATTCGGAGAGAACCCTGACCGTCTCTTAACATCCATCATTCTCTAGCATGTTTATGTCCAGTGTGTTCGTCTTCCATTTGCGCGATAGTAGAATGGTGGCTCTGACGATATCAGCAAGCACCATTGTACAACACTAAACACCAGCGTACCCCGATTGGAATACCTCCACATTCGATTGATTCCCTCAGGCCTATACAATTCGGGAGGCTTCTTCAATTGAGGTATATGCACATCCTGGATTTTATTGGGCTTCATCTCTGTCTTCCTATCGTTCTTTGTGATTGGTTATTTATAACTATTAATCGAGATGCTTCATATACTTCTGTTTTCGAGACTAAGCCCTCACGAGTGATGCAGAAATTTTCCAGGGGCTTAGTGATGACTGCGATTCTAGATTCTTGAATTGATCTTGGTAGCATTTCGATAGCTTTTCATTGACCTCGATAATGTCCTGAGCGAACAACACCGTTTTGCCGTTAAATTCAAACTGCTGTAGAAACCATAATTTGAAATTTTATAGAAATCATTCCGATTCCCATATCTAGACCGTCACTGGAACAATACATTTTTTTAATGGGTTTAAAAATATTTGCTATTGAATAAAATAAAATTAAAAATATAAAATTGCAAATAATTTTGTATTTTTATAATTTTTTTATAATAAATAAATTCCAACGAGCAAAAAATATTATGAAGCTCCATAATGAAAATGAAGAAATGCCAGGTGAAAAGTCCATGTAAAAGCAGCCTATTATTTCTGAATGATCAAGCTCCATACAACGCCGTTTATAATCTTATTATAAATATTATGAAAAAGAGTAAGTAGCTCGAAACATGTGAAAGTACAATTAAATTAAATTCTCACCAAACTAAATTAAACAACAAGGTATGCAAAACAATCCAACCTTTTCGCTAAACCAAAAGTCCGTTGTGTAACTACATCACCTACTTCATGACAACTACCAAATATTCAACTGCCAATTTTCATTTGCAAATCCAATTATTTTACGATACACTCGAACATTGCGACACGGTTTCAACAGAGGCAAATTAAATTTTTCCATATGCCAGTCGTAATAAAAATAAAATTCGATAAAATATGTAATGTTTAAGATTTAAACGTATTTAATAAAATTTGCGTGTCGCCGACAAATATGTACGCCAGTCAACGTTAATATTCATAACCAACTCGTACTTGTACGCAACAACAAATTCTTTGTACATACAAACATGTATTCCATATACGAGTATGTACATTGTTATGCTTTATGCGAAACGTAAACTAATATATTTCCTTATGACATTTTCCTACATACCGTATCATACGTGATAAATTTATTACGTTTCCAATAAAAAGCTTGCATACACCTAAAAACCAAGTTAAAGTTTGCAACTTAATTCCAACTTTTGTTGTGTGTTTCTCGAAACGTCTAAAGTTTTCAAATAGCATACGTAACAATTTATTTTATAAAAAAAATGTGGTTTCCTAGCCGAGCTCTCTCTACATACGAGAACAATAGAAATTTTTTAAACAATTTAACCACGGTTGAAAATAGCGTAACTAAATGAATAATAAAAATAACCCCACATACTCAAGGCAAGGCAATACAAAATCTGGGATTTTCACATTACGTTTCCTACGTATAGCATAAATAAAAAACAGTTGAAAATTTAAATTCCTTCAAACAATTTCCGTTTAATTAATTAAACGAACACATAACAAAGCAATTAATTTATGTAAGTTTGGTGGTTTATTATTGTCGTTATTGCTTTTTGTGGGTGTTTAAAGGGATACCCAGTAATTGTTATCTCGTTCATTTTGAATTGTGAGGTTTTCATAATTAATTTTTTTTTATTTTTAAATTATTTTTTGTATTTGTTTTATTTAAATTAAATTATAATTTTGTTTGTGTTTTACACTAATTAATAATAAATTTAAAACCACAAATAAATCATGAAAATATTAAAAATAAATAAATTTTGTTTGCATTTATGATGAAAATTATGATTACGTAAATATATTCAATTCCAGGATTGTGTAGTGTAAAGTTTCTATTATAAAATCGTGTAAATGGTAGTAGATAATTAGTTGGAGCTAGACAACTCTACGAATAAGATATCCGCCTATGATGTTGCATTGGTCATTTTCCCTGGCTACCCGCCCGATCTAAGGTAAAGAATGTCTTTTCGAATTAAATCACGTAAACCATTTTACGATATTGCTTACAAAAGTGGAAATGATGTTTTAATAACTTTGAAGACAATTCACTGGGAAGTTTTCAATATACAACTGGAATGCTGACTTCTTATTTTATTGATTGGCTTTTGATCAGAGAAAACTAATCTTTCGAAGATGTTAAGGGCTAGTTTATTTTGAAACACAAATGTAGTATCAGGTTTGTACTCCACCCTCTAGACTCAAACCCGTGTATTGGCAAATTAATAAGTGTCTTTATTTCTTAGAATTCCTTTTTTATATTTTACCAACTGTTAAGCATGGGGGATTCCTGTGAAAAAATATTTGATTATTTTTAATTAATTATGTGTGCGAATGGATTATACAGTACACTTGTTATGGAAAAATCGATTAGGTTGTAAAATATTCTCTGGCTTTCTCATTTTAACGACTAATTAATCCATCCAGAAAGGTTGATTGAGAGTGTTGCCTTCTGCTTTTTGTAATCATAAGCAGATTACAGAAAGCAGAAGGCAACACTCTCAATCAACCTTTCTTGGAATTAATATTATATTTGATGGATTATAATATTATTCTGAGAATTTATTTATTTTTTCGAACAATGCACATATATCAAGAATGTCTAGACAGCTTTTGATCACTTTAATTTGGGTGTTATCTTAATTGAAAGATAAAACGATTTTCCTTAACTGTAAAAATATTTAATCGAAATTTGTTGCTTCTCATCGCATTTCTTGAGAATTTAATTAAATAAAAGTTTTGTGTATATCGCATGCCCACATGGTGAGAAATCTAACTAGTATCAGAAAAATGCCTTAAGATGATTATTTAATTATTGTTAAGACGTTTTAAAAGAAATAATCCTCCGTGTGTCAATCGAATTAATGTTGCTTTTAAATATGAAAGAAACACACAAAATTTACACAGGGCTATTTCTTGTATGAACAGAAACGCAATTTTTATTGGACAAAATATTTTGGAGTAAATATTTTTTTGAGTCAAAGTTAATTGGGAAACTTTTGTTTAGGAGATTAATTGTGTTGATTGTGAATAGGAGACTTGATGTCCGACTACCAAGCGGGTTATTATGTCTGTCTGATATAATTTGTGGATGTTATGTTTGACGCAAGACATTTAAAGTCTTCGCGTTGCCAAAGTTGTACTCGCTCGTTCCGAGAATTGCCGTAGAGATGCTCCTGTGGTGTTGGAATAATTTAGTTTTTATGCAGTTGATTTTCAACGGTCAAGCCTGTTCTTGATATCATTTACCAGCCTTCCACCAAGACGCACGACATGATTTATTGAATATACAATGCGAAACAGTTTTTCCTTATTTCGCCCTTGGGTGACAGATTAAACAGCCCAGACGTAATTTCCCTGTCATATTATCGAAGCCTACACAAAAGACTAGCTTCCCTGCAATTTCTAGACATATATGAGGTTTTCGCAATTGATGCTATCAAATGAATGTTGAAACTCTATGTAGAGTTGGTGAATGATTATGTTATAGCAAGTTCGGCACCGTTGTTGTTACTAGACGATGGTTTTGACTAATTTGACTGAACTCATCAAAGAACAAACCTTCAACATCATCTGATTTGTCTTCAGTTTTCGCATGTGCATTGACAATCGTGATATAGTGAACTTTGTGAAGCTATATTGCTGCCCAATTCGAATGGCCGCTATAACGGAGAGTGTAACTCGCGATGGTATTATGGGTTTCACTCCCAGACCACGTTCCATGTTCCCATTTTAATAGCATGGTTCGTATACATTTTGAAACATTTGTATAGGGTTTATATAACTTGATGTTCTACCAGCTTATTATGTATGTTAGTCACGAATTAGCAACTTGTGATTAGATTTATTATATGTATTTATTTTTTATTTATTTGAGGAACGACCAACGTTGTTTAGAAAGAAATTAATATTTTTTTATTTAATTAATTCAATAATTTTTATTTACCTACGACGTATTAGAAAGAAACTGTGATTAGGAATGAATGCAAATCGATTTTCGATTTCGATTCTTTATTTCGATTCTTTACTATTTTCGCTGAAGGCGAAATTATAATATTACTTTGTGTGACATCGCTGAATGCGACAAGTTAAATGTTTATATAATATTACTTTGTATCAAACATTGTTAAATGTTAAATAATATTTATATGATATATATAATGTATGATATATTGTTAAATGTTTAATTGCTGACTGTAACTCACGTATTGGTGATAGATCTTACGGCATCAATACATTTATATAGCGAGCCGCTCGATACAAGACAGACGTCCGCTTCAGTCACCCCTAACCTTGAGAAAAGACGCTGATTTGGTATTTGGTTTAAGGCGCCAATAACTCGTCGTGTCATGGAGTTGCAATGACTGATTAAGTTAGAGTTTCCCATGGGAACACCACGAAAAGGTATAAATGTAGGACTTGCCCCCAAGTGTTTCGACACCTGTTAAAGTTGAATTCTAAATGGATCATTTCACACTAAATCGCAAAGTTGTCTAAACCATTCGAGCGAATCGAGCATATTGGTCCTAAGGCCATTAAGTTGTGTTTTTTGATTAACGGAATATATTAGAATCGCCGAACAATTAGATAATGATAAAAATTTTCGATGAAGTTTTTGAAACAGAAGTAATATCCAGCTTCGATCTGATAAGACCCATTCACACTGGGTCCGAGTGTGTGAAATTTTGTGAGTTATCATGTAATTCACAGAGTTCTATAGTTACTATATATAGTAGAATACAAAACGTGATCATTGTATTGTTAATATTCAGTCGCCATGGTCTGATGACATGGTTGAATTTTTTCATGATCTTATCAGATCGAATCTGGATCTGTTACAAAACTTCATCGAAAATTTAGTGCGTAAAACAAACCCAGTAATCTTAGTATTATTAGTAAAATGTGTATTAAAGGCAAAAAACGGGACTTAACAAAAATGATAAAAATTATCGTGTGAAAGATAATTTTGCTGACTACTAGCTAGATCTCTACTGAGCTCATGAAAGCAAGAGATGTTTTTTCAGAAATCTACGAAATGTTAGAGATAATTTTAGAATCATTAGATGAATGAACATTTTACTTCAGTGTCGATCGATAAACATCGTTTTTCTATAGAAGTTGGCAAATTTCTTGAATTGTCAATCAGATAAAGTTGGCTGGATAAATTTGTGGCATTTTTGAAAGCTTCGGAGTGAATGTTTTCCAACACAGTTTATTAAAATCTTTGAGATAGTTTATTAGGGGGTGGAGTAGAATACATTCTCACATCGGAAGGATAGGAAAACGATAGCTGTCGAAAATGAACCTCGAATTCAATAGTTAGGCTCCTGAATTGTGAGTTTGTAAATATTGTTGTTTAATCAATTGAAATGAAAATTTATAGAACAGACAGATAAACACTTATTTCAGCTGCACTAATTTGACACGGATACAATTATTGTAATAAATAATTTTAAAAAGCTTTAAAAAAGTCACACTATAACGGTCACAATATTAACTATTAATATTATAATCAGATGCACCATATAAATTTTATTTCTGTTAAAATAACTTTCATACAAAATATTTCTAGCTTAGTGAGTTATTGATTTGAGTTTTGTGAACTTTAATCGATTTTCAGGTTTGAATTTCATTATTTACGAAAAAATATTACTGTATTTGCATTACTCCACAGTGTAATTGTATCGAATACATATTCATAAATTATGTACATAAACATAAAATCTAATGCATTTTAATTAGTTTTTCGATTCGTGTCTAACTAAAATCGACATTTGCAGCAGAATTTATAATATTTTTTCATTTAATTAAAAGTTATTTTACAAAATAATAATGATAGAAATATTTGGATAATTTTAATGATTTTCTTATAATTAAAATGCGGTTTAATTTCAATTAATGTTACCAGATTTTTACCACTTTCTATATGGCACATAAACACGTTGGCGACTTGAATACGACATGACTTGAAACAGTTTTGGGAACGGATATGCAAAAAAGTTTAATCCCAATTAACCTGAATTAAAGGACTTATTGTTATCTTAAGTTTTAACGATTCATTTGAATAATTTGAATGAGCCGAGAGCATCAAAATCCTTGTTGCGCACACAATCATGTTTTCAGCAACTCACATTAAAAATTACATAAAAAATTATATTAAATCAATCTCGTTTTACATCTTTTT
The DNA here is from genome assembly GCA_932526605.1 of Nephrotoma flavescens. Taxonomy (NCBI): domain Eukaryota; kingdom Metazoa; phylum Arthropoda; class Insecta; order Diptera; family Tipulidae; genus Nephrotoma; species Nephrotoma flavescens. The sequence continues at coordinate 325,339,035 of OW052221.1, read as the reverse complement.
CATAAAATTAACAGAATCTTTCTAGACCACATTTTGCATGGCCCTCCCAATTGATGGAAAAAGCTTTTAGTATGAAGTTTTATTCCAGATAGTCAATCGTGGTCTGTCGTGAAGCCGAATTTTGGTGAAAAAAAGTTATTTTTATCAAAACTCGTCATTTCTACTAAAATTTAAAATATTATCTGAACTAATTTTGTTTGAAATTTAATTTAAAATATTTTTATTTCTAACCACTTTTTCGTAAAAGGAAAAAGCACCTGTGAAAGCTTCCATTTCCGGTGAACCGATCCTTGCCAAAAATCTGTAGGATCTAGTAATATATGGAAAAACTTAAGTATGTACTTCCATCCAGAATTTTCAATCCGTATAGGCTGTACAGGGACCAAATATTTACTGAAAAACAGACAACATTGGCAAAAATCGTCATTTCAGCTTAAATTTTGGAAAACTAATATAGGGCGTTATATGGTTGCAAAATCAATTTAGAATCTGTTAGTTTATAACCATTTCTCTCGTAATTGATTTTATTTTCAAATTACGTACAAAAATCGTGCGATCTTCCATTTTGTGGAAAAAACAGGTATAATGTTTCATCCCAATCAACCAGTTCATCTGGGCTATACAGGTTTGTCAAATAGATTGTTTTTGTCAAAAATCGTCATTTCTTCGTCTTAATTTTAGTTAAAATCTATTACGTCATAGGCGTTTTTCTCGTTAATGCTATACTTTTAAAAATATGTACACAAAACGAAAAAGCTCGTATAAAGCTGTCACTTCCGGTCGACCTTTTCCAGCTAAAATTCACGGGAATCTCCCGATTTATTGAAAAAGCTTATTTATGAAGTTGAACCCGAACAATCAATCCGTTTGGGCTGTACTGGGTCGAATTTTGGTTGAAAACTAATTTTTTATTATAAATCGTAATTTCCGGTATAGAGTTTTGGAAAAATGATCTAGGTCGATATTGTTACAAATTTAATTTAGAATATGTTAGTTCATAATCGTTTACCTCGTAAATGCTATACTTTTCAAAATTTTAACTAAAAATGAAAAAGCTTCTATGGAAGCGGCCACTTCCGTTGGATCGATTTATTCCTAAAAAGTAGGAATCATTCAATTTGTGGAAAAAGTTTAAGCATGAAGTTTCATCTCGATCACTCAATCCGTCAAAGCTGTAGAGCGCCGACAGACATTTAGCATGCACATACATACGTACAGAATGAGATTTTTTAAATAATAGTGTTTTTAACTTCGGCGATATAGTGAATGGTAAATCTTCAAAAATCATGAGGTCAACGTTTTTCATGATTACTATTTTTTATTTTACTACATAAACATACCGACAGATATTTTATATTGTTATCGATCTCTTACTGATTTTTTTTTCTGTTAAACAATTTTTTATAAAAATTATTCGGGTTCGGACTATATTATCCCGTCTACTCTCTAGGGAGTAGGGACGAGACTAAAATACATCATTATTTACTTATGTTTGTTCTATGATATAATAGATATATTTTGTTGGGAAACAAAATATTGGAGACCAGTTTTTTTTAATTAGCTGAGCTGGTTTCTGAATTTATCACGGCATAAGAAAGTTTTTCGTCGTAATTGGCTTCTTTTACAGTAGTAATTATGATTCAAATTCGATTTATATAAACTTTCACACTAGAGAGCAATTGAAAGTTGACGTCAGCATTTGTAAATCTAAAGTCAAGTGGTTCATTCATAATAAATTAAATTATTTTAAATGTTGTGTTTAGTTTTTGAACAACATCGATTGGTATTTTTCCCATTGTTCCTGAAGTGTCTAAAAGTATTTTTATTAATTCTAGCACTCAGTGGAGTTTTAGAGTCTAATATTGACCACTGGTGTTCTATCGGATTTAAATCTGGTGACTGGGGTGGCCAATTCAGCGTTTCAATACAACTTTCAGTAAAATAATTTTTAGCAATCCGAGATGTATAATGCATGTGTGAGTTGTTGTTGTTTAGCACAACATGGTATAAGAATACGTTTCGAGGTGTGCTTTCCTAATACTAAGGATTAGGTTTGATCATGACCATTATTTTATAATTTACTAGAAATTTGTATATCGTTTTTTTCACGTTTACTCAGAATTATACACATTAAATTTCACGCGTATGTATATACAATGCACATATTATATGTTTTCGATGAATATGATAAAAATACGTACTCCGATTTCAACTTGCTCCAAACATGGTATATATCACGAGTATTATCTTTCTCAGAATTCTAAAAATAGCCCTTACATATTTAATACTTTTAACTCTGGCTGGATTTTCATTCCTTTTAATTAGGGTCGTTTCAACAAATTAGCGTGGTTCATCTGTGATTGAAATTTAAGACAGATTTTTATTCGTAGCAATAATGAATTCGAGTGTATTCGATCCCTAAAACAATTTGAAAGAACAGAAAATTCGTTTTCAGGTAATTTATAAATTACAATTGGGCAAGAGATATTCAGTATGATTTGTTAGTAATGGTTTATCATATGTTGAAAAATTCAAAAGAATGTATGTTTACTTTTAAAACAAAAATCAGCAAGAGGATGAAGATTAATGTAAGTCCTTGAACAATTTGTACACGGGCCACTAGCGTACTTTTAAATCCATATAATATTTAAAAGGTTTATTTTTTCATGATTAGAGGAACCATCGTCAATTGATTATACGAACATTATTTTTTGGAGAACTAGCACAAAACGGCCGCAAAATCTATTGATGCCCTCACAAATGTTGGATACAGAGCGTGGGAGACTACCACATTAAAGTTATCGAGACACGAACTTAACACAGGACAAAATGCCATTCTAGGGATTTATACGGTTGTTAATCAAAGGTGATTGTTGAAGTTCTTTTTCCGAAATCCAATTTATTACATAATTTCCAAATCCAAGGTTCTTGAAGTTGCTAGTTAATTATGTTGCTGTTTTCACTACCTAAGTTTGTTTATTGTTTATTAATGAAAATCGTATAAGTGTTAAAATTGTCGCAAAATAGAATATCATAATCGTACATGAAAACTTTCATATCAGTATCACACTCCAGATAGCGATGTTTCCGTTGCTGAGAATATTGAAAGAGAATCATACTAATGGCCGGTTGCACAGAGAAAAATGACTAAGGGCCGGTTAGTTGTGCGCCAGTTAAATATTTTATATGAAATCTGATTTCGCAATGAAAAAAAATCAACGCACACTTGATTAAATGTATTTTATTCTGTGGAAATATTTAGCTTAAGAATAAATTTTTTACTATCTCGATCGGTTCTTATTGACTTTGATAGGTTTGTACATCTAACGCGAGCATAACCCTTCGTTATTGTTTTTCGGTTGATCTCTGCGCGATCTCTGCGATCTTAAATTCCTGTAATAAAAGCAGCAATCTGACATCAATAAGTGCTAGTAAGATTAGTGAGTCGACTAAACGGTTGTTTTGGATATCGAACAACAAACCTGAGTAATTGAGAAAATATGCTACTGTAATAGTCATTATTACATATGCTAAAATGAATGCCCATGCGTAAATCGTTTTCGAAGGCCGATATACCTAAATCAATTCGCGGGGAACCAAAAGTTCGGACTCGTTTCTTTAAATTTACTCCATCGGGAGCTTTTGTTTTATAATTCTTGGCATCGTCCTTGAACCACCAATGAATATAGCATACCAATAGATCTGATTTTTTTCTGAACCAGAATGTCTCCTGTGGCACTATTCTGGTAATTCCCGGGAATGGGGAATTTGAAAAAATTTATATGTAATGTTTATTTAGGCTACATTCACAGTATTGTTTTCGTCGTTGTTTTCGATGTTGTTTTGAACTTATCGTGCGTGATCCATCAAAAAAATATTAAATTTTGATTTTTGGTTATGGAAACTGATCGTTTTGATTTATTTAAATATTCAGTTTCGAACTCTGTATAGTCCATTATTGGTTTTCTATTTGTTTTGTACAAAAAAAAAGTTTTGTTTAAGTTTAAACATTTTTTTTCTGGCATACTGAGGTAAAAAGTTACACCGCATCCCCAATAGAAAACTTATTACTTTATGACATACAGAACAGTACGAAAAAAATTAAAAAAAAAAAAAAAAAAAATTAGCACGTTAGGTTGGTACAAAACTTATGAAAAAATTATCAAACTTTTAATTTTTCACTTATGAGAAATAATTGATTTTGACAAGAAGACAAAAGATAATTTTGAAAAATGAAGTTTGCTTTGCTTGTTTTTCATATTAATTGGGTATGCTCTTCGTAAGACAAAAGTCGTACGTTGAAAGTCATAATATATAAGTTTTCTCCATTGGGGATGCGGGGTTAGTGTTAATTTTTTTGAAAACAAAATAAATTAAATGGGGGATAATTTTCCTAGCCAATTTATGTATGGAAAAATAATTTCCAATTTATAAATATTTACACAAAACTTTTCTCCTTAGTAGGCCAGAAAAAAATTATTTCAACTAAAATTACATATATGTAAATTCTTTCCCCAGTTCCCTATTCCTGGGGAATTACCAGAATGGGGCCACTGGTGAATTTATTTTGTGACAGAAACTTGCGATCAGGAACATTTCGTGATCTACCATTAATGTCATCTCGTCAATCCGACGATTTATATCATTAATTTGCAACCAGATAGTGGATCCAATTTGGTTATAAAACTGATTGGTTGTTACCTGAATACTGTGAGATGGTTTCTAGTAAACGTTTTGCAGATTCCGCGAGTTTAGTTGTGTTTGATGAATACATAGTTGGAGCGAATATCTCTTGAGCACGAATTCGTAATCGTTTTAATCAAATCATTTTGACGCATTATTGTCTGCATTATCACTACCCTTGGTTTTCATTCAACGGAGTGATTGTGATGGTTTCATATCACCTAGCTTAGACTCCGTAACAATCTATGGATCTGAATTTGTTTAGAAATACACTCTCTAGAATACCATTTTTAAAATCGGTGGTGTGGTGTATTGAACTTGAGATCTGGCAATCGGTCGTTTAAAAACTCTAGAAGATGGAGGATCCCATAGAGAAAAATGGAAGATGCCGAGAGGTCTGTATTGATTTTACCAATTGAAAATTGTGACTTGACAATGTGAAACCAAACCCTGGGATTCTGGTATATCAGTGGACTAAACTTTAGAGTAAGAGCCATATTTACCTCTGGATTGTTGCTCAATATATAACCAGCTAAGTTTAATTAATTTAAAAGAATTAGTTATGGTATTTGTTAATATAAGATATGGTCACCCTAATCTTAAACGAACAAATAAAATAAAAATTTCGATAAATCGACAGGCAAACTGCTTACTAACTGTTTCATATACGTTCTGAAATAAATAAACATAATTTACAAAGATTTGTAACAATTATTTCCTTTTCCTCCATCCCGATTATCGTGCAAGAGAATCAAATAACGCAATGTACAAAATTACTTCATTTTGGCTTTTCATTATTTTCTGCAAGCAGCGCAAAGTTCAGCGAGGTGCAATACCACTAACTAGTACTTTAAAGCTCCGCTCCAAAGACACAATGCTTCGTCGTAAATAATAATAGGTTACGCTAGCATCAATAAAGAGAAGTATTATATTTTCGAACACAAAGCTTTCCATCGGTTCGAGTCATAGCTAAAAAGACATATTCCGTTTCTTTCTCGCTCACAAAATATAAACATTACAAAAACGTTTTAAATAATTACACTACAATCTATAATAAATATTTTATATTAAATTTTAATCAGATAAATTGGAAAACGTATACATATAAAAACGAACTTATTTATCTACTTTCTTCTTCTCAGGTTGTTTAATTTCTGGTTCCTTAGCCCTCATATCTATCAACACCTTGCCAGTACACTTCTTCTTGTTAATGAATTCGATTGCTTTGTCTACTTCGTCGAGACGAAATATTCCACTAATGTGGGCATTTATAATTTCGTCTTGACATAAGCTAAGCGTTTCTGAAACGATTTGACGATAGTATTCTATATCGGTGTTCCGATATTTGGCGAGATCGACGTGGGTTACACGGCTAGCTAGATTATTATCAGTTGATATCTCTTTCTTTTTTAACTTAATTTTTTGATTCTTAAGTAAATCGGCTTTATAAAACGGATCGATGCTGAGCAATTTTCCCTCCGATTTGTCTACAAATTCGTCGAGAAGGTGGAGCATGCCATTACCTATTGCATCTACCCCGACGCGGGCCTTTTGTCCCTTTAATGCCTTTTCGAGGTATTTATACACATTATTGATGTCATCTTTTAATGAAATGGCTTTGAAAGCACCTTCTTCGCGGATGAGAGCTGACGTATCTTCAGTATCACAAATTGCTATAACTTTGACTTTAAATACAGAAGCAGCTACCTCGATTGCACCGAGCCCAAGGCCAGCTGGTCCAGCAGTAACTAATACTAAGTCATTTTCATGTAGCGGCGCATATTTACTAAATGCTAAAAGAGCGGTACCATGTCCGTAAGGAAGAACTGCGGCATCTTTAGAAGAGACACTACCACACAGCCAGACATCGTTTTCATTACACGTAACCTCGGTTCCTAAACCTCCCCCACCGCTTAAATGATCTTTCAATGCCACTACTTTGTCTCCGACTTTAAAATCGTATTTGGAATTTTTATTTGCTGCAATCACTGTTCCGGAGAATTCGTAACCGGGTACTAATGGAAGTTTTAGCTTATCTTTGCCATAATCACCGTTCAAAATTCCAACATCAGTTGCATTCAAACTACAATATGAAACACCGATGCGTACCTAAAATTGCAAAATGTCCAGTATAAATGGCGTCAACGTTTGATTTTTACACATTACCTGACCCTCTTCTAATGGTCCGCTCGCTTCAATTTTCCGAATTTCTAATGGTTTTGCAAAATTTACCAACACAGCCGCACTGTAACTTCCATCGCGTCGAAAAAACTTTGTTTTCGTAAAGTTGACACATTCATCCAATATTGGTTTCAATTTTATGCCTCGATTTAGTATATTAAACATAATTTAACATTCGTTACTCTAATTAGATAATTTTGGTAAATGAGATATATAAAATCAAAAAAATCGAATATACGCACTTTTGCTTTTACCGGTGACAGTCGACATGAGAGAATGAAATGACAATTCGTTTGACAGATAGTAAATGGTATAAAATATACATTTCTGAGAAATTTTCTTTTAGCTGTTTCTCCTGACATCTGCTACTGACTAGAATAAACTATTAGTGCCTTTTTATTTTTATTGAAAAGCATCAAATTGAACAAATTCCAATTCTCTGTATTGTAATCGTACAATATAAAAATTTGGAAATTAACAAGAAATCTGCACTTCATCATGATTGTTGGCAAATTTTCTATGGGAACGTACTAATTTAATATTTTAAATATTTGGAAATTATTTAAAGGTACGAATGCAAGCACACCCTCGATTATATGAATTTGAAAATAAACTTAATTCACTGACCTCTCTAGACAAATAGTCTAACTAGAGACCACTCTGCTTTTTATTTTCTCTAAAGTTAATAAAACAAATTATAAATAATAAATATGCGTATTTATTTTTTTACTCTTTTCATAAATTATGTATATTTTGTAAATATTAATTTTATAATTATTTTAATTCTACTTTGTATTATATTTGAAAATTTATTTTATTTTGCAATTTACACCATCCAGTATTTTTATTGAACAAACGTTTTTTAATTAAAACTCAATTCCTGTATGTAAATTATTATTATTATTTATTAAAATGTATTAATTTATATATTTTATTATATGATTAATTTCAATAATTTATTATTATGTTATGAGGAAAACTAAAAATAATAAAAATAAAATATTTATATGAACAAAAAATCATGGAAATTATTGTAATTTTTGTTTTATTTGAATTAATTACGTGGTCGCAAAAAATGTTTTATACATTACCAAAATAATAATAAAAAAATACTAATTAGTATTAATTAAATAAAATTGAATATTTAATTTTACATTATGTATGTGTTTTTTTTGGTATGTACTATGACTTCAATAATTGAAAAATATAAATATGCACATAATTATTACCTTGCTGCATCCCGTGAGTCATGGCATTGATTTTTGAAAGTAAAAAATTTATCATCAAATTTTATAATGATTTCCGGCATTGAACTTACTGTGGTGTACTTTAGGTAAAACTACCATGTTGTCCCAGTGGATCGATTTGTTGTTTATTCGGAAGACCAATGATCCTTGTCAGAGCTACAAACTGGTACTGAGCTGTGCAAACGCTGGTATATATTAATTTTAACTGCTCTAAGCCGAACGTCCTCAATTTGGCTATAGTACGGCGAAACAGTTGCGCTTCGGTTCCAGAACTGATTGCCAAAATTTACATCAATCATATAAACTTAATCTCTAGGTTTAATCAAATAATCTTAATCTTACCTTAACCTTTACAGGAGGTTGTCGTCTAATACAAAAATTTCGATTAAGTTTTCAAAATAAAGGTTGAACGGATAGAATTGAATGGGAATTACAAAATGCAGCTATTGTAACTTAATGACTCGAACTTAATCCGAAATATCCCTGCATTGAATACAGAAATCGCGGATTATATTTAAAATTTGCATAATAAAATTATTTTGTTCGAAAGCATAAATTATTAAACATTATAGTAGTTGGTCGGTTCGTTGTAGTTGATGATCACTGCAGTCTGATATCAAGGTCAACTTTTTGTGATACAATTCTAATTCTTATAACTCTGAAAAAAACTACCACCAACTTTTGAAAATATTACTTGAAAGCGTGTTCATTTGAAAGCGTGACATTTTTTTAATACAACAAATAAATTTGAAACAGGCGTTTTTTAAGATGAATTGATCTCTGTGTGGTAAACAGTTTAATGAGAAGTTTTGTAATCATTTCGACCATCTTTTACTTTAAGGCAGAAGAATTCTTATTATTGCTTCCGACTGTACTTTATCACTCAAAACATCATTCATTATTACTTTAACTTCAAATCTTAATTATCCATTAGGAATGGCAATAGAAGGATCGTCGGTGGTTATAAACGAAAACATCAAACAGTTTATAGATCTTAAAATTGAAGAGGAATTTATGCAAGTAGTTACCTTAAAAGTATATATAAATAACAAGAAAGAATATAGTGTAACGTCAATATATTGTCCCTCAAAGTGCAATTTAATTAAGGAAGACTATTGCACATTATTTAATTCACTTGGATCAAATTTCGTATTCGGAGGCGATTTTAATGCAAAAAATACCTACTCTAAAGAGTAACCTCTAAAAAAGGAAAAAAATTGTTTGCAGCAGGACGACTATATATACATATATGAAGTTGTGATATTCATTCTGGAAATCAACGAAGTTATTGGCGAACGGATAGAAACAAAATACCCGATCATCATAGACTTCTTTATCACCAAAGGAATACACGAAAACTACAGATACCTAGAAAGTAGCGAAGTGCTTGTGAGTGACTCACACAAACCTCTTATTATGACAATCAGTGCAACGATTGGTAAGAAAACTGAGCCGCTGTGATGGCTAACTAATAACAAAACCTGTGCCCTAATTTTCTAAAAACCAAGATAAATTGTAATGTGTAAAAGTGATAACTTTACACACGAAAAAAATTGTCGTAGAAGAAGATTTATATTGGATATCGTGATGTTTTATTAAATTCGCATTCTCTAAATTTTTTTCAAGATACAATGTAAAGTGACAAGATAAATTTATGTCAAAAAGTATCACAAATAATTTATCGTTGAATAACTTTGTTTGCACGTGTAAAACGCTTTCTTCGGATTTTTGATATTTTAGTTTATAGTTTTATTTAGTTTATAGTTTTATTTCAAGCTCTAACAGTTTAGTTACCTGCGATACCTTACATAAAAAGTTACAAAATTCATTCAATTTCAAGAATATAGTGTGAATAAACAACAACTTTATATGTTCTATATACCTCAAACCTGCCAACGATCGAGGATGCTAACATAGCAACGTTTGCGAATGACACGACCATCTTAGAAGTCGCTGATATTGTCAGTACCTGAACCAAGAGATGGCAAATAAAACTAAATAAAACAAGATCTGTTCACTTAAACTTCACCAACAGAAAGGTCAACTGGATACCAGTAGAATTGAACTCCTTGCAAATTCCCTATGCAAACACGGCAAAATATCTAGGCATGATTCTAGACACGAAGCTAAAATAGAAAAGGCCTGTAAAATAGAAAAAGAAGAGTTAAACATTAAATACAGAAAGATTGAAAAGCTCTTAGGAAGAAATGTTCAGCTAACTTTACATAATTAATTGCTACTATACTGGCAAATTCTAAAACCTATGTGGACTTACGGTATTCAGCTTTGATAAGGCATTGTGATTATATTTTGTATGTTGAAACTACACTACCAACATCTTGGTACACTCCCCTCGGTGAGTCCAAACCATTATCGACTATTTCTCTTGACACGAAGAAACTCCCATTACTTACATATTATGGAAATTTCCAAAACCCTGTACCAGGAAAGTAGGGAAGTAGGAAATTTCAGACCATAAAATGGCATTTTACTCAAACGAATATTGAAAGAGCAAACTTTTTAAAAAACACGACTGTCCTTCGCAAAAAAAGATGGCTGGGAACTATACACTGTCAAGCATACCATCCACTGTCAAGCAAATTTCACATTCATTAGTATGAAATACAAATGATGGCAGCAGTGAAGCTGAACAAAAATAAACTAAATCAGTTGTCCGAAATAGACTCCATATAATAAGATTTGTAATTTCTATCTATCTATTTAGTTACATAAATTGGTTTTAACCCAGTCGCCATTTTAGTGCGACACATTTATATTTAAATATATATTATAGACGTCTATGACGTCTATGATACTGACTCACTCGAGAACGCACAGGGTGACCATAATTTTTTTTCTATATTATAATTCTAAAAATGAAATGTCGAAAGACTACCATAATCTGAAATGCACCATACAATTCATATAATCCATGCCGTTCTCTCAAAAGTAACAACGAGACAACCATCAAATCCACCATTCAGATCCAAATTCAGAAACACATCCAAATACTACACATTATTGTTCTGTGAATTGAATGCTCAAACGCTGACCTATCAATAAATTCCAACATTAATTCAATTGGCTGATCTGGCAACAATTGATATGCTTTCAGAGCAGAAATTAGGCAAGAATCACTGGCGATACCGTTGCTTCAGCTCAACTATGTCTTTGGACAATACCACAAACAAAATTATCGAAAATATTGCTGGTATTGGAATAGACGTACTGAATTGGCAGATTAAGGAGTTTAAAAAGCGTGGCCATTTAATTCATGTCAATAAAACCCTAAATATGTAAACATTTTAGCTGTTTTGCTTTGGTAAAGTAAGCTCAGCTTTAAATAATCAATTATTAGTGGCCAATTTTGGTTTCAGCATATTTGTTGGTGAATTTCCAGTATCGGAAAATAATGGTACATCATAGTTGGCGTATTTATCAGTAGTAATTAAAGAAGAGTTGGCTTTAAATAAAGCCAAAAAAACTAAGACTTTCATAAAACCGATTCAGCTTACAATTACTACTGACGTGAAAGCCAACTATGATGAAAGATTATTTTCTGTTACTGGAAATTCACAAGGAAATATTGCTGAAACCAATATTGGCTGCTAATCACGTCGATTATAGAATTTTATATGCAGTTTTCAATCCGCTATCGATTCGCTCCTGCGAGTTCTATAATCAACGTTTATTTTTTAAAGCTAAGAGGACTTTACCAAAGCAAAACAGCTTTTAATAATAAAACAATTTAGTTCTCTCGATTTGGTTATGTATAAAACAATGGTGGCTGAGATCCAGCTATTTTTTAAAATAATTCAAATCTTTTCAAGATCTACTTGAACTGAAATAAAATGGAAATATTATAAACGTCTATGTCACTGACTGACTCACTCGAGAACGCACATGGTGACCATCGAAAGAGCATGTCTTATTTTCGTAGTAGAAAATTCTCATTAATATCTTACAATATCTGAATTTGACAATACGTGTTTTTATGTTGATATCAACAGCTAAAATTCTAAAAAATGAGGCAAGCAGAAAAATTTCATTAATAAGACAGATAAATAAACTTTCACTAATTAAAAACCCAAATTTTGAGACCTTTCGGCAATTGTTGTGTTTTTTATTAATTTAAAAATACATAAATTGAATATTAAAAAATTTGTTTGTAAGAAAAATGTCGATAATTGAATTGGAAAACAAAACAAATATTAGTTTGACGAACTGCTATTCAAAAAATTTTTTTTTACTATATTTGTTACTAAAGTAAAACAGTTTGCGTTTTTTTTCTCGCAATGGAATTTTTTAACATTCAATTAATGCATTTTTAAATTAATAAAAAACCACAACAAACCACTTCTGATGATGGCGTAATGGCCAAAAGCTCGGAAAATTTGGTTGTTTAATTAGTATACGGGTGCAAAGCACCCGCATTGTATTTAACTACACTTTGCTGGGAATAAACGGGCGCGTAAAATTACGATTTTACTTTCATAATTAGTTGAAGTTTAACAGAAAAATTGTAGTGCACAACACACAGAACTTTCCCAACTGGAAAGTCATCGATGACACACTAATGATTCATCAGCGGCAATCAACGTATCGTTTATCACCAAATGGGATTTATTTAAGTTTGTGGAAAATATAGTGCAATTTGGGGGACCTAGTTCGTTACACTGTAGTGACCAAAAAAAAAACGTTATCCCTGAAAGTTGTTTTTAATCCGTCCTAAGTTATAAAGTTCGATTCTCATAATATCTCCCGCTTTTGCTCTCTAAATATTTTAAATAATACATAAACGTATATGGAAAACGGTATAGTTTCATCATAACAGGATTTAGAGGTGTTAACTTATTGAAGTATTAACAATACACAATTTGCTTTAAACCTTTTAGAAGTTTTGAGAAATATCTAATAACTACATAAAAGGCATAATTACAAAACTTTTAAATAATTTGGTTCACAGTTGAGAGAATTTATTTTTTGTATTTACAATTCATCGAAAAAATAGCAAATTCGTACAAATATTAATAAAAGTCCCTAGTCGCACTGGTATTTACAGGTACGAGTATATACAGTTAAGATGAAAACCTTGTTGGATATTTTTCAGGTTCATTTACCATTTGGTTCCGGTCACGAAACTCGTCTCCATATATTTGGAGTAATATTCCATTGGTAATTCACTTTTTTCGATACACACGCACACACACGTATAATGTAATACATTATGTTCGTATCTTAAAAGAATTTAATTAAAATTTTGTATGATTTGTTTGTATTTCCTATTTTCTTGATTGAGTAGATTTTCCAATCTTTTATTGTTGTGTGTGTACATTATATTCGTACATAAACAGTGGTAGGTATGTATATACGTTATGTAGTTGGAGAAAAAAAAATATTGAAAACAACAAATAACAGGAAAAAATTCTTGAAATTGGATTCCTAGTACTTCTTCTTCGTATTGTATAGTACGATTTCAATCCTTTGAGTAAGAAGAAAATTAGATGGGAAAATGATGATGAAAAACTGTGATTTGTGAATTTATTTTTCGATTACGTTTTTCCAAGATGTTGTAATATGAGATGAAATACGAAATTCACTTGAGAAAATAATTTAATTTTCAGTTTTTCCAATTTTTTTTTTTTCGTTTTTTGATTTAAAGTGTTACTAAAGAAAATTATTATATTACTGCTACTACTTGCTTGATTTTGTAAAAATATTTTAGCGCAAAAGTAACAGAATATTGTATTATTATTGCGGGTACGACGATGTAATTTAATATTTTATTTCAGTTTCAAAGTTAATTGAATGTAATGTAATTTTCTCTCTGTATTAGATCGGAGTTTATAATTTCTTTAGACAAAGAAATATAAAGAAGCAAGGCGTATTTATTTTAGTAGGTACATCACACTTGAATATGTTTGAGTGGAACCATCAAAATGAAGTAAATTTACGTCACGGCGGGCTTGGGATTATGGAAATGCAAATCATAACTTACACAGATGCAACACACTTGACACATTCATTTTTGTGGGAATGAACTAACCGAAGGTGATTGTGGTTTCTTTGTTGCATCGCTGAGAACAAAGGAGCCTACGTAATTTTGTCTATCTTACTCATTTTTATGTTAAACAGCAGCACATATTAAACATCTTCAAAATCACAAATAGATAAGTCAAATCCGATAATGAGGAATCTAAAATATCAACGTTGTTGCTTAAAAAAATCAATCAATCCACATTTAATTTTTATATGTGATACAATAGCATTCAGATCCCGAATATTATACCAAGGTCGAGAAGTGAGGAAGCGAAGGTTGTGCTAGTAGTTCTCAAGCCTAGCGAATATACCATTTTGTTCGCTAGACGTGTTTTGGTTTATTTGATAATTAATTGTACTTTAATAGTATTAACGAAATCTAAAACAAAATGTTTAGATTCAGAAATTTAGAGTCCACATTTTTTTTAACTTACTCGTAAAAATATTAAGTTTATTTTACTTAAGTGGATTTTGCTCATTGTGTGAGCGCCAAGTAAGCAAGCCTAAACTTGTGTTCCGAATGACACCGGTCTCTCTGTTAGTGAAATATATAATAAGATGGTTAGCACAGGGCAATTGCAATTTAAAATTCTAATTTTTGGATTGAGAAGTTTGCTTCCAGATGTTCCATTAAAGATGTACCTGATGATGTTCAACTAATTAAATAAATATAATTAAATGTAAAGCAACCTAATTAGGATTCTGCAGTTGTAAAATATTAATATAGATCAAAATCATAAATATTGCGGTATTCAATGTCTTATAAAACCGTATATAAAAAATGCAAAATAATAAATAATTAAATTTATACCTAAAAAGTAAATTTAGAAACTTGAATAATAAATAAATAAAATCTAAAATATATCTAATCCGACAAAATACGTTATTTGCGATAATGATCATTTAGGGCACAAATCCTCTTCCGAAACCGTTCGCCATCTACTGGAATAATAATTAAATCACACAAATTGTACTCGATCGTATATCGGACAACTAGCACTCTTTCTGATTGTTCTTTTTGTGTTCTGTGTAAATAATACCGTTAAATTTGTGGTTTAATTAAGTGAAAGTCAACAATGATTCGTGGGCAAAGTTAATTGTCATAATGTTGGCTTCTAAGTCAAACCATAATTAATAACGCTCAAGGTTAGGGTTACAGTTCAAACTCTTCATGTTCGTTACAGTTCAGGTCCGAGTTTAATTTGTATTTTTGTTCCGGTTTGGGTTTGGGTTTAAACGAGATGTTGAATTTGCTTTTCAATTCTAGTATCTTTGTATGAAATTTATTTTTTTGGCTAACTGAACACTTTGGTGCCAATATTAGCTGTGTTTGTTGATACTTGATCTGATCCGGTTCAGTTCATGTTTCTAGATTTAAAATCAAAATTTATAATCTAAAACAAGATTTGGATTTGGTTTTCAATATAAAATTTGAACTGATCCGGATCAATGGGTATCATAAAACACGGCAATTTTCGAAACAAAGTTTAATGGGAAAATATTTTCCTAATACAAATTTTATGGAAAAAATAATTCCAAATCAATTATGATTTAAAAAAATAAAATAAACGTGTTGCATCAGTAGGCCACAACAACAAGAACAACAACACATTTCACACAAAAATCCTATGTACATTTTTTTTTTCATGTCCCTGTTGGCTGGGAAAGCCAGAGTACATAGATCAGGAAAAATTCATATATTGATCTGATTGGAAAAATATAGTCTTATAGCTTAAACTTTTAGAGGCAAACGTGCACATTTTCGCAGATTACCGATTAATAGATATGTTCCGGTTACAGTAAACTTTCCAGCTATAATTTAAATTTCGTTTCCGTTCCGGTTTTCGATTTAATAAAAATAAGGTATTTCGGTGTTGAGTTCCGATCCGATTTGACTCTGTACAGTTATTTTTAAGACATTAAAATTAAAGTTAATTTAAGAAGCTGCGCAACTTACCGAAGAACCAATGTTATTTGCTTGAAATGCAAATAAAGTCTTCGGGAAAAGAATTCGAAAAAAATTATTGGAAGAAAATGCGAAGCACTTAGAACGTGCATATTCAGTATACGAGAGCAAAAAGCCGACTAATTTTACGCCAAGGCCAACAAATTAGTTAAATTATACATGTCCGTACATCAGGTTTTATCTACATTACTGTTACATGTATCGATTGGCTTCCACAAACGTAAATTCTGAACATTCAATTTAACATCACACGATGCTCACCAATAAATAGAGAAAGGGACGAAATTGCTTGAAGTTTATTTGAATAGTTTTTGAATATATTACAACGAGTTTTGTGGTGTATATCACTTTTTCCACCGTTATAACTTCATCTATAGGTCCTTGAGAGTTCCATGAGTAAGAGGCTTTATATTACTTTCCTGACAGCCTCTTATAGAATCCACTTTCTTTTATTTTGTGTTTTTACAGGATAAGCTTCTGAACTGCTGTGGATAACTTTCTTTTACTGGATTCCCTTATCGTGGTGAATTTTCATTAGTAGCTTTTTCGGTTCCAGATTATTGCTCAAAATTCATCTCTCATTTCATCGTTATTATAACCGAAATTTGGCACTCAGTGTACAAATGTTGACACTCGACTTCTTGATTTTACTATTCCTTATTTACAGTATGAGGGCACAATACAAACTCAACTTACCACTGACACGATCGATGGTAATAAATATTCAGTAAGAGTACTGATGGAAGGACCAAGTTTATGTGTTTTTCACATATTAATTGGCTATGTTGGTTTTTTGAAGCCTAAACGGTTTGTCTGATAGGAATGGGGTGGTATTCCAGATTTAAATTTTTTGCAAAAAGCGTTTTGACTATTCTACTCGCACGCAACTACAATCGTAAGAAAATCTTTAAAACCCTAAAGCAATTAGTTCAACGATCAGCGCCGGTACCTCACCGAAAATGTGCTAAAGATACATGAAAACAGTTGGCTCATAACACTAGGGACACCTTAACAGAATATCTCCGCACTATGCAACCCAGGACCGAATTCCTTCGTCGAAAGAAGCTTGAATATATAATGCCCTGAATTGAAAACCTTAGCATATAAGCAGAAAGTCAAGGAACTATTTTTCTAAAAACAGTTTGCTTATACTTCAGGCTTCCATCGAAAATGTTTTACCTTCCATTAAGGCACGAATGGAGAGTGTGAGACCCTTAGTAATGAAAATTTAATATTAAAATTTTTAATTCATAATTGATGCAAAGTTTGTGTTCATGACATCGTGCTTCTTGACTTTAGAAACGACTTGTTTTGAAGCCATACAAAGACAAACTATGTTTCTACACCAATTGGAGTAACTTTTTTCGAAATTTCAAATTACATTTCATCAATTAATCACGGTATTAAACTTCCTCTTGGCGTCCGCCGCATAGCTCCAGTTCCACAAAAATATAGCATTTTATTTGTATTCTTGTTGGACAAATTTGAATACAGTAGAAGTACCCTGCCACCTAGATTTGACTAATTAAGTAGAAGTGTTGTTTTTTTCCACAAGAACATGACCAAAACGTAAAACCGATGTTCACACCAAAAACAACAGCCTACATTACAAATTTTAAATTTTAATGAGTTAAATTATTCGCTAAAAACCCCGAAACAAAAAGTAAAATTAAATGTATTTTCCTCAACATTTCAATAATTACAATGAATTTATAATTTTTAAGTCCTTTCTCACATTTAATTTAATTATTTCAATTCTATCACCCTATGCACATAAATACAAGTACAATATGTATACGTGTACGTATACCTAACAATAAAATTTTGAAAGAATTTGCTTTTCTTCGTATCTTCTTATAATATTTTATTCTTTTCGACTCTATACTCTCTCAAGTCTAAGTCTATGGCAAGAATTTTTTCCATAAATAATTCATTTCCATCATTAATTAAAAGTTCTGCTATTATCATCATTATTATGTATTCCGGAACTTACACTTTTACTTGAAGTAGTCTTCTTATTTTTTATCGCGCTATAGTCGCATTTCTATACTCATATTGTCTTCGTAGTCGTTGTCTTTTCGCTATCATCTATCATTTTCTTTTTAATATCGTATTATTTTTAAATTTGTTGTTGGATGGAAGAGGTTGGTTGATTTTCATTTTACTTTCTTATCACACTCTACCTAACTCTCGACATCGTGTGTATACAGTAATTTATTAAAGGAAAACAGAATTTTTATATCTCGTTTTACGGTTTTGTTGTCTTAGACTTTTAATCACAAATTTTTATTGTTCTCTATTAAATTATGGTGGTGCTTTCCGTTACATTTATAAAGATGTAAAAGGAACTTCTATTTTTATTTAGACAATTTTTTAATGCTTTTCTCAAGTGCTTTGATAATTAGTTGAAATGCGATTATAATTTCATAATCTGCCATTTAAAATTACTTAAACACAATTGTGTAACCAGATAGAAAGAAAAACATTTTTCTGGTACGGGAAATTCGTTTTGTGAACGTTTATAAAGAGGATTACAACCGTACGTACAACAGTACAAGAGAAAATAGGTAAACTTTTCTTCTGAGGTGCCAGTTGCTTAATCATATTAAAATCTAATTATAAATTTATTCAAACAAACATAGTATAAGAAAAAAAAATCCAGTTCTATTGTTCATAAAATTACAGAATTAGATTTCATTATCCACAAGAAATAAAATACAGTAAAACCAACACGACAACAACAAAAAAGGAAAACAATTTACCCCAATAAATAATTCAAAAACTTTAACAATAAAGATGTCTTTCAAAAGCATCCTTATTGTCTGAAAATTAAAAATAAATAAATTCAAGAGAGGCAAAAATAACGAAAAATAAAAATTAATTTAACTAAAATAAAATTAAAAGAAAAGAAAACGAAATACAATATAAGATACGAGTATAATAGAAGAATCTAATTTCAATTCATACAACCTCAGGCAATGCCAATAATGATGAAAAATAAAAGTACCAACCAACAGAAGAACCTTTTATTCTCACGCTACATAGGAAATTTAGATCTATGTGTACTCGTATATGTAAACATAATACTTGTATTTATCTATTTTTACAGGAGTAAGGATACGAGTATACATAGGAAAGGTAATCTTAGATAAAAGTTCAATTATTATGTTCTTATCTATTTTGGCGTTTTTTCGCCGTATGCACATCCGCATTGTGATGGGATCGACAATTGTTTTGATTTATTCTACTGCAGACGTTGTGAATCGCGATGCTGAAATCCTTGGAAAATTTTTTGATTCGTCTTTTCACATCAAAGTTACTTTTTGGTTGTCACCTCGGGTTCGACTTTTTTCGATACATTAACAATTTAGGTTGTATCTGAATTTATATAAACCAAGATTATATTCTAACGTTTTCTTAATTGGTTGGAAGATTTTAATTAAGAATTTATTGATTTAAATTACTATTTCTGAAATAATGTAATAAAATATACCCAAGAAAACATAATAAATAATAAATCGGTACAGCTATTTAATTTTTATTGGGTCCCCAAGTGAATTACCCATGCAATGGAAAAATATTACACGGACAGTATCCACAAATAATAATCATCTCCAAATAAATTTTTGGCATTTGGCATAATTTTTTTCTTCAATAATCCACAAAGTATTTTGTATTGATGTTTACAGCTTTCGCGATGAAAGTTTAGGGTAATTTCTGGAATCGTGTCTTTTACCTTCCGCTATGTCCTCAATCCTACCAAACTAAACACTGGGGTATTGTGGAATTACACCAAGACAAATAACTTTTCATCAGAGATTGTAATTTCATCCCCAGCGTACTAATCGAAAATATGTTTGTATCTTTTAAGGTGCTTCTTTTTTGAGGGTTCCTAAATCCCATAAACCTTGCGCTTTTCGAAAAGCTTTTGTTTTAAATCAATCTCGGAGAACTCTCTATCTTTTACGATTATAACATTTGCTGCGGTCCTTATGGGTGCGTTTACATTCCATTCTTAAAATGGCTTCTTGAACCATAATCGTAGTTTATTTTTATAAGGACTAATCCTAATTTAATAATTGTTTTACCTGATATATAAACAAGATAACATAAAAGTACTTTCAATTACTTTTAATAAAAAATTGGTAAATAAAATTAAGGTACGTGTTCGATAAAGAGGTGAATCTGAATATAATTATTACGATATAAATGTAAAATTAGTAAATGTTTGCTGAATCTGACAAAATTTTAAAGAAATATGGAAAATATACCAATAATATGCCAAGCTATGCATTTTCTAGTTGGATGTCCAACAATCACTTGGTTGCTTGAAAAAACATATTTTTTGACGCGAAGAAGTACTATTCAAGAAAAGAATTGGCTTGATAAATACTACGGCGACACTGGTTCAAGAAAATCACCCTTAAAAGACTGGAATTGTGTAATTAAACACGGTCGTACGTACACCAATTATGCTGCACGCTCTGGGCGTACGATGAGGAGACTTTGCTTGAGATGGGTATCACGTTATCTCACGGTAAATGAAATAAAACAAATTCTACCACAAAGCACCTGAAATAGGTATAAATTATAAATTCTCTAAATTCTATTAGAGCTTTCTAATAGAAAATTTTATTCCAGGTATCGGTTATGCACAAGTCAGCTAATACCGTTAGCCTCTACCAACGGCTAGCATGTATAGTAGAAGGTGATTACAAATATTATATAAACAGGCAAACAGGGGCGAGTAGGCGGACTTGGGTGGGATAAGATAAACCACAAAATACAAATAAATACGATAAGAATACGATAGAAGAAAATATCATGGTATAGAGTATGGAAAGAACACCCGCGGAATAACTCAACTGATTGATCTTGGCCTGTTCGATATATAGTTACTATATGATGATTTAAGCTTTTTTAGTGTCTCATTCACTGCACGATCCAATAATGTATTCGTGATATTTGTTATTCACTCATTACAGCATTCGTTAGCTGAACCTATAGTTCTGTATTTTCGTAATTTTTCCAACTTTAAACGTCTTCGCATGGTATCACAACACTTTCTTTTCAGTTCCGGTAAATCAAATCAGATTATTAATTTGGTGTTTCTTTATTTCGGCGGTGGAGAGGAAACGATGAGGAGAGAAAAGATGAGGAGGTGGACCACCCTGCAAGAAGATTAATCAATCATATCATATACTAAGCAGGATTAAATTCACCATTTACAAGTGGCCTGAAATACAACGAACCTAGGCGTCCTGTCCCTTCTTCTCTGGAACATAGTAATCAAAGTTTCACTGTTAGGTGTGGAGAGGAGGAGTGGGAATTGTTGCCTATGCAGGCGGATGCGATAGCTGGCTAAGGGAAATTATTAATACGATTAAAAAGGTAATAAATTTCATTTAAATCGTCACAAAATGGGTCGACAGATGTGGATTGGGGTGAACTCTTCGAAGTCATATTTCATTCTATTTATAAGGAAAATAACAAATGTTGTATCTTTTAGAGGAATAATTCTGGACACCATTTTCCACAGCAATGATGATGCCTAGAAGTTATGTTCCACCTTCTTTCGATCGAAATATTTGAAATGCAGTGGAAATGTTTCCGGATTGGCGAAGAACGATTCGCGAGAAGCGAATCTTGTTTAAACTATTCCTTGCCCAGGATACCATAGACAACTTACTCTACCAGATAACTAAGAGAGGGCAAGGATACTTTTTTACTGGGCTCTAAACTAAATGATAGAGTAGGAGCGGACGATGCAATTAATTACGTAAGAAACTTTTCCGGCCTTTTGATGTCAACAACAGGTGATGTAGACTGCCCCACGATCCCTTCTGATCTGACAACTAAACCTATCCGAAAGAATGGTTACAAGATCTTAAGTGGCAAATATACTGCATTATAATGAAAAGAAATGTTGTCTTTTTTGTTAATCAATAATAGTACCGTAGTGGCTGGCACTAACCAGAAATTTTTTCGGTACATTTTTTATTATCGGTATATCTTAAGTGGCTGTCCATCACCGTAACGTTGTTTGGTCAAAAATACGTAAAAATTCGTAATCCTTTATAAATAGGTTTTTTTGCAATAATGCGTGACAGTAAAATGTATTTTTGAATAGTTTACTATATTATGTGAGTGTATTTCTCCCGAAAGTTTCGTGGAAGGAGCTCCGGGAAAAACTTGCACAATGAAGACAAAACGCTTTATATTTGTGTAGCATATAAGCTTTTAGCCGGAACTATAACAAGAACCACTACAATGTCCGCCGGAACCATATGAAGCTAACCGGAACAATGTCAGCCGGAACCAAACCATCTCCAGCGCAAGTAGCACAATGTATTGTGCATTATTGTGTACTACCTGATTTTTTAGTCGGGGCTAACATGGGGCTAGCCGATATGATTCAAAACAATATGAAGCCAGCCGGAACCATATAGAACTCGCCAGAACCAGGGTTGTATTAGCAACAATTAGAGGGTTGCATAATGAGCACAATGTACGATATTGTTGTTCAGCCGAAACCATAACGACCATCAGTTGGATATATATGAAGTCAGGCGGAAGCATATAAACCAGCCGGAAATGTATAAAGCCCACCGAAAACTTATAAAGCAAGCCGGAATAAGAGTTTTACTTCAGTTGGAATTATTGGAAGTTTACACATCACAATGAGCCTAATATAATTTAGATACTTGTATACAACATATAAAAAATCAGCCTGAACGATATGAGGCCGCCGGAAATAAACCCACTTTCACACAGTTCATTGCGCATAATTGTGCGTTTTCTCTCGGCTGGCTTAATATTGCTTCCGGCTGAAACATCAGATAGTACATAATAATGCACAATTATATGGTTTCAACTTGCTTCATATATATGTAGATCTAGATGACATTGTAGTGGTTTCGGGTGACACTTTTATGATTCTGAAAAAAACTTTATATGTTGTACAACTATCTAAAGCATATTTTGCACACTTCTAATTGTTCAGATTGATACAACTCTGGTTCCTGCGGGATTCCTCAGGTTCCGGATGAAAACTTATGGTGTACAATGATGCATAATGGGTTGTGATATTTGTGCCATAGTTGGTTTGATTCCGGCTTATAGTGTGAAGGACCCCTTAAATCTACTTTTTTATATACAGAACATACTTTGTAATAAAACTCCAACTAAACTTAATTTAAAATAGGTTCTTCTCTCAATGAATATAAATTCAAATAACTCAAATTTGTATACGCCATATAGGTACAGCAAATAAAGTTTCCGTATGTAACCGATTCATCTTGAAATGATCAATTTATATACCCCCAGGTAATTTTTTTAATTTAACAAAAAATGTAGAGAAAGCATTTTCATTAGTTTTCCATTTGATAATTATAAAACTGTTGCCAAAACTTGATAATTGAATATTGATGTCCTAAATAAACTACTAAAAATAAAATATTTTCCAATTTAATGCATGTAATACTCGAAGGTATGGGTATGTGTCTACCTCGTCTGCTTGCTCTTGTTCGAATAAATAATAAAATTTCAAATCGGAAAACTCTCCAAATAAATTGAAACTAAATTTGGAAAAAAAACACAAAAAAATTTCTCCTTTTCCCTTTTTGTCCACAAACAAAATAATTATAGTTTTCTTTCTGATTTTGTCATATTTAGAATTGCAAAAAGGAGAAAAACAACAGACCAAGTTTTTTGTGTTGACTCGCATTTTGTATTTTGGGATTCTTCCTTTCCTCCTATTACGTTTCCATTTTTTTAATTTTCCTGTGTCTCTCTAGTTTTAAATGGTGGTTGCGGTGTGCGGTTAGTTTCGTTTGTTTTTGTTGTTCCCATAGTTATTTTCGAAATAAAAAATAATTTCATTTCTTCTTACGTGTGGTATGTTCAGTTGTCTGCTGTATCAATTCCTGTATATTTTGTAGGGGGAATTTAATTTTTAATTTCATGTTCAATTGGGTCGGACAATAGAGATACCACACGGAGCGGATAATCAAGTTTTATTATATGAGTATATCTCACCGCAATAAAAGGATTTTATGATTTGATTTTGGTACTAATCTATAGTACATGTAATTCCAATTTGAAAACTTGTTTTTGAAATATAATTGATATTTTATCCAATCAAAGAGAACAATTGACAATTAAATTTGATTTTTTGTGGACAATAAAATTTTTAATAATTTCAACTCAATTGGGGTTAGTCCACAAGGTTGGATTATGGATTCTAATAAACTTAGTAAAAACTTTAATAAACAATTTAAAAATATTATTTTGTGTATAGTTTTAAAATTTGTGTTTATTCGTTATACTCGAAATTTTCTTTATAATTAGATTTCATATCTTTTTCAATGCTCTTTAATCCTTAAAATCATTACCATATTAAATTTCATGTCGTTATGTTCTATTTTTTAGTAAAAAACTTTACTTTTTAAAATGCTATTCTGCAGGGGCGCTTCATTACCTAGATTTGCGGTGACCAAAGCCTACGTGGGTTCCATTATAAATAAAAAATCGCTGAACAACAAAATAAACACATATTCGATTACCTTCAAAAAGGAAGAACCATTACAGGAGCATACTATGCATCATTATTTAATAAGCTGATGGCATAGCAATTACGGAAAAACAACCACATTTGCAGAATAACAAACTTGCTCCACCAAGAAGACAATGCGCCATCTTACACTTCAGCGGTTGCCATGAAAAAATCCACGAGTTTCGGTTTGAGCTGTTTGACCATCCTCCTTACACACCAGATCTAGTCCTACGTGACACTTTTTAGCCTTAAGCGCTCGTAGTACAGAGATTTTCATCGAATGAGGCGGCCATTACCTTCGTAAACTTTCTATTTTGCAGAGAAAGACGCCAAGTACTATTTGGACTGGTTGAAGAGATGGGAGAAGTCTATAGACTGGTTAAAGCTTCGGCGTTTGCATCGGGAGGTACTGAGTTCGAATCCCGATAGGGGCAGGATGCAAAGGGAAATTTCATCAACATATTTCGATCTGTGGTGAAATGTAAAACATATATGACCCCCCCCCCCTCCTGTTGGTGTGCAAAACCCATGGGCCGACTCATTTTCCATGCTGGCATTGAGCTTGCAATGGCAGGATGGTCTTATAGCCGTACGTCCTCAACTCGAGGAGAGCTCGCTGAGTAGGCGTAAAGTAAGGACGTAAAAACAGAACCAGGAAAAAGCATGATGAGCCTTGGCCTAAAACAGATTGCATTGTAAATAAAAAAAAAAAATAAAAATTAAAATGAAGAACTATTATACTGCTTATTTCCCGGAACTCTGACATTTCACAAAAATGTCTAAGATTTTTTTAAACTAAAAAACTGGTAATCAATCACATGAAATTTAGGCGAAATTTTTGGTGTTACGTCACAATAAAAGAACTGTACTCTAACTAATCTCGCTAAATGAAGTTAATTTTAAATGAAATATTGAATGCTACAAGTTATGCACATTCCGTATGCGCTGTCGGTTGCTCTAATATCTCTCAATATATCTGGTTGGGCAACTGATTAAATCTATTTTCAATTTAGATTACTAGATTAATTTTCTATATATTTGAAGCTATGCAGAAGGTAGTTCATCTATAATCAGTCATAATAGTTTATAGTTGACAAATGGTAGTTTATAGTTGACAAATGGTCATTCGAATTAACAAAATGAACTTACAAAGCACAAGGTTCCAATAGAATGTCTCTCTTTAGATCTTAAAGAAGTGCTGTTGCTTATCTCTTTTATATTTAAGTACTGCCTGCAAACTATCATCCATATTTGAATTTCATAAAAAAGTGAATATGTTGCTGCGGTATTTATACTGTTACGAACATTTAGATTGCGGTGCTGCGTGATATGCACTCAAAAAATGTGGCAGTCATTCTGAATAAATTGGCAATCTTTTTTATAAAACCATCATTAATAACGCTAGCAAACTTTTTTATTAATTTAAATAAAATTTGACAAAAGTTTATCAACATTTCTTCACAAACATGGTAATAATTTTTAAAATTTGGTTTTCGTTTTGATGTAATTTGTTTAAATTTTTTATTTGATTGATAAAAGATTCAGTCGATTTGATAGAAATGACAATTTATTTAAAAAAAAAAAAAAGGTTACTTCAATTTCTGAAAATTTTTATTCGTTTACTCACATTGACTAACATTTTTTTTAATTTAATAATATTAATTCGTAAAATGAAAAATAGTTTTATTTATTTAACGAAATATATTTTCTAATTGATTAAAAATGTAATTTCAATAATAAAATAATTTTTCAAATTGATATAGAGAATTTTTTTGGATAAATTTAGTTTATTGAAATTGACGAGCTTTTTTTTCAAATAAATAGAAGATTTCTGTTAAATTTACGATTTTAAATTTTTATTAACTTGATCAGTATAATAAAATAATATGTTTTTTCAAATCATAGATTTATTTAATTCATTTATGTAATACAATACATACAATAAACTTTATCTAAAAATAAATCATTTCTAAATTAGTGATTTCATCGCTATAACAATGGTTTACGTTACGCGCATATTAACAAATAAAAATAAAATTAAATATAACATAATAATAAAACAGACATTTTATTTTGTTAATTTTTAATATTAGCTATATTAAATCATAATTTATTTTAACCTTAAATAAAAAGAAATCAATACCTACATAAATGTAATATCACGATCCATTGAAAAAGTTATTCTACTGTGTATTAATGGATAACTAAATTTAACTTAACTTTTGATTACTAATTCAGTCTTTAGTCAACCCGAGTTTTTAGACTAATTTTCAATAGTGGTTGGCAGATGAACCATATGAATTAAATACAAAATTGTTGCATGTAAACCGTCTGAAAAAATAAACATTTTGGATTACTAAAAATAAATTCAGTTGAATAAAAACAATTACTTTCAGAGATATTTTGCAAGCACCTTGTATTTTTATCTTTAATTTTTCTTTCAAAGACCTCCATAGTATTAAATCCAAATGAATTAAAACGTGGCTATCAGTATCCAAATACATCGTTTTAAAATCAATTTCAATCTAGTAAATGGAAAGAAAGAACATTTTTAAAAATATTAGTAGTAAATATAACTCGATCCTATCAAGGAATTTGACCGCTTCCATTGAAGTTTTATGACCATATTTTTAATTTTGCATAGTGAGCAATTAATTCAATGATCCTAATCAAGTCAAATTTTTTCCATGTCATCACCAAGAATCGAACCCAGGACCTCCGATTGAAGCATGCTAACCACTTTGCAATCTTTTTCCTGTTTGCCCTCTTTTCGAAATGGTCCTCGAGGGCATTAAGGTTTAGAGAATGGTCATTTACTCAGCAGCAGAACTATATCATGATTACTAATTAGTTCGAAGTTTACAGAACAAGTCAGAAGGAAAAAGGCTCATATTCGAAAACGTTAATTTCGAGTTGAAAGTAAATTTAGAAGTTAAGTAAATTTCGCGTAAAGTTAAAATAAAGTTTGATTATTAAATTTTTAACAAAGGAAAATTCAAATTAACGTTTAAATTAATTAATTTTTGAAACCCAAGCCGATTCAGCACTCAATGCTACGCTGGGCCCATGATGCTACATTCACCTATTCACGCAATTACCATTTGCACGTTGCAAACTCCATGTCAGCATTAAATTGCTTGAAAAGGTGATTATAATCACAAATATCATTGACGCCTAAGTTATCCCCTACAACCAGGCCTAAATAAAATAAAATGAATACGAAATTCGGCACCGGACAAACTTACTAATACGCCTTCTTCTTCTAAGCATTTTTTTGGTGTATTAAATATTTTAAGCATGAATCATTTCCAAACGTTTTTGAATATTGGGATTTTATCAAACCTGAACAAAATTATGTTTTCGGTTTTTGAAATATTATTATAAAATGGGAATGAAAAGTATAAACCAGTTATTGATTCTGAATGGGAACCCAACGGATTATTGATCTCAAACTCGTCAAAGTATAGAAAATATGGAGCACATAAAATACTGGGTATATGTTTTATTTTAGTCTTCCATAAATTTCCATCTATGAAACATGAAGTAAGAGAACTGTTTTCATATATGTATAATCGATGTCAAATCACCAATCTTTTCTAAAATTAATTTCATTTGGAAACCTAATGAAAAAATGTGGCTTTAGTTGATTGTTCATCAAAAACACATTCACCATTTCTGTAATTAATGCCAATTTCACTGTTAATAGTAGAAACTTGAAAAAGAGGAATTAATAAACTATAATCTTATAACCATTTATTCAACTTATATTCAGTATTGCAAGATAGGAATACATTCGATTAAAGTTGTTGTTGTTATGTAATTTAAGACAACATTGAATAGAAGAGTCGTCTAAATGTATTTTAGTTGCAGACGTATCTAACCCACATAAACTAGAATTTAAATTATTTGTTTGTTCATAGACACAAGGAGTAATATTATTTAAATTTGTGGTGGTGCAAGAATGTTGAGCAATTTTGTTCAACGTGGTATATAAGATTGGTTAGACGAAACCAATATGTTTGCTGTTCAGTTCCACAGTATGATGTTAAATGGTTATACTGCATATAATCTTACATCGCATTTGCTGAACAGGAAAATGATTAAATATTATTATATTAATAAAATTTTCTTAAAAATTCAATAAAACATCATCAAATCAATACTTTTTACACTATTTGCACTTGGCGAAACACACCTACACTTAATAAACACATTTTATTAAACACTTGTTTTTCATTTCGCAAAAATTAGATTTTTGAATATTTTAATTAAATACTTTGTTCAAAAAGTTTAGAAAATCAATCGATCGATTTCGACTTGTTAGGCCATCATCAGGAATTTAAATAAATTCTGTACCATAGGTGATCTTTTGATAAACGTCTCTTAAATAGAGTCTATCAATTGGATAAAAATTTATGGAAATTTCTTCATAATTTAATAAGAACACTTGACAGAACTTTTATTAATTTTAACAAAATATTTCACATTTTAATGAAAATGTTTATACATTTGATTAACATTCGTCATTTTTACTACATTTCCTTTAACGAAGTTGTAAAATCGAATAAACGAGAGAAAAAGTTTCCGAAATGAAACCACTGTGTGTTTTTCAATAAATTTAACAAATTTTTATTCAATTTAATAAATTATTTTATTGCTTTGATAAAACTAATTAAAATTGGTAAATTTAGTTTGTTGGCATACTGAATCAAAACTTTCATCAAAGTTACTTCCTTTTTTTTGAGTGTATGGACTACATGTGATATTGGTTGAGCTGTGCTAAAGTTTTGGTGGTGTACTTTTTGTTTCGTTTTGTGGATGCCGTCGTCAGTTAGAGACAGTGATCGTTTTTGTATAACGAGATTTAGTTCTAGAGTTGAGTTTATGTTTTTCCGACAAGGTTTTGTGTGTTCCTTTACTAATATTTAGTGATTTAGTAGTATATGTATGATTTATAGTGTAGAATATAGACCTTTTCACTAACTCTCTCTCTCTCTCTCTGGCACTATATCCCATCAAGGGATTTGGCCGCCTCAAACGAGGTTTCATAATCATAATTTCATTTCGGATAATGAGGAATCGAACCCGGGACCTCCGGCTTTTCACTAACACTTTAAAATATTCGAGGCAAACTTGGGTTCGCTGTTGAAGAGAGACTGAAGTTATTTGTAAAAGTGGGCGTTGATATTGATTAGATGGTTTATGAAGTGCTACAAACATCACCGAAATACTATTTCCTACTTTGCTTTTACAGATTGACTTACTACTCAACTTACCATATTTTTACTAATAAATTTTTTTACTAATTTATTAGTCATGTGACATTCTATACTCTTTTATGTTATGTGTAAAAAACGGAGTATAGATGATACCAGCGTCATGCACATTTGTGTATACTATACTTATACACTCTAATCACAATCAACTTCACTCACTTGACCTGTAAGTACTTAACACATTGACGATAGAAATCGAAATCCAAAAATTTAACTTTTAAGAACGCTTATTTCTTTGTTTTTGAATTGTAATCTATCTTGGGGTCAAAGCACTTCCATAGGCTCAAGCAATTTTGACCTCAAATTTCTTTGCAGATGAGCAGTTATGTGCGGGTTGTGGGTATTCGCTATGTATGGGTTTAAAATGTTTCACACTCCTTCTTTTATACTAACCAGTAACCATTCAGGTTCAGTAAAAATTGGTTTAAAATGCCAAATTATCTATAGTCACGCACCTCATTTAATTTAGGTTTTTATTTTGGTAGAACTACTAAAATGAATTAAAAAACTACTAAGAAATCGTTAAATTTATTTTTAGAATCTAGTAATTGTCGTCTAGACGAAATTAATTGTTTAATGCATTATTTTGACTAATCGGCAATTTGCTATTAATGATCAAGGAATTTTTGTTATTCTTGGTAGCGCTTGCACAGTTCCACTTTAAAAAATGACACAAAAATGTACGACGCGAAAGTTATTTTGGTTAAGTTTATAAAGTAGAGCCATTTATTGAACCATAGTGGCATGCAATACTTATATTTCTTTGCTAATCAGTTTAACGTATCACACGAATTTATTTTCCAGGGACAGAAATATACCTTTTTGTTTAGAAACCCAATCAGCATCACGTCCATCTCTATAGCAACAGCCGCTCATTAAAAACAAATAAAATAAAATTTCAATAGCCAATTGAAAGAATAAAATCTGGTGCCTACCTATTAAAACATAAAATTTTCCCAGAAAAAGAATCGTAATGAAATCGTATAAACATAACTTAAAAGCACGTAAAAAGCTTCGCATAACAAAAGCAATTATTTTCACTTTCATTTTACGTTTTTGTATTTGTAATGTGTCTTGGAAAATTATTGAGGTTGAACATTTCACAGAAATGGGTTAAACAACTATTTGTTTTACTTTAAATTTTTCTACCTGGAATTGTCGTTAGAATCATAACACAAAAATAGAATTAACACAAAAAATAAACATAACCTAAATTTTTATACATTTTTTATCGGTGTGCTATGTAAAAAATAAACTTTTCCATCTAGCAGCATTAAGAGACAAATTACATCGCCCTCCTCGTTCCTGCGGAAGTGTTTGTGTGTATATGCTCGTATTATTTCATTGCTGTATTAATTTTCCCACCTTTAGGAGGTAACTCAAAATAAATGTCCTGAAACCAAATAATTTTTATCAAGTTGATTCTCAATTTCAATTTGTCAATAGAATTTCGTTCTGATCCTTTTTTTTTGTATTGTTGGTATTCCTTGATTGTTGTAAATTTTGTTGTTTCGATTCATTGAAGTGGAAGAAAATAACAATATTACTGCTTTGTATACATATAGATCAGAACACAAATAGAATTTGAAATATTCCGCCATCGTGTTTGTGTCAAATTTTATTCCTAGGTGGATGAGTTTAAAAATTTAGTTAAAGGTTGATTTTTTACTTTCGTTAATAGTTTGGGACACAGTTTTCTCTAATCAAACTTATTTGAAAAAAATAATTGGTTTTGTTGGTTAGTTACAAAACAATATTGGGTTGTATGAAATTTTAGCCTTGGATTATTAGGGATAAACAAATGAACTTATATCGATTGGTTATTAATTTGATTGCGGCACTTTTGCTTATAATTCGGCCTTCTTAGCTGTTGCAAAAACTAACGAAGTATCCACACACAGAAAATGTAATCAGCTGTACTGAAATAAATAGTTGAACCAAAAATGGTGAATTAAGGTGGTGGGTGATTCATGTATAAATTTTGTTTGCAAACATAAATAATAATCGCTCTGATTGGTTGAATGTCGGCCATATTTTTTTATCGTACGACAAAAATTGAATATTGCTCAATTTTGTATAAGATTCGACTGCAGTGAACACTTTTTAGGTTGCTTCCGTTATAAAATGTTAAAAAATCTCTAACAAAAATTGAAAACCGCTTATGTGCATTTTGTACAATTCGAGAAATGAATGTTTCAAAATTTAATCCTTATTTTGAAAAAAGTGTATAATGACATTTGGAACTTGTTACATTTTCATTTGAAGTATTTAATTGCATTGTTAGCATACATCGTGATAATACCAATGTAAACATAATATTATTTTAGTAAACTAAATTTTTTGCATTTAAGAGGTTTTACGTTTTATACTTTTCTAATAAAAGGCTCTTATGTTTCTTAAGTTATTTTTACATTTTTATTTATTACAAAATCCAATTCTTCGAAGCATTTTGGCACTTCTCTCTCTCTTTTTTGTTTTCACATCCCATGAAGGGATTTTGCCGCCCGTACTATGGTCCTCGTAAAACGGGTAGGTCTTGTTCGACGTCGTCGCGGCAGCGCAGTCAGGATCTTCCTGTGTGCCGCACTCCGGACATACCAATCTAAACCTCAGGCAAGGGTTCTATGTAAAACTGCAAAGTTGCCCTCTTATATTAATAATTGACAACTACATACATTCCCAAATAAAACAATTCTAAATAGCCAAAAATAGCTTACTAATATAAGTAACGACAGAGCACATATGAATACAACACTCCGTAAGATGAGAAACCACCGACCCACCACTCACAATGAATGAAACCCATTCAAAATACTCTAAATATGAAAGAAAAAATTATTACAATACAGCTCCACCATATCCTCGCCGCCTCTGTGTAATTTGATCACATGATATAATATATGCTTATATTAAAATCATCATTTGTCAAAAATCTAATGTAGTTCTCTGCATTCATTTCTGCTCGATCATCACACACAGTTACAGTTGAAAACCCCTTCAAACATTTTTAATACATATTATCCCGCCACGCTTTGAAGTAAAAACGCAAAGAGAACAGAAATGCAAAATCATAGAATTAAAGTATATAGAATGAGTGTAAGCAACTGTCAAGTGTCACAAATTCGGAGGGAAAAAGAGAAAGCATTTTTATTTGTATTTAGCATTTTTTTCGACCGAATGCAACGAAGTTAAGAAGTTAAAATTAAAAAAATCATTTAAATTTTATTACATGTTTATTCCTGGTAATTTATTTAAATATAATATTATGTAGATAATAAATAGTAATTATAAAATAACTACGCTTATTTATTTCACATGCCTTTAAAATGTAAACAACGAACAAAGTGGTTTTTTTGTTAATGTACAGGACCTTTGTTTTAATATACTACGTCGGTTCGGAGTATTTACAAATTTTTTAATATTGGCGGCGAAGGAGTTAAAAGACCACCCCTATTATTTAAATTGATTGACGATTTATAAGAATTACATTAATTATTGTATTAATTTACAACAGTCCTCACAATTCAATTGTCTAAATAAATACTTGACTATAAACCTTCCTATGTATTCAATAAAATTAATTGAAAGTTCACTTAATATAATTGGGTATCCAAAAAAATCCTCGACATACATATTAGGTTGGTTTAACTTTCAAATTTCTTCCTAATCTTGAGCGAACAACTTAAAAAATAGTTCAATGTGGGCTTGACTTAATTTATAGAACGAAATATATTTCAACAGATGTGTGTTTAATAAGTGTCATGGAGAACCTGCGGATGTTAGAAAGACAACATATTATTCCAACAAATCCCACTTTGCTTTTAGAATCATCAATAACTTTAATACCATCGGATAGAAACTTTAATTTAGATATATACTCAATTGAACATTAAGCGTAATTTTGAACCAAATTAAACTTACTTTGGGATATAGGTTTTTTAAACCATAATATTGAAATTTTTTACTTTTTAAAATATCAAATGAATTATTGAAGACTCTAATAAAAATTATTGTTCTACTACAACCTTCAAACCGTGGCAATTTTAAAACACTATCACAAAATTCTAATGCACTTGCTACGGAATTACTTAATGTCTGAACTGCTAAATTAACTTTCCGTTTTATATATGGACCTTTCGTAATTTATGCGCGAGATGGAAACCTTCCTGCGATTGAATCTTATGTAGTTCTTCTAAGTAGTGCCATGAAATTTTAATGCCGCCACTATCGACTAAAGGGCTTTAATCAGCTAAAACGTTCCTGACGAGTTTGAACATATTACATATGGATAAAAAAAATTAAAAATTGTTGAGCCAGCCACTTTGAAAGCGAGATTTATATAACGTTACAACCTAGTGGTTGAGTTATCGAGTTACACAGTTAAAATTTGTTGGAAATCCATCAAAAGTCACTCGAATTGTTACAACTCCAACATAAACACAACTCAATCATATTTTTCTTTTGTTTACATGTTAAGCTATTAGTTGGGAAATATCCAAGAAGAATTTCCAACGAGCAGTACAAGTGACAAACATAAAAGCAGTTACTTGGATAGCTAAAGTATTATAATTTGGGTCACTATCTTCGAACTCAAAATGTCCCCATGATTTTTAGGTGTGAAAATCGTACTCAAGTTTTGGATGAATGTACATCTCATCCAAGCATACATTTCCAATAACGAACTCTACTGTTTCATTTTTTTTATAGGACCAGCAAAGAGTACGAAAAGATTCTGAAGTAAAACCTGAATGCCCATTTACTACTTTATACCAGTTAGCAAGTTTACAAGAGTGAGGTAAGCAATTTTTAAATTGTTTCTGAACATATTCATAGCCCCTCGGAGAATAAAAGTTTAAATTTAAAGCAAACTTCCGTATTTCTTCTGAATATTTCCTCGCTAACTTTCGACATCTAATTTTATCTCTATCTATTTAAAACAATTGAATTTGGGTCAGAATATTTTAAAATTTATCCTTGTGGCAAGGACTAATCTAATGTTTCTTCTCAAGTTTGTCTATCAGGACGTGACCCAAATTAATAATTTTTCTTCTTTGTGTACTATTTTTTTGCCGTAGGTTCATATTTGTTTCCAGTTTCTTGTATCTATTCCTCAACAATTGTAGTTTTCGTTTTCAAAATTTGTTTATTGGACTCGCATCAACATCAGTATCTGATAAGATCATTGCTTGTTTTAATGTTATTTTATTAAATTGTTCATGTGAATAGGATGGTTTTATAATTTTACTAAACAAACAAAGAACAAGTAGTATTACTACGAATGCTATAGTATCACTTTTGTTTAAATCGGATATATTATCATTATTCAAATTCTCTTCACGATTAAGCAAATCCAAAACTTTAAAAATAGCCCCATTTATATCGATAGAGTCATCTATAGAAGTAAGACAAACTTCTTGATGGACAGATTTAAAATATGAGTGTTCGGACTCGGAGCATCCAACTATGTTTTCTTCAGTATGATAAGAAAGGGATATTGGGGCATGTATTTTCAAGATTATTTTGATTATTATCAATGTACAAGGTGGAAATGGCCGATTTTTTTAATTTCGATCTCTTTTGATTTTTTTTTGTAAAATAGTGCTTTTCAAAATGAATCGAGCAAACAATTGCATTTTTACTGATTACTCGCCCAAGCCAATTGATTTCAACCATTCCCTTTTTATTTCTCCATATTTTGCGATTTCGTTGCTCGAAACAAGGGCTTTCCAAAGGATTGGTGCACGTCCTTATACAGTGCCAATTCCATCGTGTGCATGTTATCATCATGCTGGCACTTGTAAAATGGGACCGCCGACAGACGCAGTAGCCGTAGTGAACCCAAGACTTCAAGTTTACGGTATAAATAGACTTCGAGTAGTCGACGCTAGTATCATGCCGGAAATCATCGCAGGACACACAAACGCCCCAACATATATGATTGCCGAAAAAGGAGCTGATATGACCAAGGAAGGTTAGGGTGAACTCAGCTAAATTAAAAATTTTTATGTTTTCATAAAACATGTGTGAAATTCCAGTTGCTAAATATTATTTTATTATAATCGATCTTCTTTTTTAAAACCTGTACGGTACCTTTACACTTCGATTTTGATTATCATATTACTCATGGACTTGACATTGACAATTGCCATCCCAGGGTATTGTAAAATGAAAATGAACTTAAAAATATGTAAATAATAACAAAAAAATAAAATATAAATAAAACACACAGACTCAAAATATAGCGCGTAATTAACGTTGATAAATTGTGGAAGACATCCGTCCATCGTTTGACAGAGCCAAACAATTAATTGGCTTTAGCAATGTTATTGCCGATGTGCTTGTTAAACGGCATATTTGCATTGAACGTAACCATAAAATCTGTTGTTATCATAAACTCGCTGCAATTGGATGTTGTTGATGTTGTAAGTGTTGATTACGGGATTTCTTTTTCTCTGAAATGGCATTATCTCGCATTTGTTGATATTCAAGTGCACTTATTGCACCACACCACTCACTAAGGTTACACTGGTACGCTAGTCCCCATTTTTGAGATATCGCTTTCGACATGTTTTGGCTTTGAGTCAAAAATTGGTCAAAATATACTCATTTCCACTTTGATAACTCTTGAACCATTAGAATTTTCGTTTTGCTTTCTTCAGCTTAAGTTGTTGCGCAAGACAAACAACTCAAGACAAGCAAGTTAAGACAAACAACTTTGCCGAACATAGGAAGACCGAAAAACACATCCACCATATATGGGTGGTTAACTTAGGCCGAGGTTAGGTTAGGTTAGGTTGGAGTGGCTGCTTCCGCACATTTAGACCAGTAGTGGCCCGTTGTGATACAACATGATTCTATTTCACCGTAATCCCTGTTCAAAACCATTCGAAGCTACGTATGTAGCTCAAAATATCTCGCACTTCATAGTCTGCGAGATCTGTACGGCTGGCTATACTGTACACGCCCAAATACCTATGCCATCTGTATGATAGTGCCGGACATGACCATATGCAGCTATTTAAAGTCTCTTCCTCCTCTTCGTCCATACAACTTCTTTACAAAGTCGTAATAAAAGTTTTATTTACGTTTTAGTAGTATATTGAACATACTTTTTACGCTATTTGCCGTAGGCACTTGGCGAAACACACTTATACTTAATAAACACATTTTTATTAATCACTTGTTTTTGTTTCGCAGAATATTTTGAATATTTTTCAAAAAGTTTAAAAAATCACTCGATCGATTTCGTCTGAATTCCGATATTGGCGTGCACATTTCTAGCTACAAAACTGTGTATCAGATCACTGCAAAAAAAAACATCACAAACTGCCATTAACATCGCATTCACCATCTTTCATTTTAAATATTTCACCGCTTCGAGATGAGGTGTTACATATTGTAATAGTATCTAAGTTTTAAGGTGGATATTCTGGGTACTCCGAAAAATGAGTACCGTTTTGTAAACTCAAATTCCTTTATAAATAGTCCGGGAGGTCAGTTTGCTGTATTCCCCACCGTTTTTTACATTATGTATAAGATCCGGCTGATATTTAGTTTATTTAGCTAAAATTAAAAACTTTGTGTTGCTA
This sequence comes from Nephrotoma flavescens, assembly GCA_932526605.1. Taxonomy (NCBI): domain Eukaryota; kingdom Metazoa; phylum Arthropoda; class Insecta; order Diptera; family Tipulidae; genus Nephrotoma; species Nephrotoma flavescens. The sequence continues at coordinate 325,301,500 of OW052221.1, read as the reverse complement.
ATTTAGAGAAACAGGGTGTAACATTTTTATTAAAAATCCAAGTAAAGTGCAATAGCTCAGAATATCAAACAAATTTGCTGATGTAACGATTCCACCCAATGTTCAATCACATTCACGAAACACATCTTATATGACTACAGTTGCCAGTAATAATAAGACCAACATGGGACGTCATCACTTTCAATACAACTATTCACGTTTGTGCGGATGCAATCGTCTCAAAACCATCTTTTTGAGATGATAAATTGATCAAACTGAGACACTCTTAAATTTGTAAACCAAAGCTATTTTCACTTAAAATTATTGACTAAACGGGATGTAAAACATTTCATTGTTCATAATTAAATTTTCATCTCATTAAAATAAAAAGTTTTTTAAAGTACTTTTATTTTATTCGACCCCCTTGCAATCACTTTTTAGGCGAGGGCAACCCAGCAACAAAATAATGAAAATCCGTAAAAAATAAAGTTAGCACAAACTACAAAAATGTCACCCAACAATAATAAGTTTTAATTCTCCAGATTTTAATCTTATAATTTTCAGATTCTTTCTACTTCGTGCTTCTGCGATTTGCTGTTCAACTCGTCTCTGAACAGATTCTTTTCGGTCTTAATTCTTTATTATCTTCTTAGAAAAACTTTGATAATATTATTTTTAAAATGACCCAACAACTAAAAAAAAACGAGAGAGGGAAATGTATGCATCGGGTAGAGAATTAAAAGATTTGCAATGTTGATGGATGTGGCATAATAAGGTTAAGTGATTTTTTACTAAAGTATAGTACTTTGTCGTGATGGCTTTGGAATATCTTACGTTATAACATAAGATATTTTTATTTGGAAAATGCAATTCTACCCAATAAAATATTTTCATCTAAATAAATTAATGAAATGCTCAAGAGGAATAAATCTATAAGTAGCATACATACATTGAAAAAATTGGAGATTTTTTATAAACCTTTGCATCCTTTTACTAAATATAAGAAAGTGGGACACCATATTTCATTTTCGATTAAAGAAATTTTGATTCAACTGTAAATTTTGTGTCTAATTCAGAATTAGTTATCTTTTTTATATATTATTTTATATATTTTTCAAAGATAATTTGCTGAAAAATTGGGCCGAAGACTTATCGTTAAAAAATTATGAAAATTAAAATTTAGTCAAGCATTAAAATTTCATCTCGTTCCATATACAACTTCCACAAATATGTTCCTTGCTATAGAAGCACGATAAAATAATATATAAAATGGACCATATTTCCATTAACCCGATCACCTTTGTCCCAGATAAACTTTCACTTGTGTAACCAACAATTGGAAAATGAAAAATAATGGAAGATATTCGAAACTAAATATTTTATGTATACGTACGAGTATTCGAAATAATTTCAAACGTAATATATTCGTATTCGGCGTACAGCTACCCACCCACTAAAAAATCAAATGGAAAAATTAATGGTATTATATAACTGCTAACGGGAAAAATACGATAAAATACACAATACCATCAAGATTTCCATTGAGTTTTCAAATCATTTATTATCCAAAATATTATGGATGTTGTGTATAAAGCAGATACACACACACACAAAGTGTATCATCGCAAAAGTATGACCTGCGAAAAATTAAATTTTTCGATTTTTCTTTTTTTTGTGTGTGTGTGTGTGTTATAAAAAGCTTTTTGACTTTAATCTATACTTTTTTTCAGAAAGTTTTATTAATCCACCTCGGTTGTACTCTTCATTCACGTCTCAAAGACGACGGCAGGGAAATAATGTTAATAATAATAATAATAATCAAAATAATAAGATGCCAAACAGCAAGAACAATGCCAACAACGAAAATTGAATTCGTTTCACACCAGTAATCTTATCTTCCCCCAAAAGGAAAAAAAAATTATATATAGAACTTGTTTGGTATTATCATTTTTACGTTGAGAACGTTTTGACTTTGCTAGATTCTTCACACCAAAAACATTTGCTTTATATAATTTACCACCATTTTTGTTTTTCCTATTTTATGGTGGTAGTGAAGAAAACAAAAACGAAGGAAGTAGTATGTTAAAGTGGAATTTTCTTATTAAAAAACTTTGAAAATTTTCCAACGGAAGAAAGAAAATTTTTAAAATGCTTAATGTTTTTTTACATTTCGTACCGTTTTGTATCTTTCACTCATTTATTTTTGCTGTTCGAGTATACGAGTACATATTCTCTCGAAGGATTGAACATTTTTTTTATTTTTAAATAGTTGATAATTAAATTAAATTATGTTAGTAGGTTAAGTATATACATTCTATATATATATTTAACAATCCTGTTTGCTATTACTTTGATATTTTAGTTAATGTGCTTTTCCTCTTTCTATGTGGGCGATAGATTAGCTTTCGTTCGTACCGTATCCAGAGATATATGAACGGTAAATTGTATAGAAGTTGTAATAACCATTTCCAATTACTCTAATGTTACACTGTAAAATAATATCAACCTTGGAACGTCTTTATTGTTTATAAAATAAAATCATGTTTTCCCCATTTTTATTTAGAGCAGCAAGATGTCTCGAAGAATTATAATGATTTACATTTTTTATGGGCAACAAAAAATAAATGAAAATGGAGAAGATGTAAATGTCGAAATGAAAAGAAAGAAGGTGAAAGTGAAATTAAAGAAAATTATCGTACACGATATTTGTAAGTTTATTTGATTATCAAAAACACGACAAAAGAACGGAATTCGCGAGGTGGTAATAATAAAAATTAGCATATCAGATGGAACAGGACAAAATATAAAATTTGTTGGAAAAATTTGTGTTTTTGTCGAAAAATGTAGTAAGGGCAAATTAATAAACTGTGGATGAAAGTTTTAATTTTTGGATTGTTGCTTTAGATCCTTTCCCAAGACACTAAAAACATGCGTGTTGCACAAACCTCCATAAATAAATGAAAAAATTTCCAAACAATTTAGATCTAAAAAATGCAACCAATTCAAGTAATACAAAATAATTTTAAATGCTTTTATTCAAAAAGATATTATATTGTAAAGAACGTAGAAGATCTGTTTCAATTTAACCTCAAAATCATAAGACATGTTTGGCTTATTGAATAGGCATAGAGTAAACAAAAAAAATTTAACGATACTGTCCGATTTCATTACGAAGTACATACGTTTTCGTAATTCATCCGAATACATCGAATAAGGTATTCTTTTTTTGTATTATATATATTTTTTTTTTTAACAGAAGCTGAGGGAAGTGTTTTGACGGAAATACAATACAAAAATTAAACAAAAATCAAAAATCTACAATAAAAAAGTAAAAATAAAGTATTCCTTAAGTCATTATCATCTTCCTCCCACCAATTTTTATTTATTTACGAATATAAACTTTTATCTTTTTAAATTAAATTAATTATGTGTTTCGATTACACATGCAGTATAGTATGCGCATTTCAATTCCAATTGTAGGGTATTGTGAAAAATAAAATGGCGGCTTTTGTGAATGAGCAATTAACTATTTTGGTTAGCAAAGCTGTAGCTCTAAAATTGAAAATTAATGAAAGAAACTAGCAGAAAGCGTAAAAGTACTCCTACTTTTCTTCTTTCTCCTCCTAAGTACTCCTCCTGAACCTACGTTTCAGTGGATAATAAAACGGTGACAAAACACATATTTATTAACCGGAAAAGAGAACCAAAAATTCCCGCAATATGCACCACAAACCGCAATCCTTTTCAAACAACAATTCTGCTGTAAAATGGTTATTTTATTTTATAATAATGCAATATTATTTGGTCAAATCTAAACTGTGACCAGTTAAAAGTTGACCTTTGTATAGCTTGTTAGGCGCGTCCAATCTCAAAAATTTACATTACTTTATGGGTAGGTATAAAGTTTCTTCTCGGTCAGTCAATCCGTCTGGACTATACAGAGGCCGAATTATATTTGAAAAATATTTGTTTGTTGAAAATCGTCATCTCTGCTTAATTTTTTTAAAACTAACCCTTACCGATATTATTCCAAACATATTTAGTATCTTTTGATACGTGGTCATTTTTCTAGTAAAAGAGAAACGTTTTAAAATATTTGAAAAAACAAAATAGAAACTGTCACTTCCAGTCAACCGATTTCGGCCAAAATTCGAATGAGTTTATGAAAAAAGCATAAGCATGAAGTTTCGCCCCGACCAGCAAAACCATCTGAGCTGTAGAGAGGATACATATACATTTAGACTCACAGCACCACATACACAAAGATTTTTTAAAAACCAACTTTTTATTTCGGCGATAGCGAATGGTAAATACGAAAAAATCTGGAAGTCGAAAATGTTCATGATTTTTTCTTTTGCCGAATATATTTCCTGTCGTCGTAGATTCGTGTGCGGTGCAACCAGATGAATCAGGCTTATTTCGGTTTTCTGCGGTGTATTTTGTTTAACCGTTGCACTTCTCATTTTCAATATTTTTCATTTTTTACGATGGGTTGTAAACAGCAAGATTATAGATGGATGTACAACAATACGGGAAGTAACAAAACCACAAATCTATTAATTGAATTTTGATAATCAATAAACTACATCCTATGCGTAATACGAGTATTATTGTAAATTTGCATATAATTTATTTATTTATTTATTCTACCATACAGCAATTGGTTATTTACAAAAATATATAAAAATAATAATTAAAATTTCAAAAAATTAAGTAGGCCTTGTAAATTAAAAAGTTAAGTTCTAACAAAATGAAAACAAAAAAATGGGTCTAAAATCCAACCATTAACAACAATTAATAATTATATATTACAAGTTCTAATTACATTCATAAATAAATGAATAAATGGTTGGATTTTAGACCCATTTTTTTGTAAGATGAGCAGGAACAACAGTGGTGGCACCAAATCAAAACTCCAGAGTAGCGATTGTTCTCTTAAAAGCATTGTGAGAAATGTGTAAATCAAAATACTCAGCAGCGGTGTTGAGATCTCGTTGGATGCGCGCTGCGGCACCATGGTAGCTGTAGTTACTGTCGGCAGTTGGAGTACGAAGAAACTGAGGTGGGCGTAAGGTGCGTTGAGCATAAATATTAAAGAGTGAAAGTATATCAGCACAATCCACTTTACCACAAATAATATCACGTGCAAAACTAGCATTGGTACATATACGCCTAGAAGCCAGCGACTGAAGACCAAGGAAACGACAAAAGTCAAGTTAAGTTGGGAGACTATAATCGTCGCATTGTAAAGAAGGCAATTTTTTGAGAACAAATAACAGAAACTATTTTTGTGTACTCCCAATTTTTTTAGAGTGACAGTCATAGAACGGGGATCATATGAGACTTGCGTCCTCAAGCTAAGAACGAACGAAAGAAGTATACAGTGACTTAAAAGTCAGTAAGTCGTGAAAATCTTTAGAATTTCGTTTAATAAACCCCAACATTGACTAGACTTTATTAACAATCGCCTCGATTGTTAATAACCTCCAAATCGTTAATTATTATGGCTATTATGGAGACTTGGATCTACAATATGTGATTATTTGGCATTTATCCACATTCAAAAACATATAATTTGTTACCCACAACACAAATCGCAAAACATGTTCAAGTTCCGCTGAAAGAGAACACGGTCTAATTAGCGTGAAAGGTTAGCAAATATTTTCATGTCATCTGCAAATAAAATACAATAAGCGAATGTGAAACAGTCCACAGTGGGAAACAAATAACAGTGGGCCCAAGTGGCTACCATGAAGCACACCAGACGAAGGAATGAAATCCTCTGAGTAAGATCCATCTTGACACTTATTTTACGATTTGATAAATAGGACATTAGCCGCAACCTAAAAGAATAGTGTTGCAATTTAGATCGCTAAGCTTATTCAACAATAACAGACCCTGGTAAACCATCAGGCCCCAGACCCTTTAAAGCGTCCACATTCATCAATGCCTGCAACACATCATTTTGTTTATTTTGTTTATTAGAAATAGGTACCATTGGAGTTTGTGAGATATCTATCCTTAACAAAAACGCTACTGAAGTAATTGGCAAAAAATTGCAGATTGTTATTGGATTATCGGATTTTTGAATACCGAATTCCATAAACGACGGCAAGCCGTTATTTTGGTTCTTCAGTTTCACAAATCTCCAAAGCTTCTTCGGGTTACAGCGTAAATCGTCCTCTACATCAATCATGTAATTATTGTACAGGAATCGGTTAAGACTGGAGAACTGCCGTATGCTAAACCGGTACGCGTATATTTCATGTGAGCTTTATTATGCAGGGCCTCTCGTTGCTTGAGTTCTTGAGTGAACTTATCTTTTTAGGGACACATTTTCGTGTAGCAATATTTAACAACTCATTGAAGGTGTCTACTGCACTATATCCATGTTTGATAGGACAACTGTCCAATCAACTTCAGCTAGGAAATTGTTTGTAGAACCGTGGTCGGCATTCACATAATCAAATACAGAGCCATTCTTAATATAAATTCATGTTATATGAAAATCTGCTAAAAATCTCGATAAGTTCCGCAACTTTTTGGTATATTATTAATCTGAGAAGCGCCTATGTTTGCCATAAAATCACAGATTAAGGCGGAATGATCGTTAGTATTAGCTGGAATGGAGACATTGACTTCCATCATCCAGACTAACTCTGGAAAGTTGAAATCGATACTTAGTATTAAATTACTAGAAGCACTGTTAAGAAAATCGTGACAAAAGCCATAATCGGATTAAATGGAGAGAAAACTGTGCTAATTAACCGCAATACATTATATGCTTGGGTCGGAATATAAAAATTCACGGCAGTAAGATTTACACACGGTGACGGCGAAAAACGCAAAAGTCCGAAAGGGAAAACTCCGCATTAATAAATTCGGCTGTTAGCCATGTTTCCGTTATAATCATTATATCGTAATTGGATTCTAAAATTCCAAGGTAAAAATTTCCAAGATTTAGACCGTAGGCCACTGCAGTTAAAATTAAAAAATGATATGTCGTTGATGAAATTGTCTCCACCAATAATGTTATTGCTATGAATTACATATATCTGCTATTAATTTAAATTATTAGTAGTCAACATGCTCGTATTATTAGAAAAATTTAATTGGTTAGTTTTTGAAATGATAGACGTTAATTTAGAAATGCAATTTAAAATGGCAATTTAATGCATGCAATTTAAAATAACATAGAGATGAGCGAAGTACTAAAAAATACTTCGAAGATTGTCGATGAAAATTTAAAATTTGTTTATCCAAATACACCTGGAGGCGAAAATGATGAATCCAGTAACTGATTAAATTTATTTTCGGGAACACCAATTTTAAATGATATATAATCACGACCATCATTACGACCATATCATTCTCTATAACGTCCCCGACGGGATATAATGGTGACAGATGAATAATTTATGGATTCTCTACTGCCCAGAAATACTTTTTTAGAAGCTTTCACACAGTTTTCTTAGTGTTAATGTAATTGATAATTGACTTCTGTAAAAGGTTTTCACTATTAAAACGCGTTGTCCAATCGAATATTTTCCCATGATTAATTTGCCATGTACGCGTACTTCACGACTGTCAAGTATGAACTGTCATTATTAATATTCGCCAAAATAAAAAAAACTATAAATCTTTTGAATGGACACCCTGTACTATTAATAGATTTCCACCACTATCAAGGACGTGTTCGATTTGTGGGTGAAATAATTTGTAGGTGAAAAATTAACGTTGAACTGTATTCAACCAAATTACCAAAGCAGCGAAGTGTTATAATTTTTGACATAACCGAAATAATTTTTGTATGATTTGATTGTTGTCCTTGGGAATGTCGTATATATTTTGAATTGCCAAATTATTTTCACTAACGAAATTATTAAATTTTCACCAAAATTAATACAACTAATGAAATATTTAAACCAAAATAAGCTTCAGTTTTGTTATTTTTTACGTCTAACTGAAATTATTTCAATAGTTGAGTAGTGTCCCATTTGAATCAGTAATCGGACAGCGAATGAACTTATTGGTAATGTGAATGATGGTTACCTCATTGGCCGATATAGGCCTTATGAGCCATATTTTAGCGGTATTTTATTTTTTTTCACTGTGTTTGATTTGCTACACTTTTATGATTATTCAAATGTTGCGGGATATATTATGTCACTACGCAACCACAAGCAGAATATGATCGAAATTTTACCTGGAAATTCGATGATAAAAGAACAAAAGAAAAGTTTTTGTTTCAAACGTACAATATATAAGAGAGAACAATCCACCTAGACTGCGCAATTACAAATCATCTGGCTGTTTACTCCTTTCATGCTGTCGTTCAAATCTTATTGATTATATTCTAGCTTGCTGTGGATCAAATCGCAATGTAGTGTAGTTTAAAATTTTTCTATCGACTTCATGTTCATGGTGTCGGAGTCTTAAAACAATTTAGAAAAAGGGTATAAACTTCTATAAAACTACAAAAAAATTCTTTAGCTTACAGAAAAACGGTTAAACTGAATATTTCCTTCGAGTCTCGGTTTTTATCTAAAATGTATTTCAAATCAGATAATTAATTCAATTAAAATAAAAATTTTAAACGTTCCACCATCTTCAAACAACATTACAAAAACGTAAATCGCAAACAAACACAAAAGTTATTTTTTCGATTTTCCGTTTGGTTTTTCTAATGTTTTTCTTTTTACACAGAAATGCTAGAAATTAACCATCTCAGTTACTTTAAATTAACCTGGAAAACAAGTCTATATATACTTACCTGTGCATTTACAGCAAATGGAAAATAATACAAAGTAAACAAAGATTTAATTCTACAAGGTAACTTAATTCATTTCCTTCCAACAAATAAAATAAGAAACTTTCAATTCTCAAAAAAAGCCAAAAAGACAAGAAATGGAAAACTTTTTTTCGATAAAATACAAAATGTAAAAAAAATTAGAAAAGCTTCACGTTAAATTAAAAAAAAAGGTTTGCGTATTCTAAATGAAATCGTTCGCCTGCAAACAAGAACTTTTGCGTTCCGCTTCATTTCAATGTGTCGAAAGGTATACTTCCCCTGTTCAGCAGAGTTCCTCGGTAATACATTCAATTAAGTACATATTAGATTTGTAGAAAAATGTTTGGTGATTTCCGTTTACAGTACACATAATACCCAGAGTAAAAATACAATAAAATACTAACGTATTATCAGCATTCAACGACGAAAAGAATTGAAAGAAAACTTTGTGGTCTGTGTTCTTAATTTAAAGGGACAGTAAATTACATTTTCATTGTTTGTTTTAATTTTTGTTCATTTATTTTGTTTCTGTTCGTATACATTAAAATCTTGATCCCAGGGGCAAATCATTTTTCTGTTATCGTTATACCATGTATAGCAAATGTCTAACATTTTGTTTCTCCATTTTTATCATCAACCCAATGTATTAAGTATATAATGGTATTTGACAACTTAATTAAGTTTGAATGCATTGGCAGGTAGTGTCTGCAAGCAAATTGCTCATTTTTTAAATTCACTTCGGGATTGTGTTTATTATTAGATCGAGTCAATGTCGGTTCTTCACCTCCTAAAATACGCAGATTAGTTTATAGCGATTGGCTTTTTGTACAGAAACGAATTCCATTTTTACCTTAATTAACTATATTTCTTGCGTTTCTGTCATGGCTCGGCCATAAATAAAACCTATAATACAAATACATGTAATATAATTATTGAATGATAAACTCTCTATATCTACGGTTAGAATTTGGATAGCAACAAACACAATATGAAACTATATCTCGTACAAGTAAAGCAAAAACATTATAATCTTTAATATCCTACTTTTTTTATGTTCAATAAAAAGTAATTTAATAATCCTGCTAGGGATATTTTCCATAACATATATTTGGGACAGATACACCAACAGAAAAAGTACCCTCAATTTTTTGTTTGAAGACGTGAAACATCTGCAAGGCTGTAAGATTAAAACACACAATCAAAATGCGACCAATCCTCCCTTATACCGGTGTGTGTATACGAGTATACATGACATCAATAAATACAATTCTTAAATATTTTTTTGATTAAATAAAAATTCGATATAAAATCGATTTCATATTTGTGATGATAGTTTCATCTTTTCTTTATCTATTCTGATTATTCGAGACATTTTCATCTTCATTTTTTTTCCTTAATTTTTGGTTTTCTTGGGTTAATCCGATATTCTATGTAAGGCTAAATAGGGGCTAAAATCTATTAATATATCACTCTTTCCTGTTAGAATTTTATCCGTATATCGTTACTTTTAATACATAGTTTGCTTCGCTTTCTAGATTTTTAGATAGATGCATAGATTGGAAATAAATATATAGTTGGTTTCAGTTAGATTTCGTTCTTATTGAGAAGTTTGATGGTTTGATCTAGGTTTTCTAAAACTTTCATCTAAATCGAAAACATAAAGAGAATAATCACGCATAACAAATACTAGCTGACCTGTGACTGAATAACCAGTCACGTGATTACATTTTATTGAATTTTTTGTTAAGAAATGATTAAGAAGATTTTTAAGATGTAAATTTGATGCATTTTTATCAAAAATAAAGTAAATTCATATACGCTATTAAAAATTTAATAAAAAATCTACAAAAGGATAATAAAATATGAATTTACATTACAATTTACATGCGTAGAATCTCTAAAAAACAACATTCTTTGTTGTGATGCGCCCGTCCCGATCAGCTGATTGATCGCTTGTCTCAACCAAAAACACCTTGAGTCCGTCAAATGAGCGGCATCGTGAAAAGGCTACATACAGCTGACCGTGTGTATATACGGGGGCCGGCAAGTACACTCCTACCTTCTTCAAGCTTTTGTCCTGATTCTTGTTGATGGTTATGGCGAACGCGAGCTGGACCGGAAATTGGAGGCGAGACATTTTAAATGAGAAGGTGCCTTCCGAAGGTGAGAGCTTCATGCGTGGTATGAGAACGCACTCGCCTTTTGAGAAGCCAGTCAGCAAATCACATTCCAGACTATAGCGGTTTATTTTTGCGACTCGCATGCGTGTTCCATTGATAAGACCCTTGCTAGTGTTTAGATTCTTCATCAAAAGAACGATCGCGTTTACCTTTAGCGGGATGGCATGGCGTGGAAGTCAGGATTCTTCAATCCTGTTGAGAAACTCGACATGTAGGCGGAGTTCCTCATTCATGTCGTCACTCTCAACTTTATCAACACTAAGTTTGACTACTTGTCCGCAAGGCGACCAAGAAGATGTAATGTCAAAACATAGCTCACTTTGCTTAAAAAACATAACTAAAGTGTGCAACGGGCATAATTGTAAAAATATATTAACATTTCGGAAAATTTAAATAATTTATTTCACTCTATGAATTTCAACTTTCACTTTACGATGAAGATCTAAACCCTCTCACCATGTATGGTGGGAGAACATAATTGTTATGTTGAGCTGATGGAATACTTTCAATTTTAACCGAGTGACAGTTATGAAAAGCGGGCCAAATCTGAGACGCATGTTCAAGTTGTTAACCGAACAAGCGACAAACAGAGATTTCAATGTAAAATATGTCTCTAGCTTTATAAAACCTACAAGGAAGTAAGAACTAATCCAAGGTCGGAAATATAATCCAGCTTTACAAATGTAAAATTATGAATTTGTTTTGCACTTTTTGTTTTTTTTTCGTTTAAACTAAAAAAAAAATTTTAAATGTCCGGTGTATTTTATGTCCTTTGTAGATCAATTAATACCCCTCTTTTCATTCACGCACACACCACCCATTCATCCAATTACATTATACCACTTGCACATTGCAAGCTCCATGTCAACTTGTACACTGACGTGGACGGTGAGTCGGCACTGAATTCTCTTAGTTGTGTTTATTAACATCACCGATCGTAATCGATGATGAAAATTCGCATTGCATTCAGCCTCTGGTGGGATTCGAACCCAGTACCTTTGGGTCCAAGTGTCCCAGCTTTAACTACTGCACCGGTGATGCAGTGGGATTAAGCGATAAGTTGATGTTAGTTAGAAGAATTTACAGAATTCAGTGAAAAGAAAAATACAAAAGAAAATTGTTTTAGATATTGTAATGTATCTAAAACATTTTTCTTATGAATTTTTTGTTCCAACTGAATTCAGTAATTTCTTTTACCCATCATGTTTCTTCATGTCGTTTTGCGGTCACCTGCATAGGAGCCAAGCGAAACATGTTTTTTATCTCACCTTTCATTATATTTCCAAAGCGTCAGAAACATTTTACTGTTAAAAAAAAAAATAAATAAAAAAACTTCTTACTATAACTAGACATAAAATGCTAGAGTAAAAGCCCATTTCACCATATACAACCACAGTTGATTCAACCCTCGTCATGGGTTGGTGAGGCCAAACGTATTACTACTTCGGAGTCCGATACCCCCACTATTCCTTTCCTATTTATTTTTTTTACGATGCGATTATCAAGGCCGTTACTTGTGCATCCCCATCCCCATGACCAAACACTAACCTCTTCCGACTGGGCTACTGGTTAATGCTGCGGGGGATGAAATACAGGTAAAGGCAAATTTTCTGTGAAACTGGGTTGGCTTTAGCGGTAGCTAAAGTCTAACCCGTTTCAATTCATTGAACCAATCACAAATTAATCCGAAAACTACCTGATTATGTAACCACAAACATGAGACACCCAAATCCCACATTCTGAATGAAAATTCTAAGACCAGCAGATTCAACAGCCAATGTTTATACTTAATTTGTATTATGTATTGTCTATTGGAACTGCATACACGGAAGCAGGTTAATTAAAAGTTTTTAAATAGTTTTAGATTTCATCCGTTAGGTATGGCATTTCCAATAATAAAGAGCCTTTCAAAGTTCTAACAATACTATATGCACTAAATTTGATGAATTTAAAATTTCCACATGTGGTTTATATTAATAAGTGCACCAGTAATCCATCTGCCACGGCTCGTAGGATTGTGACTGCAAGATTAGTTATAATCAAAGTATTTTGAATCTGACTACACATCTGCGGTTATATTTGACAGCTTGCTGATTATATTATTAATTATATCTGGTAGACTGGACATTTTCTAACTTTCCGGGAATTGTTTCGGTTATATTTGGAATTCTGTTTATGATATTTCCAATTCATGTCAATAGTTGAATTGTGATAGAGTTGCAAAGAATAGCAAAGGGTGTTGTGTTGACCAATGAAACTGTGTTGTTCTATTATATTCCAAAAGAAACAGTAGCTGTTTTGCTTTCGCAAAGCCGATTAGCTTTAATGTTAGAGGCCAATTTTGGTTTCAGCAATATTTGTTTATGAATTTCCAGTAACGAAAATATTTGTTCATCATAGTTGGCGAATTTATCAGTAGTAATTAAAGTAGAGTTGGCTTTTACATAAAACTAAAAAAAAAAAAAGATTTTCATAAAACGGATTCAGATTGCAATTACTACTGACAAAAAAGCCCACTATGATGAACAATTATTTTCCATTACTGGAAATTCAAAACAAATATTGCTGAAAGCAAAATTGGCCTCTAATATTAAAGCTAATCGGCTTTGCGAAAGAAAAACAGCTACTGTTTTTGCCGCGGTGCCGACTTTGGTACTTACTAAAACATTAACTACCGAATATAATCGCAGTGCCGTTGCTTAGAAAACCTTGCTGTTGCAACATATGTCTACAAATTTAAAATAACACTTGTTTTAAATTTAATTCACTTTTATGCTCTGTAACATAATTATAGGTGAGCAGGAAACGTGATATACTTACTTAAGATTATCAGCTTCTTGTTAAGATCGTTAGTATAGTATAATTCTGGGGAAAAGGGCAGTCGCAAACGACAGAAATTTAAAAACTAAATAAATGTAATATTATTCGATGTACATAGATCTGCGCGTGAAAGTCTGTTGCTGAATTTTTAGAAATAACTTTGATAAAATATTGATCAATATTAGTTGTTTAAAGATATACAAAGTAGAGTTACAAACAAAGAAAAATACATATTTTGTATTCTTAATCAAAACATTTGTCCAAATATTTTATTTTGCTCAAGGATTTCGAAAACGAACGCGTATATTGATGATATGTAAACAATTATAAGAAACACTTGTATCACGTTGTCAGGTATACCTCTCAGGTAAACATAGCTGTATAATTATATTCGTGGCAGCAATCTGCGATGACATTGAAATGTTGTCGTATTAAATTGTTTAGGTGTCAATGTCAGCAAACAAGACACGGTTTCCACGAAAACAGGTTTAAACAATGGAATGGCATACACTGATAGGATCTAGAATAACAAATTTTGCTACATCTAGGCTACAATTTTTTTACTATAGTATTATTGTAATTTCAAAATTATAATTAAACTTCTAAAAATTATTATTAATAATTAATTATAATAAAAGGTAAAGGCAAGGAAACGAAATAGTCACAGGGATATTTGAGATGTGATAAATGGCTCAACATAGAGCTAAATTCAGAGTTTTTGAATTTAGGAAAACATGAAGAAAACTGGAATACGCCGTTGAGAAAGTAATGCATTCACTACTGGGACCGATAAAACTTACATTAAAACACTTAACCAAAATATTTAACAGTAATTCCAAAACTTATTAATAAAACCACTGGCTAAGTCGCTTGATGTATTCTTAGAAGTTCGCATACTTCCATCTATGTAGCGTGAAACATGGGAGATATTGATAAAATAAACATTGGGGCAATGCATTGTACATTAGGAAGTGCAAATTTACCGATTTTTCATTTTACCGGTAAACGGTAAATTTTGCATAAGGTCGGTAATTTATCGAAAATTTACCGGTAAATTTAATTTAAATAATAATTTGAAATAGTACTATGTTTTAAGTATTTAACCAGTGAAAAATTAACAAACTAACAACAAAATTTTTTGGCAAATTGGGCGGGGGTCATTTGGAAGCTTTCATCCCATTGAATTGATGTTCTAAGTGGTACGGTAACTCAGATATAATAATTTAAATTTTTTAAGAAGAATTTTTTAATCGTCCGTGAATTTAATTTATTTAAGAATTTTTTCGGCTTTTCGGACATTGCATTTTTTCTACTTTTGTGGTAGAAATATTGTTAATAAATGGCCTCTTTGTTTTCTGCGACTAAAATAGTCGTAAACATTGTATGGGTGTCCATTAAAATAATATTTTGTCCGAAAAGCCGAAAAAATTCTTATTTAAATTTTTTATTTAAATTATCCAAAATCTCGCCTTTAAATCGTCATATCTTCTTTGTTTGTAGTTGTAAAGGTACAAAATAACTTTTATTGTATTCTTCAATGTGATTTTATTCTAAATAAATCATTATTTAATACTATTGGTTTAAAAAAATGTCTTATGGGCTTCCAAATCCTAAAAAATTTAGAGAAGTACGAAAAATGTCAACATCTAAATTCATTAAAAAAAAAAAATAAAGGTTATTTTGAAATTAACTCTGTTTTAAAAAATTCTGTAGTTTATGCCTTTTCCAATGGTATACTGACATGTCATAGAAATCACTCATTTCGTAGCCAAAATACGAGATATTTTTTACCAGGGTTATTTGTGCCAGGGGTTAAGAAAATACCTTTTAAGTTATTAATAAATGTGTAATCAACTACAGTTATTCGATTTTGTTCAAAATGACCTCCTCAATTCCGTGTATGCATGGCCGCTATTAAAAATATAGCTTAGTGTTTTATTTTTAACTATTTCAATTGAATATTTTTTTTGTAGAAAACAAATATTTTTGGTATAAAAAAATACTATTGGGTGACAAATATCTGCTGAGAAGTGTCGGCTGAGACATGTCGGTTGAAAAATATCGGCTGATAACTTTCGGCTGAAGCATATTAATATTTAACATTCCATTTTATATTTTCGGCTGAGATAGCAAAGACACTATCTGTATTATCGAATATTTTTTTTTGTTTTCGGCTGGAAACTATCGGCTAATTTTACTAGCGCAAAC
Organism: Nephrotoma flavescens; assembly: GCA_932526605.1. Lineage (NCBI taxonomy): Eukaryota > Metazoa > Arthropoda > Insecta > Diptera > Tipulidae > Nephrotoma > Nephrotoma flavescens. The sequence continues at coordinate 325,285,522 of OW052221.1, read as the reverse complement.
TTGCGTTCAGTTTTTTCTGATTGCGGAAACAATGTTTAATATCAAACATTTAACCGGGCCGTTAGTATTTTTTCTATGCAACCGGTCATAAGCCATTATAAATGTCTATTCAAATTATAGAAAAGGGGAGGCTCAAACGGGTCCCATTTGAAACGCGATATTTTAAAACGCGAATTATCAAAACGCGATATTTCAAAACGCAATATTTCAAAACGCGATACGGTACAAAACGCGATATGGTACAAAACGCGATATTTCAAAACGCGATATGGTACAAAACGAGATATGGTACAAAACGGGAATTTAGGATCGGGTTATACCAGGCGGGTGAAGGGGAAATTTAATTTCAGTTTATAGGAATTTAAAAATCGATAGGAACGATAGTATATAGGATCGGTATCAGGTGGGTCGCTGCGCTCCCGCCGCTTCGCAACGCATATTCTGTACCATATCTCCTTTTGAAATATCGCGTTTTGAAATATCGCGTTTTGTATACCGTATCGCGTTTTGTACCATATCAAGTTTTGAAATATCGCGTTTCGGAATATCGCGTTTTGTCCCATATCGCGTTTTGTACCATATCACATTTTGTACCATATCGCATTTTGAAATATCGCATTTTGAAATATTACGTTTTGTACCATATCTCGTTTTGTCATATCTCGTTTTGAAATATCACATTTTGAAATATCGCGTTTCGAGCGGATCCGGGCTCAAACAACAGATATTCAAAAACTATAGAGTCTTCCTTTAACTGTGATTCTTCCAGGTTTCCATAAAGTAATCCTATGGAAAAGGAGATATCCATTGTCTGTATTAAAGTATTTCAACCTCCTTACCCATATCCTTGGGGTTCAGGTTGTCAGCCGGAACATCTACCGGTATAGACGTTTTCTAGATGTCACCCTCCTCTTTATTATATATCTTGAGTGTGACTGTGCTCAAACCATAGCTAATTAAACCATAACTTGTCGCCAGCGCAATCATAGTGATTTAATTTTATACCTATAATCTGCCTTTTGATCATGGCTACTCCCCAGTTGGCGGTAGTTAGTGTTAGATTGATAATTTGTAGCATTTCCAGAATTTTTTATGGCCGCTGGATTCCGCTGAGATCTCAGTTCTCTCTCTAGATCTGCAAGGGATATCCTCACTAGCGACTACTTCTGGTCCAACACAATAGGCCAGACTTCAACTAGGCCTTATACAGATTTTTTGTAAAGAGTCAATGAACGTGAGTCGGCACAAAATGTTAACTTGACACGAATTCAACACCATAATACGTCCGGTAAGCCGAAGCGGGTCCAATGTTTTGCCTCATAGTTTTTACAAAATTGGCGGCTAAGGCCTTCTTCAACTTCCTCCAATTGCTGGACGGTATATATCCGTATTTGTGGGCTTTGTCAATGACAGCCATCCTTAAGTGCTCTTTTAGAAGCTAATTGAGATGCTTATAGTAACCGTTTCTTGCATTATATTTCTTTTGCGTTGTTCTGTGGCTCATCATCCTGCCTTCTGGGTCAGGCCCCATGGGGGCGTTTCCATACTCCAGTCCGTTCTCTCCACCAACGGAATATTGTTGAGCTTTGCTAGATTTCTCTATGCTCTTTTCTTCGCTCTGTAAGTTGATATACCAGGGGGCCATCCTTGCTTGTGCTCATGTATTTAGAAATTGTATTCAAGAAACCAGCCTGGTTCGTGCTTGCGTTCCGTTTTTTCGGTACATCTTGAGGGCCTGATGGCTATAGTCCTATGTTGTGTAGATTTCCCCTGACAGCTCACATCAAGACCACCTCACACAGTTAGATTGTCCAAAAATAATAATAATTTTTTTTTTAATTTCAATAGTACAATCTTATCACATGTTTATTTATTACTAAAGATGATAACGCACTTATTTCAAACTAATAACTGGAGCGGGTATGGGTTTACAAGCAATCAATATTCTGCTCCCAATAATGAATCTTGTTTTATTAGATGACTAGCTCATGCGGTTTAATTCTTTTAAGACGTCTCAGTTCTTGTGTTATGTCAAGAAGTTGTATTGTTTCACTGTTGGTATGTTGCAGTAACCTTCTTTCATGTTTGATGACAAATTCCTGGATCACTTCATCAATCCATTTAACATTTAGGTCTTTGTGTAATTCCTCGTTCGTTACGTAGCGGTAAGCATTCGGTATTGCGTAGAAATTTGTTTTGACAACGTTGAATAATTAAACGATTTGATTATTTAGTACAGCCTCAGGGTTGGATACCATACGTCCAAATTGGTTTAATTATCGATTCGTAGATCAGGCGTTTACAGTACAGGCTAAGCTTAGAATATCTTTCTATTAGCCAGTACATATCACGTTGTTTTATTTTGATTTGCTCTGCTTTTTGTCTAACGTGACAGTTCAATCGTGAATCGAGATGCAATCCAAGATATTTATCAGATTCAGCTTGCGGAATTTGTACCCCATTGAGAAATGTATGGATGTTGCTATTTTTGTGCCGCAACGTGTTTGTTACATGTACTGATTTCAGCTCGTTAAACTTTATATTTTCCAATCCCTGGTCCATTGCCATTGGCTGATTTTATTCAGTGCTTGCTGTAAGTATTCTACTGCTTGGTTCTGCGATTCGCTTGATGCCAATACTGCGGTATCATCAGCAAAAGTTCCGATGAAGGTTGTTTCCGTTGTCGGTATATCAGAAGTGTAAAGTAGATATAGGATGGGTCCTAGTACGCTACCCTGGGGCACCCCTGCTATGGCTGGGTTACACAGTCCAAAAATAATGTGCACACAATTAATGTTCACAAAGTTAATGCACTCATAATTTATGCGTAGTGCAAACAAAATAAGAGCGAACACAATTAGTGATCAAACAAATCTTGTGCAGAATCAATTAGTACACACTAAACACTTATATGCAAACAAATTGCACACAAAATTTAGTGCGATACATAAATTTGTTAGTGCACTGATTTTTTTTTCAACATGATACGAATAATCTAATTCTAATTTTGATCTCATAAATTGTTAGATGACATAATAAGGTGTCGATTAGAAAAGTCTAAAATAAGAAAAGGCTCAGAGAAAGATCTACCAAACGCAATGAGCTATAGGTAGAAAAGCTATATTTAATTCCACAGCAGAAAATCAACTCGAAAAGCTCAAAAATTGCGTCAAATTATTAAGGTTTTTCGCCATTGCGAATACGTATAGTAGTTTATGATTTCGTGGAGGCCAACAAATTGTAATCATAATTTCAATAAGATATTGAGATTATCCTGCTGAAAGGCTGCTTTGTTTTCTTAGACAATGCTTCTATTCTACTTTTAGATAACCAGGCGGTACCTGCATCAATAGAATAAAGTCTTTTAACCCAGAAGAATTACAGCGGTTCTACTTGAACGTAGTAGTCCTAATTGAAAAATACTCAATTTATAAAATATCGAATTTTTAATATTGATACCTAAACTAATTTGATACGACAACATTTCAATTTCATTGCCAATTGTTGTTACACAAAAAATTCTACACCTACGTATACCTGAGAGCTGTATCTAACGGCATGAAACAAGTGTTTCTTATAAGTGTTTATTTATCAATGATAGCACACGTTCGTTTTCGATAATTTCCGGCAACAAAAAATAATATTTAAAATTATTTGGACAAATGTTTTGATTAAAAACACAAAATATTTTTGTTTGTTTGTAACTCTACTTTGTATGTTCAAACAGTTAATATTGATGAATAATTTTATCAACGTTCTTTCTAGAAATTCATCAACAGACATACACGCGCACAACTACATCGAGTAATATTACATTTATTTAGATTTTAAATTTTTGTCATTTGGGACTGCCATTTTCTAGAAATTTTAAAGAAATTTATAATGGCTTAGTCTATAAAGTTCGAGAAAGCCAGAGCTACTTACTTGTAAGGTAGGTTATAAGCAGGAGAAAAATCATGTAGACATTATACCGGTGGATGTTCAACGAAGCACTGACTGAACCTTACCTTGCTGGACGTTATTTTCAAGAGCAGCCTAGTACTATGTCACATTCTTAGGAAGTGGACGGAAGTAAATGTAATAATTATACTTTAGGCGAAAAAAAGGTTCATTGCCGCCCCAAAGCTAAGGTCATAAGTGTCTCTTTTCTATATTAAAATTTTTAGAAAGTCAGATAGAAGCTCACTGTAGGAGTACGATCGAGCCAAGTAGGCAGTCAAATCCCAACATACACAATGCAATCGGAAATCTGTGAAAACTGCTTTCGATTCCCTCATTGCTTCTATCGAAAAATCCCTTGAACATAAGGAATACTCCATGCTGGTTATAGTAGGGGCATTTAACAATGTCAGACCAGAAGCGATCACGCAGGCATTGTTCTCTCTATGCGACGATGGGTCACTCAGAGGCGTTGTAGATTAAATGCTTAAGATCAGAACCCAGCACGAGTAGGTCCTCCAATAGCAGATTCTCTTCTTTGAAACTTGTTAAAAACTTGTCATTAAATCTGCTTTAAGGCGATTGATTATGTGGATAATGTTACAATTCGGTAAATTTTCTTGCACCTTAAGAGAACACACTCAAAGTGCGTAGGCATTCTTTCCAATAGGACAAACAAGCGTTTTAAATGTGAATTCACACCAAACTGAGCGTTTCTTTTCTCCAGAAAATACAAACTTCCTCAGATCGACCCCCTAGCTTAAATTGTACTGGATTGAACTTCACTGTGAATGCGAAGTATTTGGTTCTCACTCTGGAGTTTATTAAAAATGGTAAAGAAAATGACAAATGCGCTTTACTAGCAGCATCACAATCACACAAACGTTGAAGCGAGCAAACAGTTAGCTATCGAGAAATATTAAGAATACTCAAGAGGGTAAAACCTTTTGAGAAACCAATGCGGAGACATCACACACATGTAGCAAAGTATCAAATTGGATTAGAAATGAAGCGTTGTTAGTAAATATATAGACGACGTATATTGTAGTAATTTTATATGAATAAATAAAATTAACCAAAAAAAGAAAAAGCGTTGCGAACCTCATCAGTCATCGTATATGAAAAGAGGTGCAAACCGACATGAAAAGAGACAAAACACACCTCTAACATTTGGTCATTTTCAACTCTCCAAAACATTGCGAATATAGTGCTAACTGTTTTATGTTGCGAAATCTGTTTCTAATATTCGAATTTTCAATGTTAAGCATACGCTGATCGTGCCATTATAATTTTTTGCATCTGCAAGGCCGAGTATGTTGTGCGTTCGGAGTTTTCTATAATTGCTTTGAATCAACCTTCGTCCAATCAGTTAATTTAGTTCTAAGTAATGATGATGCTTCCGTTACCGCAGTTATTATCATTTTCTCCTGATTATCCGCGGAATCAGAAATCGGTTGGTTTTCTAGAATACCCGATAGCGTATTTTCGTAATTGGTTGTAACTTGTAGGATTACGGTGTTAGGAATCCGGCTTATCGTTCAACGATGTATTTTTCTAGCATGGCTATAATTTGAGCATTAAAGTCACCTACGATAAATTTACACCATGCTATGGAATTTTTCCTACAACACTTTCAAGATGTCGAACAAAGCGGGTTTACCTTAGTAGAATCATAACTCTAATTATTGACGATTGGATTCACTCATATTATTCACAATTAATCGTTCCTAGTAAAGGAGAAAGTAAAGGGTGGTGTTGGTGTTTCTTCATCATTTCGTAATTCATTTGTGCTCCTCTATATTTTTGTTAATTTATTTTTGATTTTCAGATATAACGAGTAAGTTTCGGTATGTTGTCGCCCATTTGCATTCGTTTTGGCTTTGTTATTTTACCAGAATATTGCAATGTTAAACAGTTCGATAAGTGATCTTTCTGTTCAGCCTTTTATATTTTGTATTTTTAACTTTTCATAAACACAGTTCGAATAAATATTTTTTTTTCGACTTAATTTTAAAATCGGGTATATCAATAGAAACAGAGAGATTGTAAAGGAGGGTTTTGAGTTGAACCAGGTTCATCCGGGTGTTGTACCTATTGATGGGGGTCGTCGCGGTTTCATGATGGCCTGGTAAGTTCTAGGCAGAAAGAGCCATTGGTTAGTTACGATCCAATCCATAATTTCCATTTAACCCACTTCCAAAACCTATTTCCCAGTACTTAATTCATGGTATTTGTCGGCTATTGTTAGGTTTCGTAATAGCAATTGAGGAAATAGATTAACGCTGTTTTTTAGCAATTGAGGAAACAAAATAAAAGAGAACAACGAAAATTGGGTTGTTTGAAACCATGTTTTGGAGGGTTACCTGTATACCAAAAAAAAAAAAAAAAAAAATCGGAAAGAATTGTACAACGCGATACCATACACATAAACAAAACGGAAAGTATATCAACCGTACCACACGGGATGTCAAAGAAGCAGCTTCTTTTTTGTCTCTTTCCCCGTTTAATTCACATAATCGCATTTCAGGACATTATAGCAAACTGTTATTTATTATTTCTTTATTTTGTTCATTATTTTCACAACTATTGGTATCCTCTAAAAATCAGAGATACCGAAATTATTCAGGATATTATCTCAGTTCCTCGTATCCAATGCAATTTCCATTTTATTTAGAGTGATTTTGTTATTCAATTCAACCAATTTTTGTGAAATAAATTGTTGAGAATTTTCAACATTAATAATGTGATCTATATCAAGTCAATTAAAAGACGCTTAGTTTCGAGTAAACTATTATTGCTTAGGGTACCTTCCGATACTATCATGTCTGAAGATGGATTTTCAATATTTTAGAAGCCAGCATCACTTCTAAACCGCCACTCCTTCATGTGCATATTTAAGCAGATCTGCTGGTCCAATTTTCGATAAATCAAATAAAAGGAGTTTGCTCGTTTTGGCCAACATTTAATTTTGATTTGACTCGTTAGTCAAACTTGAAATAAACTTAGAACAATTTAAAAATGACCAACAATAAATCCTCATAACGAAAACATTTTATATACATTTTTAACATTTTTTACATTAACAGCAATTTTATTTTATAGGTGGATATGTTAGAGTAAATAATAATATTTAGTGCATGCAGAACACACAATCATCAAATGAAAATTGCAAAATCAACTCTAAACAGTCGACGAACCAAATTAAAAACCACTTAATTTAGTATTTAAAATATTTTACCGAAATATAGTGCAACAGTAACCATTACCCATTCAAGTAATATTATTAATAGTGCTACATAAAATATTAAAATTTATATATTTAAATTTTTGTTGCTAATGTTTTTATATGTATAACAACGACATTTATTATCATTTTTATCGTATATGTATTTGCGAATCTCAGCAAGTGTTTTTTATATGATTTTGTACGCTGAATGTTGGCTTTTTGTTCAATACCTCCGAAATGTGTTTTGATAAAATCGTATCTGCTCGTAGTTCAAAAGTTTTATTACCTAGTGTTATTATTATGGCAATTATGTATATATGTTGTATATGTTATAAAGGGTTATAATATAGTTTTTGTTTTTTCGGTAGTAGTATCTGCATATTTTGAACCAACCAAACTACAGAAACCAATTAACATTACGAATAACAATTCCGTACAGTAAAATAAAATAGAGGTAATTTTTTGCTTGCTTGCAATTTGATTGTGTTTATGTACAAAGAGGACACGTTTGTGTATATGTATTACGTAAATGGCTATATTATATAGGAATGGAATATTAATGCAGTTGTGTAAACAATACCAAAAATATGGCTTACTTACATCATATATGTACTCGACACAATTTTTAAAAATTATTATATCTCTTTGCCTGTCTGCCCACACAATTGTGTGGGAAAGGCAAAAAAATAATGTCAAAAATTTATTTTTTATGTGTTTTGAACCAACTTACACATTTGTGTATTCCTTTTCATATTATTTTCGGCCGAAAAAAAACTATATAACTATACACACAATTGTCTTGGTTGTACTTCAAATCAAGCGAAATTTTTTACTCACACATTTGTGTGGTTTGATCTTTAATTGAGCTAATTTTTTTTTTTTGGTAGAAAAAGGGATATTTGATATAACATGGACCAGCTACTTCCAGCCCGGTCAATGGCGATATGCCTTGTATACAGTTTTCCGTCAGAATACGTCTGGTTTCAAATAACTAAAATAATCATCTATTCCCTCACACACACATACACAAAACAGAATCTATAAGTAGTCCCATGTTGTTCGGGCATTTACTATTTTAATGGTTATATATGAGGTTTGTTTCATATAACGTACATAACAAAAGTATTTAGTTTTCAAAAAATTCTGCGAGCCACCCAGAGTACACAACCAAAAAAGAAAAACCCTTAAAAATGTATTACAATTTATTTGGTATAAACTCCTAAATTTAACATTAATATTTCGGAATAAGACAAGCTGAAATAATGAAAACTCATTTCAAAATAGGGAAATGGGAAAATATTTAATTTAATTTGCTGTAGTTTACGTTATGACTATTTTATTTTTGGAATATTTCTGTTGTTGTCTGTATTTCAGTGTGTTATCTTTGATACATTCTAATACGATAATTAATAGCTTATTTAAAAAAAACTATAGGAGTTTGGTGAAGAAATTTTCTTTTCGTAAAATCACTTCTTTATAAAATTTTCTGTTCAAGATATTCTAAAATCCTCGAAACTTGTAATTCTACCTTAACCATATATAGCCTTGCTCAAGTATGGAGCACCCCAAACGTTTCGATTTTCGATATATACAAAGAAGAAATAAAATAGAAAAAATATTTTAATTTATCTTATTTATTGCTAATTTTTATTTAATCGTTAGTTCCGCTTCCCCTCGCTTTAGTAACCGCTGCCCTGCCACCCTTTTCGGCATTATACAAAATAGTCCCATTCCTCTTTTATTTTTAAAATTAATTCAGATTTCGTTTTGATTTTGTATAATGAAATATTTTTTTTAGTATTGACCATATATTCTTAATACTACGGGTTTAAATTCGGTACTGGCCACTCTAAAACGAATGTTCTGTTGGAATCAAAATGTACGGATGGCATTGAAACTTCCGATTTTATACTGGTGTATGTTGAAGAGTAGTCACCCGTCGCTCGCCGACGAACACTTCTCCAACACCTGCAGCCCTAAATCATCACAGCTCCACCACAAAATTGTACTGTGTACTGTACCACGCTGTTAGGATGGCATTCTTCAGCAGGTCTCCTTCGCACGTACGTTGTTCCAAGACTTCGAAATATATTATATTATTTCTCATAAAAGCAATATGTAACTGACCTATCTATATTTAATACTGAATAATAACGTTTACGGTAACTTACCTCACTAATGGTTTGATCGGAAAAAAGCACTTTAGCCCGCAGTTTTCATCGTTCCAACTTTTATATTTTTTGTTCGATTCTAATCTGATATTCAAGTGCCTTTCTGTAAGCATTGGTATTTTTAGCCTTACATCCTCTCAACTCATATTCCAGAAACCTTTTTCTGACCGTCTGAGGAGATACTTTTTGTAATTCCAGCTTCACTGAGGTCGGAAGATTTTATTCTTCTTGCAGCAAGCGACATTCTGAGCTGGATGGTGCTCTAAACTCGAGGTATTTCTTCTCTTAGTTGAATTCGTTGCATCCATTTGGTTGACTTAAACACAAACATTTTCGATTTTCAAAAATTCAGTACATTTTTATATACACAAATTTTTACAAGTCAGGCACTGTATCACTTCATTTGTGTTTTGTCAATTTTCAAAACCGTAAAGACAATGGTTAGCCACTGAATCCGAGTTTTTAGCAAGTCAGCAATAAGTATATATGTCACAGTTATGTCCATCAATTTGTGAGGTAATCACATACTGTGAAGTTCTACAGTTGTTTATTATTAAATTTTAACTTAATAAACACATTTTTATTAATCACTTGTTTTTGTTTCGCAGAATATTTTTCAAAAAGTTTAAAAAATCACTCGATCGATTTCGACTTGTTAGGTCATCATCAGGAGTATCTACTAACAAGTCGAAATCGATCGAGTGATTTTTTAAACTTTTTGAAAAATATTCTGCGAAACAAAAACAAGTGATTAATAAAAATGTGTTTATTAAGTATAAGTGTGTTTCGCCAAGTGCCTACGGCAAATAGCGTAAAAAGTATTAAATTTTAATATTTCTTTTGCAAAATGATCATATTTTTTAGGAACTTATCTAACCACTTTTCGAGGTGCTAATAGATCATGCGGTAATCAACCCATATTCGAAATTCAAAATTGATAAAACAAAATAATTGTGGTGGCAAATCGGGAATACAATGTTTCGGTTACCTTTATTATTGAGATTTATTATTGACAAGATTGATTATTGACTATTTTCGTCTACCGCCTTATATATCTTTTTATTATCGAATATTTTTATGATATGGAATTGGTCAAAACTTACATAATTGGAAACTTTTAGCAAAATATTAAGGCAAGCGTAGATTGCTTTAGTGGAAAGGAAATTCTGACTAAATAGACAAGTAAATGAGAAATTTGCTGTCTTACTTTGAGAAATTTACAACAACAATCCCATATATGTAATTCCAAATTGGAATTATTTTTAACCAACTTTTTTGCTGGTATAGAATTATTCTATTCTACCTGTAGTTTTAATGTTCACCACCAGGGCAATTGTATTGAATACTTTTATTTTTAAATGTTCGCAATAAAAATATAAAAGTGATTTTTGTTATTTTGACATCGCATTTTTCTAAACAACACGAGAAATTTGTTACGATTTGTAATAATATTCAATAATGTTCTAGCACATTACTATTTAATTGAATGTATTTAGTTGCATTTTTACGTTGTTTTCAAATTCAAAATGTAATTGTTACCAACTAATAAAATTAAATTAAAAAATATCTTTGGTTGTTACCTTGAGCACAAATTAATTCTATTCCAGAATAGTTTTAACTTTTGCCAAAGTAAGACGACAATTATAAACATTTGTATCGAATAAATTACAAAAGCTAAATTTAAACACTATGATAATATAATCTTCTGCAGTTATTTTCTCATAAAAGTTATCTGGCATGCGACAGCTACCATTTAGCTTTGGCAACAGAAAAGAATGCCGCGCCATTTTTCCAGAATATTTGGTAGTTGTTTAAACCCTTCCCTTACTCCAATTTTCTTTATGGTCCTGAATCGCTTATACGGTCTTACTCAAATCTAAAACAATTAGATTAGAAGTACTAGAACAACTTACGACTAGAGACTGGCCAAGCTATCAACTGACCGGTTTATACTTCACAAACCACTATTTATACAATGTTTAAACAATTTTTCAAATTTTTTGCATTTAAAAATTTGCATTTTGTGGTAAACAAAATTTGTTGTTTTTGGTTCCGGTGGTTTTTAACACTAGGTAGGTTGTGCTCACATTTTGACATTTTGTAGCATCTAGCAAGTAATTTGTCTGTATTGCAATTTAACGTTTTTAGTTCATTTCTAACTGTCTGAATATCGGTCACTTACCCGTTTGTGTGGATGGTAAGGCGCAGTTAGTTTATGAATAATACCAATTAATTTTATAGTTTATTTGAAATCCGAGAGGTTTGAACTGCGTTTCATTAACGGTTATAAAAACTGCAGGCTTCGGTATATTTCAAAATGTTCACAACAATGTCCCCATATAGCATATATTAAAGGGAAATTTGGCTTATGAAAAATACATGACGACCTCGCTGAAGAAGTTTACGACACAAATTCACAACATAAAATTAATCCAGTTTCGCATTTCTATATAGAATATGAACACAAATTCTTCTCCAAAATACATTTTTTATTATTGCGCTATTAAAGATATCGCCGATTGTGCTCATAATTAACCAACCACATGCAAATAAAACCCAGGCTATTTACTAATCAGCACCTTAGCAACTTAATTTTACACTGGGGTTAAGATAAAATAAAAACATCTTCCAAGTATTTGTGCAGTGCATTACTGTAAAATCGATAAAACAATCAACAAGTGCATAAAATTGATTTATATTAATGATATTTTTCTTCGTCCATAAAATAATAGGTAGTTTTGTTATTGAATAGTGGTGGAAATCTGGGTACCGGAAGTATTAGCTTCCGCAGATTCTTTGCAGTTATTGCAATGGCGTTGAAAAGTACATGGCATTAACAAATAATTAAAAGATTCAAATAAATATAAATATTTTATTTTCTGCAAAGGTTGTCCTTGTTAGTTTTCTATGCGTGAATAAAGAATTTTGATTAAAAAAAAGCTTTTATCAAAAATTCTGTAGGTTTAAGTTTTCGCTTTAGAAATGAAGTGTGCTATATTTGGCCACAACATAATTACGCTTTTTTATATTATTTAATCAATTCCGGCTTTAATAATTTTAAAAATTTTTCGTTTTTTTATTTTGTATAAAATCTTAAATTGATTTACCCGATTAGTAATAATATTACTAGTGAAAAAGTTCCCCTGAGCTTATGTTTAAATTACTACTGCATGCAAGTAAAATAAAGTACAGTAATAAAGAAAAAGTTTGCCTTCGAAATTGTGCAGCTTTACCATTCATATTGCAGACTAAATGTCTGTGCGCTTTTTACAGTCCCGACATATTGACTGATCGAGGTAAAATTTCATACTTGAGGTTTTTTCATACATTGGGAGATGTTATTGAGTTTAGGCCGAAATCACAGGAGGAAGTGTACACAGGAGGAAGTGTAGCATTTTCGATACAAAAAAAAAAAAATAGGAACAAAACAATTTTAAATTAAATTTGCAACAAATTGAAGCTCTTTGGTAGCAAACTTCGGTTTAATATAGTAGGTTTACCGAATCACATTTTGCATAACTATACAAGAAATAATTGTGTGTTTATATGTATCAAGGGTTTTGGAAACGATTCGAACCATTCATGAAAATTTAATAACACGGCTCGCTTTCGAGTATCACAAATCAATTGCGACAGTAAAAGGAATATTCGTTTAGGATGCTTCCTTTGATTTCTCACATGTTTTAAAAAACTGGAAATAGATTTCCGGTTCACCAGACAATAACGAGCAGCAATAAATAGACAACGAGGTAGCGCATACATAAAGAACATACGAAACAATAAATAAACATTTCAGACAAAATGGATTCAGTATCAGAACGGGACATTACATGGACATGGTTTACCTACATGGATATTAAGACTTCTCAAATACTTCAAAAAATCATCTCAAAAAATATATCATTGACAATAGTTTGGGAAATTGAAGGCCAAATGGCAAAACGTGTCAAACTTAATAACGAAGTTTTTTGGAAAACCAATTGTCTAAACATTTAAAATATTGTTGGCAATTTACAAATTGAATACACGTAATTAAGCAACGCCCATCTATATCACAATGTAAACATAGCTTAGATGTTTTTGTAAACACTTTTGGAAAACTAATACTAACATTCGCAAATAAATAGAACAGCGTACTTTGTCTGTAAATATTGAAAATCGTATATAAATCGAACTGAATTTTAAAAAAAGTATCACAACTCCAAAGTTTATCAACAATATAACTTTAAAGTTTAGAGTAGCTGCTACGGTATAATTCGATAAAAAAATCTCAAGATGAAAGGCAAACTACTTTGTATATTCTTAGTTGTTCTTATTGCTCAGGTAAACTATAAATTGCATTTATATTTTTAAAAATAAGTCATTCCAACAAAATTGCTAATATTTATTCTTTTTTTTTTATTTATAGGCACATGTTACACAAGCATCATTAATAGGTTCGTTAATTGGAACTGTCGCCGGTGCGGTTAACGCGCTAACCAGCGGTGTTCTCACTGCGTTAAATAGTTTACTCGCATCAGCTCAGAAACTTCTTTCCGGTGCACTTACATCATTAGGTGGACTTCTGACAAGTGGTGTAACTGCTTTGCAAGGGTTAACTACCGGTATAACAACGGCAGCTGGTACTACTATTACAGGTGCTCTAGCTACTGTCGATAAACTTTTATCGAACGCTACTGGAACAGTAACTGACCTTGTTAACAATGTCGCCAAAACTGCTGGTACAATCTTAACTACGATTCCTGCAGCTTTAACAAACAGCACACTTCTTGATGGAGTCCAGCAAGCTGTTACTAATCTTACGTCATCTATAGGTGGTTCTGGTTTGACTGATGCACTAACTCAGCTTCCAACACAATTAGCAAACGCAGTATCCAAAATAATGGGAGGAGTATCTACAACAATTCAAGACACACTCAAATCAGTACCAACATTATTAACTGGTCTTGTAAATACAATATTTGGTTTAGTTCAAGGAATTTTAGGAAAACTACCATCTCCCACCGAAATCATTGGTCTACTTGACAACGTTCAAAATGTTCTATCAGCACTCCCAGCAGACATTTTAAACAAAATCAAAACTGCTGTTTCAGCTGGAACTCCACTAGCAAATATTACAGCTCCGATAACAGCAGCGATCAATACCACACTTAATGAACTTCTTACAAAAGCTGGAACCGTCGTTAGTTCACTCGATGGTGCTATTAAAGGCTTACAAAATTCGACTGGCACTGTTGTCAGTACTGTAACAGACACCATCAACCAACTAACCGCACCATTACTTACATCTTTAGCAGCCTGTCCCGCGAAAGCTGCCGAAGCTACTGCTGCTTTAATTGCAAATGCTACTGCTGCTGCAACATCATGCATCTCCGCTCAAACTGCCACTCTCACAACCTTATCGAATCAATTAACTGGAAGTATGAAAACAATACAGTCTGATGCAACAAACCTTAACGTTGGAGCTTTAGAAACACTCTCGACGGCTATTACAAATAGTGCAACAACAGTTGCTCAAGTTCCGACCACACTAGCAGCTTGCCTTTCCAATCTAGCAACAAATATTGTAAAGGACGCTACACCAGCTCTTACGACTTTAACTTGCTAAACAACGCTAATTATTCTTTGCCTCAATCCTATCAATTGCCTATATACAATATCTACTTGTAAAATAAATTACTTTTATCTTAATAAATAAAATATTTTAATCCCAAGCATACTAAACAAATGTTTTTAATTATATACAAATGCAGGTGCTTGTCTCTCGCATTCTATAACAATATATTCTAACCATGGCACATTGACTTAAATGGTCACAAATAAAGAATTAATAGGTTTATTGTACTTGTAAGATGTAACTAAAGTACTTCCAGCAACAATTTGAAACGGATTAGTTTCTACTTATGTGGAAGCCGTTCTGCTTCATCGATTTGCCGTTATCCTCTGCTACCCCATGCGGTTCAAATTCTTGCACCTAATGCGGACGGAGGAAAATGGTGTGGGTTTTGGGGTACCCAAAAAAAATAAGAAGAGACGGCATGAATTATGCCATCAAACTTGGTCGGAGGAAGTTGGGGGGGTTAACAAAACAAAATCATGGGATTGGGACCGGTGTGAAATTTTCAACATTTATCAAAAGTGTAGCTGCACAAGTTAACAAAAAACAAAAATGTACTTTTTTAGACACAATCTAACAAAAAGTGTAGAACTACATAAAAAAATATGGCAAGGTTGAATTTGTTATTTATCCCACTAGAACTTGTTTTTACAAGAAAATGGGAAACTCGCTAGAGAGAAATTTCAAAAAGCAAAATATTACAGAATTATTGTTGTCGATTCCGTGTGCAAGTTCTATTTTCTTTTCGTCTATTCTTCTAAAGTTTGCTAGTTAACTTGTGAAAAGTGTAAACCGGATCTTGTTGATGTTTAAGGGCCATTAACACTTAATTCTAGAGATGGCAGCACAACTCTGAGTATACTGGCACTTCGGGGACACTTTCGAAAATTTTTAGTCATATGCGGTATATCACTGTGACCTTCGGAGAATTTTTTTCTTAAATGTAAACAACGCAAGATTAACAGAGTGTTCCATCAACACCCACAGCCGGAGTGCGTCGTAGAGGAAGACCCCGACTGCGCTGGCGTGACGACGTCGAACAAGACCTACTCGTATTAGGATATCGAAATTCGACAGCGATGGACCGAGACGGATGGAAGACCATAGTGCGGGCGGCAAAATATCTTCATGGGATGTGAAAGCTAGAGAGAGGGAGAGAGAGGCCTTAGTGACACTCGTGATGTATTTGTCGTAGTGGACCATACTTATACTCGTTGGAAAGAGGGTTTCATGTACTAAAAACGTTATTGTTATTGTTTTGTTTGATCGACTTAGTTATGAGTTATGGCGTGTCAATAAAGGCGGTGATACATGTTCAGATTTTTGGATCGCCTTATAGGCAAAAATTTTAAATTGAACATTTCTCAATTTTGTATAAGGCAATTTTTTTTTTCTTTAAAGGCAAAATCTGTACATGTATCATCGTCTTAATGGGGAAAGTTCGGTATATTTTACAATTTCGTTTAGATAAAAACTCGAAAATGCAATCCAGGCGGCTGAAATTGTAAAAGTTATCTATATCGTCCCGATACTGTCACAGCCAATTATGTGAAATTTTAAAAATAACCTCAATGTTTGGGTGCCGTACTATTTGACGCAAAAATACTTGATGTACTGTTTTTCCATTAGGGAATCCATTTCAGGAGCAGATGGTGGCTGGCGACAAGAAATGGTCACATATGCCAATTTCAAGCGAAAACCATCATGGTCGAAGTTGTCGTTTGATGGGATTGGGCCTCTACTGCCAGCAATTGGACCGAGTGAAGGCAGCAACCGACTAAAAGTGTTAGTAAGTCAATAGGAGAGGCATCGTTTTCCGCCAGGACAACACACGTTTATGATGAACCACCAGAAGCTCCGTTTAGTTGGGCGGTTATTATATATCCACCTTATAGTCTGGATCTGGTAACAAACGATTTTCATCTCCTTTTATCCATTACAAACGCTCCTGATTGGTGGTATAAAAATGGCATCAAAAGAGGCATAATGAAAACTGGTTATCTCAGTTATTTTTGCTAATAGGGACAAGGCGTTTTGGGATAGTGGTATAAAAAAATTGTTTTCTAAATGGCAACGAGATATCGAAAAAACGGCTCTTATTTAAGCCAAAACGATTCTCAATTAATTTTGCAACAATACTGTTCTGGATCATTTTACCAAAACTAAAACGGAAATGATGTTTTTTGACATAAACTGGTTTTTACAAAAATTCTGCTCTATATACAGCCCAGACGGTTTGGTGGATTGGTTAAGCTTTTTTTACAAATTGTGCGATTCCAGAAAATTTTGGTCGAAATCGGACCACCGAAAGGGCCGAATGTCGAAGGGCCGAATGTTTCGAAGGGCCGAATGTGGCCCTCCACTGGCCCTTTCATCAAACGAAAATACTAAACTTATCGAAAACTTCTTAGTGGAACTTAACGAATTTACAAAATATTCGCCTCCTCCCAAGATAGTGCAGCTAGCCCTAGAATCAAGTAAGCCGGATATTACCACATCGAAAATATTTACAGATGTCATTGGCTTACCGTCGTCTGCAAATCTAATAATCCAGTTTAAAGAATTTTAAAAGTAACAATAAGAATTCATAGACCTTGATTCCATTACAATTTTTGGAGTCTTTAAATTAATGGGACTTTTCCCATTAATATTCAGTCTAAACTGGCTCTTGCATCTAATTTCAGATATTCAATTTCCGAATTTGATGAGGTTAATTTTTTACGTTAATTTTTTATTGGAAGGTAAGATACATACTTCCAAACATACCCCACCAAGCGCCCAACATTTAGGTGTACTTTGGCAGGCTGTGTAAATTATTTCAAACACCACCTGTTGGCCGATGGTCATGCCCTTACCAAAGAAGAATGAAGTATGCTGCTTGTTGAAATAATAGACACAATCCTGAATTCCAGACCAATATTTGTATTTGTATAGTGCGTACTAACTGATTGGTTTTCCCATCATGCAACCTTTTTTATGTTTGGTAAAACATTTAGGGGACTAGTTTTGGGTTCATGTTACTGGTGGAACTCAGGCATTCCTTAGCTAATTATGTTAGAATTGAGTATGGTGGATGGAAATGGGATTCTTAAATGATTTTTGGAAGAAGTTCTGCACATATTGCCACCTGGCACGGTACTCGATCAATTAGTAAACGATTGTGATAGGATTGAGTATGCAGGATGAAAATGGGGTTCTTAAACGATTTTGGGAATAAACGAATAAAACGAATATGGCCACCTGGGACGGCACTCAATTAAGTCTCAACCGATCACACTCGCAGAATGGACGAACTCTGCAAGGAACTGCAGTGTTTTGATAACCATCGACTTTAGCGATGACACACGTGTTTTTAAAATTTTTGTCCTTATGTTTTACCAAGCATTTGCGGTTCAAGTGGAGCTTGAACCCCGTTCGTTTTTTTTTATTTATTATTTAATAAGTTCAACAAATATTTTGAAATTAATACTTTACTTTTCAATAAAATACTTAAAATACTTTTCACTAAAACTAAAATTAATAGTTTTGCAGAGAACGGATAGCTAATGGATTTATTGTCCTTTAAAAGCTAATCGGATATCCGATAAACGAAAAGTAGAACAAAAATAATGTACCTAAACACCGCCCAAACTATTAATTATAATATTTGTTTCAGTAACCGAAATTGGGCACAAACAAAATAAATTAGAATTACTATTGTGCAGATTATACAGTTCGGTGTTACTGTTACTTGTAGAAGAGAGGCTGTTGCCAACATTGACAAAATGGGTTTTGAATATATTAACAATACTAGGAAGGTCTTTATATCACATCGGGAATTCGACATCGTAGTGTACAATGGAATTTGTATATTCGCAATTTTTTGAAATACTGCTTTTTTGCGTAATATTTTTTAGATTTGATCATTTTATTCAGTAAATCCAGTCTGTCTTTTAAAGCAGAGTTGTTCGTACTTTGTTTAAATCGAGGGTGCGCTTTTTTTCTTTTATTAGATTCCAAAAATCTAGCTTCTTCCAGGCACAATTAGTAGCATTTTTAATTTTCACCTGCACTTAATTAGACTTCGAATATTTATCAACCGGTTCATTATATTTTTCACAGATTAATTTTAGGGTTGTGAATGTCAAATGAGGTTTAAAATATAAATTCATCGAAGTACTGCAATCATGCCATGACTTAATAAGGTGGAATTGTGCTCATAAATTAGTTTTTATTAATTTTATTAATAAGTATGTTCAAATCTTCTACTATAATAAAGTTAGGATTGGTTTTGTTGCTACATAGTCATTGTTCCAAGATTTCTAAAAAATATGTAGTATCAGGGCCTGGTGGCCTGTAAATCCAACAAACATGAATTGGATTAAACGACGAGAGTTGAATACAAATGAACTGGAAAGGCAAGGTCCCATCGTCAATGTTTAGGATATTATAGCGAAGGCTGGCAACTGTGAAGTAAATTGAAATGGCAACTGGTGCGACCCAGGATATCTGGAAATGGTGTCACCTGGAATACATTAGCAACATTCATTACATAACTAAATGAAGCAAAAAAAACTAAAGCTTTAAAATTGGTGAAATTGTTCTCGCTAAAGAAATCGACTAACCTCCTGGTAGTTGATGGGTAAAATTATTGAAGTCCATCATAAGATTAATATTTTTTTATTTTAAGTCGTTATATTCTACCCCAATTCCCAGATCAATGCCAAATAAAAAATACGAAAGCTTTTCATGCATAAACTGAGTTATTTCGTATTTAGTACGAGCACTGTTTAATATATACTAGCTGACCTGTGACTGAATAAGCAGTCACGTGATTACATTTTATTGAATTTTTGGTTAAGAAATGATTAAGAAGATTTTTTAAGATATAAATTTGATGCACATTTATCAAAAATAAGTAAATTCATATACGCTATTAAATATTTAATAAGAAATGTACAAAAGGATAATAAAATATGAATTTACATTACAATTTACATGCGTAGAATCTCTACAAAAACAACATTTTTTGTTGTGATGCGCCCGTCCGATCAGCTGATTGATCGCTTGTCTCAACCATAAACACCTTGAGTCCATCAAATAAGCGGCATCGTGAAAAAGCCACATACAGCTAACCGATGTGTAAATTCAGGGCCGGCAAGTACACTCCTCCCTTCTTCAAGCTTTGGCCCTGACTCTTTTTGATGGTTATGGCGAACGCAAGCTGGACCGGAAATTGGAGGCGAGACATTTTAAATGAGAAGGTGCGTTCCGAGGGTGAGAGTTTCAAGCGTGGGATGAGAACGCACTGGCCTTTTGAGAAGCCAGTTCGCAAATCACATTCCAGACTGTAGCGGTTTATTTTTGCGACTCACATGCGTGTTCCATTGATAAGACCCTTGAAAGTGGTTAGATTCCTCATCAAAGCGTTTACTTTTAGCGGGATGGCATGGCGCGGAAGTCGGTCGGTCCCTTCAATCTTGTTGAGAAACTCGAGGGCTAGGCGGAGTTCCTCATTCATGTCGTCACTCTCAACTTTATCAAAACTAAGTTTGACTTCTTGTCCGCCGGAGTTCAAGCACCTGCTGATTGATTAGCGCGCAATCATCTTTCTTGGGTGCAAGGGTAGCGCGCTCCTCGATGGTTCCCTCGGCTAGTGTTGTGTTGATGTCACCATACACGAAATCGATCACACTTTGAGAACTGGAACGGTGTGCCGGAAGTCTTCCAATTTAGGCCATAAAAAGTTCGTTATCATCTCACGATAGCGAACACCATTCACAATAACTGCCTGACCGGCCTCATTATGGAAAAAATATAGCCCCGATGATGCCGCCAGCCCATAAACCGCACCAAACAGTCACTCTTTGTGGGTGCATTGGTTTTTCGACAATCACTCTTGGATTATGATTCGGCCAAATGCGGCAATTCTACTTATTGACGAATCCACTGAGGTGAAAAGGTGCCTCATCACTGAAGATGATTTTCTTCCAAAATTGATCTTCCACTGTTGCCATTTCTTGCCACCATTCTGACCATTGACGACGTTTGGAATGGTCAAGAGGCTTTAGTTCTTGAGTCAATTGCACCTTATAAGCGTGTAAATGCAAGTCTTTATGCATAATGTTCATCAACGACGAACGTGAGAGGTGCAATTGTTGGGCACGACGACAAGTTGAGGTGGACGGTTCTTGAGCCACACTATCGCGAACAGCAGCAATATTTTCTGCAGTACGAGCTGTACGAGCATGCACTGGTGTTTTAAAATCTCCTAAAGACCCGGTTTGCTCAAATTGAGTTAATCTGGAATTGAGAAATGCAAAATTCAATGTAGAAAAAAACTTGACGTTTAGGTGTGGTTTGCATTGAACGTCGGCCCTTAAAATTTAACCACCCTTTATATGAATAATTTTAACGTTTTCCAAGCAAATCTCGTATTAACAGCATAACCAAAACTAATGTACCTCTATCTAGATTATATACGAGTAGTCGATTTATCACCACACAAAAAGCAGAAACATGTCACGCTAGTTCAAGCATGAAATTAAGAACTTAAGAAATTATCCGGTTACGAAATTACTGGGCCGCATATCGGGACGAAACTTCCCACTTAACCTTTTCGCATAAATTAAGAGATCCCATGACTTTTGCCTGAAATCGGATGGAGAAGATTATTCCAAACTTTCCATAGATATTATGTTTGTGTAAGTACTATGGTCAATCTTCACTCGCAAAATTTTGTCATGACGATAGAATGCCATGACAAAATTGTATTTTTACACTAACATCTATAATTAACAAAATGTTTGTATGTATGTAAAAACATTTTATGTTCTCTGTTTTGTTCTGTATTGTCATACGGTGTAATGACGGTTCAATACAAACATATTTTGTCATGACATTCTGGCGTCGTGATTAATATAAAAGATGTACAGTATATGTTGCGACTAGACAGCTTGCGGTTATACTCGCATAAGCTATGTCTGATGTCTTGTGAGAATACTTATTAATAGGTTACCACTGGTGAGGCCTATTAATGACAGCAAGTGCACTTTTGTTGAATTTTTACTTTATTCTAACTTTTAATTACATTTAAATTTCTTATATATATAAAATTTACTGCTGCCTAAGCAGTTTATACGTAGACATTAAGAAATACAAAAATATTATGTAAACACTAAAATTGTTTCTAGTATGCTAATGAAAATTAAATTATATCCGGTGGTGTACGGTATCCGGATGTGCAGCAGACTGATTATTTGCATGTTGTGTTTTCAACAGTATAGGAAAAACATTTTTTGGCTTTTACACCTATTTCCCGTGCACGTTCCTTAATAAAACATATATTCTGCACATATATGAAAAAATACCTTTCACATGATATATGTTTTATTAAGATACGCCCACGGGAAATAGGTTAAAAAGGGAGCACAAACTAAAAATTAAGCGTATTAATATATAAGAAGAAGATTACAACTTAACAAACCGACGATCATCAAACTGTTGATGACCAAAAGACCAAAATAACTACTACGGTTCAAACTACAAAAGTCCAAAATAACTACTATATTTACGGAATAAAACCACCAAATCCTATTTTGGTTCAAAACATTAACCTCATATGAAGCGACTAAATCCTTCCTTCGTAATATTCCATAACCCTTCGATCATAATTGTGTCGTTCAGACACTGATGTTTATGCAGTTCATTGCTAAATACTGTAATATACTAATAATAGAGGACCATCACTTTTAAATCATCTAATTTTGGAATATCCTGTATTATGTTTGTTGGAACCAAACCATCACTATAATGAATCACAAAACTAGATGGCACACGATATTAGGAAATAAATGGTTCAGAGTCCCCTAAATTTCATATTCAAATTTGGTTTAATATTGTTACAGTTTGGGAATCCTTGTTGTAGATAATTGTTAGGTGATGATTTTTTTTTAAATTTCCAAATACAAAAAAAAAAAAAAAATTGTATAACAAAATACACGAACAAGAAAAGTTTTCAGTAACTTGTAGATGTTGTAGTAAGATAATGATAATTTTGTTGATTTTTTAAATTCTATTAAAAATATTAATTATTTTTAATTATGTGTCTTATCTACAACATTTTAACATTATTTTTTATTTTTATGTGCGAAACACGAATATTAATTTCTAATTAAAACTGTTTAAAATTTATAAGCAGTTAATAATTTATGAGAAAATGCTAGAAGTAATATATGCGCCTCTTGTTCGAATCAAGTTCGTGTTCTGAAAGAACTCTAGGTGCCCTTTGCAAAAATTCTCTAACAAACAACTATTAACGCGATATGAAATGTTAACAAAATCATTAAGTATCCGATATCGTTAGTGGAGCAAATCGACATTAATAGTGTGGGACTAAAGTAAATTTCAACACAGACAGAATTAAAATCAGTGTTAAAAATTATGTTATTTAATAATAAACGAACGCACGTATAAAATTATACTATCATAACACGGAGCACAAAATTGATTTACAAAAAAAAAAAAAAGAAAGGAAAATGAGAACAGAATTGTCTCGAAATAATATGGGATCGACCAATTAAATCGCATGATTTTTTTCATTTTATTCTTGCAAACGGAAAACAATTGTTTATGCTTTAATATTTTCTGTACTGTTTGATTTTTTTTTTTTATTTTGTACATTATTTCAACACTTTTACTTTATTACTGTACAGCTTTTCCTTATTATTGTGATTATTTCGTTTTTGTTACAAAATATTTTGCTTTTCTGTTTTGAGTAAAAAGATATTAAATAAAATCCACTGGAGACTCATAAAACTTGAACTTTTTTGTGTTAGCTTTTGTTTCGCATATTTTTCCCCCGTTTGCAAAGTTGTAGTATAATATAGAGAAAAGAAAATTCTGAAAATTAATTTAGATTTTATTGTATTTTTTGTGTTCGCTCGTAGTAGTATGTTGTTATGTATTATTATTCTCGTCGTTTTGTTTTTTTTTTGTAGATATGAAATGAAAATTAAATTAAACATTAAAACAACAAAAAAATGGGAAAATAAAAATGAAATTCTAATAAATAAGAGAATTGGCCGGCGAAACTGGGCACTTGTCTTGAAGTTATTTTGCTTTGTAAATTTATTCGTAAATTTCGTTTCTTAAACGGTTTAATGAGAAATTTATGATTTCCTATATTGTCGTTTATTAAAAAATATTTTTGTTCTTTGTTTCTTAAATTCATTTAATTAAGATAATAAATTATGTAATAAACTTTTTTATATATTATACGTAAAAATAGGGAATAACTGATTATATGACTAACCCTTATATACATAAAAGGATTTGCACTTCGTTGATAAATCAAAATTGATAATAATAGGAGGAATATATAACAGTAAAAATATAAAAAATAAAATTAAGATTGATTATTCATCGTTTGAAAGGGAAAACAAAAATTTAATTAACACAGGTATAGAAAAGATCGTGCGCTGACACCAAAAACAAAATATAATTCCGTTTTTCCGATTTTTCTTTTCTTAAGGCAATCTTAATTGTATCAGTCATTAAAAGTTTGATTTAATTAAAAAAATACAGAATAAATTAAAAAAAAAAAAATTTTGTTTCGGGTCAATTTTTTTTTGTTTTATATAAAGGAATTAAAACTTTTGTTCAACGAACGAAATAAATCATTTCATTGGATGCTTTTTAATCCACGTGCCATTCATTTTAGATTAATCCTTTTTTAGAAACTTTTCAGTCTTATCGCCATGTTATCATCGTTTGTTTTATTATATGAGTGATAATTAGGCTCAGCTCGCATTTTCTGTTTATGAAAATAAAAAATAATTGCGAGTATGGGTTACGAAGAATTTTATTAATTCTACTTCGTCTAGGAAGATTAATTAAAGTAACAAGCACAATGACGAAGAACAGGAATGTTATTATGGGTTGTCTATTAGCTTTTGAGATGTTCTTCTTATTTATTGAAATTTGTACCTAAGCTAACATTCTAAACCATTAATACTGAAAACATTCTACTTTTCACAACAATAATTTATCAATTTATTAAAGCAAATTATGCATTAAAAATTATTTGTTCGAGACATTTCAAAACCTTTTAACCGTGAAACTACGGAAGTGCTGCGTACTCAAGTGCTTGCTCGGCACTACGCTTCTCAATAAAAACGCCGTCGCAACTTTATAATAGTTTTTATGATAAGTGTTTTCTCCCTGTCACAACTGAGAGGAACTACTTTATTTCCCGGATTCAGTTGTACATAATATGTATATACAAAAAATGTATTTTAAAATTCTTTAACATCCGTGACTGTTGCACTTAAAACAAACTGAAGAGCGTTTAGTATCTCTAAACAAAAAGAGGGCAGGCAGACAGAGAGAAAATGTTTTGAAATTTGGTTGGCTAAATTAAAGTAGAAATGAAATTCTGAACTTTTTAATTTAGATTTGACGTAGTCGTTTTTCCGTAAATGCTGTACTGCTGAAATAAATTCTGATTCCTCCTAAGTTGTAGAATCTTGAAGTCCAATTTTGTGGCAAATTTAATTTAGAATTCAGAACAAAAACTGAATTGTTTTTTATAATATTCGTAATAATAGAAAAAACAGAGGAAGCTTTTATAATAGCTGCCACTTCCAATATACAGATTTCCTTTAAATTTCACTAAATCTTTGAATTTGTAGGAAAAGCTTAAGATAAAGTTCATCTCAACCAGTCAATGAAAAGTCTGTATGAAAAAATCTGAAATCCGTTTTGACTATAAAGGGGACACAGATATTTATTCTTCACAGTATCACGCCCAAAAACAGAGAACTATTTGAAAACCACTTTTTTGGACTTGGACGATATAGCGATTCTGCAAAAATCTAAAGGTCGAACATTTTTCATATTTTACTACGAAAAAGAAAGTAAAATACGAGTTATAAAATTGAAACAGGACCTGATCATTTCAAACACCTTAACACTTTATCATCCGTTTTTGGTATATACGTAAAAGTACTCCAGAGTTCTATGAATATTTAGTTGTGGTAATCCGTTGAGTCGTTCGCTGAACAGCCTCTTAAACGAATTTTCTGACATCGTGTTTGTCCTGCTTCATATTAATGTGAAAAAGGACTAAGGTCAATTGGTATTCATATTATAAAATGTTGTTTGAAATCGACGTGATTAACGTAACCACACAGCATTAGAATGTCACGCAACCAACGTAAAATGGCGTAACATTCCGCAATATGATCGAACATAACACCAGGCATTCTATTATCACAAAATACAATACTAGACTCAACATGAATCCTGGTGCAACATCATGCAACATGGTGCATGCCATGTACAATTTGCAACATTTGGCAACATACCACAAAATGATGCAACTTTGTGCAACATGACGCAATATAGTGCAACGTCACACGAAAACTTTCTTCAAAATGCAACAGCTCCTTTACCAATTTTTGCCAAAGGCGTGTCAGAAAAAAAAAATAATAAAATAGGACCGTTTCAGGAATCAGGACCCATCGCATTCGATTCCTGGTACTCGAAAAATCACCCTCAGCAATTTTCATCAAAGGCTTTTAAACAGAGCAAACAAATTTATGAAAAAACACGGGCCCTATTGGACAACTCTATTGGATGAGAAAAATGATGATGATACTCCTGCTTAATTCAAAGGATTGAACACTAAATCGATCACCTACACACAGAGTCATAAAATAAATCTCCAAGGTGCGAAAATGGACCAGCATGTAGCGAAAATAGACCAAAAAGTTCATCAGACTACAGACCTGCGTAAACAGCAGAACGTTCAATACGAAAAACTTTAAATTAAATAGCTTAAAAGAAAAGTAAAGTTCATTGAAAGAAGACGATAGCCCGCTCAAGGTTCGAGGTCCGAACATTGCACATGTAGTGTGTGTATCAGTTATCAGGAAGGTCAACGGATAACGAGAGAAACCATTTTTGGGGCAGCAGCAGAACAGTGTTGCAGAACACTTAGGAGTAACTCTCCAAGCGATATTACTTCGACTGCATGCAATAGGAAGTTTCAAATGAGTTCCTCACCAACTGTCCTAAGAAAACTGAAGTGTTGACCTCTCCCGATGGATTTGCCTTCTCGCTACAAAAGAGAGAATCTTTGCACAAAATCATTACGGTTGATAAAAAAAGGTGAATTTTGTACGATAATCTTAACCGCCGAAAATAATGGGTTGATCCAGACTATCCATCAACACCAGTTGCAAAAAATGAATATTCATGCCAAGAAAGTGTTACTATATGTCTGGTGGGATTGGAAAGGAGTCATTTCCTACGAGCTTGTGGAACATGCGGTCAAATGTTACAGCTGAACTTTACCAGGCCCAATTGATCATATTCAGTGATGCTCTGCGGAGGAAAAGGGACAATGTACAAACCAAGGAAGGCGGAAGATGACATTAATGCTTGACAACGCTCGTTCATGTACAGCAACATCATTCCAGGAACTCGTGTGGCGTATTCTCCAGACTTGGTTCGCTCTGATTGCTACTTATTCAGATCGAAGTCATCATAATTGAAAGATCAGCCATTCACAAAATTTAAAGATATGCAAAAACGGCTCGATGACTGTTTTGTTTCGAAACCACCAAGTTTCTATCGCAAAGGCATTCATCATCTACCTGATATGACCTTGAAGTACTACTACAGAATGACCTTGAAGTACTACTACTACACTAAAATTGGTATAGGTTGCAATACGACAAGCATAAAAATATTTCTTGTTTGTGTTATCCGATTGCAACCCTACGTCACTCATTGTATCCATAATGTAGTTAATATAAATACAAATGAGTAAACGTAAATATTTTTTTGTTGTAATTGGATGACGTAACGTATCCATATGTTTTGCTTTGTGCACGCGAAATGCAAACGTTCTACATAAAGTTAATTGAACGACCTATGTGGAAAGTGTATATCCCTTTTGCTGCACACTAACACAATTGTGCGGGTACGGCAAAAGTACCACGTCCAAAATTTATTTTTGTATGTGTTTTCAACAAACTTACATATTTGTGTTTTCCTTTCAAACTTATTTTCGTCCGGAAAAAACACTATAACTATACTCACAATTGTGATGGTTGTACTTCAAACCAAGCAAAAATTTTTATCAAAAACGCCATTACATACTATGATTTTTTTACTCACACATTTGTGTGGTTTGGACTTAAATTGAGCCATTTTTTTTGGTTGAAAAAGGGATATGTCTAAATTAAATTTATAACACTTTATTTTTAATTGGCGGTCATTGTGCAAATATTTCGCTGATTTTGCAAAATTAAACTAATTGATTGAGAGGGAAGTGCATTTCTTGTACTAAAATTTACCCTCCCTTCACTGTCAATCAATTAAGTTCTATATAAATGCCATGCCAAATTTTGGATTGAGAAGTTAACTTTTGACAACGTCTTAATTACGCACTGAGCTGGTAATTAAGTCGCGATAATAAAAAGTTAAGTCTTTAACTAATAAATGAACAATAACAAATAAATTACAATTTTATCAGTGAAGGAATATAATTTGTTTGTTTTTTATGTTTTGTTTCGGTGGTTCGAGAGTTTAAGTAATTATCTGAAGCAAATTGGTAAGTATGTCTTATAAATCATCTACTAACTAAGACTGCCCAATTGGTAAAGGGGTTTCTTTTCTGCTGGTAACGCTTTATATACAAAACTTACTAACAATTTGGGCCTTAGTCCTAAATTAATATTTTTGTTTTCCTTGTTCACTGTATTCTTTTTCAATTGTTATCAGGGTTAATCTTATGTTACCTTAGATAACCAAATAAACAACCACGGTGGACATCCCACCAAATTGGTCATTTCCCAATCCCCTGATTGACGGCATAATTCATGACGTCTCATCTCATTTTTTTTTATATACGCGGTGATCGAGGCTGCTATCTGGGTACCATAAAACCCACACCATTTTCCTCTGCCCGACTGAGCTGTGGGAATTTGAAACGCATGGGGTACCAGAGGATAAATAAGATCGGCTTCCGCGTAAGTAGAAACTAATCCGTTTCAAATGGTTGCTGGAAGTAGTTTAGTTACATCTTACACGTACAATACACCTATTAATTCTTCATTTGTGACCATTTGAGTCAATGTGCTATGTTTACAACACACTGTTATAGAAAGCGAGAGACAAGCACCTGCATTTGTATATAATTAAAAACATTTGTTTAGTATGCTTGGGATTAAAATATTTTATTTATTAAGATACAAGTAATTTATTTTACAAGTAGATATTATATATAGGCAATTCATAGGATTGAGGCAAAGAATAATTAGCGTTGTTTAGCAAGTTAAAGTCGTAAGAGCTGGTGTAGCGTCCTTTACAATATTTGTTGCTAGATTGGAAAGGCAAGCTGCTAGTGTGGTCGGAACTTGAGCAACTGTTGTTGCACTATTTGTAATAGCCGTCGAGAGTGTTTCTAAAGCTCCAACGTTAAGGTTTGTTGTATCAGATTGTATTGTTTTCATACTTCCAGTTAATTGATTCGCTAAAGTTGTGAGAGTGGCAGTTTGAGCGGAGATGCATGATGTTGCAGCAGCAGTAGCATTTGCAATTAAAGCAGCAGTAGCTTCGGCAGCTTTCGCGGGACAGGCTGCTAAAGATGTAAGTAATGGTGCGGCTAGTTGGTTGATGGTGTCTGTTACAGTACTGACAACAGTGCCAGTCGAATTTTGTAAGCCTTTAATAGCACCATCGAGTGAACTAACGACGGTTCCAGCTTTTGTAAGAAGTTCATTAAGTGTGGTATTGATCGCTGCTGTTATCGGAGCTGTAATATTTGCTAGTGGAGTTCCAGCTGAAACAGCAGTTTTGATTTTATTTAAAATGTCTGCTGGGAGTGCTGATAGAACATTTTGAACGTTGTCAAGTAGACCAATGATTTCGGTGGGAGATGGTAGTTTTCCTAAAATTCCTTGAACTAGACCAAATATTGTATTTACAAGACCAGTTAATAATGTTGGTACTGATTTGAGTGTGTCTTGAATTGTTGTAGATACTCCTCCCATTATTTTGGATACTGCGTTTGCTAATTGTGTTGGAAGCTGAGTTAGTGCATCAGTCAAACCAGAACCACCTATAGATGACGTAAGATTAGTAACAGCTTGCTGGACTCCATCAAGAAGTGTGCTGTTTGTTAAAGCTGCAGGAATCGTAGTTAAGATTGTACCAGCAGTTTTGGCGACATTGTTAACAAGGTCAGTTACTGTTCCAGTAGCGTTCGATAAAAGTTTATCGACAGTAGCTAGAGCACCTGTAATAGTAGTACCAGCTGCCGTTGTTATACCGGTAGTTAACCCTTGCAAAGCAGTTACACCACTTGTCAGAAGTCCACCTAATGATGTAAGTGCATCGGAAAGAAGTTTCTGAGCTGATGCGAGTAAATTATTTAACGCAGTGAGAACACCGCTGGTTAGCGCGTTAACCGCACCGGCGACAGTTCCAATTAACGAACCTATTAATGATGCTTGTGTAACATGTGCCTATAAATAAAAAAAAAGAATAAATATTAGCAATTTTGTTGGAATGACTTATTTTTAAAAATATAAATGCAATTTATAGTTTACCTGAGCAATAAGAACAACTAAGAATATACAAAGTAGTTTGCCTTTCATCTTGAGATTTTTTTATCGAATTATACCGTAGCAGCTACTCTAAACTTTAAAGTTATATTGTTGATAAACTTTGGAGTTGTGATACTTTTTTTAAAATTCAGTTCGATTTATATACGATTTTCAATATTTACAGACAAAGTACGCTGTTCTATTTATTTGCGAATGTTAGTATTAGTTTTCCAAAAGTGTTTACAAAAACATCTAAGCTATATTTACATTGTGATATAGAAGGGCGTTGCTTAATTACGTGTATTCAATTTGTAAATTGCCAACGATATTTTAAATGTTTAGACAATTGGTTTTCCAAAAAACTTCGTTATTAAGTTTGACACGTTTTGCCATTTGGCCTTCAATTTCCCAAACTATTGTCAATGATATATTTTTTGAGATGATATTTTTTGAAGTATTTGAGAAGTCTTAATTTCCTTGTAGGTAAACTATGTCCATCTAAAATGTCCTGTTCTGATACTGAATCCATTTTGTCTGAAATGTTTATTTATTGTTTCATATCGTATGTTCTTTATGTACGCGCTATCTTGTTGTCCATTTCTTGCTATACTCGTTATTGTCTGTCTGGTAGGTGAACCGAAAATCTCTTTCTAGTTTTTTACAACATGTGAGAAATCAAAGGAAGCATCCTTAACTTATTATCCTGGTACTGTTGCAATTGATATCTGATACTCGAAAGCGAGCCATTTTATTAAATTTTCATGAAAATGGTTCGAACCGTTTTCGAAACCCTTGATACATAAAAACATACAATTATATTTCTCGTATAGTTATGGAAAATTAGATTAAATGCTAAACCAAATGCTACTTTGTTAAACCGAAGTTTCAGTTGAAAGAGCTTCAATTTGTTGCAAATTCAATTTGAAATTGTTCGGTTCCTATATTGTTTTGTTTCGAAAATCCTAAACTATTCTAAATATGTGCAAACTACAAAAAAGCTCTTATAGAAGGTGCCACTTCCGATGCATAAACATAAAGTATGAAGTTTTACCTCGACCAGTCAATTTTTCGGGACTGCAAAGAGCGCGCATAGACATTTAGTCTGCTATATGAATGGTAAAGCTGCACAATATCGAAGGCAACCTCTTTCTTTGTTACTATACTTTATTTTACTACGTATATACGTATAAGAAAGTAATTTAAAATATTAAAGTTAAAGTAATATCTAAACATGCTTATAATATTGATAACTAAGCTATAAGGGGAATTTTTAATAATTGGACGCAGTATATAATTTGTCTGTGGATTACACAGCCCCTCAGTTTTTCTATAGAGTCGCTGGTTATTGATTAATTTATTTGCTTGAATTTAAATGCCTCGCCCTGGATGTACTATATACTACTTGATATTAACGTTGCAAGTGATTTTATTACCTGAATTTTCCCCATGATTCAGTTGTCCCATAAAAAAAATAATTAAATATCATATACTAAATATTTTGATGTTCCAACCGGTAACATGAGAGTAACTACTGTAGATGTGAAAATGTGATGCGAATCGAGTGGAAATATGGTCGAACATACGACCTGTTGGTTTGTTCAACAGTGGCTTTATAATAATTCGTATTATATGGATAATTTAAAGATTTATTATATTTAATTATTCATAAATTTTATTATATGAAGTGTTGTAAACATACGTACGTCTGATCATAAATCTATTTACGTACGTATATTTATGTTGAGTTAAATGTTTTTCGTTTAGTTTATTTATTCTGTTTCCAAATGAGTGACATATGATGTTAAGCTGAAAAATACACAATTATTACGCGGTTGATTTAATGGAATTTAAATGAATTTTTTAGTGTTGCATTTCATTCGCATTTTAATTTATTTTGATAATGGATGTAATTGTTTTAAATAGATTTTTTTTTATTTATTTGGTTGTTAATCCTCTTTTAATTTGCAGTTATGTACGCGATTAAATAAAAGTGCATTATCGCGTTTTTAATTTCGCTCGTTTCTGAAAGAATATTTTGCGTAAATTACAATGAGGCTTAATTATTTGTATGTATTTGTATGTATTATTTGTATGTATTATTTGTGTACATACTCGTACAAAGCATAAAATATAAAGCCACGTAGTAACCTTTTAAAAGAAATGTCGTAAATAATCAATGACCTGCACAAAAGTTTATTGTTGAGGCAAGCAAGTTTATGTGATATTTACGAGTTGGAAGTGTAAACAAATTTAAAAATTAACGATCCACGAGCGGACGTTAATCTTAAACCAAAAGCTGCTTTCTTATTTCTTTGCAGTTGTTTTGAAGGAGAAGTGACAATAAAAACTAAAAAAATAATAATAATTTTCCTTCGTCATAACTATTGACCATAAAAAAGAAACAACAATAATAAGCCGCTATAAAGCGCGAAAAACGAAACAATTTTCATTTGTGCGAGCTTTTTTGTGTCGTTTGCTCACTTTATATATCTTTCATTCCTATCTCGTCAAACTTATATTGAAACGCATAAAAAATTGAAGAATAAAGTTTTGTGCTCGTTATTTTTTTTTTTTTTGCTTTTGCTGAAGTCTTAAAGGAAGGATAAGAGGTTTAATATTATTTTCTTGTTTTATGTACCAGTTTTCTGCTGCCTGATAATAAAACTGATTGGCGTCGACGCTTTCTGAATAGTAAAACATGACAACACAAAAGCTTTTCGTCAATCGTTGCTTTTTTACATCTACAATACATACAACGCATTGCGTACGAAGAACAGGAAATGCTGTATTACAACAACTGGAAAAATGTCAAATTGCGTATTTAATAATGAAAATAAACAAGACTGGAACAGGCATTAATGGAAAAATATGTTCTCATAATTAACAAGATAATGAAAGCAATGATAATAAAACAATCAAAATAATTAAATAGTTGCGCTTAAGGAGATATACGACATGTCGTTCGTTTTACGGGAGAACGGCTGGTGTACGGTGGTATTTCAGACTGAATGAAATGGAATTTTTTGTGTACTGCTTTTATGAAGTTAAATTATCACGATTATTTTAGTTTACGCACAAACATCATTTAGCAGTACCACGTTTTAATGAATTTTCGTTTACTGTTTATGTACTAAAAGTTTATGAAATACATTACAGTTATATGTATAGAGTACATATGTATGGTTCAACATAAAGTTTATGTCAAAATATATACCATTAATATGCTATCATACTAAATGTTCATAAAGGTTTCATAATTTCATAAATCATTCCATTACACTTACAACAATGGTTTGCTTCGAAAAGTTTTTTTTTTAAGAAGCACGTCTGGAACACAAATCTTTGTCTATGTCAAGAAAAGTTATTTTGGAAATTTCACCCGTTTTTATTTTAGTTTTTGGCTGCTTTTAGTATTAAACATTTATGATTTTCTCTATTTGGCTCAAATATTTTGGTGTGTTTTGTTTATATTTAGGTGTTCTCCGTTAATTGAAACGTAACAAATCGGAAATACGTTTAAAATTTAATTTTAGTGATTCTAATTGGTTAGGTTAGGGTTATTGGTGCGCTTGAATTACAATGCATATTCTATTTTTGTAATAATACTTTTGTATTTATTTGTATTATTTTTGTATGTAGTCTATAAGTTTTCACTTCTTGCAGTGTTCTCTGTAACAAATAAGCTTGAGCTCAATACGGAGGGTACTAGCATGGAGTGGATTTGTTTTTTGAAAAAATCTGAGGTTTTTATGCCTAATGGAAGTATTTTTTTTTGTTTTTTTGTTGTTCATCGGATCGCAATACGGGTTCAGAAAAAACAAGAACACCGAAAAGGCAGTTTTATTGTTTCTGGATCAAATTACTGAACATATGGATAATGGCCAAACTGTCTCAGCTTTATACATTGATATGACAAAGGCTTTCGACAGAGTTGATCATACCATCTTATTAAATAAATTGTCCTGCTGGATCCAGAAGTGGTTTAGTTCATATTTAAGTGGTCGATCTCAACGTGCTAGAGTAAATGGACAGTTGAGTAATGAACTGGAGATCAAGATAGGGGTTCCGCAGGGTTCAGTGTTAGGACCATTGCTATTTTTAGTCTACATTAATGGAATATTTTCATAGAATTTCAATGGGTTCCCTACTGCATTTGCTGACGATGTATCTTTTACATACTCCGGTCCCAACATTTCATACAATATAATTTCATCCAGCAAGATTTAGTATCATTATCTATTTGGCTGGAAGTACATAGCTTTCTGTTAAGTGATAAAACTAAATTCATGCATTTCAAACCACAAAACTCATCAGCATGTCCTATTAACTATCATGAATTCGGCTGTATCTAATAGTAATATTCCATGTGCCTCAACTGGTTTCTTTCAGGTTAACCAAGTAAGTGAATTTACATATTTGGTAATAATAATAGATGAAAAGCTGAACTGGAAGTCTCAAGTTGAAAGCTTGAAAAATAGACTTTTATTGGTTGCAAGGAAAATGTGCCCTACGATTATATTGTCCAAACTATCTCCTGCGCATTGTGTATTGTGCTTTGGTTGACTCAATCCTCCAATATGGTTTATCTTGTTGGGGTGGGGCATGTCAGACTATATTAAACCCGGTGTATGTTCGTCAGAAGCATACAATTCGTATTATGGGTTTTAAAGCTACTCAAGACCCTTCACTCAAAAAAATAATCGATGCGATTTTTACTTAGCCTGTTAAGTAAATTTTAAATTGTAAAACTAACATAATATTTTACATTATTTATTCATGCTCACTACAAATTTAATAAGTTCTCTTTACTCAGCCTAGGTTAAAATAACAATTTTTGAAATGTAAAAAGAATTTGTCGAAATAAAACGAAATAAAAACATTTAAATAGTAAAAAGAACTTTATCATACGTAAAAATCGTGCAAATTCAAAAAATTCTCTTTATATTCTTCTTTTTATTGTTAACAAGTAAAATTTACTTAGACCATGAATCGGTGTGTCGATGTTTATCCGAAAATTTTGCATGTCAAGTTTTACTTTGGGAGTTTGGGGAAATTGGTGGTGTATTGTTCACATTGAGGAAGTACTACACGTAAATAAGTTTCAAGTTATAAGTTTAAATTAAATTTTAAGCTCAAGTTTCGTTACGAGAGTTTGGAAGTATTAAATAAACGCACACACTTCAATATATTGTAAAAGTTTAACGTTCCAGTATAGTATGTCTGTAGAAAAAATCTCTATTCAATCGGTTCGTGAACGGTTATCGCTGGAAAATTTTACCATTTAAAATTTATGCCAATATTCATAAATTTTTTTGAAATGAAATTTCACAATTATGCTTTTCTCATAAATTGGGCGACCCTAATGATTTTTGTATGAAATCGGTCCACCAGAAGTGGCAGCCTTCGCTCGCTTTTTCGTTTTTTGCAGATATTTTAAAAAGTATATCATTTACGAGAAAAACCATCATAAGCTTAAATATGTTAAATTTAATTTGCAACAATACAGGTCCTTATAATATTTCTAAAATTTAACCGGAAATGATGTTTTTTACAAACTGTTTTTCAACAAAAATTGGGCATCAACAAAAATTGGGTACAGCCCAGATGGAAAGCGGTCAACCAGAAGTGACAGCTTGAGTGAAAGTCAGGTGTTGGCCACAAGATATCTTTTCTGTCGCTGCTGAACGCAGCACATTTAAACTATAAGTCGTTAAATTATCATTATAAACATTATTTAATGATGATACTTACTGTCCGGCTGTAATACCTGAAACGTGTTTTCAAAGCGAACTGCAAGTAAAAAAGAAGCTTTTAGTTTATTTCATTTCAAATCTTTTGTCATACTTTCCACAGAAAGCACAGATCTCATTCAGAAGCCAGTCTAGTTTTCCATTATTACTTTTTGTTTTTTTTTTAATGAAAATTATTATTGAAAGTAATTGGCAGTCGATGTAACAATTATCTCGCCCGTTGTCCAAGTTTATTTGATTACAGACTAACAGTAACAATTGTTGTGAAATTTTTGTAATGAGCTTCAACTATATCTACTACTTAAAATATTACAGTGAGCAAATGACATAAAGCATTTCTAAAAGGATAGAATCTAAAGAATCTAAAACTGTTTGCTTCTAGATTATTTTTGATTACTGATAACATTAGGCGCCGTTAGATAATCTTCATTAGGAAGAAAATTGGTTTTTTGACAAAACAAAGGTTTTATTGACATAATCATATTGACCCAGTCAATTTGTATATGTCCAAGGCTTAAAGAAAAGTCGTGAAATCTGTAGCTTTTCATAAATTAATTTTACCAACTTATATTATGTGTCAGTGTTAAATTATTATAAAAACCTAGATAAACAAACTTTGTATATTCAACTTTGCTATGTAAACTTCAACAAATAAAAAATACGAAAAAATGAAATATTCTAATTAAACTGGAAAGTTTCATAATTTTTATGAATGCAATTTAATTAACAAGTTTTTATTTTGCTATTATTGTTTTGTTTTCTTAATTGCTTGGTGATGTAAGTATATATTTGTAAATATACACAGCAGCAACACTCGACCTACCAAGTAATTTATTTACCATTCAGATACAGAGATTGGAAGTCTCGTTACGTTATACTTTTAAATTTCCTGTTATATATTCCAACTCAGCTCAGCATCTTAGTAATTATTGTAATTCTAGGACACACATAATTGTTAATATTTTATACAAGTTAACAAAATTAAATATTTTCTTTTGTATTGTTTTGAAAAATATTTCAACTACCATCAAAAGCTTTCTACAAATTGAAATTAGATTGACACAAATCAACAATAATCCATATACAAAATTAAAATTTAATCAATAATGAAACAGTAAACTAATATTATGTAGTGTCTGCATGATAAAGAAAGCAAAGCAATGTAATTTTGTTGTTCTGAACTTAGCCTTCAGAAATAAACTAATTAAACAATTTTAATCATACGGAGAAGATGACCTAACATTCTATTCTTCGTGCATGTATCATGTACTTCGATTTATTTGTTTTCGTTTTTACATGTATAAAAAATTCATTAATTAATAATGTACAACAAAAAGAAAACTAACAAGCTCATCTGCCATCAGTCGATAGTGATCTGATCACCTTCACCGTCCTGTTCTATTATTCTTATTATTTTATTGTTCGGATATTATAGATTATCCTATTTACCCGGACATATTTTTTTTATAAACCTACATTTGATATATAAGATTATTCAATATGATTATTGGTTATTTAATTGATATATTTTGTTACCATAAATACGAAATTTTTTAAATTATTACTAGCATTTTGTTGGTTTTTTGTTTTTCTGTTATGAGATCCAAAAAATATTTAAACTTAGAGCTTAGACAGTTAACCGCAGTAAACCACTACCATTTCTAGACATTTACATCCATGATCTCGAATTCTAAATCGACTAATTAAATTTATCTGAATTTTGGTAAAAACAGTCTTGTAAAATCAAAAATGCTTAAATATTTTAAAAAAGCAACAATAACAACTCTTTTTGAAAATTATATTTTTAACTTTATTACAATCTTTCAATTCATGGTCGCTTTTCGTAAATGCTATACTTTTCAAAATCAAACGAATCTCGAAATTTATGATAAAACGTAGTCTAGAAAAATGCAGAATTTTCGTGAAAACCCGTGTTTTTATCAGACCCCCTTATTTCTCGTTATAATAATAATTTTGGAAATTTAATTCAGAAATCGCTCATATTTGCTGCAACAGTGACACAACTCAAAATTCACTCATTTCTAAGATATACAAATCAAACGATTCCCGATAAATCATATTTTTATTATTTTGTATCAAAACATACTCTCTTATGTAGTTATTTTTAGCAAATTAGGTAAAATTCCTGATAAAAAATCATTTATTTCGCGAAAGAAATTAACACTCTAAGATATTGGAAACTATTTTAAGAAAATTTACAAAATATTAAAGAACTATAAAAATTAAGATCCTAGGGATGTAGAAATTAAGGATGTAAGAATAGAAAAAAGAGACGGAAGTGGTTCGCAGCCAAACTCTATAAGCATTTTTGTTGCCTATAAAATATAAGAAAATAACTTTTCCACAAAAATAAACACAAACCACCACACCTTAAAATTATTACCACCCGCACCCACTATCCAATTCAAACCCTCAAACCACTCCTACCACCACTCCTACCACCCCCATAACCACACCACCCACACAAACCCACATCCAGACAAGATATATTTTTATTCCACACTCACTTGCTCTATGAAACCAAAATAGAATAGAAAAAAAAAAATCTGTCACTTTTAAGGAGAGGGGTTAACAATACCCTACATACATTAGTAAACAAATCATTATACGCATTCAAAAATACTTGGATTATTTTTTAATTTGTTTATTTATAACTTTTTCAATTATTTTAATAAACGTATTACGTTAAAAAATTATAAAAAGTTGCTAGAATTCATTAATCCATAAAATTTATTAAAAATATTCAAATTAAACAAGAATTTAGCGAAACGATAAAATTACAAAAAAATTGTCTAAAAAATATTTCAATATTTAATTTGCTTGCCATTTTGTTTAATGACATCAAACACACGATTGTATGAGATTATGCAAAACTTGATCATCAATTTCGTTCCAGCAACTTGCAATGGCACTTAGTCCTTAAGTCTTGAATGATGTTAAACTGTCTTCCATTTCTGTAAACTTTTCTTGCAAGTATTGCCCACAGGTTCTCCATTAGGATTGCAATTTGGAAACCACTCCTTCAAAATTTCCCGCACTGTAAGGGACGAGTACACGTTCCAAAATTTCTAATTACTCGTCGGAGTTGATTCTGGACGATGAGAAGCACGAGGTAAGCTTATCTTTAGATAAGAATGCTCCCCATACCATGACTGTAACGCCATCAAAATTTTGTTTTGTTCTTGGATTATCCGTAGAATTTAATTTAGGCCAATAACAGCTAAAATAATCTGGCCCATCGAGATTGAATGTTTTCTTATCTAAGAATATCACTGAGTTCCATTCCTTTTTGAAAACCATATGTTGTCGAGCCTATTAAAGGCGAGCTTCTATTAGGCGCTTGGTTGGCGAGCCTGGTTTACATAATGATTTGTTTCATTTACTATTTGAGTCATTTCTTAATAGTCGTGAAATGTGTTGTTTTGTGACGGGAAAGTTTAACTTATCATTAATTTGTTGTGAATTTAGATGGTTTTTGGTTGCTTTATGCATTATTCTTCCAATACCCAAAGTGCTTAGTTTTTTATTCCTTTTTAGAGTATTTTTTGGCAATAGTTTCCCGTATTTTTTAAAAAAAATCTAATAACTCCCTCAGACCTACGAATCTGCCTTGCAATTTTAAGCTTCGAAAATCCATTCTGCCTCAAAACAGAAATTTGGGCACATTCTTCGTGGGTTTGTGTCTTATTCATGATTTTGAATATTAAAACAACCAACTTTAACCTTCGTCCGGCGGCATAATTTTACAACGCTAAAAATGTTTTGAAGAGGCTTGAGATATTTTTCTAAAATAAGGTCTGAATGGTCCAGCAAAAAGATGTGGAGATCTCACAAAACTTTACCCCTCTTCGGCTTTTACAAGAAGATTTATTAGTATTTAAAAACGGAAAAGGTACAATTGTACCTATTCCGCCTGACGAGGGTTAACTAACTTATTTATGCTAGTCGTACAAAATAATTGAAAATCAACTTAGTTTTGAAGAAACACCGTCTGGATCTCATTTATTTACGACTATTACTAACGTGCGCATAATGAAATATTTATCAAAAATCCTTTCTATTTCAGCTAAAATCACACAAACAAACAAATTACAACCAGATGGTGCATGTATTTAAATAACAACAAAAAACGGGAAAGGTTCGGAGCCGACCTCTATAAGCATTTTTGTGGCCTATAAAACATAAGAAAATAGCTTTTCCGCAAAAATAAACACAAACCACCATACCTAAACATTATTACCACCCCACCACTATCCAATTCAAACCCCCAAAACTCATCTTACCGCATCACCCTATACCAAATCACCCAGATCATCACACTTTAACACATCCATACCCACTCCCACACACACACCACCCACACAAACACTCATCCACCAAATCCCAAATTCCCACACCAAACCCAAAATACCTCATCATCCCACCCTCCTCCACCTCCCATACCACCCTCATAACCACACCACCCACACAAACCCACATCCTCTCGAGTTATATTTTTATTCCACATTCACGTGCTCTATGAAACCAAAATAGAATAGAAAAAAAAAATTGTCACTTTTAAGGAGCGGGTTAACAAAACCCTACATATCTCCGAACACCCTAAAAAGAAACGTTAATTAAGTTGATATCTCCCTCCGTTCTCAAGTTATCGTGGACACAGACGGACAGACGGCAAACCAAAACCATATAGCATTTTTTAACGAAAATGCTTAAAAAATATTTTATCGCTCTTATTTAGTCTCTTTTAGTCTCTCGATATTTTTTTTTGAATTCATAAACATTTTTGTTTGCACCTTAAAATTTTTCTAGGCCGTAATATTTTGAATTTCGGTAGGAAACTTGTTATATATCGGAATTCCTCTATACATCGGTCATTTGCTCCAATATCTTAGAATGTTAATTATCTTTTGCGAATTGAGTGATTTTTTATTAGGAGTTTTGCCTAATTTGCTGAAAATAATGAATGTCTTAGAAATGAGTGTACTTTGAGTTGTGTCAATGTTGCAGCAAATGAGAGATATAAAAAATTGTAAATTTTCGATTGTAACTGTAAATTAATAAAGTAAAAAGAAATCCCGGATCGACAAACTGTAAATGTTTAGAAAAGTGGATCTGCGAATAGCCAAACATCACAACACACAACATCACGTAATATAATCCCGAAATTTATTTATAATTTTTAGAAACACTTGAAAAAAAAACAGAAGTTCACTAATATTGTGCCGAACTGTATTAACTATTGCACAATTAACTTTTATTTTAATAATTTTTATTGAGCTTTAAATTCCACAGCGGGCACTACAGTAACAGTAACTAGCCATGTTTCACCCATTAATTTGATTTCTATAAACTACAAATCCATGGCCTTTAATGATTACACCTATATTGTTCAAAAACCACCGGTATTGTATACGGTATTGGACACATGTTGTATTCGAAAGTCGTATGGTTTATTTAATTTATTTTTTACTTATGTGTGATTTCAGATTTAAGACACAATATTCAGTTTACAAAAATAAAAAGTCAAAACTTTGATTTAATATTTGGAAATGTTAAAAATATTTCTTCAGAATTTTTATGGAAAATTTTCCTTTGATAAATTAAAGTCAATTAGGTCATCGATAATGATAAATGATTTGATGACAACCTATTAATGGGGTTGTTGTGCCTAGCAAAACATTACCAATAAAAGCCGCGCACAAGACATGTTGTCTATTTTCAATGGTGCATGTTTTAAAATCAAATAAAATAAATCATTAATAAAATCATTTAAAATCAGATTTTAGTGCATCTTGTTCAATATGGAAGTAACCGAATCACATTTATACATGGAATATAAATATATTTTTCTTGGGTTATTATTTTTTAAATAACAGATTTATCTGGCGTTGAACCCAATTTTCACAAATACTTTAATATAACATTTATTTGTTAATTAGTTAATTTGTTTATTTAAACCAACGTTTCGAAATGGGATCCATTTCATTTTCAAGGTTACTGTAATTAAAAACAGAGAGAAAATCAAAACTGTATAATCACAACTGGGTATAAATTTACATTCACTTAAAAATTATGAATTATAGATTTACACTTATATAAAATAGTTTTATATAAATAAATTAATCCAACTAAATCATAATTTTGTTAACAATTAAACTAAAACTATTAAAAAATATTAAAAAATGTATTAAAGCAAAGTATTAAAAAATAACTGGCACGGAATTTTATCACAGTGTTATCACTAATTGTCAAAATAAATTGAAGAACAATCAAAATAGAGTATATGTAAATATGGGTTGCATACAGTGATACAGTGTTGTAAAACCCTAATCGACAATATTACGGTAGCTTACCGGTAAACATTGGCTATCGTTTTGTCGGTTCATAACATTTGAAGTCGACTTTATGTCGATCATTTCTAGGATATTACGTTTTTTCCAATTATTTTCTCTATCTATGATTTTTACTTGATCAATATTTGGTGAATGATTCAATTGAAGGGAATGATCTACTAAAGCACTATGTGTGGGTTCTTTAATATTTATATGATAATTTTGATCATACATACGTTTTTTAAGATACTGCTTCGTTTGTCCTATATATGTTTGGTTGCCATCCTTACACGACACTTGATAGATTAATTTAGATTATAATTGTTTTTCTGTTTTGTCTTTCAGTTTAGAGAAGCTATGTTTGTATAGTGTGTTGTACGGTTTCGCAACTAATTTTACATTATGATCCTTCAACAACAGTCTGAGGGGATAAAAAATACGTTGTTCATATGGTAGTGATATGAATTTATTGGTAGTGGCTCCCGTATTATGATCATTGGAATTCGGATTAAAGAACTTTTGTTTCTCAGCAATGATAATTTTTTCTATTGTCTTTTGAGGGTAGCTATTTTTAATTAAAGTTTCTTTGAGAAGTTTGAAATTTTGTTGGTGGAATTCGTGGTCTGATAGTAAAAGAATTCTC
Source organism: Nephrotoma flavescens (assembly GCA_932526605.1). NCBI lineage: Eukaryota > Metazoa > Arthropoda > Insecta > Diptera > Tipulidae > Nephrotoma > Nephrotoma flavescens. Next base: position 325,242,227 of record OW052221.1, on the reverse strand, counting down.
TTAGCAAGAATCATAACAATATTTGTTTTGTACATTAACATTAAATTAACTAATTAACAAACAAATTTTATATTAAAGTTTTTGTGAGAATTGGGTTCAATGCCAGGAACTGATAAATCTGTTATTTACATGGAATGATAAATTTTGGACATAATTCCAGTTACTTTTTTTTAACATAAAATCAAATAATTATTTGAATGCTTTCATTTCTTTGTATGTGCACAGTAAGGATTCCAAACCGTTACAAATACTGTGTAATGGTCTGATGATTCCAGTTTGTAACAGTTGAAGTCTGTTACATAATTTTCAAAAATTGATAAAATATACGTTGTCAACAACATTTTTTGACCCAATTTATATATCGATGGATTTCGGAATTCCCAAGCAAGAGTAACGCATAACTCTTCTTTATGATTGAGATTAACCTCATTTATGTATTATCTTTGTATAACGTTGTGTTGGTAATGTTGCTGATTAACTTCCGGTTTTTTTATGGTCTTGTTTATGGCCTGAATGCAAAAAATATATCTTACAGTCATAATCACTTGTGTAGTGCCCGCTGTGGAATTTAAAGCTCAATAAAAATTATTAAAATAAAAGTTAATTGTGCAATAGTTAATACAGTTCGGCACAATATTAGTGAACTTCTGTTTTTTTTCAAGTGTTTCTAAAAATTATAAATAAATTTCGGGATTATATTACGTGATGTTGTGTGTTGTGATGTTTGGCTATTCGCAGATCCACTTTTCTAAACATTTACAGTTTGTCGATACGGGATTACTTTTTACTTTATTAATTTACAGTTACAATCGAAAATTTACAATTTTTTATATCTCTCATTTGCTGCAACATTGACACAACTCAAAATACACTTATTTCTAACACATTCGTTATTTTTACAACATCTGCTTGTAACTTCACATAGCCAAATCGAACGAGTATCTGGTCATGACAGTTACTGCAATTCAAACTATTAGATTCTACCATATTCTTCATAATTTTCGTATACATATTTATTAACTTCATTAACCAAAAATAACAGTATAATTAATTATATTGCTTTCAGTGAAAATTAAATATTGTTTATAAAATGCCTCACCCTTTTCTAATAGAAATTTATATGTGAAAATATTTATTGAATTTTATATGAAAATAAAAAATTTATGTTTAAAAACTACTTGAATCTATCCATATTGGGTTTTAATGTGTGTAAACCACCTGAAAACTATTATGTATTGCGAGCTGTAAATTTTTTAACCATACTGCCTACATACGTTGTATATATTATGTACTATGTATAAATGCTAGTATATTGAGATAGATCCTTTCAATAATTTAATTACGTATAATTATATTTTATATAGGCTATGTTAAAATTTTTAAATTGTCGCATTTAACCATATCAAAACCACACCAACTACTGTACAGTACACCACATCAAGCGCTTTTAATTTTTAAATATAAAACTTTTTTTCTAATGGTATCGAGAGATAGTAGTGTACTGGGTATCATATTGTGTTAGTTATTCACTAAAACTTCGTATACACACATACAATTAACTATAATATTTTAACTATGTATAAACTAGAAATTAATTCAAAATATTATAAAAAGCCTTTTTTGCTGTAGGTTGAGTTTTTTTGGGTTACATTTTAGGAATGGTTTCAAATAATCAATAAATTAATTGATATAATCTAATTAACATACAAATAGTTTTGACTTAATTTTGTTTTGTGCTGGGAGATAATGAAGATATACAAAATAAAATTATGACATTTACAATTGGCTACAGGAATCCAAAATGTGTTATCAAAATTGTAGTACAAAGATACAAAGAGGAATAAAAATAGGACACTAAACGGTTATATTTATTTAGTTATAAACATCGGGGTCGGGGTGGCATAAGATATTAATGGATCGGAACAAGAAATTATGACCTTTGTTTAAATAAATACAATTTATGAATGTGAATATAGTAACGAATAAAATCTGCCAACCCAAACAAATAAAATCGCATTGATCCACGAAATTAATTTTTGTATGTTAAATAACGAATTATACATTAAAAATCTATTAAATATAATCTCAATAAACCAAACGAATTTTCCCTACGCGAATAATAAAACGAAAGCTTTATCAGAGCTTTTGATTTTCCATGCAATAAAATAATAATATCTTTTTTATAATATTCTCTCTTGGTCTCTTGCGTTCCATTATGGTTACATACACTAGTCACTGTGCTATATACTACATACTGTAATGGTTTTTTGATAATATTCAAATGAATTTTCCCGACGAAACAAAACAAAATAAATAATAATAAAATAAAAACTTAGCACTAAAAATAAATATTTATATAAAAAAAAACAAAATTAATAATTTATTTTTATTTTCTAACCACTGAAAGTTTTACCAGTCTGTTACGCTATTAAATTATCAAACATAAAATAAAAAATCGGAAAATTGGAAAAAACATTAAATTTGTTGTTTTATTTTATAAAAAAATAAATACATATAGGTATGTATATAATATATAAATATATAATTCTTTGTTGTTATTTTTAATTTTAAAATAAAACATTCAAATGGTTACATGTGTTTTTGTATGTTGACAACACAACAAAAAAATTATATTCGTTTTTGCTTTTTCCAAAAATTTTCCATTTTCGTGTAATAAAATTAAAAAGGAAAATTTATATGATAATGGGTTGGTATTTTTATGTGTACGTTTGTTTACTTGTGTCCCACATGCCATTCATACAGCCCATATGTATATTCATATTATAGATACATATTATAGAGAAAAACTATTTTCATTATATTTTTATTATTGTGTGCACTAACTATTACTGTTCTGTTAATGTTTATATATAATGTATATATTATTTTGTGTAACGATACACAGTAGATTTTTAAAATATTTTTTTTTTTAATTTATATTACACAAAACACTAAATTACAAATCACATATTTGCATTAGAAGAGGATTTTGTTATGGTACAAGTACTTTGTACTCATGTACATAAATGAAAATGGAAATTGGGTTTTACCAAAAAGAAACTTTTTATTTAATTACTGATGATGAGCAGCAGTCCATTAAATTGTAATGCCCCGATCGGCATTTTCTGAAAATTGTTAATTTACTATGCTCAAGAGGTGGAAATTATTTGTTCTTGACTAGAAATGTTTCACTTTTCCAAATGATCTTGGCTAGATTTTAAAGCGGTAATATTCTATAGCATTACATGAAATGGTCCAATTATAATAATTGTTCAAATCAAAATATGACTGATGACGATATATAAATAAATATGATGCAATTTACAACGACTTTTACCTTATCCTGTGATATTTTTATTAAAACAAATCATCTAGTCATCTTTCATAATTTAAATTCTCATTTGGATGGTGTAGCTCTTTGGATATTTGGATGGTGTAGCTCTTTGGATTCTTGAATATTTCTACATAAGAAACTAATCAGAAATGTTCAAATCTTAAGCTAATTAGATTTTTTAAGTTTTAACCAATGTTAATACTTAATATTAGTGTACACAATTTAATTTAGATCCTACTTATAAGCGTAATCTCGCTTCGTTTAAATCGTGGCTGTTTTAGTATATCCCGGGCCAATTCGTTGTGATGTCCTTGAAGTTTTGAGTAGTATTTCGAACTGAATTCCTTGATTGTTTCTTTAACAGTTTTACTACCAAGGCCGTCGTGTATGAGTTCATTGCATATGAGTTCTCTATTTGATGCATTGGTGGATCCCCATAACTGAATACCATATGCCCATATTTTCTTGATTAACGCTTTGAATAGTTAGACCTTATTGTCTAATGATAGGATTTTCTTCCGATTAGCCAATACATTTTGGAAAATGTCAATTTTATTTGGTTGCGCTCTGCTTCAGTATGTTCTTTCCACGTTAACCATGTGACATGAGTTGAGTTTTTTTTCATTTACCATGTATTGTCTTTGGAGGAGACAGTTTTGCCAAACTTTGTTAAATGCTTGCAGTATTGCTTTGCCTCAAAGGTCTGTATGATTGCGTTTATAATTTTATGCACTTGCTTTATGGTAACCTTGCTTTATGGTAACCATGTTAGTTTCGGAACCCAAGTTAATGAACTGGAATGATTTACCTTTATATAATACTAGTTTCAGTTTTGTTATTAACATTTTTTCAAACACTTTGGGATTGAACGATAAGACGAGATTTGAGTTTGGTTTTTTCAGGCTTATGTATCATTATGATCAAAAATATCTTCCTCGTTTGAGGAATATGACTAGTTCGCATGATCGCATTGAAAATGTAGATATTGGTTTTATGCATTTATTTGGTAATTTCCTTATCATTTTTCCAATATTAAGGTCACATCCTGGCGCCTTTTGCGGGTTAATACAGGTTTTGATTGTGTTCTTAACTTTCTTCCATTCAAATTTTGAAGGATGAATCATCCATCCATCTGGTGAGGCAGCACGATATTATTAGTACCTTCATGTGGTGAGAACAGGTTCTAGTCTAATCGGTGTTCACTTAGATAATTCTAGATACATTGATTTTCTTCTTCCTGCAGTGCAAATTTCAGGGTTTTGATAGCTCGATTTAATTTGCATTTCAACAAGGGTGATTATGTTTGTTGCCATTGCCGTCGAATTTTCTGCTTTTCCTGGATTAGTAACAGGATATTATGTGATAATTTATAAATTTTTTCAGAATTGTTGATGATTGGTGAAGCCTCTTTAGCTGATATTCCCAGTGCCTCTTTTAGCTTATCTGCAGCCACATCAATATCTTCTGGTGTTTTTAGCCGGATATAAAGATGATAATTATGTTTGACTAATCTCCTATATTGATTTCAATCACTTCGTTTGTTTGTCAGATATACAACAGTACTCATTGTTACTATTATCGGTGAATGATCAGACGACATATCATAGCAATCGGTGGCCCTAATATACGTACGCGCAATGCCTTTGGTTAAACAAAAATTAGTTAGATATTAACATTGGTTTTATTTATACAGCCCTGGGGCATGATGAATACCGTAGTAGCAATTTATTATTTAAAGTTAGCTCAGAATTTCTTCCAAAGAGCCAATCCTTCTCTCTGTATTTAATGTTTCACTCGTCTTTTTTCGTTTTGACATTTCCATTTTAGTTTCGCGTCTAAAGTCATTCCTAGATATTTTGCCGTGTTGGCATGGGGAATTTGCTGAGAGTTCAGTTCTATTTGTATCCAGTTGAACTTTTAGTGGGCAAAGTTTACGTTTCACCATATCTTCGTAATGACAATATTAGTAGCTTTTTGCAGTTTGCGTGTGGATTCTTCTATGCTATTACAAACGTTGTTATACTAGTCTCTTCTACCGGTGGCAGGTCCGAGGTGTTGGTCCCATAACGCTACCTTGATGGTATTCCTGCTGATATTTTCCTTATTTCTTAAAAATCGCCATTTAATTTAACAAGAAAGTGTCTTGGTAAGTCTCTTTGTAGTTTACATTCCAAGCCATTATGCCACACCAGTCAAAGGCCTGTGCTACTTTCAAGAAGATACTTCAACATACTTTCTTATTTTCAAGTATGTTCAATTATGTTTGAAAGTCGATGTACTTGTTCTATTGTTGAGTGTTTTTATCTGAAGCGAAATTGATGTGGAGGAATATGTTGTATTAATTGTATTAATTGGTTTGAATTTTATTAGGAGTAGTTTCTCGAATAAAAAATTATTGGAAGTGGGGAAATTGGCTTTTACGATTTTTTGTCATTAAGTAGTTTGTTGGGTTTAGGCATAATGTTTATTTCTTCGACTTTCCATTGATTTGGGACGTTTTTAAGTTATTCAGACTTATGCGTTCATTATTTAGAGTAGTTTACGTGGTCCTTTTGTAGGATGAGCTTTCACTCTTTGTCTGTAATTAAGTCATATCCTGAGAGCGTATTCTTGAAATCGGTGGATATTTCCGCATGCGGATTATAATTTGTCCCCTTTGTATAAGAAACCTTGATGGGATATAGTGCCAGAGAGAGAGACAGAGAGAAAGACAGAGAGAGAAAGAGATAAAGAGAGAGAGAGAGAGAGAGAGAGAGAGAGAGGTTATAATTTGCATTAAAATTCGTTTCATTATTCGAGTTTTTTGCAGCCATTTTTAAATTTGCTTATATAAGTCTTCTATTATTTTTTTCACTATTAAAGGTTGGTATGCAGCTCGCCGTAGATACATTTTACATGCAAAATTGACGTAAAATTTAGCTCGCGAAAAATAACAAAAAATATTTAGCTCACGATTTTGCAGATGCGGTACGCAGATGACGTGAAAAGTTTGCACTTATGTCATTTACATATATAGTGCGCTAGTGAAAACTCTACAAACGTTTTCGCAGCAATTTATCTGCCAAAAACAATAAAATTTAGAAAAATTTTGACAGCAAAACGTGAAAATTTATTTTTGTTTAAATGGATGAACAAAATAATTTTCTAGACTATGAAAATTGTTCCGAAATATATTTTTGTTTGTAGTAGGACAAATAAAGCAAACGTCAAAAATTTATCTCTACATACAATTTTTAGCTTACTAATTTGTCTGTAATTTAGTGAAGACTTGTGGAGACGAGCTGAATACTTAGCTTAAACAAAAAACGGTGGAAATTTTCGACTGGATAAATCAATGCGGGGGCCTACTATTGAAATCGAACGCCGTCAATTTTTGTTCGTTGTTTATATTCAGCAATACTAATTACTATTGCTGAATATAAAAAACCAGCAAAAATCGACATTGGTCGATTTCTATAGTAGGTTCCCCGATTTTTTCCCCCAAGTGATAGAAGCAAGTTGCAAGCAAATTTGAAAAATGATTGAAGTAGCCGGCGAAAAATTCGAATAACATAGAGAATTTTAATGCATCCGGAAATATCCACCGATTTCAAGAATATGCGCCCAGGAAATTTCTTTGCATTTAGGTAAAGATTGATTTCCTCTTTTATTTCTTGTAATGTGATGGCACGGATATATATCATATTGTAGTTACCCATTTTATTTATTGGTGGTATGTTTTCCTGTGCTCTTTGTCTAGGTAGAGGCGGGAACGTGTTCACGAACAACGAAGCTTTTTGCTTTGCACTTATAGGTGCAATTCAACTGATGCAATTTGTAGTTAAGGTCGTTTTAAACTTTTTGCCGCTTTACAAGGAGAATATTTGGTATCTTTTTCGTCAGTAAAGCCACTTAAGCTCTGCGACTTCCTTCCCAGGAGTTTTTTTTGAAAAAACACAGCTGCATAATCTTCCTGCTGCAAACAACTATCTTCTTTATAAAATGTTACTATTGATCCCCAGTAGGTATTTGTTGCATTAAAATAACCTCTGATTATCAAACTTGATCCAAGTGATTTAAATAATGTGCGCAATAGTCTTCCTTAATCAAATTATATTTTGGGGGGCAATATGTTGACGATACATTATATTCTTTGTTGTTATTTCTAAATACGTTTAAGGTAACTATACTTGCATAAATTCTTTTTCAATTTTAAGATTTTTAAAGTGTTTCTCTACATACAGTTGTTCTGCTGTATGAGTGGTGTGGTAACAGCTGTATGCATATATTTTAAGATATGAAGTTGAAGTAAAATGGTTTCTGATACTAGGCATCGATCTACGTATTTTTTCAGTATTTAGGCAAATTTGTAATTCTGGAATAGGGTGCATTAGCCCATTTGCATTCCAGGCTATTATTCCTAATGTTTTATTTGTTGTTGTTTGCATCGTTATAATGGAGCATGGATTTTTTTTATCTAACCTGTTGCACAGAGCTTCAAGGCATTTCTCTTGTTTAGCTAGACGCATGTTAGGAGCTTCCATGCTTCTTAGTACCTTTTGGAACACTCTTGCATCTTCGGTAGTACCGTTTAAAATAACTAGTTTTGTCATTACCACTTGCGAGTATAGTTTTGATTCTCCCGTTTTATTAGCACGAGGTTTTGGTTTTTTTGGTGAAAGTTTGTTTGATATTTCCGGGATTCCTGGATTTTCGTTTCGCGTTTTTATTTCTTATTCTTTGTAGCTCCTTAGCTATTTCACATCCTCGAAGGTTTGCTGGTTGTGGCTTCTTGCTTCTTGAACCCTTCTTTTAGTTAGATGAATTTACAAATAGCTATCTGAATGATAATACTGAGCATCATTTGTATGATAAGGCTGTCGAGTCATTATACGAACACGAAATTCCTCGGCTGGTCTATCGGTTGACGTCTCCTATCATATCATGTCCTATTATAAGATTATTCTTATTGTTAGATTATTAGGTCACGTGCTTCACTCTTTAAGACATCAAGCGGGATTCGGCCGGCACACAGTCAAATTAATATCCGATTCATTCGAAAGCTATTGCCACTCCGACAAAATAAGTTTTTCGGAAAACGTGAAAATCAGCTTACAATGCCTATTTCAGAAATATCTAAAACCATAAGTATTTTCCAATCTACTTAAGTAAGTCCCAAGTTTTGTTAAACAAGAAGTTACTATTTACAATTTTAATGTTTAAAAGGATGAATTTCGAATAACAAGCACAACAAAAGCAACAAATTAAAATTGTTGATGATTTGAGTAGAGCTTTTATGATGGTAAAACATGATTTCTGGTTCTAGTTGGATTCTGTTTCCGTTGGTTACTGACTTTTATTTTATTAATTAAAATACAGTGTAACATTAATTTTTCTTATGATGAAACCTAGTGTATTGTTTCATATTTGTCTAATATCGATTCTAAATCACGTTGCACTGTTATTTTTCATATTTCATATACAAGGGGAATTACCAAACACTATGTACCGCTTGCACGTAGGTTATGGCACTCCTAATTAAACCCCCTATCGTGTATCTATTATTATTGTTCACGGTTTGTTCGTCGTTAAACCATTCCTGTGCAATAAAAGTGTTATAGAGTTAAAGTTTTGCCACAATTTAATTTTATTATGTATGTATATGTGATATGAGTACTAATACTAGCGAAATTTCCCGTAACAAGTTTCTATTTCCATTTTTGTGTTGTTGTCGTGGATTGTATTATTTATAGATGAAAGCTCATTTTTTATTGCATTTTCTTTTGACTTATTTTTATATTGCAACAAAATAAATGTTGTTTTATAGCTTTGCGTTACAACTCAGTTTTTTTTTACAACTATTTAATTTTATTTTAGGATTTTTATTGATCAGAAACTTTTTACATTTTGGTTCGATTTTTTCCTATACACATCTCATCTCGGATGCTATACTCACTTATTAGAGAGTAATGGTATGAGATAAATTGTCTATACAACTAGAATATTTAATTGAAATTTAAGTTTCGTGGAAATTGGATTTCAAAATAGTTTGTGACATGTTCAAGTCGAGCACTTTATAAATCCAATCGGTTGAGTAGAATAAAAATGAGATTTTCACAATTGTGCGACACAAAAAAATTCAGGTTGATTTGAAATAGAGTTTTGATGTGTGTGTGTGTGTGTGAATTCCAAACGCGATAAAATAAATTTCTAGTAATTAAAAATAATCACATAATGGGGATTTGTAATTAAATTTTTTTATACGAAATACGATTACATGGAATCTTGTTTAATTATTAATGTTTTATAAGAGATATTTTGAAGATATTGGAAGGAGGCAAAGTTTTAATTCTATTTAGACGGAATAATGCAGCAACAGAACGACCGTTCTTTGTGTTTTTGTAAATTAATTTTATTTTAAAATCTTTTTACAAACCACCGAGTCAGTATCTATTTTAAGACACCTTTAGGGTAAAAATAAAATTTGTATATTAAATGAAAACCTTAATAAGAGATTGATTTCAATTAAAATTCTATTAGATGTAATAATTACGAGCTTAATAAAAAAAAAATTGTAAATTAATTAAAATATCTGGAGGCAATCTCACGAAATTTGTGGTTGATACGATAATATAACACTAAACTATACGTCTTAGAGATGCGGTATTATTATTTTATTTTTCCACCCCACAAAATGATGTTAATTCGATTTTGATTTATTATTCTATGTACTTTACTTATATTAGGGGCTGGGCGCGATACGACGAGCACCCGTAACTTAAGCCTTGTATCGATGAGTAGATCTCATCGATAAAAAAAGTGTGGGGGTGAAAATCTTTTGGTGGCTTTCACGAATGTACATAAATCGCGAATACATCGAACTTGAATACCACAGCAAATAAAAGACAACTAACGAGTCTTATGATTTCTCTTTTATTTTTTCTCTTCACACGCTGAGGCACGTCTGGATTATCGTCTGCTAATGATAGCTTGCCAGTGCAAACCCTGTCGACGAATACAAGGCCTTCTTCAGTATATATAGTGAGCAGACGTTTTCGATCCACAAGGCCATGTGAACATGTAAACTTTCTCTGTTTTGAAACTCTATACGTCACGAGTGGTCAACTACTTTGCCCCTAAATATTTTTTATGAACTACTTACTACTACTGGATACTTTTGTATCAATCGCTGGCAGTTATAAGGTATTTGATTTGAATCAGAAGCTTTTAGGTAAAGTTCAGCAATAAAAAGCCTCGTAATTAGTACAACATCCATCGGTTACACATAAAAATATAACTTACACTGAACTATCATAACGACTACGAATAAAATAAATGAACAAAAAACGTATTTAATTTGGCTGAATTTTCACAGGAACACGTGTCTAAAGAATTAAATGAATTTTTCTTCGCTTTATTAAGATGGTTAGCGAAGATCAAGCAAGCAAGATCAATGTATCTATTATGTATGTTGTGATTTTGGTTTATGTTATTACGGTTTAAATTGAGAATAGAGTAAATGAATACATTTGAGAATCGGAGGTAATGTAAATGGGATATTGCAATTAACATCTGAATCAGAAGTTCAAGGTAAGTGTGGCAAGGTTAAAGTCACCAGGGATGAGAAAAATATCAATTGAATTACCTTGTCTTATAAGCTCGTCTATGATTTCACAGCATTGAATGTATATATCGGAGGCAGTATAGGGCGGAATGTAAACGCTAACCTATGTATAAGTGAACTTTAGGTAAACTTACTTTTACATGAAGCATTTCTATATAGAAGTGTAAGTGACAGCAACGTTTGGCATGAAATTGCTGATTTAACAAATATAAACAACTTGTACCAAGATATGCTATACATATTTTTATGATATATTTTCTAGTCGCAATAAAAAACTATTTCTTTTTATTAAAGATAGTGAAACATAAGCGTCATTATCATATGGCCGGATAATCATAATCGGTTTAGGGTAACAAAAATGTTCACGACACCCCATCGTTTCATGACAGATACTACTGTAAATCATTTAACAATCATACAATTATTGAGTTTAAATTTAATACTAATTCCGGATTTAAAAATTGTTGTCTCTATATAAAAACACATCCCGCGCACATATGCAGATTATAATAATTGATAATACGATTAGCTAACCAAACCCAAAAATTATATAATATTCCAGTAAAATTTAATTTAAAATCATTAATTTTTATTTTTGGAAAGCACATAATCCAATTCATCATCCAAAAATTATATTTATTGTTATGCTTGCAGTACAATAATATATAGTGTTGCCACATTAAATCTCAACTGTTTGTCTGAATGTGCAACTGAAATATATTAAAACTCTTTGACATTTTTATGTTGCTATTTTGTTGTTGTCTATTTAATGTTTATATATGCATATATGTATACGATAAAGTTTAACTCCGCTGTATAGTCATAACTATAAAGTATTAAAATTTACATAACATCTAAATACTCGTAATATGACGTAAGGGACGTATGCTTGTTATATTGGTAAAGTGATGATTATGGTTTGCAATTTTGTTTTTAATGTTCATCAAAAATAATTTACAGCTTTCACAGAATGAAACTATATAGTGTATATCATATCACCATCATACACCTTCTTTGTGCAGAGCTTTTACACGAACTTTATAAATATGGAATAAGATAAAAGTGTCTTCCTTATTCTTTGTTCCTATACGTATTCCCATTGTTTTCAAGTTTATTGCAATTTTGATTTATGAGTTTTCTTTATCATTCTGAAGACAATATCATCAAAAAAGCAATGTGAAAATATATCGTAACTGACTACATTCGGCATAGGAAATATAAAATTGATTTGTTATAAGTTTTTCATGTCTTTGTTGAAGTTAAATTGTATGTATTTGAGAATATTGGCTTATATCATATCGATCGATGGTCATTAATGTTGTACGAAGATGTAATATGTGTATACACATGGTTTATTGTGTTATTATTAGCAAACAATTTTTATTGATTTTATTGTGTGGATGTCATTTTATGTTAGCTATATACTTATTTCGATCTCTCATTATAGTTAATTATTCGCTATTTACCACTAAAGTATATCAACTCAACCACAAATGTAAGCTTGATTCACCTTTCGGTCGTAATTTAATTTTTAAATTCTCACTTGTATATACACCATATGGTATCTGAGAAGTCACATTCACTTCGCGGGGATGGGTACTGCTTTGTTATAACAGCTAAGCTTTATGGGCCTCGGCAAAAGCCGCTAACAATTAATGCAACATACTTGCTGCTGTGACATCTGAGTTATTACATTCCGAGTAGATTACCAAGACAATAAATATCTACAACTGAAAATTACATTCAGTACGATAAAGAAAATCGAGGGTTTAACAATACAGTTAGAAGTACAAATTTCAAGAAATAAAATGAAAAACTCGAAAGAGCAGTTCAGAAAAAATCAGCACCAGAGACGCCTGAATCTGCACTCGACGATGACTTTAATAAATTTCATCAAATTATCATCGTTGTGGCATATTGATTCCATAAGCGTTAACGTTTTTATCCGATTGACTGTAGTTACCGATATATGTGTATACAGGTTTTTCGATGTGTATAATACATAGCTCATTTGCTACAACAGTGACACAACTCAAAATCTTTAATTTTTCAGTAGAGCGATTTTAAAATATCACTCAAAACTATTTGTGAGATCGGCGATTTTTCAAAAGTTAATCAAAATACATTTTACTGATTAGTAAAATATTTTTTTTTTCTATTCCTACATCCTCAATCGGAACTTAATTTATATACTTCTCTAATATTTTGCAAATATTCTTATGATAGTTTTCAATATCTCAACATGTTAATTTCTTTCGCGAATTGAGTGATTTTTTTATATGGAATTTCATCTCATTTGCTATAGAAAAAATCACATAAGAGAGTATGTTTTGTTACAAAATAATAAAATTATGAACTATTGGGTATCGTTTGATTCAAATATCTTAGAAATGAGTGAAAATTGAGTTTGGTCTCTGTTACAGCAAATCAGATATATTTAGGCAATTAACAATTCATCGTTGAATCTTAAAACTCAATACATGCTTATCCAAATTTTCGGTAACTATACGGTTTATCGGTACTGGTTTTCTGGCCTATGTAACTGCCTACATGATCGAAGTGTATTGTTTTAAAAAGCATCATTCTGAGTGTCGATTTTGTACCAAAAATGACAGCACGAGGTGAGCAAACCTGAAAAGCATAGTAGTATGGTTATTTTATTAATATTGGTTTACTTGAGCGCATGCGCATCATTTTGTTTATATATTTTTTTAAATGATGTGTCAAATGTTGTTTCGTATGTTGTTCAAATATTTGAAAATGAAAAATCAAATCACATAGCAAACATTCAGTTCCACTGCTCAAAATTAAGCGAATAGAAGAGGTGAGGTATACGTCATCATCATTAATACTCAACCGGTTCAACCGGATGTTTTTATTTTGCTACTTGCCTGTGTAAAATTGACGAACAAAATGCACAGGCACATTAGAGAAAAAATACAATACAAATATAAAATTGTATATTATATGTAAACAAAATAATTGTTCACCTCGCCAGCTCGCGCTCTTATTTTTGGTACAAAATTGACACTCTGGGGTGGGATGTTGTAACATCACTTTTTTCGATATTTATCGAATATTATATCTCTTTTTCCTTAAATAAAATTGCTTGCCATTTCGCTTTTCAATTTTGCTTTCAATATTGCGATCGCACGCTACTAATAAATTGTTTATTTATCTCTTTTTTGTTTTTCGATAAAGTATCACTCATAAAATACGTAGGTGATAGAATAAGAGTAGAAGGACATAATGTTTTCTTCGATTAGGTAGAGATCGCATTAGAAACAACGTAATTGATAAATGAGAAAAACGTTAAATTTTATTCGTGATGAAAGAGATGTAAATTTCGATAGTATCGAAAAAAGTGATGTTACAACATCCCACCCCTGGTTTCTTGCAACTCGTAGATTTTTGACGATTGTTATAGAAGAGCATATTGCGGTTAAAATAGGCATATAAACAACTAAAGGTAATTGACAGTTGCAATAAACAAATTAAACAGCTGTTCCTGAAACAACGCTGAAAATATCTACCAATTAACAAAATTTTTGATATTTTTTTAAGAAAATTGAATTTTATGAAATAAAGACAAATTAAAAAATTTCAAAACTAACCATTTAAATGTCAAATGCATGTAGTCCGCTCTATCAGAAAAAATTCAGTACGTGGAAATCATGATGTACCATCGTCAATAATATATGTTGTTTACTTCTAATTCAAGTTTTTTCACTTCAAATTCAATTTTATTTATTTCAAAATCAATTTTTTTCATTTCAAATTCAATATTTGTAAAATAATGTAAATAATGAAACGACGATGTTTCTGCAAACGGGAAACATATAAGAAAAAATATTCTTCTTTGCACATTGGTCTCGCTCTCTCTTTTAATCGATGATGGCGCGAGTTAAATTTTGGTTCGAAGCAGTCGTGGAAGAAAAAAAAACACTTGCTTAAATTCCTTTTCGATTTTGAATTTTGTATAACAATTTTATTTAAAAGATTTTTTAATTACATTAAGACGACTTGTGTCGTCGGTTGCCAAATATACTCTACTTTTTTACAACGTTTAGAAAATAAAATAAAATGAAAAATGAAACGCGATATATTTTAATCGATATCGTTTTAATTGAAATTATTGTTTTCCTTGATGACTGCGTGAATTTTTATAGGTAAGACGTTGTTACCATTATGTTACCATTAACTTTTTTACCATTGTCATTTTTTACAGTGTCGAATTATGAATTTTGTAATGTTCTCACCACTAGTGTTGGTGAGGTGAAGGCCTGTGTTGGAACAGGACGTAACTCACGGCCTTATGGTAGCGAGAAACACGAGAATTAAGAAAAAAAACAAATCATCAAAAAACAAAAGTTTTAGTACAATCAATGCCACGTGTTCGTACCCAGGTGGCATTGCTATCAGTCACAACACAAGATTCGCGATTGAAATAAAATACTAAGAATGATCGTAGGTAGGGAATAATTGTTATGACACAAAAAAAAGTCGTAGTAACACCAAATGCCGTCGAGCCATGACACGAGAATTGAACGGCGTAGGATAACGTGGAATTACTCTCATTTGTTAATTTTGCTTTGGTCAACAGCAAACCGCACAATGACAAAACAAAAATATTGAAATGTCAAACTAAATGTCAAATGTCACTAAGTATATAGTTTTTCAAAAATTCGAATATCGAAAAAAACGTTTGCTGAACCCGGCAGATCAGCTAACGTTCAGTCAGGGCAAAGTCTGTTGGGTCCGCTAGTTTTATATAGATTTGCATTCTTATTATTCTTTGAAATGCAACTTGCCCCAACAAAACACATACATACATATATTAAAGCTTTAAAAATATTTGTGTCTAACTTTAATTTCGGACAATGTACATACATATATTGTCATTATAAAAAATATTAAATAAACAGGCAATAATTTTAATTGGGAAATAAAATGTAAACAATAAACTATAATAATAACAATAATAAAGTATAAAATAAAATTATAAATAATAAATTAAATTATTAACAATAGAATAAAATCAATTAAAAATTTTTTTTTACCTCAAACATTACTGTCATTATTTGGTCGTCAACAACAGAAGCATGGTGTATGTATGTCTACGCATAGATAGGCTAAAAGCATATAAACATACACGCTTGTACATAAATATTTCAAAACAACAACAAAAATAATGATTAAGCATAATTTATGTTGTTTGGCCAATCTAACAATAAAAAGTTATAACATTTATTTTTTTTTATTTTGTGTATTATTTGAATTTTTTTAATATTCAAATAAATTATTGGGTTTGGACTAAATTTTGTAGAAATAAAGTTTTTAACCCATCTATTTATACATACTCGTACGTACTAGTGTACAATATACAAAAATGCTAACAAAATAAATAATCAGTTGGAAAATTTATGGCCCAAGTCTTTTATTTTCTATTTTTCATAAATAATTTAGTAAACAATTATTGCCTTCTCTTAATTTATTATTAATAATTTTTGATTATTATTCACCCTTATATTTTTGTGATTTACCCTCATTATTACAATAAACTATTATTATAATTTTTTTTTGGGGCTAATATAGTGTTTCCATTTTCATACTTTGATTTATGACGTGTGGTATTTGGAAAAATTGAATGGGCTTTGTGTGTAAACAAATATTTGATTATGGTGAAGTGGGTGGTTACGATTTTTTGTAAGCATTTATAAAAATTTATTCTGAGTGTGATTTAATTTATAACTTTAATAAACCTTTGTGTTACTGACTTGGGAAAGGAAAAGGACCAACTATTTTTGTGACTTGCGACAGTATTATTTTCGACATGTTACATACATTTTTGCTTTTTGAAATGTCAGAAATTTCAAAGGGAAAAGCCATGAGAGCACGAAAAATTATTACATGATGTGTGTGATGTCCTCTCAACAGCAAAAAGTGTAACTGTGAGGATTACACTTTTAGTAAAATGCTTATCCTAGCCTTATTGCAATATTTTTATATCTATCTGGCATATAATAATTGTGGTACAAATTTAAAACCATCATCATAATAAAGCTTAAACCTGTTGTGGTTTTTACAAAATACGACCACACTAGAATTTGTGCATATGGGATGTTCTGGTTCTGAGTATCCTATCACATGCATTTACTAGGTAAATTGGAGTGGCTATCATATACTACTCTCAATAAATCAAAACAAACCATTTGAAATAGCTATACCCTCAATAGGTCGCTGGTAGCTTTTACAAAATAGATATTTTTTTCAATTCTCCGATAACGTGTACTGCAAGAATTAAATTTTTAAATTCATAACACTTATCTGGAATTGTAAATTTTGCATCGACAATTATTATGTTTAACGAATAGACCAAAATTCGCTAAATAACTTTACTACTCTCTTTGAACATAATATACATATTTTAGAATGAAATGTTTGGCAGTCAAATTAGTAAAAAAAAATAACCTTGAAACAGTTTCTATACTATGGGGCAAAGACCAAGATTCAAGCTTCCTCGCGGCGCTCTCTGTGTAATTCTAAATTAATCAGGCGAAATAGTGGGAGCAATGTTGGGATAGCGGGCTATGTTTGGTAGCAAGAGGCTCGCCATATCAATGTTTTTCATGGAAAACTCGTTGCCATAAAATGTATCACGAGCAGTTACGCTTAGCATACGCAAAGTATGTCGGTTGAGTGGCGAGTCAACCACGTAACAACCCGGTATTACACCTAAGATCAAACACTTCATTTTACCTCTTAATTGCATAACAATGTGTTGGCATACCCACAGGGCGCAATCCCTACGATAACCTATTGTTTGCCTCTAAACATCCCACACACTAATTTTACTGAAGTTCTATAGTGTAAAATTCCCAACCGGTTTATTGAGAGTAGCGTTGCTCACTAACAATGTGAAGGTATACACAAATTCGGAAAGCAATCCGTACGATGACCTGGTATTGTCCTCCAAACATTCCCTACACAATTTTTATAGTGGAGCGTTTAATTTAGTGGAGTGTCCTCCTGGTATTGACGTCATTGTTGTTCGTGCTAACGTTGGTTACACATCGATCATTGCCAATGTGTCTAATTTCTACATAACATTTAAATAGCGCAACTCGAGAAGCAGTTAATAAAACATCCCCAAAAGTTCAGGAATTTTATGAATAGTAAAATAAAATTTACCACATTTCCATCATCAACGACGTCTGCGATTTTTATATTAACTTCTTTACGTCTGTGTACGAGCCAGCATCAATGTCCTATAGTCATATAAAATGATTGCTTCTATTTTCTAAGTGGGTGCAAAAACAAGGTAAGTGTTAGGTGCATAACTTAATTTTACAGATTTTTCACCAACTATATTTTTAAAAAAATATACAACAACAAATTTACTCAGGCAAATGTTGTCCATCGTTTTTTATGACCTTGGGCCATCTCTTAGGTAACATCCGAATGCCGTCGCGAAAGAAACTTGCAGGCTTCGAGGCGATAAAGTCATCAACGAATTTACGCACATCGTCTAGCGTTTTGACCTTAATAAGGCGGGCTGCGATGGCCGGAATAAATATAGGTCGGATGGAGCCAAATATAGTGAAACAGCAATATAACTTGCTTGTTAGGTTGCTTGGTAAGTTCATCCTCACGATTTTGATGAAAATTTCTGAAAGGGGTTTTTTGAATACTAGTTAATTTAAAAATTCACTTTGCGTCCTTCGTTGCGGTCCGGGTGCCTTCTTATAAAAATTGTCGGCTACAACACTTTTGACGAAATTTGTTGTGAAGGATCTTCAAGTATGTAAATAGAGTTGTGCACATATATCAGATCTTTAATGTGATATAAATACGTCGCAAGACCAATGAAAAAGTTCCATATAATATTTTAGTCAAATTTTTTATTTAATAACTTCTATTAACGGACCAAGTCTTGAACTAATGGTATCTAATAGTGACAGGATTAAAGCCTAACATTCTGGATTATTTATATAACTCGGACCAATGTCAAGCACATTTGAAATAATATATTCTTCTTTAATATTATTATGGGAGGGCCGTATATTGATACTTTAGTACTCCATAACAAAAAATGTTATTTTTATACATTATGGTCATATTTTGAAAACAAAATATACATTCTTAGCAATATCATAAAATAAACATATATAGATAATCCGAGATTACCCTAAAATTTTAATCTTCCCATTTTCTAACAAAAACATTAGTATAAGAAATTTTTCCTCTTTCAGTCTCATCATATATATCTCGCATTAAAACAATCCTACATCCTATTGTATATAATATGGAGTACATATAAATGTGACAACAAATAAATATACGAGTCATACATAAATATTACTATGTATAAGAAATCAATCAAAAACATAAGTAGAAGAAAAGCGAGCATAAATCCACATTTTGTCATAAATTAAAAAGAAAAAACAAGAAAACCCGAAAAAGTTTAATTTTATCTGCACATCAATCATTAATTCTAATCAAGTTACTTATTCATTTAATCAAGAGCTTTTTAATGCGAAAAACACGCTTAATTCATTCTTCGTGCTCGTGTTTAGTAAAAAGACATATACGCGGATACACCATTATGGTACAAGTGGAGTAGATTCAACGGGAACCGAATATGAAAGGAAACGAAAAAGTTTTTCCCACTGTTAATTTATTTCATTTCACAATTCTTCCCGATTCTATCATCGTCTTCGTTGTCGTATGTACATAAATGAATGAACTTTTTATGTATTATCATAATATATATATATTTTTTTTTTTGAAAATATGACAAAAAATAAAAAATTCATTTCCGCTTTCCATTTAATTTTATTTTTAAATTATGTATTAAGAATCAAATTACACTGCTTAAGATAAATACGTTATGCCGTTGACATGTATGAAAGTGACTTTTAAGTGTATTTGACATTAATAAATATATTTAGAACTAGTTGTATAGAATGTTTATAGGAATTGCGACAACGTCAACATTTAGGTTAAGCTGAACCAGAGTTTTATCTGCTTTTAACTATAACAATAAAAAATATTTTCAGGAGCGCCACGATAAATATAAAATATTCAAACCCTTTTAATAAAATTTAAACTAATCAGTTTATTAATCTGTAATTGATAACTTGTAATTATTTAAAATAATTTTATTTAACTGACAATCGAATTTCCTATATAAAATTACCTACCTCTTAAATAATAATTTAAAACAATTACAGTTAAATTAATCAACTCCTCTTATTTATAAAACATCTTTTTTGTTGTAAATTGTAACCCATTTAATTTGTGTATTGAAATTCCTCTTCATTTAATATTTACCAACAACATATACACATCTACACACACACAATCAGGAGAGAAGGAAAATTTCTGACATAAAATGAAAAATAAATCCATTAAACATTTTCTTTCTTTTTTGTATTTTAACTTTGAATGTAAACATAACAGATTTGTCGTTTTCCATTTAAATTTGTTTTTCCCTTTTCCTCTCTGTATATGTATTCCATTTGTGTATGTTGTACACAGATCATATTATTCATCTTCAACTCCGAACGATACACACACACACACACCTATAAGTGAAAACTACACAGTGCAAATGGAAAAATGAAATATTATTTCCATTTAAATATATTTCTGGTACTTTTTTACCTGTTCACCATTCATTTCGCCGCTTAACCTAATTTACCGCCATCATAGCATAAAGTGTTACCGAACGTAATTGGCAGGGAGAGGAATTTGCGGGAATAAAAGATGACTTATTTTATTTTTCCAACGATACTCTGTATACGACTAACCATAAGAAATATACTGGAGTAAAGAAAAAGGTTAAAAAATGTTTTTGGGAAAATCAAATAAATTTAATTTTCATGCAATCTCCAAATCAACATCTTAAAGTAACCGAAAAAATGGAATTTGCCAGACATGAATAAATAAAGGATTGCGAAATTAGTGTATAAGATGGTATATAGGATATAGACTCGTATATATATATAATTCTTACCTTTAATTTAATTCTTGTGATAGAAATAAAAATACATACCGTTATACAGATTCCCATAAAAATGTATATACCTACAAAAATGATAAATTATTTATATATTTTCCTATTTTCATGATGAGGAAAATTGTCATCGTCGTCGTCTTCGTCTTTAATAAGACACGAGGAATGAAATAAATTGTTACTTTAAGATGATTTTTCATTTTTCGCCGTCTATATTCCATCATAAAAAAAGTTTATTTTATTTCATACCTTGTGAAGGTGGTACGGGAAGGTGCTTGCTACTGTTAAAAGTGTGAGATTCGAGAATACTGTTTTGTTTAAGATAATTTATCTATTCTGCTATTTTCATACGAGATTTCTGGATCTTCGGCTTTTTTGTGTGATCATTCGTAAGATCTATATTTATAAAAGTAAAGCATTTGCAAAAAACATATTTAACCGCCCCCCCTCCCCCCTCACTCCACATTCAAGAAAATCATAACATATTTTCTTTGAAATTCTGTCACAGAATTTTTTTTTCTACCAATGAGCCTTCATTTTACGTTGACACTATTTATGTGCCATGGTTGTGCTACATATCACAAACAAGTATTTCTTTACATTTAGAAACACTGTACTTATAAACGAGTAATTAACACCTATTATGAATTCTTTCCTGTAAACAAACTTAAGGTTCATGTCAGTCACCGGCAAGATAATTTCTAATTTTTTTGTATCTTAGGTATAAGGAAAATTTTTACGTACACAATATTTAGAAGCTATAAAAAGAATTAAACTTTCCTTTATCAGAACGCTGTAAGCGGTGTAAATTTAATTAGATGATTGATAAGGAGTGAAACAATTCTTAAGGCCTTACAAGTTCACGCGAATAATTTAATGCTGCCTGAAAGGGAAATATTTAAAATATTATTAAAGTGGTTAGCGGTTAATAAAAAAAAATCTTAGAATCCATTTGAGTGTTTACATCACTGACTGTATCGCTTCATGAATACACATAAAAATAAAACCAAAATTTTTTTATGATGATTACAAAATTTTTGTTGGCTTTCGTTTAGTCGAAAAACCTCTCTCAAATGTACATAATAATACGAAAATAAAAGAAAATTATAGTCAAAATTTATTTCAAAAGCAGTGAAAATGTTAAAGGATATGTTGATGGACATCGTCATCACAGTAATTTTCAGCGAAATAAAATATTATTTTAAATATTAAAATTACATTTAAAGAGACAAAAAAACATTTTGTTTATAGGGAAACTCTATGGAGAACTTTTAAATGCTTTTGCTGAACCTGAAACATTAGAAAAACATTAAATGTTTCAGATGTTTAGTTTTTAATTAGTTACAATACCAGAAATCATTGTGAAAATAAAGTGAAAATATTAAAATATTTTTAAAACATTGGTAATTGGAATTTTTTTTTCTTGTATAACATACATAGAAGAATGTTTAGACATATCAGATAGTCTTAGCATTCTCCATTTCGAAAAGAGAATGGTCCATGAAATCCAGAATTCCTAAAATAAAAAACGATTAGCACTTTGGAATAATCAGATGATGCTAATAAACTAAATATACCTCGACAAGTTGCATAAATTTTTGTCCGGACATATGCATCTAGCTGATCTGCACTTTGATAAACCAGCTCCGATAAATATTGTAATAGAGACGGGTAAGTACTTAACGTGATTTTTAATAATCTCATTTCGTATACAACCTCGGTAGCGTAAAAACTCGAAATAGTGGGGAAATTCCCAGGGCCTACTTATCTTTATTTGCTTTCGGTTCGTTTGGAAAATAAGTTTAGTAAATCTATCTATATGAAATGACGGTAATAGATATTTTTTAGTGGTCTATTTATTCAAACGAGAAAACAAATTTCATCCAAATAAGTTATTCAAACATTTTAAAAACTTCGTGATATTTGAAAGCTCATCGCTATTTTATTTTTCAAATTAAAAACGATCGTAGTACGGTAGGTAGTAGGTTTTATGTCAATAAGAACTCATATTCCTCATTGCATTGCATTTTCCCACATAATGTATCAGCCCTTGGCAAAGCATCTCGACGAAACAAAATCTTTTCTTTGTTTTGGTTTATGCTGTCGCAATAAATTTATCGGTACTGTTTCCACCGGTATTTTTCTGTCGATGATGCTGGAAGATATTCGAAACCCAGCGTCGTTTGAATTTCGTCTACGGTGCAAGTAAGGAGAACATTTCTTATAGTGGAAATTGCTCAGTGTCGAGGGAGACGTTTAGTAATGATTTAAAATAACCTAGAAACTCATTAGTTTGGAAGATATTGACGAAGCTTGTTTTTTAAATTAGAATCTATACTGTTAAAAACTCCTTTTTGTGTACTTTCATCTCTTTTATTTAAATTAATTTTAAATAAAAACTACTTTTGCTTTTTAAAATTTTAAAATATTTATTAAGTCTTCCTATGGTTATTGAGAAATTCCTAAGGTCGTAAATTGTATTGGTTTTCGCGTTAACTTTGTCGTTAAGTAAATAGATATTGTGTCTATCTAATTGTTATTCTTTTCTAATTCTGTGTTCTAATTGTTGATTGATCAGGGTGAAACTTTATATGTATTTAAGCTTTCCAGAAATTTTGAGATGCCAGTGATTTTTGGTAGAAATTCGTCTACCGGAAGTATTGTTGCTGTAACAGCCTTTATAGGAGATTTTACGTATTTTAAAAATATATTGAAAAGGAAATTTACGAGAAAAACGACTAAGAACTAAACGATTCTAAATTATATTTGCAACAACACCATCCACATCAGTTTTCCAAAGTTTAAGCGGAAACGACGATTATTGACAAAAAATTGTTTTTAACTAAAAATCCGATCTCTTTATAGCCCACACGGATTGATTGATCGGGTTGAAACCTCATACTTAAGTTGTTTGCCACTAGAAGTGGTAGCTTTCATAACAGGCAAACGAATAAAAACCAAAACATTGTAAATTAAATTTCACACAAAATTATTTCCGATCATTTTTTAAATTTCACAAGAAATAACGAGTTTTGATAAAAAAATCTTTATTTCACCAAAATTCAGCCTCTCTACTGTCCAGGAGGATTGACTATCCGGAAAAATACTTGATACTTAAGCTTTTTCAAATATAAAACAAATTATTGCTCAGGTAATCTATCAATAATTAAATATTAGACGAATCCTAGTCAAGGACCACAAGCTGTCTAGATGGAGTTAGCATTTTTTTTTTGTATTGGTAAGTAACGAGGTAAGTTTACGTTTGCCCACTGTATTTCATGTTGGTTTGCAAATATCACAAATTAATTACATTGTATTGTTATTGAAAAATAATTTAAATTAAATTTTCAGTTTTCAATAAGTAGCTTAATTAAATGGTATGGGTTTATTAACAATTTATTGTAATTAGGTTAATTGTAAATTTATTTTATTTTATAACAATACTTGATCATTATAATTTGAAATACCCGCATTAGCTGCATATTAGAAAATAATAAATTAGTATTGTTATGTTGAGTTTGCTACTAATATTTATCACAATAAAAAATTGTTGTATTAAAATTGTTGTATGCATATTTCGTTAAAATTATACTCAATCGGTATGAAAATTACATTAAATAGCAACGTTTTGTTTGAGGTATCTATCTATCTACATACATCTGTATCTACATATGCAGAAAGTATAAGCTCGAATACCCTGTTTTTCGATATTAAGCAACGATAACACAATAATCTGAGACTTAAAGAACAATGTATAATAATAAGGACAGTTCTAATAAAATAACAACATCTTACCTGCTACGAGTATATCTTGGAAAAGAACGATGGATACAAAGAACTCTTAGAACATAAAACCAATATGAAAATAAAACTAAAAAATTTTAGGATTTGAAA
Organism: Nephrotoma flavescens; assembly: GCA_932526605.1. Taxonomy (NCBI): domain Eukaryota; kingdom Metazoa; phylum Arthropoda; class Insecta; order Diptera; family Tipulidae; genus Nephrotoma; species Nephrotoma flavescens. The sequence goes on along the minus strand of OW052221.1, from coordinate 325,217,378 downwards.
ATTTAATTAGAAACAAACAAAATAAAAAGCTTTTCAATGTCCTTTTATTCCTTTTCTCCTTGTTACACAACACATTCACATTCTGGATAATAAATACATACACGTACACAAAATTTTTTTTGTTTTATACCTGCTGAATGGCAACAGGTTGAATTTAATGACTTTTTGTACATACATATTTAAATAACCTTAAGTTTTTCATTTTCCCTTTGTTGTTGTTGTTGTTATTATTATTAATGTTTCTGTTGTTGTTGTCATCCTCGTATTAAGTATAGCAGTAGTATAAAACAAATAAAATATGAAAAAAACAAAGTTAATAAGAAATTTTGCATCTCATTAAATTTTGGAAAATATAAAGTTAGGATTTAAATATTTTATTCATCAAATCAGAATTAAACTGAAATGTTGGAGAGGAGTTCATGCTTTAAATTAGAAAAATATTAAATTTTTATTTTGTTTTAAGGCAAATTAATGAAAATTGGAGCTTTGCCCAAACTGTTGTTGTTTTAGGTTCATAAACTTAGAATCGAATTGCATTTAAATAATATTTTGAAGATCTTAAATAAAAATTTTCTTTCGAAGATATCAAACGAAAAGAGATAAATAAAGCATCACCATAAAATTTCAATTTTCGTATTATTTTTGTAACACAAAAAGATTGAGTCAATTGTAGAGAGGGGATTCGTATTCACTGTCGAATCTTTTCATATTATTTTTTGATAGTATTTCCAATTTATACAATTGTAAATGAATACTGAAAAGGTTTGATTATCCTGGTCCATAGCTTCCGTTCTAAATGATTTTGTATGCACTAAAATGCATTTCAAAATGTATTTAAAATAAAAATGTATTTAAAATAAAAAAATGAAAAAAGAATATACTATTAGGTGTGTAAGTAGAAACTCGGCTCTGAAGTTGGTTGCATTAAAATATACCTGAACGCATCCAAATCGTCCGCCATTTTGGATATGTGTAGCTTAGTTATTCCTTTTTTTGAATTTTGATTTATAGATGGAAAATGTGTTAGAATCTCAACAATCAGTTTCGAACGGATAAGATTACTGATTTGAAAAAATCAGCCTTCTCATCAGGTCGCGACGACTGACGTTGTATACATTGGAATATTGTCTATATATATAGAGCAATACCATGTAGTTGTACTACTAGCGAATCACTGCGTAGCGTACGAAATTCGATTATTTTTTACATTTATCATCTATATTCAATTTTTGCAACTAACTTTTCGTGTTTACGAATTTTATTATATTTTACTTTTAGGTTTTCGATAGAACAGTCGCAAACACCATTACTATCTATCGAAAACCTAAAAGAAAAAAAATTAGTCCTTCCTATTTGTTTGAGATACGTTTCAGTCATTTACAAGCTGTCGTTCCGTGTGCATAAATTTTATGAGATGGATGTCGATAAACAACATTTACGTAATGCAATGACGTCTTTCATTCTGTTTCGAAATGAAAAAGAAGGCCCCTCAACCTATGTAATAGATTAATTCAACTTTGGGTGAATATTCTGTGGGTCATTTAACAGTAGTAAAAAAATGGTTTCGTGATGGCAATTTTATTCTTGAGAGCGATCCACGTCCAGATGCAATAAAATAATTTGAAGATGAAGAACTTAAACTTTCATTGGATGAAAATCCGTGTCAAACTCAAAAAAACACTTGCAAACAGTTAAGAGTTATTCACCAATCAATATCACCTTGATTGCATGTAATGGGAATAATTCAGAAGGAAGGAAAATGGGTTTGTCATAAACTGACCGAAGAAAACAAAAATTGAAGAGTTGACATTTGCATGAATTTATACTTTCTCGGTACAAAAAAAAACCCATCTATCTATCTACCTGATAAATGATAAAAGACCCTAGATCTTAATAGCGAATATTTCGATAATTAATCTTTGTTACAATTAATAATGTTGAATTTGACCCAAAAAAGCAAAGTTTCTACTTTTACACCTAATATAGACTATTTCGAGAAAATGCTAACTCAGAAACGTAAAAACGTGTTTTAGACATAGATATAGTAAGCGAGGTAATTATAATTAAATAAAATATATTTTTAATTAAAAGTTGTAACGTGACCGATACGATTTATCGGGTGTTAACAGAAATTTGTAACCCACTTACAGGATAGATCTCAAAATAATGGGGTGGGGTTTCCCGAAGCATAAGTGGGTCTTGTTAGACCGCAAGGGACGAGAAGGGAGAACATTTTTAGTTGTTAGAGTGCAGTGGAGAAAATTTTTAGTTAAGGAACGTAAGGAAAGGAAACTAGGAGCTAGGCACGGATCAACTCACCTCAAGAACGCTAACTCACTTACGCACTCATCTTCTATAATCAGAACATTTAGCTTCCCATACCTGGAACTTCAACGACAATTGCGAACAAGAGAGCGAAATGGCAGAACATAACCCCCATTTTAAGAAAAATATTAAATGTTGGACATGATTATAATAATTTAATAATGAAAATGTAGTATCGATACAACTGAATGAGTAACAATTCTAATAGAAAAAAATAATACTATACTAGATGACGTCACAAAGTAGCGATAACAAATTATGAATATTATTAAATAAAGCGAAATAAAAAATGAAATCCGAAACACGGAGTCCAAAACAATTTAGTTATCACCACGAAACTATAACTAGAATATAAAGAAGTGAGCGGTAATTGATTTTTTATTAGAAAAGAAGCTTGGTATACAATTATGAAAATGGTGAATGCAAAAAAATTTTATAAAAATATAAAAGATATATGTAATACAAATTATAAAGAAACAATAAAGTTGAAAATTATGGAATATTAAGAATAAAAAAAGTAGCTGCTGAGCCGATGTGATGTGATGGTTGATAACTGATGAGGCCTTTTAACATATCCAAATTGATAGATACCGTCGTTGTTTAGAGGAATTTTGACAGCTGAAAATAAGAGATTACGCTACTCGCCGCAAGTGGCAGCACTATCACTAAAGAGAATTTAATTTGTAACGTAATTACTAGCGGAAAGTTTTTATTGATTATGTATATATTTTTTCACTAAATAAAACATCTCAGCGGAATAAAATATTAGAAGTGATCCTTAAAATGGCAAATTGATTAATCTCCGAAGTAAAGGAACTCGGTACATATATGAAATGTTGAAATTTAACAATATTCCGTCTTTCCGGCAGTTCTTCCACAAGTAACCAATGATTTCGGTTGTTTTTCTAATAGCTTAGGTTATACTGAGACTATATGGAAAATTTGGGGAAAATTCATGGACTAGAATTTTTGGATTTTCTGCGGCCAAATAAGTTATTTTCAGTTGTTGGCCAATATCTCAAAAATTTCTACTATAGTAACCAATATTTTCTGTTGTTTTTCTAATAGCTTAGGTCGTACAGAAACTATATGGGAAATTTGTGGAAAATTCATGGACTAGAATTTTCACTAGAATTTTTTGATTTTCTGCGGCCAAATAAGTTATTTTCAGTTTTTGGCCAATATCTCAAAAATTTCCACTAGTAACCAATACTTTCGGTTGATTTTCTAGTAGCTTAGCTCATACTGAGACTATTTGGAAAATTTGGGGAAATTCATGGACTAGAATTTTCACTAGAATTTTTTGATTTTCTGCGGCCAAATAAGTTAATTTCAGTCTTTGGCCAATATCTCAAAAACTTCCACTAGTAACTAGTAAAAACGGCATTTACTCTAGATTTACCTTAGAATTGGCCCACAGCCAAGTTACTTCGTTCACTGTATTTTTTTATCATTCAATGTTATGCGTTTTAAGGTTAAAGCGAGATGTATACCGATGAAAATGACCACCGCATGAAATTAAGCGCTTAAACTAGGACACACACATCCTTTTTGCAGTTATTATTATTATTTTAATTACATGAAAATTTTATATTAGAAATTTAATTAGACTATTGTTTAATTATTATATCTTAATTAAATTTTAAGACACATATTTGTTAAAATTTTAAACATTGTCGTTTTTCGTATTAGATTATTGTTTACAGGATTAAGTTTTTTCAATTTTAGCGTTTAGGTAACTAACATCTACCGTGCGTGCACTTTGCCTTTTCTCAACACAGTATACAAAAAAACCAGATTAGAATTAAACTTTAATTCATTTAATCACTATTACAATATTAGGTTTCGATAGTTCGTTCATTAAATTTTTAACATTATTATTAGAGCCAAATTTAAAAGTAGTTTTTATAGACACTAATCAGGATCACGGTCCACCATAAACAATATTTATTTTATATTTTATGTTGTTACACATACAACAAGTCCGGCCTTTGGATTGGAATTTCCACTGTAAGCATTCTCGAGGAAAATCAAAATGCACAAAATAAAACATTCCATCGCTGACATAAAATGCACAAAATAAAACATTCCATCGCTGATTAAAAGGACACTGATGTTAAAAGGCCTCACAGCGAATTTACAACCCGTTTACCAGAGCATCTAATGTGAGCCACAATATACACCAAGATGGGCCAAATACAAATTACCAAATATGGGTTCACCTATTTAAATGGACTTCGGATATGTAAATCGTATATTAAGGATCTATTCTAGGAATAAATAAGAAAAAAGATACACCCACAATATTATTCCAAGGAAAATGTGCAGAAGCAACATGTACTGCGTTGTATGTTAAAATTGTACAGTACACCCCAACCTGCATATCTCATACTGAATGAGAAACTTTTGATCAAAATGAGATGTGTTAGATTTTGGGTGGAATAAAGTTAATAAAAATTGTTATTGTGAATTATAATTAAATAAATAAATACCACGCCTAATAATTTTGAACGAGATAGCCCGGCAATTGTATTAATCAACTTGTTTCTAATAAAACAACCCCGCGAATTTTACATTACATTCTATTTTTACATTCCAGTTATCCAACCAATACAAGAAGGAACTCAGGGATATTAAACCAACACTTTTTGGAACGATGGCTGCGCGGTCAATCGTTACCAAGTAACCGTTTTATTTAATTTTCTCTTATTTTTTTAATACTTTCTATGTCACTATTTAGATTTTTAATCCGAAAATACATCCGTGATCGGAAAAAAATCCTTCACCTTGTGCTCACACATAACATCTTCTGACAATTTTAGTAATTGTTTTACGCCCCCATTACATACGATTCAAGTTTCTCCATTTCCTTCATCAATTTTTCGGTAGGTTTTTGAAGGCCATTTTCAGATAATGGATTGGTCCAGGTAAATGAGGAATCCTGGGATGTATTTACTCCGGAACTAGGAACTACCAACTCGGGGTTTTTAACTCTATATTCTATAACATATGTATCCTGCCAGATGTTCTAAACCGTCGTATTGAAGTGATTCTATTTCATCCTCATTTGGCTCATCCTCATACATGTTACATTTAAATTCGACGTCAGGGTACTTAGTAAGTCACCACTTAAACTTCCAGCTATATCCAAATCCGGTGTGTCATCGAAGTTTCAACTGAAGTTTCTTGGAAAGCCCAACGCCTTGAACTTGCGGCCGACTATGTTAGTTCGGGACCCTTACGTTCAGGCAATCAAACTAATCGTTAACCTGTTATCGTTAATTTGAAGAACTCAGAACATTTTACCAATTTAGTGTTTTAAGTAAGTTCACCCAAACTACCAGCTCACATAATTGCGCTGGAAACTGTTTGCGAAAACAATTTCGTGGCCAACTTGACGTTTTGCAGGTATGCTCCTTATACACTACACTTTTAATCTGATTTGTCATTAGTTTCCTCTAGTAATTCGGTTCTGATTGTTTTATCGATTGCTATATTCCATTAATCATAAAACCACTATCAACAAAATTATTCCTGATCATTTTAATTAGATGTGATACATCGGCGAAAAAGTATTATTTTTTTCGTTGCATCAGCTGGATTTTGAAACGACGTTGCTTTAACAGTTATGTTTAATTTTTGAATTAAACCTTGATTCGATCCACCTAAATCACAAATGACCGCTACGACATGAAACCCAACCCATAGGCTTGAATAGACTTTATTATACCGAACAGAAAACCTGTTCGGTATAATAAATAATATCCACCTTTATGCGTTCAATTTTTTTTTTCGGAAACGAATAATAAGATATTTCACTATCTTTCTTATGTTTATCGTTGTTTTCACTACATCCATAAATAGCACAACGCATTTTTAAGTAATTTTAATCTATAAAAAATTTAATTTAACTTACCACCAAAAATAATAGCTTCTTATATACGAATAATAATACACAACCATCAGAATTGGTAGCCATTTTGAGAAATTTTGACATATGTGCGGAAAAGAACGAAAATGAAAACGATGAGTACCTGTATTATGTGTATTATTATGGTCAAAACTATCTGCCCTCACAAGTTGATTGTTGTATCGCTCATCTAAGTGGTTTAAACAGAATACAACTTAAGATGTTATACATGTTCGTTGGTTGAAACATCCTAAACCTTGATATGTTCGTATACCATGATAATTGTGGGAGGAGCGGGTAAAAGATAATGCGACAACAACTACATCATTAATGTAAAGCAACCATTGCATGGGATAGTACACATTTTGGTGACCGCATGGGAACAGCATGAAAGAAATTGCAAAGTTGAAGGAAAACGAGATCGTGACAGGATAATCCGAACTTAAAAACAGATTATGTAACATCCTAATAATGAGGTGGCCAAATCCCTTAATGGGATGTTAAGGGTAAGCAAAATAAAAAAAAATATACCTGTTGCGAAAATTACCGTAACAGAGAAATAGACGTTACTCAACGCTTCGGTCAAACGAGCAATACATCTATGAAACGTTGTGGATGATTAATCGGACAAATCGTTTGTTGTGGTTGATTTGATCAATTTGAACTTTTAATTTATTTTACGCTTTTGCATGTCTTTTCGGTGTCACAAAAGTAAAATAAATGAATGAATCAATTTAAAATGCCACAATAGCTATTTTACTTTTTATTTGTTACAAACAACTTTCAATTTAAAATAGTTTCAGGTTAACGATTTTTTTTTTTTTGAGAACCACACAAGAAAATAAATCACCAACAAATGCAACTTTCTTAACTACAAAGTACTCTAGCCTATCGTATTTACAACATTTTTTTTAGAAAAAATTTACTTAAACCAAACAATAACAAGAATACAATAAGAAAATAAATATATTTAGTTTTAAATCTGGAAAATATTTTTTCTTTCGAAACTTCAAGTTTGATAAAAATGCAATTATCCTAATGTAATGCTATATCAGTTTTGTTCACCAAACTATGTTTTAAGGATTTAATAATGATGAATGTTTTCATTTACGGGCTTATATTGAATAGCAAGTTCCATGACAAGTTTAATTTTTATATTTTGATCAGTAAATACTTCTCCATGAAATTATTAGTTTTGCTTTTTATTCTATCGAATGTCTTCGATTTTTGGAGAGAAATGATCCCAATTCAAATTTCGCGCTCGAATGTATTACGTTAAACGAAGTTTTGGTGTAAACATTTGGAAAAGTTATTTTAATTTTTTCCCAAATTACAGAGCACAAGAATAAATAATTTGGTTAATTCTTTACAAGTAAAGTTCTTTGATATTTTAGCAAATATATCTGGTATTGAAATAATGTATAAACTTGTACTAATAATACATAAACTATTTATTTGTATTCGGTTGTACAGACTAGTTATTTATGTGATCGAACTGACATTAAATACTTTTAATGTAGTAGTTCTCATTTATGGACAGAGATGGCTGAGGGCATTTGTTTGAAAAAGGTTGAGAATTGATCGAATGAAATTGGATGATAAATTGTTGATGTGCTGCATTGGCGGTGATTATTGAAGAAAGTTTTGAATTTACTCAGAAAACTGCTTGATATTATTGTTACTTTTGAAATTGCTGAATGATTTAAAATGCGATAGACACAGATTATACAATTTTATTTATTATGATTAAGCGTTAATACACAATCGTTTAGGATTTAATAATTGACGTATTCTTCTAGACCGGTGTGAAGTTTTAATCAATTATCAAAAGTGTAGCTACACAAAAAATCATTTTTCAAAAGTGTACTTACACAATTTAATCAAAAGTGTAGTGATACACGAAAGAAAATGTAGCAGGGTTGAATTTTTTTTATTTAGTCAAAAAATCATTTTATATGGGCTTTAAATTTAAAAATCATGATAAACAAAAATATATAAATCATCTTATATTTTAATAAAAAAAAGTAAAGTTAAATTATATGTCTATGCGGTTAAACGTTTTTATATTAAACCGTAGATGTTAATAGGTAAATAAAAATGTACGAGTAATTTGTGAACCCCATTAGCTTATGTGTACTCTTATGGAATAATTTTGATAACCACCTTATTAACGAAACCCTCGGGGAATTTCTCACCGATTTTAGAATACCGCTCCTAGCTGGTTTTTTGGTAAGTGAAAATGGGTTTTCGTTTTTTTTTCGTGATATTTTGAAAATGTTACACTTTGTAAAATTGCCAGATTAAATTATATTTTAGACAAAAAAATGAGCTGCCTTACTAAACTAGTACAAGTTAGCTGCATGCAACCAAATCGATTTCATTCTTTTGTCTGTGAGTGTGAACAATGCAAATTATGTCGTTTCCATAACCTTGTTTTTTTTACATATGGATTTTACGCAAATTACAAAATACGTACACAAAATGATCTTAATTCTTACTAGAATAGAATAATAATATTTGGTTGTTTTGATGCAGGTTTTAAGATATAAATGAATTGATTTACATTAACTCTAGTTCTTTGTTTTAGGGTGTAAGCAGAGAATATTTTGATGGAACCTTGGACAGCAAATATCCGACAAAATTTGGTTTAATTTACTATTAAAATTTAAGTGATTCAAAGTGTCTTACATTCTGACCAACAATATTGAAAGAGTAGGCACATTCGATTGAAGTGATTTAACTGAACAATCTGAATTAACTGAATATATCACATCAGTTTACCTCAGTTAATTCAGATTATTCAGTTAAATCACTTCAATCGATTGTGCCTAGTATAAAACTAACTAACCAAAACTGCGAAGAATTATCTTTTCATTGATTTCTGGAGTATGACCAACAAACAGGTACGGTTGTCTATTTCTTAGTCGATTAAGAACAAATTTCATATGTTTCTATGGTATGGTTAAATTTACAAATGGTTTGGAATAAAGTTGATGAAATGAAATTGATTATGAAAAATTAGATATGTTAAAATAAAGGTATTTACCTTCATGGAATTATAAATTATTAGAAGATCTAGTATGCATATCTATTCCCCCTTCACCTAAATTTTTATATAGAGCTTCCAAGTTCATTTTAGTTATTACAGTTGTATGATCGTAGCGGATTACTATACTCTCTTGTACGCCTACAAAAAAAATTACCGATGAGATTTTAAAGGTTTAACTTTATTAGGTTGAGACGAAATGGTCGATATCATTTTGGGATGCGCATGCCTTAAAGCTGAATATTATATCTTAAAATGTTCGATTTTTCATCTACGATGGAGATAGAAAAACCCAACATTTTATAATCTAATTTATAGCTACAGAATAGTTCTGATATAATTAGTAGTATTTGAGACATTCGTTACATTTAGTAGGCATTTCGGTTGTACTTTGGCCGTTGTTCCAAAACATATAAACGCATCAATTGAATGTTTATTGTGCCTTTATTATAAAAAAATCATTCCATTTAGCTGATGTAGGGCGGGATTATAAAAAAAGGAAAAACCCGCAATCAAAATTGTAACGAATGCTAATAACGCTATACATGTATCTTGAAACTTATATCTTTGAAATAAATTTTTTCCATCGAGGAATCTTGAAATATGATTAATATATTCAGCCGACAAAATAAGTCTACTAAAAATATTCCTTCATCAAAAAGATCTAAAACAACACATGTACATATTTTATTACAGAAAGTGCAAGGGAAAATGTCGTTTTGAAATCTGCAATTTAGAAAAATGTCGTTTTAAAAAATGCCATTTCGACCGGGGCCCTAAAACACAAAGAGATTGATGTTTTGAATACGTAGATCAAAAATTATATTTTTCTACTGTCTGCTCCTTGCTAAACGAATAATTGGCGAATACTTTATAAATTTGTATTTTAGAGTAAAATTCTTTCCATGTGGCAACTGATTTTACTATCCAATTTTTTTTTTTTTTGCGAGAACTAAAACAAAATTTTATTGCCTAATTCCACACGCGGTTTTTGGGGTCTGATATTTTTTCAAGGCCAACTAGTCGTAATAGATAATGTGTATGTATGTGTAACAAAATTTACAAAAAAAAAAACAAAAATAATTATTGAAATCTCTTCGCATATCTCTTTGCACCTTATCCGTGTATATACATAACTCCATTTATTTTATTTTTTTTTTAATTCTGCTCTCTCGAAAATAAAATTTAAACTAAAGCTGACATACACACTGAGAGAAATCGTAATCTAATATTATGAATAGTATATTCTTAAATGCACAAATTTAAAATTTTTAAAATTTCAAGAACACATGGTGAGGATTTATGAATTAAATACATGAATTTAACCCAAACAGTAAATTTTCTTCACAATTAAGGCTTTAAAAATTGAAAATAATATTCTTAATTTTAAATACTCGCAAAATGCTCAAATTCAACCGATTTGTTCTAGGTTCGGATTTACTACTCTTGAATTAAGAATTGTATGCACCAAATAATATTTTCACGTGTTTTATGAAGTTGTGCATAATTTATGATCAAGTCAAACAGAAATTTAGTGTACGAAATTGAGAAAATGGAATTCTTGAAACATTGTTTTTAATTTAAGATTAATTTTTAATGCTTTTAATCTCAAATCCGAGCAAATATACTTAAAAGATCGCGGTATGATGATTTAAAGTTTTTTTTGTGTATGTGATACATGATTTGAGTTTAATAATTATGATTTAAGAATTACACAAACACTTATCACGTTTAATAACTATGAGGCAATTCAGAAAACTGATAACGAAATCGGGGGATGCAGTTTGATGCAGCAGCTATACCTATCATATACAAAAATTTCGCAGTATTGACTCCTTCCAAAATAAAAATAAATTGTTACTATAAGGAAAACAACTACACGTGTTTAATTTTTCAATAAAAGATCTACAATAATTATAGTTTAACTAAACACTTTTTTTATGGTTTACCCTTTATGTTACATTTTATGATCGACATATTTGTGAAAATAATCCGTCGAGATATATTTTTCAAGCCGACGACCAAATAGGGATAGAATAATTATGAGTATATAACATAAAGCAATAAAATTGTTAAAACATATGTTTACTAACAAAATATTATTGCGGTCATACTTTAAAAATTTACAACAACAATCCCATATATGCAAGTCCAAATTGGAATTATTTTAAACCAACTTTTCTGCTGGTGTAGAATTATTCTATTGTACCTGTAGTTTTAATCTTCACCACCAAGGCAGTTTTATTAAATACTTTTATTTTTAAATGTTGGCAATAAAACTATAAGTGATTTTTGTTATTTTGACATCGCATTTTTCTAAAAATTAGTTACGATTTGTAATAATATTCAATAATGTTCTAGCACATTACTATTTAATTGAATATAAGTATTTCGTTGCATTTTTATGTTATTTTCAAATTCAAAATGTAATTGTTAGCAACTAATAAAAATAAATTAAAAAACATCTTTGGTTGTTACTTTGAGCACAAGTTAATTCTATTCCAGATTGGATTTAACTTGTGCCTAAGTGGGATGACATATGTATCTGCCTGTACTATTATGTATGTATATATGTATATAAAGAGGTTCAGCTTACAAATTATTGTTAACGATATCATAGCTATGTTTCTCGATTTCAATTTTCAAAATATACGTGTCTTAAGAATTCATTTGTTTAAATAGATTATCTACTTTAAATTATAAATTAAAATTAAATCTCGATTTCAATGTTATTTTATGATTTCCGCTAGTTAAACAATGATGTGTCAATATCTCAGTTCTTATCAGGTTTATGTAGTTGATGGGTTTGGCTACAAATTGAAGAAGGCCCCAATTTCTAAGTTGATGTTCATTTCGAGATTGTTAAATGATTTATTGAAGTAAAATTGTTTGATTTTAACTGAAAATCAGAAAATAATTAAAAATTCTTCAACTAATCAATCTCAAATAAGCTTTTTATTTAAAATAGAAGTGCGTTTATTGTCCATTTTTTTAAGAAAACGATAAAAACACCGAAATATTATGTTTGTTGTCTACAAACTCTTTAATTATTTTAAAACATTGTAATTTGATGATATATGGGTTGTGTAGCATGTCGGTTGTTTGTTTCTGATAGCATATTGATTGTTTTGGCTGTTGTTGTTGTAGTTGTACTGTTGTTTTTCGAACGAGGGCGATTTGGGTGGAGTGCACGAGTGTGTGTGTTGGTCTGGGGTGCGTGCAGAGATGGATTTTTAACATGATTCTTTTTCGTGGCCCACACGGTTGTGATGGCGGGCAGGAGGAGGGACAGCTACTGTTTATTGTTTCTTGTTGCTATTATTATTGTTATTATTACTTTTATATTATATTTATATTTTTTGGCGAATACAGCGAAATTATAATTGATAATATTTTGCGGTTTTACTCAAAAAAAAGTAACTTGAGATTTAAGAGCGAATTGTCACGGCTTTGGGTAATTGATTAAGCGTTAAGGGTATTTTCTAAACACCGATTTATTGCAGACTTATTGACCTATTTGACTCCTTCTTGAATAAGTCGGCCAAGCTGTTCCGATTGCTTTTACCGATTTATTTTGACAACCACAAAACGAAACAAATTTAAAAGTTTCTTATTTTAAAGCGAAATAAATTTAAATAAAATGGTCATTCCTGTATTATTTTAGTGTGACAGAACTCATTTTAAAATATTTATATGATCAAATAAGTTTTCTGCCTGGAAGAACGAGATAGAAAATAAGCCACCTCGATAGCAGACTTGTTTGAATAAGTCGGTATGAGCGGATTGGTCGGTGTTTGGAAAGGACACTATAACATAACTTTAGCACTATGTATTTATAAGTTTGTTTAGTAACTCTACTTTAATTATTTAACTTCACCAATTTATTTTCTGGTTAAGGTTGAATTTCATATCATGTCTACTTTAACATTATTTAACCCTTTTGCCGACACGTCGGCAAATACTTACGTTTCAATTGACCTACCGTAGGACACGTCAGTATATGCCGATACAAACAAAATAAAACACGGCGGTAATAACAGACGTTGTTTTCATATGATTAATATTGAATGTGGTTTTCCGTGTCCCAGAGGAAGCGTTACTGTTTTCATTGTACCCTGTAACAAATATTTTAAATAATTGTGCGTCCGCGAAAGGGTTAAATTAACTAATCAAGATTTTGGGTGGAGGCCTTCATAGTATTTTGCAAGTGGTTTTGATTATGAAATTTGTTTCGCTGGGGAACTTAATTCTTGTTTAAGTCTTAATTATGCCGAGATCTAAGTTTATTTATATTTATCACAATTTATTTTAGCGGTTATCTCATTTGATTTCAATAATTCATCCTAATTAAGGATTCCACCTTTTCAAAATTTATAAACCGGCACATGGATTTGGTTGAGTAAAATCGATTCGTGCTGGGCTTTTCTAAAATTTTGTCGGATATAAAATTGATTTTATATTAAAGAAAATCCATCCATCCACGAAATTATTCAGAAAGTTTCTTATGATTTGTTTGTGAGCAATATCGAGTGTGCATTTTCGAGATTTTCCGTAAAAGTAATAAACGCGTCGTTTCCCTTAATTATTATTATTATTTTTTTTTGGTCTTTATTAAATTATAAATGTTCATGTTATTTAGGTAAGCAGCAATATATTAATTTAGTATTATTTTCAGGAATTATACATATTGCTTGTGAAATAATTTTTCTTTGTAAAATTAATTGCTGATTGTGTAGTTTAGAATTGTATTGTCTTTGTGTTACTAGCTATATCGTCTCTAGCTAGGTGTATGAAATCCGGCCGATTCAACAATCAGTTTTGTTTAGGAAGTCGAAAATTATTAATATAGTATTCATTTCCAGGTGATTTCCAGATACATGTGAAATAATAACATTTTTTCTTAGGTTGCTGATTTCAAGAAGCAATTGTTGATGACTAATGCCATCATTATCCATTTAACCTATTAAACCTTTATCCTTCCCCAAGTAGATTAGTTTTGTGCTGTCTTTGTGTTACTAACTATCTTCTATACCTAGGTGTCTGTAACCGGGCCGATTCTGTCCCATTTAACTAACCTATCCAATCCTTCGGTTTTGTTATATGTAAAAAAGAGTGTACGGTGGGCCCGGCGTCACCCGGGAGCTCCTGTGTAAGAACTTGGTCGTGCATTCAGAATCAATCAATCAATCAGTTTTCTGAATTGCCTCCCTATATGAAAGCAAATTTAAAGACGTATCACGTCAAAAAATGGATCCCCCGATATAAGTAAAATTATCACAGGGACCAAAATAAACAGTTATGTGAGTTAGCGGCTCTGCAATTTTAATTATACATACGTATATTGATTGGACCGGGAGGTACTGGGTTCGAATCCCATCAGAGGCTAGATTCAAATCGAATTTTCATCATCGATAACAATCGGTGATGTTAGTAAACACAACTAAGACCCTCTGATGGAGTGCAAAATTCAGCGCCGACCCACCGTCCATGTCAATGTACAGGTTGACATGGAGCTTGCAATGTCCAGGTGGTATACTGTAGTTGTGTGAGTAGGTGAATGGGTTAATGATGTGTGAATGCGTGGTATCACAATGGGCCAAAAAATCACTGAAACCTAACCTAACCTACGTACATTGAATTAAACCCAATCCTCTTTCTATCTCAAAATTCTTTCTATCTCGA